>OY804559.1:14009980-14652480 GCA_963680865.1 Spergularia marina
GGGTTGAGTTCTGTTACTCTAGCCCTGCGCGCTTATATTATGGGAAGCACACACTTTTATCGTGTTAGGGGGTGCAGCAAGGTGACCCCCTTAGCCCGCTGCTCTTTGCCCTAGTGTTGCACCCTTTGGCGTGTAAGATTAGGGACTGTGTTTGCAGGCTTAGTATTTGGACGATGCCACTATTATCGGTGATACCTTGGTTGTAGGTCAGGTTTTGGAGTTACTTCAGGCCGATGGTTCTCGTGTGGGTCTCCATCTTAATGTTGATAAGACTGAGGTTTTTTGGCCTTCGGAGGATCCATGGAGTCAGCTTGATGGAGTTTTCCCCCCTAATATTACTAGGCTTCTCCTTGGGGTCAAGCTTTTAGGTGGGCCAGTCAGTGTCGACTTTGGGTTTGGTAGTTCTTTGGCAATGAAGAGGGTGTCTAATACCATTAAGCTTATGGGCGCGGTTGCTAGGCTTAATGATCCGCAGAGCGAGTTGTTGTTACTTCGGGCTTGCGCCGGGGTCTCTAAGCTATATTTTGCTTTACGTACTTGTGCGCCGCATATTTTTGAGTCGGCTCAGCTTGCTTTTGATGCGGCCTTACGGTCTTCTTTGGAGCGTATCGTGGTTGCTGCGGGTTCGGGCTTTGGTGATTGGCAGTGGAGGCTTGCTACTTTGCCTTTTCCTTTTGGGGGGCTTGGTGTCTATTCGGCCGGGGATGATGTCCATTACGCTTTTTTAGCGTCGCGGCTTCAGTCTGCTACCTTGCAGACCACGCTTCTTCGCCATGCTGGTATCACTTCTTCGGGATCTGCATTTGCTGATGCCGTTGGTGTTTTTAATAGGACTATGGAGGTCGACATTTTAGGTAATCCTGGTGAGATCGCTGCCCCCAGACTAATGAAGAGATTGGCAGATTTGTATTTCGCACGGGTTGCTAGGGATGCCGCTTCTGTTTATTCCTTGACACCGCGTCAGTTAGCTTTATGGAGGTCTCAGCAGGGTATGCACACTTCTGATTGGCTTAGGATGGTCCCCATTTCGGGGTTGGGTCAGACTATGAATGGTCGGACCTATCGCTGCGTTCTTTGCTATCGTCTGTGGGTACCTTTGTTCACCGTAGAACAGCTATGCTCTGCATGCTCACGGGTGTTTGTTGGTGATATATTTGGGGATCATGCAGTCTCGTGTACGGGTGTTGTGGGCGTCAAACATCGGCATAGCGCTGTTCGTGACACGCTGGTTGACATCTGTTACCGATCAAGGATTTCCGCAGGAAAGGAGGTTTACATTGGCATGGTTGACGCTGATGGTCGACCTCTTCGTCCAGAGGACATGTTGCTATATTCGTGGGCTAAGGGGTGTGATGTTTGTGTCAATTTGACTGGGTCTTCGCCCTTGACACAGACGGGATTGACTGACTTTGAACCAGGTAAGGTGGTGCGGGAAGCGGCCAATCGTAAGCGTGCTAAGTATGAGGCTAAATGCGCTGCTTTGGGTTATGCCTTCCTTCCCTTCTCTTTCTCCTTTATGGGGGAGTTGGAGCCAGCAGTTGTTGCTCTGCTCAAGCGAATCCAGCAGTTCTCCAGGGTGCAGGATATTGGTGCGCAGGCTGTAGCTTTTTATTTTTAATAGAATTGGTTTTTCCATAGTGAAAGGTGTGGGAGCTCAGATAGTATCTCGACTCCCCACCAATTTCTTGTAATTATTCTTGAATTTTCATTCAATATACCATTACTTATAATAAAAAATAATAATAATAATAATAATAATAATGATAATAATAATAATAATAATAATAATAATGATAAAAATAATAATATATCGAACCACAATAATACTAATAATACCAATTTAGGCTCTTTGGGATTCGAACCCACACATTTGTGTAATATTACACAAAGCTCTACTGTTAAGCTAGTAGCCTAATAATAATGAAAGAACTAAACTCAAAGCAAGTTAAGGCACAAATGAGTAGGAAACAAGAAAAGAAGAGTAGAAATCCAGAACCTCGAAGAGTATGTAGAGAACATGCATTTAAGCACAATATAGAAGAAAAAAATGCATGAAATCCAAGGCTAAGAGGAAAGAAAACCAGGTTGCTTCCAAATGATTCAGGCTCAAGATAGATATATAATACACAAATCAATAAGACTCACTCAGATATATTGATGCATCAACAAATTGTATATACCCCCAGAGATTCGAGAAATGCGGTATCTGTAGCAAAAATAATTGTGACTCATAGACACTCTTCAATAACAAAAAATTGACACGATAAAACCAACTTTGATGTTCACAGGTGAAGCAGGCCAGGATTTAATTATCACACTACTGGCAAAATCCTAAACAATAATTGTCAGCTTAGTAGCATAACACCAACTATATGATGTACAGATGGATTCAAGCAAGGATGACAAGAATGTGCACCAATAATCAAGTGAGAAGTAGTACCATGGTAACACCACAGTTTTTGACTGACCTTAACACGAATGTTTTCATCAAGAGAACAGTATGGGAAACGAATAATTATGCTTCGGATAGACAAGTTTCTCATGAGAGCATACGAGAATCAGAGTCTAGAGGCCCATTTGAAATCATACCTCTAAGCTTTACAGTGGAAGCATTAAATCGATATATCACAGTGCAAACAAATAAAGATGATAGGAATATTGATGAACAAAAACATGTAAGGATGATCACATGATTAACAAATCCTGAACAACCACTGGTTTAATGTGTCATTTCCAACAAAAATCTGAAAATCCAAGCCAACAAAGGAATTATCAGTCCAACCACATCTGAGTAACCAAAGCAATTAGCTGGGAAAAAAGATATATGTGTTCTACGGAAAATGCGAGAATAGAAGACATCAAGCTCTAACAAAGGTAATGAGAATGGTGAGGAGAAGCAACTTTGACCCCTGCAGTCCAAACGTCAGCAAACACGAATTCTCGGTGACGCCAAGATGGATATTATCAGCTCTGATCTTAGACACATTGCTTCAATAAAGTCACCTTCACCTTTCTGCTATTTAGCACTTCCAACGAGAACCCTCCATCTAATCCAGCGAGCTTCTAGAATTAAATTGATGATGACCACTACGGCTAGTAGAGTAGAGAGCAGGATAAGACATGGTTTTTTGCACATAAAAAGCCTCAAATACAATTAGGTGATACGGTAAAAGGACTCGAAGGAAAAACGAACTTAATTCACTTAGACAATTAAACAAAAACTTGATATGCATAATAAAAACCCAAAAACCAACCCACAATGGCCACAAAGGAGAACCAAATCACATTCACGGCCATTACCCAACTAGCTAAACAAACCAAAGTTCCCAGTTTTGTCACCAGAATGGCTCTTTCGACTAAAAGTGACTAGCAACAAAATTCAATCGAAATTCATGAAAAATTAGCAGCGATATTTAATCCAAGTCAAGCTAAAAGAATAACATTCAAAGAAGTAAAATTCTAACATGATTGCCGTCAATAATTTACAGAACAACAATTCAATTGAACCTGATTTGATTTTGGGTGTTAGGGTTTTAATTTGGGGAAGTGAGAGAAGTACTATGCAGCGTCAGTACACGACAATAGAAGGTCGGCTGGTGTCGAAAGTCTGCTACGAGAATCAGATCGGCGACGTATTAGCCGGTGGTGGGCCTGGTCGTGGCAACGCATTGTTAGGGGAGAAGAAGATGAAACGGGTCGCAGAGAGAGAGAGAGAGATAGAGAGAAGAGGACTGCAAATTTTAATATTGTTTACAACAGGAAGGGGGTATACTTTTAAGTTTTAACTTTTTTTTTTTTAAACATAAAAAGTTCGTTGCATTAGCCCAATGGGTGCAACAACTATGAACCTAATGCAACGACAAGTGGAAGATGGTTGCCATAAGTCTCTCTTTTAAATCGACCATTAAAAGTTGATGCAATAGATGAGCAAACGCAACGATCTCAAATTTTGTTGCAAAAGAGGTGTTGCAATAGGCCTTTTTTGTGGTAGTGTGAGAAATCATCTAAAGCCGCCGAGGAGATCGCGTTCTAGCAAGCTGCAAATCAAGAATTGGAGGAACAAGTTCGCCAAAAGCATAAGAGACATATGCATTGTTCCCGATCGAAGGCCACATATGCTTCACAACTAAGAAGGATCAATAAAAGAGCCGCTCATATTTACAAGGGACCAAATTCTAAAATCCTACTACAAGTGCTACACAATTCTTGAAGACATAAAAGGCATAAGATCATGTAGAGTCTACTCCAATTGAATTCGGAGTATACGACTTGTTGAAACTCTCAAAGGTTTTCACACTCAACAAATCAGCAGACCACAAATAAAAGAAGTTTGGGCTAATTTGTGTACTCTTGTAAATCTAAGTTCGGGTAGGGTGGTACATTCTCAAAAACTAAACATGTACCAGAATGAAATTCGTTGTTGTCCAACAAGTCAAGGTTAGATCGAGGTAACGACCACAAGTTCAAATGGCGAGTCTCTCCAAACAGCATTTCACGACTTCTGACTCAAAGCGAAATTCAAGTGCAACGACCGTCAAATTTGAAGACAAAATAAATCACAAAACAACTTTCAAGTCGAAAACAAATCCATTAGCGGGTGATCAAGTAAGAAAGAAGTTCAGTTGTAGTGACTATCCACCGTAATTCAGGTGACTTACAAGTCGTAATTCAACCTAAACCGTAATCGAGCTGAATGTAAAGTCGAAGTTCAACCTCCAAGTGTAATTGAGGGACTCTCAAGTAAAAAAATCGACCCAGTTCCGGTTTCTTACAAGTTGAAAAGAATATATCATCAAAGTTGGCCAAGACTTTCAAGTTGAAGATGAAACCCACGTTTAAACTCAATTGGTCAATGGTAGCGAATCTCAAGTTCAAATCAAGTTACAACTGAGCTACGACTCTCAAGTGATAGCAAAAAATGTTCAAGTATGACTTTCAAGTCGAAGCTCAAAATCAAATTCAAATTAAAATTGAGCCGAGGTGGCTTCCAAGCCAAGAAATCGGTTACACATCGTGAAGTCTCCCAAGTCGAAATCAAATAAATTCAAGTGACTTCCAAGTCAAAATCAAGGTGACTCTCAAGTCGGGAATAAATTTCAAGTGACTCTCGAGTCGAAATCAAGCAAACTCAAATGACTTTCAAGTCAAAATCAAGTTATTCGAGACTAACCAAAGTCTAAGCACTCCAAATCGTGTACGTAGCCTAGTCTCGAAGGGGCATTTGTAGGAGGCAAAAAAATTTACACCTATCAAAATACGCCACGTGGAGGCTGAAAAATCTAAGTTGACCGGCCAATTAAAGAAGGTCGTGTGTCATTTTTATATTAAATGACTGGCGAATAAAATACCGCCACATGTCATCTACGATTCAAAGTTGGAAGCGAACTGCAAGAAGATGATTCCAAATTAAATTGGAATTAATTAACTCAAAAGATGAAGTTTATCAGAAGACAATGACTTCCACCAGTCAACTTCCTAAGATAGAGTCTTGGAAACTCAATCTTAACAAAATTTCTTTAGTTATTCTAACTTCCATCAAACTCTCACATCTCCACTATAAATAGAGGATAACCCTCACCTCACAATTGTCTTCCACATTGCTGAAGATCAAGTCTTCCACATTTCGGAAGTCCAAGTTTGACAAGTCCCTGAAGACCATCTTGGAGGAAGCTCTCAAGCACCAAGATCAAATCAGACAATCCTCAAGATCCGGAGAAAGTTCACAAGCACAAGAAAGTTGCCGACAATAATCAACTTACAAAATCTAGAGAAAGCTTCCAAGCACCGGAGATCCACAAAAATTCAACAATCAAATCTAATTCAAGATCAAGCCTAAGCCCTTGAACGCCCGGAGTACCATCAAGGAGACTCCCAAATCAAGATTGTCAACACACAAATCAAGATTGTCAAAACCATCAAGTCATCACGACCCTCGAATTGAAGATCAAAGTGGAGATTGAATCAGCGGATTTATATTTATTTTAATAGAAATCACAGAGATTGTACACGAAATTTTGATAAATAGTAAATTCATTTGAAACTCATATTTTGTTGTGTTGTTCAGATCTATACAAAATTTGTGTTTACAGTGAGGTCAAAGTGAGTTGGAAGGATCCGTGTAGGAGTGTGACGTGATGATGACATTTTTGTTTATAAATAGGAGCGGATTGTAACACTTCATGTAACAGTCCTATCCATCATATATGTCAAAACATGACCCAATAAAAATGGGAAGTCACCCTGTAGCCGAAAATCCTATCTTTATCTTAGTTTCTCAATGTGGGACAAACGAATTCCATAAACTACTTTCTATAATCATGTAGTGTTATGGTATCAGAGCAACCATAGTACTGCGTGTTGATCGTATAGTCAGGACTCAGGAGTGCGCAGATCAACAGCTTAGCATGGGAAAGATTATGTGTTAGCCTTCACTTGCTTTAACTACTCATGTTATGGATGTGGGAGCATTAACTCACGTCTCTGTGGGCTTTTGAGGAGCGAGAGAAATTATTGGAATTTTATGAAAGAGTCTCGGGAGCCAGGATGCATGTCAGTCATACGACCAGGTGGAGACCTGTTGAGTTATGCTTATGTTTCTTCTTCCTAAACTTGTATTGCCCTAGCCTTTCATCAGCCCTCGCGCACATGTTTAGGACAAGAGCTCAACACAGTAAAAAAAGCAGGTACTTTGCTTAAGGTCTCACTTCTCAACCCCTAGCTAGCACTGGCTAATTTTTTTGCGCAGCTACCTAGGATTCTAAGCCCAATAAAATAAGACCAAAAGTGCCTCTTACTTGACTCGCATCTCAACTTTGAACATCCCGCGTATGCATCTGGATAATTTGGTGTAACAGCCCGATCCACCATACGTTGCAACATAACCCAATAAGATGGGAAGTCACCTCTTAGCCCTGTAAATTCTCTCTTGGGTTCTAAAAGGTGAAAGCCTTGTTGGTAATATAATGGTAGGAATCTATTATAAACTGATCATATGAGCTTTAGTTTTCAATGTGGGACAAACCAATTCCGTAAAACACTTTCCAAATTCCGTAGTGTTACATCTGGAATGCGCATCAGTGTTACGTCAGGCATTTCAAGGGCGTTGTTTTTTTAAAAAGGGGTGAATGTAATACCCCATATTTATGACACAAATTATTAGGTACCTCGGGGGTACCTAGAGCTACGTACCCCCCAGTTAACTGTTCATTCATTATATACCACATTATAATCATTGTATACTTTCACTCATTATTTTACAATTTTCGCTTATTATTTCTCAATTTCACTCATTATTTCTCAATTCTCACTCATTATCTTCCGATTTTCACTCATTATATATAACATTATGGTCATTACTTATTTTCAGTCATTATTTCTGAATTTCAATCATTATATACAACTTTATTGTCATTATTTATTTTTCAATCATTATTTCCCAAATTTCACTCATTATTTCCCGAATTTCACTCATTAGTTTTCAATTTTCACTCATTGTTTGTGCTGGACTTTTATAGAAGGGACGGAGGGTACGTAGAGCTACGTACCCCCGGGGTACCATATACCGATTGTATTTATGAGGAGGTAAAGAGGTATAAGGAGGTGCTCATATGACTATTTAAGCTTTGTCTAATTGGACTTAAAAAACATTGTATTCTAATCGAATCAGATGCATTCAAATCATATCTAACCACTTTAAAGTCATTCAAATCACATCAGATTGGGTTAAAATTGTCCAAATAATGATCAATGAATTTAGTCCATTTATTGATATCAATTCGTCAATATTCATTTAGATTTTCAACACATTCAGTTAAATCAGATTAGTTCAGATTCATTCAAATTAGATGAGATCAAATTAGTTGCAATCAAATCATATCATATCATATCAGAAAGATTTAGTTCTATCCATCAGAGCTTTAAAATGATTGATAGTGCTACTCATACCAACACAGTCGACTTTCCTTTTAGAATTCCATGTGCTAACAACTAGATAGTTAAACATGCTTGCTAGAGAGTAATTTCGGGATGAGTGACCTCTTGAGAAGTTTCTTAGGGTGTGCACGAGTGAGGTCAAAGTGCGCCAGAAGAACCCGTGTTGATATGCGGGGTTAGTACACAGTCTAATAAGTTGCCATATTTGACTACTTTTGGTCCAGGTGTTGAAACGGGGTGCTACACCTCATACTTAAGAGGAGGACGAGGAGGTTTCAAGAGATTTATGGGGCTCATATGAGTGCTTAGAATGATTGATAAAGCTAGCTTAGTCATACTAACAAAACTGACTTTCCGTTTAGGAAACTCATGTCCTAAAAACTCCACAATTAAGCGTGCTTGATGGTGGAGTAATTTTCAGATAAACGACTTTCTGAAAAGTTCTCTTGGGTTAGTACACAAACTATTATAGGTGACTACTTCTGGATCGAAAGGAAGCGTGACAAGCACAACATAAGTTTAGCAAAATAATAACGAAATACAAATAAGCTTGCAATTTTTATTTCCAAGACAATGTAAAAAGGGTTAGTTTCAAATGTTTCCATTTCTTTTAACATTGGAAGGAGCTGACAACAGTTTGTTTTCCGGGTAGCATTAAATCATCACATCGCAAGATTCTTCAATAGTATCTGGAATAGTAACAAAAAATGTTACTTTGGATTTGATTATATAATACTATTCGTTACACTATACTAGTATGAAGGAGCTAGATACAATGAACCTCAATTACGAGCTAATGCCCACGATTTCGCCTAACATACATTCAGTAAGCCATTTTATCAAAATTACTACTTTAAACATTTAATCGAAAAAGACCAAAGCGGTTTCAAACAAATTAACACGGTCATACAACACGATACCAAACCCACCGTCCGAGACGTCGGAAACGGTCCAAACCCCGGCGGACTCAGCACAAAAAACACGTCAACTTTAGCCTCCCTCCTCTTTTTTGGTCGTTTCTTTCTTCTCCATCTTCCTCATTATTTTTTTTTTGCTTCTAATCAAAGCCATCTCCACTCTCTCTCCCATCTGTCTGTCTCTCTTCCCCACCAAAATAAAACAAAACAATAATCCAACCCGAAAAACCCAAAAACCAAAAGAAAAAAAAACCAATTCAATTCAAATCGAAATTCCAATTCGTTACTTTGCTGTCTTTCCTTCTCTTTCACTCTCTCTCTCTCTCCTCCCCTCTGTTTGGTAGACCTGACCAGGTATGGGTTTGCTTAATTACTTAATTGTTTCATTTTCTCATATAATTAGTTAATTAACCCAACTAATTAAGTACCAGTCTTGCTCTATTATTCATTTTTATTGCTAATTTCTTATTAATTACACATACTAATCATACAACTCATATTCCCTGTATTTTCGTTGATCTGGGTCTGTTTTTAACTAACCCCCCATCTCTCTCTTTTTTTTTCTGGGGTTGTTCCAAAGTTTGAGTCTTTTTCTTTTTTTAATTCTTTCATTTCTTTCAATTTTACTTTTTTTTTTTGGGTGTTTTAAGCAAATAATTCAATCTTTTTTCCCCTGTGAATCACATTATTAATAATAATCATTAATCAACCCCCCAAAAATTCATTCGCAGGCTCTCTAATTTTTGCTTTCTACCTAAAAAATTAAGGTGAAATTTCTCAAATTTTGGAATTTTCTTTATTAGTAATTAATTAATTAATTAATTGATAATAAGCCCAATTCTTTTGTGTTCTTGATTTGATGGACGACAAGTATCACGGCCGTGGTTTTGTGGTGAGGATTTGCATTTTTTAATTTGTGGGTATTTTTCATTTTGATTAGATTTTTTTTCTGGGTGTCTTCTTGTTTTTTCTGTTGTTGGGTAATTTTTGGCATTTTTAGGGTATGATTTTGACACATTTTTTGTGTATTGTAATGCATGCAATCATATGTCGGTTGATCATTGTATAAAAGAAATTTTAATTGGGGATTAATGTGTATTTTTTTTCTTATTTAATATGATTCGTTGTTGTTTACAATGTCGGGTAATTAGCTATGATTTACGAAACGTTGGAATGTTTCAAAAAAAAAAAAAATCAAATCTATGAATTTGGTGGCGTTGTGGTAATTTATGTTAAGTAGAGTTAGGATGGAATTTGACTTGATGTTTTACTTGACGATGACTGTAGTCGAACGCACCGCCTCCTCGCTATTTTGTACGTCTGAGCAGAGATTCTAAAGACGATTTGCATTTGAGAAAGCCAACATCAAGGATGCGGAAGTGGCTCTGTTGCACTTGCCAAGTAGAAGAGTCTTATCCATCAAACGACGAGCTCCTTAAAAGCCCGAGGAACAATGCAGAAAGTATGTTGCTTTACTCTTGGATTAAGGAAGTTAATTTACTTATGTGCTCGATTGTGGTGAACTGGTGATCTGTCTCTGATGAACTAACATGCTATATGCCCCATTTCCAATGTAGTATCCTTGTGTTTGTTTTTGGGGCGACTGACCATCTGTAGTCATCAATACATGGGGGTTGTATATAAGATTTTTTTTGGTACCGTTGATGTAACATTTTTTGCGAGGATCATTATGGACATTAGGAGAAAATGCATAAGCTGTTAATTGCTGATTCTTATTCACTCGTGAATCCTTGTGTAGTATCCTTGTGTTTGTTTTTGGGGCGACTGACCATCTGTAGTCATCAATCCATTTGCTTGGTTAACACAAATTGATGTTGCTGCTTTGTTGCATGATCTAATCTTGATATGCTGCCTACTGGCCTCTGGTTCTGAAGTATCCTTTTTTTTTGGGTACTAGGATTACCAGTGAGAAGTTATGGTCATGTTGTGAGTCCTTGTTTGTTAGGGGCTTAAGCCTTAAGGCCCTTTCTTCTTCTCGCGTTTGATCGTCGTGAAGATCCCCTGTCCTTGTTCAGCTCGATGTTTATGGTACATTTTCAATGCTGGTGTCACTGTCAAGGTCTACTGTGTGTAGAAGACCCCCCCCTAAAGTATGTGCTCCATGAGTGTTACAATTTCTTGAGACAGCTGGTGTTCATTTTCTAATATGTATTCTTAGAGTGCTCCCTCCCTCGTTCACCATCTCAGTTTCTTGTGATGTTGCGTGTCCATCAGATGTTTGAGTGTTTAATCCTTACATCTCTTGTTTTGAGAACCTTTGGGCTTTAATTGAACTTAGCAGTGCTTATATCTGCACTACACTTCTCTTTGAAACTACTTGTATGAAGACATGCTTGTTGAATTGCGCTCTAAGAAAGTTTCTAAAGCTTTGCTATAGCCGTGTCCGAGTCAAAATAGCTTATGGTTTTCATCGTTGTTCGATCTGGTGTTAGGTTATGGTGTCAAGGACGCATGGTTTGATTTATATTTAAGATTTATTTTAGAGATTTAGAATCGCTTTCTATAGTAAATGTGTTAGAAAATTTAACTGTTCACTAATGGTCGATGTAATCAAACTCCATCAGCAGCTCCAATACTGATTTCATGATGCAGTTGCCTGATTTGTTTCATTGAACTTTTTTCTGCTATAAGAAATCAGCTTTCGTTAACAAATAGGCATTGAGGTAAACTGATTTGAATAGATGATTTCTTTAGACCATTATCTTATCCCAGGGCCTGCATCTTGGTTTTGTCTTTATGGCACCACAGTAATTTGTTGTCAAAGATACTTGAATGAGAATCTTATATGATTTTTTCTTTTATCATTTTAATTATGATTTCTAGGACACAAGACTAGGTGCTCATTTTTAAGATGATTTCTTATTAGCTTGTGGCCCTTTTTAAGCTGTCAGATGGCTAAATGGAGTATTTAGCTCTTCATTTCTTCTTGAGTTCACCTTTTCGAATGCGCAATGCCAACATGTTAGGCTATTTTGAGGCTTGACAAAATTTAAGGAATAGTTTTTGGCATCTTTGAAATGATCATTGAAAGATTCTGTCTTCTATCTTGCCTTCTTTGACGTTTTGGCATTCGACTGTGAGTTGTGATAGATACAGAACGAGTGTTTGTGTAGGAGTATTTTTTTCAGAATATAATGAATCTCTTTGGCTTGGTATCTCATATCTTCTTTAATACAGAAGTTATCATGTCCTAGCTTTTGTTTTGAATTTCTGTAAGTTGTTCAGGGAAGGTAAATTTTGTTTTTGCTTTTGTACATCCTTCAGAAAGTAAAGACTTTGCCTAATCAGTGTGATATCTGCTTATTTGCTCTTCTGATAAATCCTTTCCTTTACGATTGCCTTTCTTTGTGCGTTTACTTTTTGATTGCTCTTGCTTACTAGGAGAACGAGTTGGTCTGGTCAGGGGATATAATTTGTTCTTTTTCTCTCCAACATTTTGTTTGGTTGTCTTTGTTCCTTTTCCGTTGATCCCAAAAACTTTTGCGGTTTACGTAACAACTTGCATAGCAAAGATGTGCATGAAATTGAACATTTTTAATCTGGATTTTAGGAACCCCAAAAAGTACGAAAGTAGCAGCCCCTGTCAAGGAAGAAGTTCAAAAGACAGCACCACCAATTCAAGTACCTGCATTGTCTCTGGATGAGCTCAAAGAGAAAACTGATAACTTCGGCTCCAAGGCGTTAATAGGTGAAGGTTCCTATGGAAGAGTGTATTACGCTACTTTGGAAAGTGGCAAGGCAGTGGCTGTGAAAAAGCTTGATATTTCCCAAGAGCCAGAGTCCAATGTTGAATTTTTGACACAGGTCAGGTTAACTATAAGTAATGATGTCTGCAATGTACTCCTGTTATTTGCCAAGCAAGTCTAATCTTTATGTTTGTTCTGATTCTCAATATAGGTTTCTAGAGTCTCGACTTTGAAGCATGAAAATTTTGTTGAGCTGCAAGGTTACTGTGTGGAGGGAAATATGCGGGTCTTAGCTTACGAGTTTGCCACCATGGGATCCTTGCATGACATTTTGCATGGTATGAATTTTTGCTGATGTTAAGCCACATTACAACGATAACACGAAACAATGTTCTTTGCTTAAGCAGTTGCCATGTCCTTGTTTCAGGCAGAAAAGGTGTGCAAGGTGCACAACCGGGTCCAGTGCTTGACTGGCCGGACCGTGTGAGGATTGCAGTTGATGCTGCTAAGGGGTTGGAGTACCTTCATGAGAGGGTTCAACCTCCTATTATTCACAGAGACATCAGATCTAGCAATATTCTCTTGTTCGAACACTTCAGGGCAAAAGTTGCCGATTTCAATCTTTCAAACCAGGCTCCTGATATGGCTGCTCGTCTTCATTCTACCAGGGTTTTGGGCACCTTTGGCTATCATGCACCTGAGTAATTACTTCTATACTATCTTTTTCATTTTTTTTTTTATGTTTTGTAAAGTATTCTAGTGTTCTCAACTTGAAGTAATATTAGGTGTTGTTTCCATTTTGCTTTAGTTGTGGTATTTGTTTACTTCTTTTGTGATAATTGACTTTTGATTCGACTTGGATAGGACCTGAGATAATGAGTTAGTATGTGGTGAGTTTCTTGGGGTGCTACTAGCCTAGTTTACAGAATTATTGAGTGATGTCTGTTGCGACCAGAATCATCTACCGTAAGCTGATGGGAATATGTTCTGTACTTTACTGCTGAAAAGGTTGTTCAGTGTCATATATTCGAGCATCTTGAAGATTGTTCATTCTTCTCTTTGCTGGTTTATCTATAATTGATCATGAGACTTTTGATTCATGAAGTCATGATGGACTTGAGTTTTGGCTACTGATACTTGTTGGGTAATGCAATGGAGAGCCGGCATTTTAGAGTTGTAATAGCTGAATCATAATTTTTTGAAGTCTTAAGTTGTACGAGTAATATTTAGGTCCAACTGGTTTTTCTGTGTTCTCTGCAAGGAGCATGAAATGAAGAAAGGGAACTCAGACCTAAATATTCTGTTTAGTTTCCTATAAATCTTAGAATTCATATGCTGATTGGACTTGCAGTATGGTCTGTCTTTATGTTGTTTTTTTTCCGGTCTCTTGTTTGGTCATTAATGGGCGCCAATATTTAAGGACGACCATCTTACTCTAATCCTGTTTAAGAACAGTGTCGTGAACATTTGTTAAATTTTGTCTGCAATCATCTCAGGTATGCCATGACTGGACAATTGTTACAAAAGAGTGATGTGTACAGTTTTGGCGTGGTTCTTCTGGAGCTTCTCACTGGCCGCAAACCCGTTGACCACACCATGCCTCGTGGTCAACAGAGTCTTGTGACATGGGTGAGTAGCTTGTGTTCTATGTTCCCCCCACCCCCAAGTGAATGAGATTATTCTCTTATCTTGACAAGTCATGCTTCTTTATGATGCGAGTTTATTTATGCTGTTAGGCAACTCCACGACTGAGCGAAGACAAAGTTAAGCAGTGTGTTGACCCCAGATTGAAGGAGTACCCTCCAAAAGGAGTTGCTAAGGTTCCTTTCTGGCTCCTACCTGCTTCGCCACCTTTTTTTTATTTTTTATAATATTATTTTATACGAGTATAATGAAATGTTTCTTGCTATTTGCTAACATAACATGTAACCCTCTGGCTGCAGTTAGCTGCTGTTGCAGCACTTTGTGTACAGTACGAATCTGAATTCAGGCCGAACATGAGCATTGTGGTGAAAGCGCTGCAGCCATTACTAAAGGCACCAGCTCCTGCTCCTGCTCCTGCTCCAGAGAGTTGATGAAGCCGGTCATGCTGAATTTCTCTTGCATGGAGTGTATTGAAAATTTTCTGCAACTGTTTGGTGTACCATGTCCCCAAGAGGCTGTGTTCATCGTCATATATAAAATCCAATTTTTTAATTCGTTCGCAAGTTTGTGGTTTGAATGTGAAGAAGAGTTGGGTTTTAGAATCCTTTTGAGTTAAGCTTGTACTTTCAGCGGTGCTACTATTTGTATCAATGACATAGAGTTGGTATATTAACTCATTATTTGACAATGACAGCTCCCCATCTTTGTCTATTTGTGCCGTACAGGCTTCTAACCTGAATACCTCGTGCCTGCGTTTTCCCCTTACGGAAATAAAACATTCATTCCAGCAAACTCTCGTCTGTCGCGATTTGTCAGCTGGTTTGTTGAATGTCATGATGTCACTTCTTACCACAGTCTCTTCAGTTAACAGGGAGTTACCGAAATGCTAGTACCGTGCTCGCTTTTGTTAGTCTACTCTACTCGTATATATCGCTCTCACTTCTATCGACGTTTTTTTTTTTTTGCCAAACATGAAGTAAAGAAGACTATGAAAGGGAAATTCTTTCATTTTTTCAAACGTGCTAATGTCACCCTTGTGGCGTTATTCAAATCCTTATCCTTCTCTGTACTCCGTAATAGAGAAGATATAACACGTACAAAGGTGTCCTTGTTCATTTACATGTAGTACTGTTGCATGCATGATGCATGCATAGTCACAGAGGCCTACGGGCATTGACAAACCATTGGGGCGTAGGTTTCGTATATAATTACTACGAAGGACCATACATATTATTAGGAGATAGGACTGGCCAACAAACGATTGTGACTGGCTTATTTTTTTTCCCTGGACTGTCGCCCGGTCGGCTAGATGGATACCGTAAGGTTATATGATTTGGGAGCTGCCTTTTCTTGTAAGCTCGAGAACCTAATTAGATGAATTTTCGATCATTTATATGCTTTCATGCTTTCTAAATCAAACAATGCCGTAACCCGCGAGGGTGATCTAAGACCCAAAAACTCGTTTTTAATTTAAATTGCAGGGAGCAAGAAATCAATTAATAGTCTTAAAGCTTTATTATACCGTTACTTTTAACGAAGTGATGAGCAAGTGAGCAATCGCATTATTGCTACACTTGAAATGGTCACGCCCACTACTAATTAAATAGCTTAATGGAACTAGCTGCATCAAAACTTTTAGATTATTCTTAATATTCGGTTTGAATATGTAAGTACAAACCAAAAAACGTTAAAAATCCAAGATAATGTAAAGACGAGAGACGAGCAATTTTGGTGTCATTTACTCATCTTATTGTTGGATTATAGTAAAATTCGAAGTTGTGTACTGATGTTGCCGAAACACTAGAAATTTTTTGCTCTGTCTCTACTTCCCTACCAAGGTCATAATATCACAACCTGGAAATCTTTTCAATTGCTACGTTGCTCTTTCCCTATCCACACAAATCTGAAGTCAAATCTTGAACATTTTTTAAAAATTTGGTCGAATTTAAACAAAACGAACCGATATCTTTGAACTAGAAACAAATCTCAATTTGGCCATTTCTGTATTATTTCTGTCAACTGCAGTTTGCGTCACTTGCTTGCAATAATTATAAAGCTAATATTGTCTTATTATGCTTCTTCAACTTTACACCGTAACTTCTCTCGTTATTAACTTAATCGTGTTTACACATACACTGATACACACGTTCATCTTATATAACTTCTATCTAAAAACTAGCATTATTACATATTAATCATCCTTTTCATTCAATAATTTCTCAAAAAAAGCTCAAATAATTACAAAAGGCATAGAGAAATGTCATTTGAATATGGTCGGATTAATGCAAAACGTTACGATAAATCGTCGTTACACTTTTGGCTAATTGTCGTATTGTTTTGGTGCCAAGTGATTAGTTGTGCTTGTGCCCCTCCTGAAGAGCCGGTTAAGTGTTTTAATGGTAACACCAACTGCACTGTCTCAAACGGGTACGGGTCGTTTCCGGATCGGAGCAGTTGCTATGCAGCCGATATTGTGTACCCTCTAAATGAAGATCAAATCATTTCATACGTTAGAGATGCAACTAAGATTAAGAGGAAGATCAAGGTTAGTATTCATTTAAGGCGGATTATTGTTCAGTATATATTTAATATAATGTATTGTTCTTAGTGATTGCTTGGTTCTCAAATCGCAATCGCAAGCTTGGAGCGAAGTTAATTGTAGTTTGCGGAATGTGCTTGACTGTAATTAATTGTAGGTACGTGTGTCATTAAGCTGCGTCTTGGTATATATACCGAGACATAGATTGATGAAATAACACACAATTATTAACCCTAATAAATAATATTTGCTTGTTTTTATAATCGATTTTTCTAACTTGTGTCATAGAGCACATGATAAAAACTAATATCCCTCCTTATTTAAGTGGGGATTTTCTCAATCAATCAATCTATGAGATCCCATGTTACTTGTAGAACTGTTCATGAGTTTTATATACTCGTTCATGTTCGACAAGTCTGTCCATGAAAAAATGATTAGTTCGATCGAGATTTGTTAGCCACAGCACTTTGCCGACACATCACACATTGCAAAAGAGTCGAAATGGTGGGGCAATGGGTGAAACCCAATACAACCATAACTCTCTTTTTTAATATGTGTTTTGCCCTAACACAGTGTTGATGTTAACAAAACTCAGTTCGACGATGAAGATTGCCATCATTGGATGAATGTGATCGATCCACATGTGAGTTTTATGGGCATGGAACCATAAATCCCATACTATAACTTGGATGAGATAGAAGAGAAAAACATGTTTGTTAATGAGTAACTCTGATCGATCTAGCTAAAAACAAAACAGAAAAAGGTAGCTAATAATTCATTTTTGATATAATTATATGATTTATTTTCGTTCATTTACAAATTTTACATGTTTTCGGAAGAGTAAAGCTATTTGTATATACTCCTTATATGTTTTCTCGAGATAGCTGATACACCATGCATGGATAGCCCACTCGTAGGCCATAAGGCGAGGCTAAACCACTAGGCCATAGCTTAGCTTGATGCCGCGATCCTAATATTTTCTAATCAGTCATACATGAATCTCATGAATCTGAACTTATTGGTTAATTAACTTAAACAGGTGGTAACTAGATATGGTCATAGCTTCCCCAAATTGGTGTGTCCAGATGGAGAAGACGGGCTAGTAATAAGCACCAATAACCTCAACAAAGTACTCAACGTCGACATGAGACAACAGACAATGACGGTACAGACCGGGATGACGTTGATGCAACTCAAAGACGAGGCCGCGAACGTAAACTTAGCACTGCCTTACTCTCCTTATTGGGCGGGTGTAACCGTTGGAGGAATGATTGCAACGGCCTCCCACGGCAGCTCTTTACATGGCCTAGGTAGCGCGGTCCATGACTATGTCGTAGGCCTTACGATTGTGAGTCCTGGTGCTCCCGAAGATGGCTATGTTAAAGTGAGGAGACTCGTCCAAGGAGATGAAGATCTTGAGGCAGTCAAGGTCTCTCTTGGTGTTCTTGGTGTTATTTCACAGGTATATATGCATGCTCTTCAAGTCCAAAATTGTAGACATAATTAATTATTTAATGTCGATGTCGAATGTGTCACACCCCGGACTCACGATTGTAGTAATGTTAGACTTTTGATGATAAAAAAAAAAAATTTATTTGTTGTTGATTTTCATTAGTGAATTTGGGGTACGTACGTTACGATTATAAAATGCAAATTGATAGAGGTGTATAGTGTACACACAATTAATTTGTCTACAATGTAAAATTGAGCTAGTAGTAGTAAAATTGAGATCGGAATAGTAAAATTAATTGTAGTAAAAAATTCAGGTAGTAAAATTAATTGTGTGAGTAGTAAAATTTTGATAGTGTAGTAAAATTATTACGGATTATAGACACTTTTAGTTTTGGGTGTCTAAACTTTAGACCTCTAGTATTGTTCTTATAAAATTCATACCTACAAATTAAAGGAATCTAGAATTGTGCTGAAATTCATTTGACATTGTCAATTAAAAAGTAAAATAATAATTATCAGATACCTCACCATCGAAGACTAACGTATTACGTATACTTGTGTTTACGAAGGTGACGTTCAAATTGCAACCCTTGTTCAAGAGAAAGTTGACATTCGTAACAAAAGATGACACTGATTTGGGAGATAAGGCGTTGACATTTGGCTTAGAACATGAGTTTGCGGACATGGTTTGGCTGCCTAGTCAACGCAAGGTGATATACAGGATCGACGATAGGGTACCGGTCTCTACACCTGGAAATGGAGTCTACGATTTCATCCCCTTTCGCTCTGTTCCGAAACTTGTTCTAGAATCCGTTAGAGCAACAGGTAAGCTAATTAATGAGTTCGGTTTATAAATTATATCACATGTAACAAAATAATTTGACGAGAACAAGACGGGTCCTAATAACTCTTGGTTTTTACTGCACCTTGTAGAAGTACTAGAAGAAACACTGGGTTTGGATAAGTTAAGATGCGCCAAAGCTAAGGCAATTACGGATGTTTTCCTTGCTAGTGCTTTTGGACTCAAAAACAATGGTAATGTTCTATACTTTACTCTTTTATAAGATTTTGTTTCCATTTAATTATAATTAATGGTCTACCGTGAGCCTGTGAGGCTAGGTCAATAGCTCTCAGAGTCTCAGTAGTGTTCGGATACCCTCCCTCCCCTCCCCTTCCCGTATAATTGTACAATTCTTAATTCTACATTTGAAGTTGATACTAATTTGCATGTCCCACTTGCGTTAGTTCGGGCTGCCTATTTATACACCGTATTATTTATATACTTGTTCTATAAGAATGTAGATTTATTTTGTTATAATATTATTAGGAATGATATTCTACATTATTATTTTTTTCAACTTTACTTTGTCACCCGTCATATCATATTATTATTTATTCTACTCACTTATCGTATCTTTATTTCCTTTCCAGTTTTACGTCACCCGTTATATTATTTAATTTTCACTCCATATCCCGTCACCCGTTATATTATTTCATTTTCATTACTATCAAATTACTCGTTATATATACTATTTTCATTTCATTTTACTATCCCAGCACCTGTTATATCACATTATATTTCATTTTGTTACCATAATTTATCTTCACAAATTATATTTCATTGCACGGTTAAAATATTATATCGTACGACTTACGTAATAATTATTTTCTTTTCTTTTAGATAAAAGTTGTAGAATTCTCCTTATTTTTATTTTTAGGTGGGTATGAGACAAAAATGAGAGCGAAATTTGGTATATGGTGTAATGGTTAGACAAAAGTAATTATATTAGGTGTGGTATGATCAAATTTTATTACACGTAGTTAAACCAAAAATCCTAAATTATATTGACTAATTAAGTGTTTGTTAGTTAAGATGTCTTCCCATCTCACTAAATCACTGACAAAGTATTGCTTTATCTTTACCTAATTTATTTATTTTTGTTTTTTTACGCATTTTTCACAAAAGTCTCAGTTTTGACGATATAATTCAACCAAATTCATATTTAACTTAACTTTTTAAACATATATGTGTATGGATCTTATATTGAAGTACATTTCGACACGAATTTATTGATACATGTATCGTAATATTCTGATATATGTAGCCCAAGTTATAACAATTTATATACGTTCCATGTTGATAACTTTATTTGAGAGTTTTACAAATATTGGACTCTCTCTGTGCATTTTTTCAGTTCTAGTGCGTCGTGGGAATTTCTTAGTTCAAGATGCGTTGTAAAAATTCCTTAGTTCAAGATGCGTTGTAAAAATTCCTTTTAATATACTTTAGAAAAAAGTCTCTTATATATATATATATATATAGGAATTAAATCAGGTCAGAAGTAAAGTTATGTCAAGAGGTCAGAAGTAATCTCAGCCACACATCTTGATACTTCACTAACTCTCGTAACTCCAGTAACTATAGCACATAACTCCAATAACTTTGCAACTCTAACTTAACAAAAATACGTAATTTCAACTTAACTCTAATAACTTCAATAACTAAAATACGTTTTTTTAATATAACTTCAATAATTACAACACGCAACTATAATAACTCCAATAAATATAAAACACGTAACCCGACTTAACTCCAATAACTTTGATAACTTTAATAACTCCAATAACTTCACACACTAAAATTCATAACTTTAATAAAAAAAAACGACTTAGCTACAACACGTAACTATAATAACTCCAATAACTATAAAACACGTAACTACGACTTAACTCCAATAACTTTGAGAACTTTAATAACTCCAATAACTTCATACACTAAAATTCATAACTTAAAAAAAAAATAAAATCAGAAAAATGAACCCCATTTATTTTTCTCTCTCCTCCATACCCGGCCACCACCACCACCACGAAACACCTAACCACCACCGGCCACCTGCACCGACCACCACCTAGCGCGGCGGCGACCCCACCATTGGACGGGCGCCACTCCGGCGACATCATTATCTCCGCGCCACCGCCTGAATCGTCCTCCACGTCCTCTTTTCCTCATTTTCTCTCTCCTCTTTCACTCCCTTCCCCAGCCACTATTATCAATCGCCGCCGCCTGTAAACCCTCCCCCGACCCTCACACGTCGTCCCCGACCACACGCACGCTGCCTCCCCCTCACTATCGTTGCCGTCAAGGGTTGTTTTCGTAATTAAAGGAAGAATTGGGGATTAAAGAAGGAGCAATAGCGTCGCGGAGGGGCGGCGATTAGGTCGCGAGAGAGAGCCGGTGATGGTGGTGGGGTCGGGGCCGGCTGGGGTTGTGTTCAGGGGCGGCCGTCGGCTGAGCAGGGGTGGTCGGGGGAGGTGGGAGGGGGGTTGAGGGAGGAGAGAGAAAAGGGAAGGGGAGAGTGTGATGGTGGTGGCCGGTTGGATTGTAAAGGTGGTCAGTGCAAGTGGCAGGGGAGGGGCGGAGGTGCGGGTGGTGGTGGGTGGTTATGGGAGGAGAGAGAAAAAATGAAGGTCATTTTTCAGTTTTTTTTTTTTTTTTTTTTTAAAATTAAAATTACGAGTTTTAGTGTGTGGAGTTATTACAGTTATTAAAGTTATTAAAGTTATCGGAGTTAATAAAGTTATCGAAGTTAAGTCGTGGTTACGTGTCTTACAGTTATTAGAGTTAAGTTGAAGTTATTAGAGTTATTAAAGTTATCGGAGTTAAGTCGGGGTTACGTGTTTCTGTTATCGGAGGTAAGTTGTAGTTACGTGTTTTAGTTAAATATTGTTAAGTTAGAGTTGTAAAGTTATGGGAGTTATGTTCTATAGTTACTGGAGTTACGGAGCAACTAAAGTTATGAGAGTTAATGAAGTATCAAGATGTGTGGCTGAGATTACTTCTGACCTTCTGACATAACTTTACTTCTGACCTGATACAATTCCTATATATATATATATAGATTAGATTAGATTATTATTGTCGTATGAATATAATTTACTTTCCCATCCCTGTAGCATAGCTGCTATGTACCAAAAAGAAAATTTTGTTCATTTCAATTGCGTGTAAAAATGGTTTTGATCAAAATCACAAAAATCCATTGCACTGATTGATGCAGGTGTTATATTCACCGGTTATCCGGTCATTGGATATCAAAATAAGATGCAGGCGTCAGGAGAATGCCTAGACGGTCGAGGTGGCTATTGTGGATGGGATCCAAGAATAAAGGCAGTATTTTACTTTAGCAATGGGTTTACTTTGCCATTTTCCAATGTTAAGAGCTTTATTCAAGACATACAGAAACTTGTTAACATAGCACCCACATCAATGTGTGGCGTAGAATTATACTACGGTATCTTAATGAGATACGTCAAGGCGTCCTCGGCCTATCTTGGCAAGGACGAGGATGGAATCGACTTTGACATCACCTACTATAGATCTCGAGATCAACCCTCAGGCCGGAGACTTTACGAGGATATAATGGATGAGATTGAGCAATTAGCTGTCTTCAAGTATAATGCATTGCCACATTGGGGCAAGAATAGGAATGTAGCATTTGAGGGCGTGATTAAGAAGTATAGAGACGGAGACAAGTTTTTGAGAGTTAAGGACAAGTATGATCCCTTGCGATTGTTCTCGAGTGAATGGACCGACCAAATCTTGGGTTTACAAGGAAGTGTAAATGTTAACAAAGTGGGATGTGCTCGTGAAGGGTTGTGTATTTGCTCCACAGACTCCGATTGTGGCCCGAGTTACAGTTGTACGAAAGGTCGCATCTATACCACGGCTAGAGTATGTAGAAAGACTTAAATTACTTCATATGATACAAACATTAATTATTTGATTGTAATGTTGGGGCATTTCGAGATTGTAATTAGTTTGAAATAAAAGAAGCTCTTTCGAACATATTGTTGCCCGAATATGATAAGTAAGGGGTGTGACTCATTTACCACATGATGAATTGGCAAATTATTGTTGTATGATTTTTTTTTTTTGTATTTTTGTATTTAAACTTTGAGTCACTTCATAAATTTTTAAATATTGGTAGATTGACCCAAACAACAAAACGGATCGAATATCTTGATTCTTTGAACTAATACAAATAAACATTCGAGTACAAACAATCCAACTTATTATAAGCTGTGGCCATTGTCCTTATACCTTAGCCCATTTGGCCGTCCTGGAGTTAAGCTTCAATATGGTGTCCAACGTTTCAACTTTTTTATGATTTGGGGTCTGTATGTTTATTTTGTATTGTTTGGTGACTGCCGTTAGTCTTGCGTTAGATTCACTGCTATCTCCTCTCCCAGTCCCCCCATCTACTCCCTCTTTTCACTGTCAAACAAAATGATTTTCACTGTCAATAATATCCAATTTATTTGATTCGACAATGATGAATAAGAACCAAGCCGTTTTTTTTTTTGCACACTGATACCGAGAATACTGAATATCGATTTCTAATGTCGCAGCCAATCCGAAAAGTCTGTTCTTGATCGATTTCTTTTAGCTCGGTTTGCGATTTTTGCCCCATTTTTGGATTTTCATTTCATGCAAATGAGTATCCTGAGTTTTGAGGTTTTCTGGGTTTTTAATTTGACAGAGTGGGGTCGCTGGGACTTCTAATTAGCAAGGAATTGTATACTCTTGGATAATAAATTTAGTAAAATAGGGTTTTTTTTTGGATTATAATTTCGAAATTGTAACTTTTTTTTTTGGTTAAATTGGAGAACAAAGAGTTTTCTGGTTTTTTTGACATGTTCTTCAAGAGTTGAAGGGAAGATCTGGGTTGAAGCTGAAATTGGGATCAGGGTTTTTGTTTTAATTCTGAATTTTGTGGTTTTGAGGTTTTTGTTGAATTGTGGCGGATATGGTTGGTGGTGCTGCCG
This sequence comes from Spergularia marina, assembly GCA_963680865.1. NCBI lineage: Eukaryota > Viridiplantae > Streptophyta > Magnoliopsida > Caryophyllales > Caryophyllaceae > Spergularia > Spergularia marina. The sequence continues at coordinate 14,033,995 of OY804559.1, forward strand.
TGTTGGAGGACTTGGAGCTCCTGTGAGTTGTGGTGCAGGGGAAATGAAATTAATGGAGATTGATGGCCTGATGGGAGACAGAGGAGAGAGAAGGAAAAAGGCTGAAAGGAGCCAACTCCCCACAAAACTAACGGAGTTGATACCCCACACCCCTAACGATACAAAAAAAAAAAAACACACAGACCCCAAATGCAAATTTTTTGTAAACATCAGACACCATCTTGGGGCTTAACTCGGCCGTCCTGCATATCTGTCAACTCTCACTTAGATGGCATATGCTTCTCCATTTTTTTCAGAGCAACAGTTCTGTCGTTATAAAAAATAATCGTGCTTACGCTCACGTTCATCTTATATAAACTCTAACCAAAAATTAGCATAATGACAATCTAAATCATCTTCTATCAATAATTTTTCATTCTCGATCTCAAATAAGTTCAACAAATTACAAAAGACAGCAGGAAATGTCATCAAAACATGGTTGGATTAATGCAAGATGTTACGATAAAATGTCGTTCCATTTTTTCCTGATTATCGTATTGTTTTGGTGGCAAGTGATTAGTTGTGCTTGTGCTCCTCCAGAAGAGCCAGTTAAGTGTTCCAATGGTAACACCAACTGCACGGTCACGAACGGGTACGAGTCATTTCCGGATCGGAGCACTTGCCATGCAGCAAATATTGTATACCCACAGAATCAAGATCAGCTTATTTCATACGTTAGAGATGCAACCAAGATTAAGAGGAAGATCAAGGTTAGTGTTCCTTAATTATAAGTTAATAATGGCTAGATTATTGTTTTTCATGATTAGGTTTGATTAGCCTAGGACTTGTGAATTGTCTACTTTTTAATATATACTATGTTAGATATGCAAGTATTACTTATCGTAACCTGATTCCAGCGTCACAATCAATTTTGTATATATATGACACGTTATTATCAATATACATAAAGTTATTACAATAACGAGAGAAAGTAATAAACATGAGATCGATCACTAAAACTCTGTTATATAGGTGAAAACTTGTCATTGAATACTCGTATTACGATTGTATTTACTAGTGTTGCACGTAATATGATACTCGTATACATTATACCATAAAGTCATCGTGGATAATTGTAATCGAAAAATAATGGAGGTAATTAATGTTAACTTGAACAGGTCGTAACTAGATACGGTCATAGCTTTCCCAAGTTGGTGTGCCCAGATGGAGAAGATGGGCTGGTAATAAGCACAAATAATCTAAACAAAGTACTCAGTGTCGACAAAGGGAAAGAGACGATGACGGTACAAAGCGGGATAACACTGAAGCAACTCATTGTCGCGAACGTAAACCTGGCACTGCCTTACTCTCCTTATTGGGCGGGTGTGACAGTTGGAGGAATGATTGCAACCGCCTCCCACGGCAGCACTTTACGCGGCCTTGATAGCGCGGTCCATGACTATGTCGTAGGCCTTACGATTGTGAGCCCCGGTGCTCCTGAAGATGGTTATGTTAAAGTGAGGAGGCTCGCCCAAGGAGATGAAGATCTTAAGGCAGTTAAGGTCTCTCTTGGTGTTCTTGGTGTTATTTCACAGGTATGTATGTTTATTTTGATCGTAGAGTTGGGCTTGGGAACAACATTTTGAATTAGACTAGAAAATGCTGGTTATAATTATACTCTTTCTTTTAGCTGGTTATAATTATATATACTTGGAACAAAGACTCGTTAGAGATTGTTTCATAATAGTGAATTGCGAAAACTTGATTTACATTTGTTCAGAAGTTGATCAAAATTAATTGCTCACCACTCACCAAAAAAAAAAAAAAAGAATAATAGAAAGAAAATTAGATATATCAAAAGAATTCTTCAATAAAATAATCATGTGGGAAATTTAATAGTGATCGTTACTGTTTTTCATGTAGTATATAACGTCAAAACTCTCTAAAATCTAAACAAGCAATCACAAAGTAAATCAGGTGATGTGAAGATCAAAGTTGAGCTAGTAAGTGGTGAGAAAGTCGACCTACCTAAGATTGCTCCGGATTTCAAATGTTTATATCTGTATAGTTCCTTTATATACACTAGTTGGATAGGAGTAGTGAACATAAATCACTCAAAATCGTGTCCAAACGTTAAATAAAAGCCGTATCTTTGAGATTTTTTTAATAGGCGCGACTGTATGTTAATTAATGATTCTAGGTCGCTTACACATGTATTATTACTTCGTCAAACTTTTAAACTAATTGATATAGATATCCATATTTAACGAAGGTGACATTCAAACTGCAACCCCTATTCAAGAGAAACTTGACATACATAACCAAAGATGATAGTAACTTGGGAGACAAGGCATTAACGTTTGGTTTAGAACATGAGTTTGCGGACATGGTGTGGTTACCTAGCCAACGCAAGGTGATATATAGGATCGACGACAGAGTACCGGTATCTACATCCTGAAATGGCGTCTATAATTTCATCCCCTTCCGCTCTGTTCCAAACTTGTTCTAGAATCCGTTAGAGCAACAGGTAAAAGATTCGGCTCGTATCTAATGAATTTGGTTTATTTTAGTACAGTTAAGACTTGCTTTCATGATTCACAATTCAGATTAATTTTTTACTATTTAAGAAAAATAAATCCTAACTCGTAGACTCGTAGTCGTAACTCTTGATTATTGCACTTTTTCAGAAGTACTAGAAGAAACTCTGGGTTTGGATACGTTAAGATGCGGCAATGCTAAGACAATTACTGATGTTTTCCTTGCTAGTGCGTTTGGACTCACAAACAACGGTAACTATCATCCATCCTTACTGCCCGTGCACCTTTCGACTCCAGTTACTAGTGTTCGATTCCGCCATCCCGTATGATTATAGGCGTCGATATAACGTACTCCCTTCGTCCCACAGCTCAAATGTCACGGAGGTTCTTTGTAGCGGAACAATAAATATTGATATAGTAAGTTGATTGGGTAATATTAGGAAAAATAAGAACAAACAATGTGAGGATTAACGAAAGTAAAAGAGACATCTGAGAGAGGATGTGATAATTTAATAAAAGTAGGAGATAGAAATATGTCATAGGGGTGTTTGAGGTGCGACGTCGTTCCAAAATGGAATATGACGCGTTTGAGTTGGGACGGAGAGATTAACTATAACTTGCTATGGATCGAAATTAGATTTTTGCATTACTCTATCAGTCTATCATTATAAATTTGCATCATATATGTATCTTAATATCGTTGTTAAGAAGTGGCAGTACATATAGTCTGGACTCGAGAGTCAGATGATTATAAGAAGTTGTTGGAAAATAAGAAGGTCGAATAACAAAAAGAGTCTAATCATCTATAATTATTGCACTGTTTGATAATGCATGCAGGTTATATATTCACCGGCTATCCGGTCATCGGATATCAACATAAGATGCAGGCCTCCGGAGTATGCCTAGACGGTGAAAGTGGTTATTGCGGATGGGATCCAAGAATAAAGGCAGAATTTTACTTTAGCAATGGGTTTACTTTGCCATTTTCCAATGTTAAGAGCTTTATTCAAGACATACAGAAACTTGTTAACATAGCACCCACATCCTTGTGTGGCGTGGAGATGTACTATGGTATCTTAATGAGATATGTCAAGGCATCCTCGGCCTATCTTGGCAAGGACGAGGATGGAATCGACTTTGACATTACCTACTATAGATCTCGTGATCGACCTTTAAGTTCAAGGCTTTACGGGGATATAATGGATGAGATTGAGCAATTGGCTATATTCAAGTATAATGCATTGCCACATTGGGGAAAGAATAGGAATGTAGCATTTGAAGGTGTGATTAAGAAGTATAGAGATGGAGACAAGTTTTTGAGTGTTAAGAAGGAGTATGATCCATTGCGATTGTTCTCGAGTAAATGGACCGACCAAATCTTGGGTTTGGAAGGGAGTGTGACTGTTAACAAAGTAGGATGTGCTCGTGAAGGGTTGTGTATTTGCTCCACAGACTCTGATTGCGGCCCTAATTATAGTTGTGAAAAATGTCGTGTCTATACGATGGCGAAGGTATGCAGAAAGACGATTAACTTGCTTCATTCAGATCCGAATATGTTTGACGATAATGTCGAACTAATTTCAAAATTTGATAAGCAATTCTAAGTGCTTCTTGTTGAATTGAAGATGTGATTGCTTAGTAAAAAAGTTTGCAAAAAACTTCCAACTTCTGTTTACCTAGCATATTTTCAATGTCTTCCGTTTATTTACATCATAGCAAGCTTTATAATTTGGATTTGAGTTGCTAGTATAGCTTCTTTCATTCCTTAAACCCTGTAAATGCGTGCGCATTTCTTAAATTACTTATATACATAGGTAATCAAGAATACAAAATTATACAATATACTCCTATGCCACAGTTAGTATTCAATCAATAGATTTGTTTCCACTGTTCATCAATATCGCACAAAATTGAAGCAAGATTAAAATCACACACCAAATAAAGAGAAAATGATATGATTATTATTCAATTAATAAATTACAACTTGAACGAACATACACACAATACATACTAGTACTATATACTACATTTATATAATCATTAAGAACTACTACAAATCTGTGCGATTTTAATCTCCCAATTAATTAGGGTTAATTAGGGCAATTAATTAAAAAAGCTTGAGCGACAAAGAGGGCAAGCAAGAGAATCAGTACTAGTACACTTAACCACCAACTTAACAAGGCAATCTCCATGAAACACATGGAAACAAGGCAACCTAGCTGCCTCAACCACCTTGCCATCACCACCGACCTCATCCAAGCATATCGCACAGCAGCCCTGGCTCGATTCCGAGGACGACGACGCACTCAAATTGACATTACACCTACCCAAGAATTTCCTAGCCATTTCGGGCGTCACAACCCCTTGAGGCCTTTCAATAAGATCATGCACCTCTATGTTAACCAACATTGCGACCGCCTTTTGACCGACATTGTTATTATTGCCGTCTTGTTCCTCGATCATGTCAATGTAAGTTTCAGCGATGGTCATAGTTGCCGTGGGTCTTGCAAACTCGTCGACGCCGAGTTCTTCGAGCTCCCCATCCACTTTAACACCGAAATCTCCTTCTTCTATGTTTTCCCAATCTAAATCTTCTTCTTTAAGCAATGTAAATGTGGCAGAACGTTGTATTACCTGCCCGCCCTCTTGTTGGCGGTAATCCTTGTACCGTACATCAATAGTAAACTCTTCAACCCCCTCATTGTTACCGTTGATGTTACTATAATTTTTACCGTATTGGGGTGAAGCATCAACTTTTAACGTTGCCCTTAAGTGAGGGTAGTTTTCTGTGGAAGTTACCATTATTTATGGAATGTAATTTCTTGTGATTTGGTGATTGTGATCAACTGGTTTGAGTTTATATATATAATAAGATTGATTGATAGGGTTTTGGTAAATATATTCTGTTGATATCCTTTCCATAACAAATTTGGAAAATATCAATTCCACCAATTTTACCGAGATACTTACCTAATTTTGTTTTCTTTAACCTTTTTTTTTTTTTTTAGTTACGGGTCAACTTTTTTTTTTTTTTTAAGCTCTCACTTTTATACAACGTTAATTATGACTCGAACTTACCAAAAAAAAAATGAAACATTAGCTTAGGTTGTAGCCGGTAAATAGCAGATTTGTTGGAGAAATGAACGAACGTCCTTGTTCAGAGATCGTGGTTGTAGGAGACCTAGGAGTTAAGAAATTACGAATGAAAAGGAATAGATTAACGGTAAGAAGTTAAAAAGAGAGCGGAAATTTGAATTAAATAACGAATTTGGTAAATCGATCAATCATGTCATGCTAGCAAATTCGGTTCCCTATTCGAAAGAACGAACAAATACCAATATGTTCTTTTTCTTATAATTAATACAAGCAAATTCGATATCAAGATCTGTCTTGAAGGTAAGTTAGGCCCTGCGTGAAGCTAGTCTATTTTTAATTATTAATTCGTCTAATTGCAGTTAATTTATCAATTAATTCAGTTCAGATCAAATCAAATCAAGTTTATTTAGTTCAATACAAATCAAATTAGTTCAAATCAAATCAAATCATAAAAATATAGTCCAATCGCACAGGGTCTTAAGCTAGAAGCTCCAACTAGACGACATTGCTAGTCAGTAGTCAGTAGTGTATAAGTAAAAAGCAGTACCTTCAACTAATTATCAGATAGGCTATCAGTGACTAAACCATAAATCCAAATTCCAATTATATTCAGCCCAAAAAAAAAAAAATTGAGTGCGCGGATTGCAAACGCGTGACACGCTAGTATAAATATGAAGTGACCTAATCAGTAAACTTACATTGTCCGTGGACAAAGTAAGACAACTGCCCAAGCGCGTCACTGCCAGAGCCTCAAGTGGATAACGGCGAAGACTGTAGCCGTAAAAGGACGGGGTCAAGTGAGTGACTACTGTAGCAGCCAATGCTTTTTGCTATGATTGAGGATCCTACAGTGTGAGTGCTTTGGTTAGGATAATTAAGGTACTGCTAGAGATTCAGTGATCCCGAGATGTTGTAATGGGAAAACTCGGCGGACAAACGTAATGTTAAAGATAAGAGAACACCAGCACCAAACATATAAACTGAAATCTCTAATATGATGGGATCGGAATAATGATGGAACTACTATAACTTGGTGACATTGGTGAAACACTAAAGCACAGTGAAGCTTGTAAGCTAGTATACACCCTCGGGCCTCGGAGAATCTTGTTAATCTCACTAACCCCTCTACAGGCTCTACACCATAGAAACCTAAGTAGTCCTTAACCCACCTGCCTCACCTTTGTAAACCATACACAACAGAGCTAAATCGCAGCACAATTATTTTGGCCTGCTCCTCAATGATGTCGGACAAGAACCAAAACATCGAAGTATTAGGTCTTCAGCAGCAAACAGAGCCAAAACATGAAGTATTAGAGATCTTTAGCAGCAAACAGAGTCATTGTATTGAAAGTATCAAGATTTGAAACCACTACATATTCCCAAGAGCAGGCATGATGGTATTCAAACATCCGTGGAACACGGAAACTATTCACAAGAAAAACTCAAGACACTAACTTACGCATTAACTTGCCATGAACATGCCCTGCCTTCTGTGTCGGGCTTCAACACAAGGAAACACCCCCCAATAATTGCCAACATCTAAAACAGTCTAATAAAAGCATACTGAAAAGTGAAAAGACAGACCAATCAGCAAGATTACTTGTACAAAAAAACCTTCCTATGTCGATCACCACAAGAAGAATCACTGTTGGTGTGAACCTAAACATATATATACGTGCTTGATACACTAACAAGTCATCGCCATTCACCAATATAATTACAGCACAATTGTAATCAGGAGTACATTTTTAATTCATGTGTGATCCTAAGAATTCAACTGACTAATAAGCAACCAGGGTAAGATGTGCACGGTGCACCTCATTAGTTAGAAGCTAGACAATACACATAGCAAAACCACACAAATCCAGAAACAGAAACTCGACAATAAAACCTGGAACAGTGATAGCAGAGAAACAGGAGTAGAGACCCATAAACTCAGAACTACATGAGATGTTTGAAGGCCATTGTACCAGCAGCTAATTTCATAGATGTCAAAGTCTTGCCATTAAAGATACATGCTATCACTAAAACAAATAGTTCCCACATTCAACAAGTATCTCGGATAATAAAGTTGATAGAAACACAAAAACTTCCTTCCTTGAGCGAACAGTTAAAACAGAGATGTTCCCTTGCCCTTCTTGTCTCCACCAATCTCAAAGTGCTTGCATCTCTGCAAATCAAATGCCAACACAGCACATTAGCAGTAAGAAGAAGATAATCTCAAACAAAATAGATGAATTTATAACATAAGGGTAGGGTAAGTAGAGATGACACGAACCTTGATGGGGTGCTGAGAAACATGCTTGCACGACTGGCATTGAAGCCTCAACACAATCTTCTTGGTAGTCTTGGCCTGTTCAGCAAAGAAACAATAAAATCAGCAAATCAGCAGTAAAGAATGTTTCAAGCTCAAAGATAGCCGCAGATGACCAGATGTACGACAAAGGACCAGAAGAATGATACAAGGAGCAGAGCCACTACCTTCTTGTGGAAAACGGGCTTAGTCTGACCACCATAACCTGACTGCTTACGGTCATAACGCCTCTTTCCTTGAGCAGCCAAACTATCCTTACCCTTCTTGTACTGGGTCACCTTGTGCTGGGTGTGCTTCCTGCATAATTTGTTCTTGCAGTAAGTCTTCTTCAATTTGGGTACGTTCACCTAACAGTCAAAGTGTATCCACATAAATATGATCAGTAAAAAGCACCATCACTACTACATATTGACCAACAGCCTAAAACAGACTCATTGACAATCACAATTCACAGCAGAACATGCTCAAACAAATAGTAGGAAAGTGACGATTAATATTGGCTATAACTGGAGCAGTTCCAGCAAATTTGATTCATGAAAAACCATCAATGACATGGAGTAACAAATTCAAGGAAACAAACCCTAACATGAAGAAACACACAATCTCAACAGCATACAGATGTAAATGCCAGAGCACATACGACAGGCATTAATATAGGCTAACGAGAGCTTGTTCCCACAAATTTCGTTCATGAAAATCCATCATAACATGGAGAAACAAATTCCCAAGGGAACAAGCCCTAAAATGGAGAAACACACAACATCGACAGCATTAAAATGTAAATTCTCGAACACATTCAACAGGCAGCAAACTGCGTAACTGGTCAGAAATGCATATATGTTCAGAAAGCTAGATGGGACAATGAATCAAAGCATACTCCTGGCGAACATATAAAAGGAAATCACTTGCTGCTTTATTCAGAACAAAATCACCACGATTTTCCGAAGTCGACCGCATCACAGAACCGAAACCCCATGTAATAACAAACACTAAATCATACAATTACATACACTACATCAATATCATAACATCAAAACAAACCTCATCATGAAACAACATACATCCAAATGTCCAATCATACAGCAACATATAACCACCATAAAAACTAAATCATCTACACATCGGAACCTTATATGTTACGTTTCTAAACCAATAAACATTATTCAAACTACATTTCTACAGCGATCTAACAGCTAAAAAGATCTTGGTTTTTGCTTAGATGGTTAAAAAATCCCGCCTTTAATCCAAACTAACATTTCTACAGCGATTTTAAAGTAAAAAAGATGCGAAATTTAACTCAGATTGTTCAAAGTACAACAAAAATCACACAAACTGCTAAAATTCAAAACAGTAATTCAGTAAATCAACATACAAACAAACAACCTGATTTTACTGGTCTAAAACCATGGGATTGTATGATATGAAATGAAATAATAGAATCATGGTATGAAATTCAAAGAGAAGAGGAGAGAGAAAGAGGGTACCATTGTGACGAGCGGCGGCGTACGAGATACTCTTGGTGAAACGAGAAAAACCCTAGCAAAGTGAGGAAGATAGAAGCGGAAAATGAATAAGTTCCACAATTTATATAAAGAGGTGAAATCCGAGGGGTTTTGGTTATCTTCATGGGCCGAAGAGTTTGGATCATTTTTGACGTAAATGATACGGGTATGGTCTTGGATCCATCAACCCTTCTCTCTCACGTCATATAAAAAAAAATTATTTATCATAAAACCGTCTAACCATATTAAGATAATCGGTTTTTCTAGAGTTTGCACACGGCTCGCCAAGCATATGTTAAAAGTTAAAACCCATACAAGTTATTTGACCCGTGCAAAATTGCACGGGACGTTTCTCTTCTGTCCTCTTCATATTAGTTATCGTTACAGACTATATTTATTGGATTATAAAATGTTATTAGTTAGATTTTCGAATACAGTTTGCTTTTAAAATACTAATAATCACTCGATGAATCATGAATGATTGTACGACGTTGACCAGCGATAAATTCACAAGAGACGTATATTTCCATTTCGGTTTGTATATTACTCAATGGAAATTTCTAACTATATATATAATAAACAACAAAAACAAATTATATTGTCATTTTTATCAACAAAATGTCAAACCAAACTACTCTTTTTTTGTACCATTTAGGAAAGACTTTTATCTTTCCTTTACTAAAAAAAAACAAAAAAAAGGAAATTTGTTAACTTTCCTCTTTCAAACGTTAATTCCGAAAGTTCATCCTCATCAGCCTCTTCCACACCCATCCCTCTAATTCAGAAAGTTCATCCTCATCCATCCCCAAATTCGCCAATTTCTTTGCTATCCACCACTAAATTCGTTCATTTGTTCAACATCTATGGCCAATTTGATTATTCTCTTCGCCATCCACCAGATAGAAAATCCCCAAATTCATCTGCTTTTCGACATCCACCTCACTTAACCTCCGAATCTTATTTCAATCGATCAAAATCATTATTGGTAGTTTCTAATCAGAAATCATCAACATGCGTTTAATTAATTGAAGGTTAGTGATATATTTGGTATTATATGTTAATCAATTAAGAGTTTATATTCATTTTCAAGTTCAATTTCGAAATTAAATTGGGCATTTTTCATCAGTGGATTGATTATTCGTTTTCATGTATAATGATTGCAAAAACGTTTATAGGTTCTGCGACTGTATTTGAGATATAGAGAAAGTTGTGCGATTTTTGTGTTAAATTCGAGTATAATTGGTAAGTTTTGATAATATTTTCACAGTGAATTATCCTTCATTTGATTCGTTTGCTTATTATGTTGAGAGTGATGCTCCTTTTGACAGTGTTGGAGGACGCATGGTTTAGTGAGCTGGGATGATTATATGAGGATCTGATACATAAAAGGTATTATTACTTTTACCTTGAACCATTTTTCATATCGTCTCCGTGAATGATTCTCTTGTTCGCTTGCCTTTTTTTGTTTTATATTTTAGATATGTAAAGGTGTTAGGTGTTGTTAGGACTGATTTCAAGTCTGTTTTATTCTTCATGACAAAGTAGAACTTGTTGTGTAGCGATTCCCAGTGACTACTTTAAGTCTTAATGTATTCCTCGTCACTAAAGATTGTGATAAATAATAGAAAAACATGGCTAAGAACTTCGGACTTGTAGGAAAGTGACAGATAAAACTTGAGTAAATGTAGAATTATCAAATTAAAAATTGAAAAAATATAGTCATTCGAAAATCGTTACAATTTAAGTTCTGAAAAACTCAGAAATTATCATAAACTTTGGAAAACTTCCTTATAGACCACGTTAGTTGTACTATTGTAAGTGTTGTCGGCTTCGTCACTGATTAGAATCTTCAATCCTTTTTTGTGGTGACCCTACAAACGGCCACATATAACTGACCATGGCTGAAAACTGGCCTAGGTAGATACAATCCAACGTGGGAAAGTGATTGACCTTGACTCTTATTAATGGTCATTGCAAAGCAAACGACCAATGGGAACTGCCTCCTTTGGAACTTGATAGGGAATTTCGTTGAATCTGAAGGGGTTAGTTTCATTCTAGGTATAAAAACTCTATGACCTATGTTACTCCCTGAAATAACCGTTGCATCTATCACATGAGTCCCAAGTTGATTTATCACTAACCTCGTACCATTACATAACCCCGAGGCTTGATCGATATTGCGGAGAAGCATAATTGGAGCTCCGAGCCTCAATACAATCTTGTGGTTTGGCAGACCCGAACATCTAATAGTGTTAAGGTATTCACTCGAGTACAAATCTTCGTGAATCTCCGGATCTTTATCCTCTAAGCTGATAGTGTCTGAGCTAAGATATACCCTCTTATCACCAGATAGCTTTGACAACATGTAGTCATTCACGGCCTCCACGATGTCATGCGTTGGAGCGAGGATAGCCCTTTCTTGAAAAAACTGTGCTTCCCACAAATGCCTGGTGAAATTTGGATATGTGCTCTCCACGATAGAAGCTATAGGATCTCCAACATTTGTGATTAAGTTATCCTCTGGAATATCAATGCTAACTTCGCCGTCATTTGCTGAACCGAGAATGCCATCCCAACTTTTAGGATCCACTCAGAAAACCGTCTAACGTCATCTATATCTCGTTCACAATTCCCAGCCTGTAGTCGCATATTTTTTGTGAGCTTCAGAACCCTACACGAACTCCATAATGGTGAGGAGTTTATTGTAGCCCCAACAACATCTTGCCTGCTTCCTTTCGGCACGACCGGTAAGATTTGCCGGAAGTCACCACCAAATACAACTACCTTACCAGCAAAAGGTTTATCTGAAACACTCCCGTAGGTATCCCTCAACGCGTCTTTCAAGCTTCGATCAAGAGCTTCAAAGCAAAACCTGTGTGTAGGAAAGTAAGCCAAGTTAGGAATATTTAGAATAAGGATGTTTTAGATTAGGAATATTATTATAGTATAAATAGATGTGTGGTCCTATGCTTTGTGTGTGTGTTGTTAATACAATTAAAACAAAGAAACGTATTAAGTTGTCTTCAATAAAGTAAAGTGTTTCCTCTGGTTCTATCTTCTTCATAAAAGCAAATAGTTTCCTGGGTATCAATTTCTACATCTGGTATCAGAGCGGTTGAATCATGGCAAAGATCAACGAGCTCATGACTTGTCCAGTTGAGTCCTTTGATGGGAAATCCAACTTTGATCATTGAAAGGCAAAGATGGAAAATTTCTTCCGTGTAATCAAGGTTTCCGATGTCGTTCTTACGGGGGTTGCTGAGACGGGTTTGACCGACACTCAAAAGGAACAGTCTAAACAAAAGGATGAATTGGCCAAGATGTGGATCACCATGAGGGTAAATTCTTCTGTCTATGAAAAAATTATGCATGCCAAGACATCCAAAGCTATGTGGGATATGCTGAGTAGCTCTTTTGTGGGTAATGCTCGGGTCAAGAAAGTTCGCTTACAGGCTCTACGGCGTCAATTTGAATTACTTGAGATGGGTAAGTCGGATTGTATCTCAGATTATTTTTCAAAAACATTAGCTATTGTTAATCAGATGAAAGTCAATGGGGAGAGTGTGCAGGACTGTGATATTGTGCAAAACATTCTGCGTACATTGACACCAAAATTTGATTATGTTGTTATGGCAATTGAGGAGGCACATGATCTTTCAGACATGACTGTCGACGATCTTATGGGCTCTTTGCAAGCTCATGAGCATAGGTTCAGAGAGAAATCAATCGAAAGTGTTGAGGAAGCTTTAATCGTGCAGACAAATAATTCGCGGACGAACGATACATACGAGCATCAGCGCACTAAATTCGAGCCTGGGTCGCGCCGCAATTGGAATAACAACACCGCCAACAACAACAAAAATTTCAATTCATCTTCTCAACAAGGTAAGTTTAATTTTGAGTGTTGGAATTGTGGAAAAATTGGGCATCGGCAAAGTGAATGTCGTTCTTCTAGGAAAGGGAATTTTAATAATTACAGTACCTTCAATAGACAATATGCTAAATTTACTCAATATAGTAATTGTGACATGGAGGAGACGTTGTTGATGGCGTGTAATGCCACTGATAATGATGAACACAAAAGTAGGTGGTACTTGGACACTGGATGTAGTAATCATATGTGTGGTTATAAAGACATGTTTTCGGAATTGGATGAATCGGTAAGTTCTGAGATTGTCTTTGGTAATGCATCCAAGATGGATGTTAGAGGTAAAGGCTGTGTGTCGATCAGATTGAATAATGGTTCAGTGAATCGTATTTCTAATGTTTTCTTCGTTCCTGGTTTGCGGCATAATTTGCTAAGTATGGGTCAATTGTCCGAGAAAGGTTATGATATTCAGATTTTTCATGGGGTCTGTAGTATTTTTGATAGCAAGAAAGGGCTCATAGCTAAGGTTCATATGACTCCTAATCGTCTTTTTCCATTGAAGATTAATTGTGAGTACTTACCTTGCTTTAGTTCTATGACTGATGGAGATAATTGGTTGTGGCATATGCGGTTCGGACATTTGAATTTCAATAGTCTCAACTTTCTGTCACGCAAAAATTTAGTTACTGGCCTTCCAGCAATAAAGGTTCCAAATCAACTTTGTGAGACTTGTGTTGTGGGGAAGAAGCATAGAGACCCTTTTCTAGACGGTATGACTAGTAGAGCATCGCTTCCACTTGAGATTATCCATTCTGACTTGTGCTCAGTTGAGGTCGAATCTCACAAAGGAAGCCGATATTTCATTACATTCATTGATGACTTTAGTCGAAAAGCTTGGGTGTATTTTTTACAACATAAGTCTGATGCTTGTGCCATGTTTAAATCCTTCAAGGCTTACGTAGAAAAAACAGTCTGGTTTGACAATCAAGGTCCTACGAACTGACCGTGGAACAGAGTATACTGTTTGCGATGATTTTCTGGAGAAGCATGGTATTAAACACCAGCTCACAGCAAGATATACTCCTCAACAGAATGGCGTAGCCGAGAGGAAGAATCAAACTATTATGAACATGGTACGGTGCATGCTGAAACATAAGAATATGCCTGATGTATTTTGGGCAGAGGCTGTATCCTGTGCAATTTATATACTAAACAGATCACCTACGCGTAGTGTAGATGGTAAGACACCATATGAGGCTTGGGCTGGTTCGAAGCCAAACATTCAGCATCTTCGGGTATTTGGGTGCCTTGCATATATGTTCCCACTCCACTCCGAAAAAAATTGGATTGAGAAGTGCATTTTTGTTGGCTATTCTACTGTCACAAAGGCGTATAAATTGTTTAATCCCGTGTCTGGAAAAATCATTGTTAGTCGAGATGTCACTTTTGATGAGCAAGGAGCTTGGGATTGGTCGGAAAATAGTGAGAGGTCTGTAGAGCAAGTGGTTATTGGGTATGATGATGATGTAGCAGAACAACAACCAGAGTCACCCGATACTACTTCCCCTCATCGGCCTTCGCTGGTAGAGAGTCCGAATGACTCTCCTGTCAGCTCTCCTGGTAAGGAACCTCCTATAAGACGTGAAGTTCCTCACCGTAATCGCGATATACCAGCTCGTTTGAAGGATTGTATTCTCGGTGATGAATCCTTGTCTGACGCTTCTCTCTCTGATGAAGATTTAGTTAACTTTGCTCTTTTTGCTGATTGTGATCCAGTAAGCTTTGATGAAGCTAAACATGACCCTCGCTGGACTACGGCTATGGATCAGTAGATACATGCCATTGAGAAAAATCATACATGGGAACTTACCACCCTTCCGCAAGGAAAAACACCCATTGGTGTTAAGTGGGTCTACAAGACAAAGTACAAGTCGAACGGAGAGGTAGATCGTTTCAAGGCAAGGCTTGTAGCTCAAGGTTACAAACAGAGGTTAGGTATTGATTATCTTGAGATTTTTGCGCCCGTTGCTAGACTAGATACAGTACGTATGATTATTTCTCTTGCTGCGCATAATTCTTGCAAAATTTATCAAATGGATGTGAAATCTGCTTTCTTAAATGGTGTTCTTGAGGAGGAGGTCTATGTGAGGCAACCTCCTGGGTATGTGAAGCAAGGGGAGGAAGAGAAGGTGTACAGATTACACCGAGCCCTGTATGGGCTCAAACAAGCGCCTCGTGCTTGGTACACTCGTATTGATACTTATTTCCACGACAATGGATTTCAGAGGTGTCCGTACGAACACACTTGTTATGTTAAAAATGATTCTGATGGGGGCATTGTCATTGTGTGTCTGTATGTTGATGACATGATTTTCACCGGGAGTAGTCAAAAGTTGGTTGACACATTTAGGGAGGCTATGATTTCATACTTTGAAATGACAGATTTGGGTTTGATGTCTTATTTTCTCGGTCTAGAGGTCACCCAAACGAAATTTGGGATTTTTATTTGTCAGAAGAAATATGCTCGTGATATATTGAAGAAGTTCGGGATGGAGTCTAGTAAACCTGTTCTGATCCCTGTAGAGGAAAGATTGAAGCTCTCTAAGAGAGACCCTAGCCCGCTGGTTGATTCTACTTATTTCAAAAAATTGGTTGGTAGCTTACGATACTTAACTGCTACTAGACCTGACATAACCTTCGGAGTAGGTCTTATTAGCAGGTTTATGGAAGCTCCCCATGATAGTCATTTACAAGCTGCTAAGAGAATTTTGAGGTACGTCAAAGCTACTATAGAGGATGGACTATTCTATTCCGCCATTGGTTCTACAGATTTGGTTGGCTACACTGATAGGGATTGGGGTGGTGATGTTGAGTCATCAAAGAGTACTTCAGGCTATGCCTTTCATATTGGGTCTGCTATTTTTTCATGGTCTTCAAAAAAGCAGCCGATTGTGACTTTGTCTACGACTGAAGCCGAATATACAGCAGCGACTAATTGTGCTACACAAGCTGTTTGGTTACGCAATATGCTGAGTGTTTTACATCATGAGCAAGTTTCACCAACGAAGATATTTTGTGATAATAAGTCAGCTTTAGCATTGGCTAAGAATCCCGCATTTCATTTTCGGACCAAGCATATTGATCGAAAAATTCACTATATTCGTGATTTGGTCAAGGACAAGACAATCGAAGTTGAGTATTGTAGAACAGAGGATCAACTAGGTGACATTTTTACTAAGCCTTTGAAAGCAGAGATATTCTTGAAACTGAAACGTTTGCTGGGCATGTCCGAGTCTGGTAACTTGGCTTAAGGGAGGCCGTAGGAAAGTAAGCCAAGTTAGGAATATTTAGAATAAGGATATTTTAGATTATGAATATTATTATAGTATAAATAGATGTGTGGTCCTTATGCTTTGTGTGTGTGTTGTTAATACAATTAAAACAAAGAAACGTATTAAGTTGTCTTCAATAAAGTAAAGTGTTTCCTCTGGTTCTATCTTCTTCATAAAAGCAAATAGTTTCGTGGGTATCAATTTCTACATCATAGGTGCCTCGTCCCAAATTATAAGCTTTGCTTTCTTCATAAGGCCAGCTAACTCTGTTCCCTGCATAAGGTCTTTGTAGAAGGGGGTCTCGTCCACATCTATAGGAATGACGAATCTCGAATGAGCGGTTCTACCCTTGGGAAGTAGTAGTGATGCTATGCCACTTGACGCCACTGGAAGGACAATTTCACCTTTGCTCCTTATACCAGCACATAAAGTTTTCCATAGAAATGTCTTTCCGGTTCCTCCGTATCCGTATACGAAGAATACGCCTCCATCTCCCGACGACACTGCCCTCATAATTTCATCATAGACCTTCTTTTGCTCAGCCGTCATAGATGAAAGTAATTGTCGGTGTTCCTCTTCTAGTGCCTTCACATCATAGTTCATCTCTTCTGCAATTAGTTTATTGAGCCCTTCTGAGGTGACCATTTCATCTGGGTAAGGCATATCTGGAAACTTGTGTAGCGTACTGCCGTTACTTTGAAGAGATTTTTCGATCTCTTCTAAGCCGTATTGCTTGAGTTGTTCATCGCTGAGGTGCAAATCTGGTTAGAGAATACAAAACGAAAATATGGTTAAATTAATCAAGATTTCAAGTAATTGGTTCATTAAATGAAATTTTCTAAATTAAAAAAAAAATTATGTCTCTATGAGTAAAAGGCGCATTACCGTCGATATTTAGTATCCTACGCTTTTGGTATTCAATGTCGTCAGTCAAAAGATGCCATGTTTTTTCCCATACATATTCAGGCCTTGTCAAGGTACCGGATAATAGTAACATGGCAAATAGATTTCTCAAATACTGTTCGTAAGCCTATTCATGTGCTTCATTGATTCCATCTATGAATTCCCTATCGTCGCCAAGTAACCCCATTGCGTAGCAAGCATCCTTGAACGTATGATATATTACACCGTCCACAGTCCTTATGTCTTCATAGCATGTGGCACCTCGGATATAATTTAATAAGGTCCTAAGATAATACCGTTCTCCAGAGCCTGGTGAGACATGGTACATCCTTCCTACAGCTCTTCCTTTTTCTCGGGGCTTCCACTCCTTTTCCTTTGCTCTCCATGTAAACTTCTCCGGAAATTCGAAGTATCTTAGGGTCCTAGCTTCTGGGTAAATTTTGTTAGCCTACATCCAAGCTGTGAACTTTGTTATTTCAACATCAGGTCTAGACAACAAAGTATCAACGTCCTCGCCATCTCTGAACACCATATTTTGTTGTCCGGGAAGGTGAAAATTAAGTCTTTCAACTGGTGGCCACCTATAGTTGATAGGATATTTAAAAATCAACCACATTGCTTCACATGCAGAGATGTAACGGCAATTGAAGTAACGCTCGATCTCGTCAATAGTAGTTGGATCTTGGTGTGTTATCTTTGCGAGAACCCGATCAAATCCCTTGTTGATATATTTGAAAAGATACTTGATCGCCCTTCTTTGGTTGCACCACTCAACGTTTATATGAGCACCATATTTCATAGACAGTTCTGGGTTGTAAGGCACTACATACCTGTTGTCCAATTTGATCCCTTTCTTTTCAACAGTTGCACCATTATCTCTCCTTCGGTAAATGGGAAATCCATCATGATCAACGCTACTTGTTTCTTGAAAACTCTTCGGGAATTTCTTAGAGCAAGTATTACCTACCATGCAAGAACATTTTGGATCTGCATTCCCGCAAGGGCCATGGATCATGCAGTCTTTTACTATATCATAGAGTCTTGGGTTCTTCTCTTTATCGGGAATTTCAGCAGATATGATCTTATCAATTTGATCAGCGTTAAATGACGTATTGATATGTTTTAACCACAGAAGGATGTGTGCGTGTGGTAAGCCACGCTTTTGGAACTCGATGGTGTATACCACTGCAAAATAAATCAATACAATAGTGATTAAATATTTATGTGGAAAACTATGTTTACAATAAATATTCTACATTATAGTTCAAATAAATATAGTTCAAATGAATATATTAGCTGCTGTGGGTATACCGAATACCCCGCCACCTCTCAAATCCTTTATCAACGTATCAAGTTTCACCTTGAAAACACGGCAGATGACATCTGGCCTGTCCTCTGGGTTTAGACCTCTTTTTTCACAAAATCTTGTGATCTCGGGCCATTTACGATTGCATGTAAAGGTGATGAAGAGCTCGGGATATAGATAGACCCTACATATACCCAGAGTGTCGTGATAGTTCTCAATTTTAAACCTCTTACTGACATGATAGGTTGACGGTAAGATAATTCTCTTCCCCATGGAGGTAATATCTGTGTCACCTCGAAGAACAGCTTCATTTACTTTCTGGTAATTTTCAGCGCGGAGTAGCGGTTGGTTGAATCGAATAAAGTTCAGCCTCTGCGCTTCAATCATTGTGCAACCGTCCACGACAAACTGTTGAAATAGCCTTCTGAATTTCAATAGCAATGTCTTCTCGGCTTTCCTTTCTTGAATTCTAAATGAAAACCATTCCCGTAAGGTTGTTTGGTTTCTCCTCTTACATGTACTCGTAGAGGGAACAATAGAAGTAGCACTATGCTCAATCCCCAACTTGTAGCCGTCTTCACCGTAAGGAAATAACAAAGGATATTGTAATGCAAGATAAGAGGGATGCAACTCTGAAATACGTTGCAAACGCCCGCTTTTTGTCTCCAAAATAATATCCCTCTTTTCATAGTTCTCGTCCATATTTTGAAAAAGATTAATAATGGCATGAATGGCACCAATATAAAACATGCATCTTTATTCAATTTCATAGGGCTTGTTAATTGTATGAAAGGTAGGCAATGTAGATCATGTTTATTCTGCTATACATGTACAACTACTGAGTCATATCTATAATATATACAGTAGGCATTACATTCGAAAAAAGATAATGTTTAATCATATGGAATAGCAAGTTACAAAGTATATAGGTGTTGAAACGTACCATTTGAAACGTCACTTAGCGGCGTTCTAAATTGCCGGTCAAGAACAGAAAAGAGAGTTCTTATGGATGAGTTCAGATTTATATTCTCCTTATCAATTCCTTGAGTGATGCAACTTAATCCAACATCTGTTCAAATTTAGAATAAAACTTAATATATGAGAAAAGTATAAATAACTGTTCAAAGAGTATGAAAAAAGGGGAAATGGTGAACGATAATGTAAAATACAGTATGTATAAGATTAAATATAAATGATACCTTCTTGTAAGTGTGATTTTGTTGCCTTGTCTTTTGAGCTAGAACTATAGTACTTTTTCCATATTTTTGGGGGTGAGTTTGGATCCATTGAAATGTAAGACTTAAGTTATTTAGAAAGTGTGTTGGTTAATTTCGACAGAAAGGGTGAATAGAAGTGTTTGTGAATTGTTCATAATACTCTGTTTATATGCACGTTAAACTGTATACTTCTAAATATGTTATATAATCAAATTGTGAATATGGAGATGTCAGAGGATATAATATATAGTAATAATATATACTATCAATCAGTATAGTATAGCAAAATATTTAATGGAAGATGGAAACCACAATAAACTAAGGTATAAAATAATAAAGATTAATGAACAAAAGATTATTTGTCTGATAGCCTTAATTTTACACGTCCTGTAAAGTGAAAAGGATCTACTAAGTCTGATTCTTTTTATGGCATTAAGGTTAACATCAAATCAATATACTATTTTGCTGGTCATTTGAATGTTTGATTCTATAAGAACTAGTGTGCAATATTGTATATGGTTTCGATTGGATGCTATATGATTGGATGCTAGTGAAGATGGAGATTTTGCTGGATCCATTATGGTTTCGATTTTATTATATGGTTGCTCACCCCCATAGGTGACTATTATTGAGTATATATAGGTATAGGTATACATCGTAATTGAATGTTATATAGAGGTCTGTGGAGAGTATAATGTAAGCAAAGATTCAAATCCTACAGATTAATTGATATAATGCTTGATTGAGCATTTATAGGGAATAATATATCCTCTATCTCAACGCTTATGCGTAATAATTGGAAGAATATCTGTGTGATGAATAATTTGTCTTCATCTTTCAAGTCAATTTTAAGGGCACATTTAATAGACTAACTCTGAGTATATATTGATGAACAATTTCACAGGTTGAAAAAAGGGTTGAACAATTTCCCAGGATATATTAGGAACTTCTGGTTATATTGGAAAATGAGACTGTAATCAGTGCTCTTCGCAAGAAATTTAGGTATGTAGTAGTCGATTTTATACAGCTTTTGGCAAATTCAAGTTAATATATATTTGCATATTTTGTTTAGTCAATGAGTTGAGATTTTTTTTTTGATAATCACTTTAGATAAAAATAGAACAATAAATGTTTAGGAATCCTTTAAACTGAATATAACTTCATATAGTATAATAAATATATAAAAGATAATAATTTTACCCATTATTGACCAAGAATTGACCAATTGTTATGGGATATTAATAAACTAAAGTGGTATTATAATATCATCACACGTAATTGGCATATATTGTTTAAATATAATCAGAACTGTCCGGGTAAAATCTATCTATTGAAATCAACCCTCAAAAGTTCTTCGTTTGATCTCCTCTATCTTTTCTTGCTTGATTTTCACCACCTTGTTAAGGGTTGTGGAGCTGCCTTCACCATTCACATTATCGCCACTCTCTAAAATGTCCACAATCGTCCTTTTGATAGGGGTTAATTTGCTGCTGTCCGTTTCAGAAATCTCAATGACATCCTGTAATGATAAACACTTGATTAGGTGATACTCTTAATATTTATAAAGCATAAAGATCCTATTGAAGAGTTTCTACCTTGTCCTTGCCATTTGATGTCTTAGAGTAGCTAATAGGATCAACAAGCTTTGAAGCATGTTCCTAAATTGAAGAGTTTTTAATTTGTCAGTGGGATAGATAGATATATTGTAAAGTAGGAATGGTAAATATAATAAAATACCTCTGCATTTGGAGAAATATCATCAAACTGAGTCATGGTAACCGGGTCATCAGTAACCGCATCTAAGGTATAATTGTCTTTCCCTTCTTCAATATGCTCGGTTGTCACTTTAGTCATGAAAAGCATGGTTTTGTCAAGAAGCTGCTTGAACTCTATTGGAAAAGAGTTTAATTCGCCGGACTGCATATAACATATCAATTGTTAATTTATTTAGAATATTGAATAAATACAAAATACTACAACTATAAGACAATTATTAATAATAAATGAGTCATCGTATAAGGTATTCACCCTAAGTTGTGCTTCTCTCATAGACTTGGCTGTCTTGTTGATAAGCTTTTCAATGATCCCATTGAACATAGTCAATGATACACTTCCAGTAGCATTTAACGCTCGCATGTCAAGCTTGAACCAAGGAAGCGGAAACTTAACCAAACCTTTTTCACAGCCCTTGCCCTTGTCCTCTTTTTCATCACACACACATTTCTTGCAAGTAACAATACCTCCTTCCTTTTCATCCACCTTAGTGCCGTGGTGTTTTGGGCAGCTATTGTACCACCAATCCTTTTCAACATCTATCTCAACAATGGTACCACGGAACACAAAAAGCCCGGTCTGCAATATTCCAAATGTGAACTTTAGAGACAAATTAGTTGTGTTATATATTTATCATATATAATAAAACAAAATAAACATACTTCTTGAGAGTGAACTAAATCAAGAATAGTTTTAATCCTTTCTTGTTTCAGCCATGGATTCATTTCGATCTCATCAAAATTGCGAGTGACATTAGACAAACGATCAGAGTCACCTGGTCCATAGAGCATGTTTATCCTATAAAAGCCAAACATTGAGATTTTAGGAAATGATATAATGTCGTGTTTAAGTATATAATAATAATTATGGCAGAAATTTGAGAACTAATACGTTTCGCGTAAACTGTGAGCCTCTGGGATATCAGGAATAAAAATGAGTTGTGTAGCCTGATAGGAATTGCCAATGTTTAGATTGCCTGCAAAAAAATAAGAACAATCATAGATTAAGCATAAGGAGTAAACATGGAGGAAGTAAACAATCATATTGTAAAACCCCTACCTTGAAAGTCATTGATTTTTGCAAGAGTGACAATCATTATCAGTCTTTAGGTTTTACCAACATTTGAGTTGACAAAGTCCTCGACTTGTTTAATATAATCCCCGAAAAATGTGCAAGGCAGATTGATGTCGCTATAACAAAATTCCAAGAATTCTCAATTATATAGTGTTCTTACAAAAATATTATAACTCATCCTCACTAAATTAAATAGAAATCTTACTTCTCATCTTTAAGAACAATCTCTAGGATCGGTTTGTTTCCAATAGGAGTATTACCAATGTGCTTTACATCCAAAATTCACCAATAACACCTACACATAATATAATGCATATATGATTGACAGTTTAATAAAATAAGTGAAAAAAGATTCCTTTATTAGATAGACAATAACTTACATGGCATAAATTCCTTTGGTGTCACCCTATTAAGAATATCAGAAAATGGCTCAAAAGCCCACAGCTTTTCCTTTGGCAACCTCAAGGGTGGACATGGCTCAGCAATTGTTCCATACTTGAACTCCATCCGTAATGCATGCTTACTTGCTCGATAGTTGCCGTTGTTCACATTAACATAAAAATTGCTGAAGGTAAATGACTTGCCTTCCTCAACAATATTTTTGTAGTCATTAATCAACCTAGATTTAACAGAAGCCTGCATTCTAGTTCCCTGTTTATTGGATTAAAAAAAAAGTCATTTCGAAGGAGAATAGATTATAGTATATGATAACTAATTAGTAAATTTTAAATAAAAATGCTTACCTCTTTATCAATTCAAAGCATTTCCATAGACCAAAGATCATTGGGATTGTCCTTGTTAGCTCTATACCATCGGCGTAGGATCAACACATTGACTTGATAAATAGAAGGGTTGTAGGCCTTCTTGTTATTTTTTGAATCAAGAGAAGTCTTTCTCAATTCATTAAGAGCAACCATTCTAGCCGCCATAATTCTGAAAGTGCCTCTATGATTTTGATTTTATTTGTACTATATTATAGGAAGAAGCCGATTTTATGTTGATGCTATGACCATTCCTCTGTAAGTGTCGTATATATATACATATACATATATATGTTACTATAGAAAACACATACTTACATTATAATGTAGATATTTTTAAAAATATCTTCAATCATATTTTGTCAAAAAACACGACTTTACATACATCATAATTTCTAAAGGTTAATACTAAAAGATTGTACATTCATATTGTAATCTTAATGGAATTATAATTGTACTTGATGTAATATATGATTAGATTATAATTGTTATATATTACTAAAGTGAATACATATACTAAAAGATGGTATAGTTATATTGTAATATTAAGGGAATTGTTCTACATTCCTAAAGTGAATACATATCGTCTGAACAGACTATATTTTTTGGTCAAAGTATCCTAAGATTAGCCAACTTCTATCACAATCCAGAAAATTATGCCAAACAAATCATCATAGAAACATATATACGTTTTATTACTACTATTAAGAGCTAATGTCTCTGATATAGTAATATTATATGATTATGAGATTTAAAAGTTTCCACAAATATATAAATTATAATGATATAGTTGTCATTTAGGTAGTTTCTGAACACGAATAGGAAAAATCTTAGTGAAAATGGAGAAATGATTATATGATGTATACCATACCATATCTTTGGTTAAATTAAAATTGTGTCAGTGTGCTTACACTCATCAAACTGCTATCCACGTTTTATTAAGTACAAATGTAAGGGCATACTTTTCACATCATATATGTATATTATGCTCGTGTAAGGATCCTCTAAAGTTTGTTTTTGGTAGAGTTGGTATAGTTTACCAAAATAAGTAATAAGACAAAAAATAAAGAATTTTGAGGGTCACAAATAAATTGTTAAAAAATTTATTCTTTCTTTTTTAGGCAAACTCTACCAAGTAGAGTTCATTTTTAACTCTAGAGGATCCCAACACATTATGCTCCCCACTTTAAAATTACATTTAGGTAGACTGTTATCAATTTAGTGACAATAAAAAGTAGTCTAACAAAAATTAGCAATCGAAAAACTTGCTATAGTACAATAAAGGGCAAATTCATAAGAAAAGTTGATCGATCTATTGATTGCTATCTTTTGCATTTAGGTAGACTATTATCAAATTAAGGGATGTGAAACAGTTTTATATGAATGTGGTATACCTAAATTTAGTGGAAATCTAAATGTATGAAAATCAAGTCATCTTCTTTTTATTTTCATATCCCTTTGATGATATGTATCTATATTAATCATGTAGGTTATATTAATTCTTACTAAGATGGAAAAGACTAAGTGAACACAAAAAGCACTACTAAATTATAAGAAATGATGTCAAATAATATAAAATAGAAATATATTAATTCTTATATTGAACAGATGAATTTTAGTTCAAATATTTATCACATCATTAATAGTGATTATCTAACGACAACCATTTTGTTTAATGTATATAGAGTGTCATTCATCTGACAATATTAAAATTACTAATAGGTCACATACTATTAGATCTTATCTATATTATTAATGATCAATAATTGATCATACATAGAATAAGGTTTTCAATGATAAAATATGATTTAATCTAGACATATATAATCCTGGCTTGTCTTATCAATCAACTTGTCACCAAAGTCGATCTCAATCTTTCTGAGATAGGTTATAACATTTTCATGATATGCTATGCGTTCCTGAATATTATTCATCCTCCTTCTCAATTCTTCAAGCCTTTGGGTGTAGTACTCCAATTCTTCCTTGCGATCTTCTGTCCATGATCTACAACGTCCTCCTTTTGATTTCGATTTGGAGTTGGGGTTGGACTGCATCTGATAAGGTTGTGATATAGGAGAAATGGGTTCAATATTGGGAATTGTCTTCTCATCAATATTCAACATAGGTTGAGGGTCCGATGACATTGTGGTTTTGTAAATGTATTTGTAAATGTATTTCACTGCCCTAATTTTTCTATTCATTAGAATTTAGACGGCTATGTAATGTATGTATACAATATATAGGTTAGGTTGTCTATTTATACATATAGGCCAATAGGTTACATATTATTATTATTAGAAAACAATCATTTCAACAATGATATAGTCACGTATAAGTCATTATTTACATATTGCCATGCCTTATTGTCTCATTTGAAATAGCAAAAAATCTCATATTATAGTATATTACTTTATTTGCAGTCATCTTTTACATAATGACATGATATATTAACTAATATGTTAGTGCATTTACATTAGTCAATCATATTGATTTTATATCCTTAATATACTTATCATATAATGATAGATCCATCCAATCCCAGAACTATAAGTCATTCTTTACAACCAGCCATGACTTATATCATTTGATATAGCAAATCATTTGATATAACAAAATCTCTCAGATTGTAGTATGAATCATTCCTTACACATTACCATGACTTCTCTCATCTGATAAAGCAAAATCTTCAAGATTATAGTATATGCCTTTATTTGCAACGTGCGTTTTCCAATATGATATGATTTATTAACTCATTACTCAATCGTATTGATTGTATATCTTTTATACACATATGATAGAATAGATTGTTCCAAACATTATTGCATACAATAGAACATATACGGGAATGCTTCAGATGGAATTGCACTGATGAATGAAAAATGATAATGAAAATAATAAAACATATACGGATGTGTTTCAGGGTTTAAGGTTACACTGATCAATGAAAATAACAATACATAGGATAAACATTAAGAAATTTATGATTTCTGACTTAGTATAGATAAATGAAATTTTATTTCATTTCTCCATTTAAAATGGATCGTAATATAGAATACAACATATGATTGAAGAGTTTGGAATTCAATATCCTCATGTTATTAGAATCTGTATTAGATATTGGCTTCATCGATCGTGTTGCGTAGATTTTGCAGAATGACATCAAACTGATGAAATATTTGGTCCAATTCTCTCATTAGCACTCTGATACGATCTAACTCAACTATTAGATATGCTATACTGTCTTCCTGAAACTGCCTCCTAAGTCTCGTTCCATAAGCCATAGATCGAGGCAAATGAACATTGCGATTATTCTCCATCGTTTCTTGATGATGTGAATTGGCTATCTTGTTTCTTGGTGAAATGCTTTTATTTTAGATTTGCATCTCTTATATAAGGAGTATGTGTAGAATACACACAATAATATTAGGATATAATATATTGACATTTATTGCTTCTTATGATATGCTCCAGGTACAGCCAAGCAGTTTTTAGGCAACAACTCATATTTTGATACCAGCTTCGTGATTAAGGTGAGATCATATGCTTTCGTTTGCATATTTTTGATTATTCTGGCTGGCAGTGTATAAATGTAAGTTATTCCTTATTGTGGCTGGCAGTGTATATTGGTATGAATAAATATTTTACAATAGATATAAAATAACAAATGAATATATAAGATATAGCAGTAAAATCAATTATGACAAAATATAGGGTATGTTTATTGATATGGTACATAAGCTTACAATATTTTGATAACCAGACAATATTGATATCACATAGTAATAGCACAATAAGTCTGATCTAGACAGTTTAGGACAAAATAGTATAACTCCCCTTTTATGGATCACACTTCCTCCGTTGGCCCAATCTTAAAACTGAAATACGCCAATCACACATACGACACACTCTTCCTATTTTGTTATCTAGCCTGGATATCTCCTTTTCACTTTCTTCCATAACTCTAGTCCATAGATTCCGAATAAACTGACTTGAGGTATTTTGTTTGAGATGCTCAACATGACAATTGAGCCACTTCAATTCACTTATAACCATTTCACACTTTCTCACAGTTTCAAGCTTGCGAGCATGAGCTTCCCATATTTTGTCAGAAATAGCCTTTGAATCTAACGTTGTGTATGTGTATAGTTGATGTCAATTTGATCGTCATATATATACAGATTGTGATAGCTCTTTAGGTTAAGATTCTCGCACAAATTAATGCACGATGGTGAATTCGTTTATTTTGTTCCCACAGCCTTTAAGAAACTTTTTTACTTTAAAGAAAGATTAAATATATGACATATAGAGAGTTCAATAAGATTGGATTGATATATTCTTCACTACCAAAAGGATATTAAATGTTGATAGCCATATATATTTTATTGAGGAAACTTGTCTAATGAGCCTCTAACAGAATAAGTATTACCATAAACATGCCCTATTGTTGCAAGCTATCATGGAATTGACAATAATATATCAATAAACCTATGCTAAAAAGATCCCTACAATATATACAAACTGACTAATAAAGGAATCTGTTAACAATTACTAAATTATGAGAGTTATAGATGAGAGTGTTAGCTGAGAGGAATCGAAAGGAGTCCTTGTCAAACATGAGATCCTCTTAGCTCAGACATGGTGAATAGCTACCTTAATTGTTTGCTTATAGTATTTGATATCACTATGGTGTGAATTATGTGCGCAGCCCAATGATATGACTAAGGACTTTTATAGTATTGATAATCCTGAGTTATTATTTTCGCTGAGAGGAATATCAACCATAACGATCACTGCCTAACAATAGGTAGAGGACATGGTGAATAGCTACCTTAAGGTATAATCTACATTAGGAATAGATGAGTTATTGATCAAACATATATAGGAAAGCAGTTGTGTCAGACAACTATAGATTGTAACACACATTTTATAATTTTCATTAAGCAATCAAAAAGAATAATTTGTACAGAGAAGGCCAGATATATATGTCGAAATATAAGCAATGTTTAGACAGTAAAAAGGCAAGAAAATTGATATAGGAATCATATATAATCGAAAGATAGGCAATAGATATTAGTAAACACAATTTTGAAGATTACAATTGATTTAATCTATATTGTCCAAACTTTTACTGGTTGAATCATAGTTAATTTTTGATATAAGATTCATGGGCAAGACATTGATATAGGTGATCAGCTGTTCTTGGAAAAGTATACGTTGACGGAGTGCTTTTGCTTTCCTCTTCAAAATTTTAATGATATACTTGTGAGCCGCAATATGATCATCAACATCTTGTTTCCAGTCTTTATCAGATTCGCCATATTCTGAGGCTGGTGGAGGAGGTGATTTCGAGGAGTTATTCAGCATAAACATCTCATGAGGCAATAGAAGAGGCGATGCAATTGGCTTAGAAGCTCGTTCAGACTTAGTTTTTGCTGCTTCCATTGGCTTAGAAGCTCGTGCAGACTGAGTTTTTGCTGCTTCCTTTAGGGTTGGATCTTTATATTATCAATCTGTAAGCGCCATATGTGACTTTATGCGCATATATATAGTTTATGTATAGATTGTTAATGAATGTTATATGTTTTTTTTAGGTCTCAGGAGAGTATAATGTAAGCAAAGATATTTTAGGAGAATATGGATTCTAGTCGATTATTTAGGGGTAGAAACATAAATACTGTCCAATTTGAGGATACTGACATTTTGTAATTATGGGAAGATTATATGTGTGTAGGTTTGTGTATAAGCGTTTTAGGAGAACTTGGATTCTATTCGATTATTCTATTCGATTATTTAGGGGTAGAAACATTGATTTTTTTCCAATTTGAGGATACTGACATTCTGTAATTATGGGAAGATTATATGTATGAAGGTTTGTGTATAAGCGTTTTAGGAGAATATGGATTCTATACAATAAATTTGGGGCGTGTGGCAAACATAAACTGGCATGTGTTTATCAAAGTGTTATTAGAGGTATTTCAGGTAAGTTTTATTTGACATCAGCGCTGCGTGGAGGCTCTCATAAAGCTTTAAATCCACGGCTATTAATATTATATATGATTTTTTTTGGGAAATTTCCAATGTACCCCTGAGGCTTCCGAGATTTTCAGGTATACCAAAACGTTTCGAAGTTTTCCCAAAATACCCCCGAGGTTTGCAAAATGTGATTTTTTGGTGTTTTTCACTAATGGTGTTTAACATCGTTACTTTTATTTGATTTATTTTTGAAGTATTTAACCTTTAATCAAATAAATTCAAAAATATATATATATAAATAAATAAAACCAACACAAAATTTAATCACATTTTCTCTCTCCTACCCCCACCCGACACCAGCCACCCCACCGCCAGCCACAACCACCACCACCATCCCGTCCGCGGTCCTCTGGCGACATGGATGCCCACCATTTGCAACACGTCACACTCCTTCACTCCCACTATCTCCTTTTTCCAATTTTCTCTCTCCTCAAACATCTTCAATTTCGTCAATAATGGTGGCTAGTGGTGGTGAACGTCGGGGAAGGGACAGCGATCAAGTGTGAGTAGGGGTGAACATCGGTCCCGAACCAGACCGAGCCTCGGGAGAATGTGGACCGATGACTAGATCGAATGGCTTTCGGTCCGGTTCGGTCCGGTCCAATCCCCTTAGAAATGGTGGATCAAGGAGAAATTCCCCAAAAAAGTTGGAGCGAGGACCGGTTTCCCCGGGCAGTTGAGAAGACAGGACAGTTGAGGCAACCCCTGTCAACGCCAAACACGTGGGCTTGCAGTTACGCACACGTAAGGGAGGATTGCACTTGAAATTCGAAAAATTCCGCCAATGATTACTGGGTCGAGAAGCAACCCCTCCCTCAGGTGGGCCGAGCGAGACCTTAGTTGGGGCAATTGTATGGGCCTGATTCCTTTTGACCACGAGGGATGGACCAGGCCTACACGCATCATTTGACTGGCTCTCTATGGACCCGCTATAGAGAGGAGGAGGTCACGGCCCATTAAGCAGAAAATGCCCGTAAAGGACAAGATATTAGCTTATGGGCTCGTAGGGCCGAAGAAGGCCCACCCACAAGGTATTTTCACGCCTATATATACCACGGCAGCTGCATTAGGAGAGGTAAGCCATTTTACCTACGTAAAACACGCTTAAAACTTTCTTCTCTCAAATAGCCACTGACTAGACCGTCGGAGGGGGTCCCCGAGCACTCCCCCGGGGTTAGCAACGTTTGTCTCTTGTGCAGTTATAAGGTGACTCCGATCGGGCTCGACGCTCCTTATAATAAACAAATCGTTATTGTCCATTTCTCACCGGAACAAAATTATTAATTTTTAATTTCATTTTATTTTAGTAAATAATTGAGGGTAAATTAGGAATAAAATTATGATAAGCTAGCTTATATTAAATAAGTTACATGTGGTAACTTATTAAATAAGCTAGCTTATTATTTAATCTAGTGGTGTTACCAAACTAACTCATTTGGTCAAAGAGCTTAAAAAACTAGTCAAATAAGCTACTTTGGCCAAATAAGCTAGCTTATTGTGCATACCAAACATAGCCTAAGGCTATGTTTGGTAAAACTAGCTGAAATAGTAGATGAACGCTGAAATAGTAGGTGAATGCTGAAATAGTAGCTGAAAGCTGAAATAATAGCTGCAAAAATAGCTGAAAGTTTTTAGCTAAAAGTATTAGGAGTGTTTGGCATAATTAGCTGATATAGGAGCTGATATATATAAAATTACATAAAAATGCATTATTTATTTTTAATCTCATTTTATTTTAGTAAATCATTGAGGGTAAATTAGAAATAAAATTATGATAAGCTAGCTTATTTTAAATAAGTTACATGGGGTAACTTATTAAATAAGCTAGCTTATTAATTAAGCTAGTTGTGTTTATTTGGTCAAAGAGCTTAAAAACTAGTCAAAAAAGCTACTTTGGCCAAATAAGATAGCTTATTGTGCATACCAAACATACCCTAAATGATCATACAATATGGTAATTATCAGCTAATTTATGAAAAATAATATAATTTATGGCGATTATGGTAATAATTTTAAACATAATGTGATATAACAGGTAATGAGATAGTGAGATTACATGATGGAATATAACACATCTTGGGTTTGTTTCGTTTTAACTTAAAATACGGTTCAACGGGTGGGGTGAGAATTAAAAAAAATGTGTTAAAAAGTAGTCGGCTTAATATGAGTTACAGTTCACAAAAACGGGACACGAAAATAGCGGATCACAGGTTATAATTTGTAATTCGTACATAAATATATAGTACTGAAATAAATTTGCTATACTTATAAAATTGTTTTCATTGAATCAAACATAACTTATTTAAGATGATACCAAATTAAACACGTTTCTTTTCGTATTAATTTTAGAAAAACTAGGACAACGGCCATCTCATGTTTAACCCAAAAGAATACTGGTTCGAGTTATCTATTGCCAGAATTTGATCAGAAAAAAATGGGTATTAACCTTGGATAACGGGTCACTTCTGGTCGGTTAATTTATGTACAATCGAATCCTAATATTTTTGTATGAATAATGAGTAATAAAATAGAATTATAACCAAGTTCATATAATAACCAGTGCAATTTTGCACGAGCTAGTAAACTAGGTAGTAGTATAATTTGTACGAAAATCGGTCGCGGGTTCAAGTCGAAAGGACCATGGGTCTTGAAATGCGAGATCATACCCTACAAGAAGCGGGTTCATGGGCCTACAAAAGTAGTTTATGAACAAGTCTAATAACAAAACGGGAAAAGAAAGAGCTGCATTTGAAATATTAAGAATAGTACAACAAATTTTAAACCGATTAAAAGTTGAGTTCATAACTGAAATGAATTTGACATGTCTAACGTTATATATTCTTGTTTTTTTAATGTACATTGACTCTTTTTTTTAGGTCATATTGCTTGAGTGTAAAACACAGCAAATTATAATCCAAGACTGAGTCATTACTAATATCATATAACTTTCTTTTACTACCTAAATTTCTTTCTCTCACGTTATCTTCGACTTACACTACTCGTAAAACATAGGTCCATGACTCCAATAATTGCATGTTCTAAAGCCAAAATTAGCGGGTTACGGGTCTTGAAAAGCAAACTTGTGACTAATAAATAGATTTTGACAAGTCTCACGTTGTTCTCCTATTTTTTTTTAATTTGCACCCATTAATTATTCGAATAATTAAAAAACGTCGTATACAAACAAATCATTATTTAGATTATATAACATTATTCTTGGGACAGAGGGCGCGACGTTTGCGTCGATTTGACTGGGTCGTCGCCGTTGACTCAGACCAGATTGACCGATTTCGAAACAGGTAAGGTGGTGCAGGAAGCGGCCCATCGTAAGCGTGCTAAGTCTGTATGAGGTTAGGTGCGCTGCTTTGGGATATGACTTACTTCCCTTCTCTTTCTCCTCTTTGGGGGAGTTGGAGCCCACAGTTGTTGCTCTACTTAAGCGAATCCAGCAGTTCTCGAGGACGCAGGGTATCAATGCGCAAGCTGCAGCTCATATATTTAGTAGGATTGGTTTTTCCATAGCAAAGGGTGTGGGGGCTCAGATCGTTTCTCGGCTCCCCACCAATTTCTTTTAAATTATTATTGATTTTTAGTGATAATAATAACATAGCACAAATTATTAGGTACCCCGGGGGTACGTAGAGCTACGTACCCCCCGGTTTACTGTTCATCCAAGTCCAGAATTTGTCTTCAAGCCCAATAATATCAACCTTTTAATCAAAAATAAACCCCCACCTACATTCTCTCTCCTCCTACTTCCCCCTTCCGACCCACTCCGGCTGGCCATAGCTCACAACTCCATCGTCCCCTTACCCGCGTTACCAATACCACCCCGACTCACCGGTCGACGTCGCTAATTAACGCCGGAGAGGCCGTTGTTGCTGGAGGTAGAAGAAAATACGAGGAGAGTTAGAGATATAAGAATAATGAAAGGAAGAAGGAGAAGCGGGAGGCAGTAGCGCGGGTGGAGAGGATAGGGTCGTCGGAAGATGGGATTTCTAGTGGTGGTCGCCTGTCGTGGATTTGGGGCTGGTGGGGGTGGCGGTGGTCGCGGCTAGGAGTGACGTTGGGTTGGGAGGGGGGAATCACTTGGGGAATCTTGGAGACAGAGAGAAAGAAAGAGAGACGAAGGGGAAAGCAGCGGCCGATGATTTGTAGGGGTGGTGGTTTGGGGCGACGATTGTAGGGGTGGTGGTTATCGGAGTTGTGGCTTTGGTGGTGGGTCGGGGTGGAGAAAGAGGGGGAGGAGAGAGAAATTTTAGTTTTGATTTTAATTTATTTCCTTTTTATTTTGTTAATTTATGTCATGATTTTCAGAAAATGACAAAATTGGAAAATGTGACTATAATGTGGTCTATATAATGAGTCAAAATCGAGAAATAATGAGTGAAAATCGCGAAATAATGAGTGAAAATCGAGTAACAATGAGTGGAAATCGAGTAATAATGAGTGATAATCGAGAAATAATGAGTGAAAATCGCGAAATAATGAGTGAAACTGGAGTAATAATGAGTGAAATTGCGTGAAGATAAATAATGACTGTGAAATGATATATAATAAGTGAAATTTGAGAAATAATGAGTGAAAATAAATAATGACTGTAAAGTGATATATAATGAGTGAAAATTGAGAAATAATGAGTGAAAATGGAGAAATAATGAGTGAAATTTCGTGAAAATAAATAATGACTGTGAAATAATATATAATGAGTGAATTTTGAGAAATAATGAGTAAAAATACAGAAATAATGAGTGAAATTGCGTGGAAATAGAAAATGACTGTAAACTGATATATAATGAGTGAAAATTGAGAAATAATGAGTAAAAATGGAGAAATAATGAGTGAAAGTGCGTGAAAATAAATAATGACTGTAAAATGATATATAATGAGTGAAAATTGAGAAATAATTGACTATTTTAAAGTCATTATATATTTTCACTTATTATTTCCCAAATTTCTCTCATTATATAACACTTTATAGTCATTATTTATTTCTTAACTCATTATTTGTCAATTTTCACTCATTATTTTTTAATTTTAACTCATTATTTCTCAATTTTCACTGATTATTTTTTAATTTTCATTCATTATACCATTTTATAGTCATTATTTGTTTTTTAATAATTCCCAATTTTCACTCATTATTTTGCAAATTTCACTCATTATTTACCACTTTATATTCATGATTTATTTTCAATCTTTTTTTTTCAATATTTCACTCATTTTCTTTTAAGTTTCACTCATTATATACCGTTTAACGGTAATTATTTATTTACAATCATTATTTATCAATTTTACTCATTATTTTCTATATTTCACTCGTTATTTTTCTTTTCTCACTCATTATTTTCTATATTTCACTCATTATTTTCTATATTTCACTCATTATATACCACTTTAGTCATTATCTATTCTCACTCATTATTTATCTATTTTCACTAATTATATACCACGTTATAGTCACCTATTTATTATTTTAATCATAATTTTCAATTTTACTCATTATTTCCCAATTTTCACTCAATATTTCCCAATTTGCACTCATTATTTTCTTATTTTCATTCATTATATACTACCTTATAGTCATTATTTCTCAATTTTCACTCATTGTTTCTCAATTTTCACTCATTATTTCTCAACTTTCACTCAAAAATTTAGAAAATAATGTCTGAAAATTGGGAAATAATGAGTGCAAATTGAGAAATAATGAGTGAAATTTAGGAAATAATGACTCAAATTTGGGAAATAATGAGTGAAAATATATAAGGACTATAAAGTGGTATAGAATGAGTGAAAATTGGAAAATAATGGATGAAAATTGAGAAATAATGAGTGAAAATTGGTTAACAATGACTGAAAATAAATAATGACGCTAAAGTGGTACATAATGAGTGAAAATTGAAAATTAATGAGAGAAAATTGGAAAATAATAAGTGAAAATATATAATGACTACAAAATGATATATACTGAGTAAAAATTGAACCGAGGGTACGTAGATCTACATACCCCCGTGGTACCATATACCGATTGAATTTTCAATCATTCTATATCATTTTACAAAATAATGAATACAAAGTGGTACATAACGAGTGATAATTTAAATAATGAGTGAAAAATAGATAATAATGACTATTTATACAGTTTTTTTTTGAAAGGAATCACTATTTACATAATGACTAAATAGTGATAAATAATAAATACAAGTTGCACTAATTATTTTTCAATTTTCATTCATTATATACGACTTTATAGTCATTATTTCCCTAATTTCACTCATTATTTACCACCTTATAGTCATCTACTGATTATTGATAAATAATGAGTCAATCTTGAGAAATAATGAGTGAAAATTGAGAAATATGTATAAAGTGATATATAATGAGTAAAAATTGAGAAATAATGATTGAAATTGCGTGAAAAAAATAATGACCATAAAGTGGTACATAATGAGTGAAAATTGAGAAACAATGAGTGAAAATTGAGAAATAATAAGTGAAAATTGAAAAATAATGAGTCAAAATTTAAAAATAATGCTTGAAAATAAATAAAGACTGTAAAATGGTATATAATGAGTGAGGATTTTCAATCATTATTTGTCAATTTTCGCTCATTACTTACCAAACTGCACTCATTATTTCTCAATTTTGAATTGTTGGTACCACTTCGTGTTGGGCCATAGCCCTTAAAGGTAGTATACCTTGGTAAAAGCCCATGTGATGCAAGGAAATTCAAATAAAGGCAGCCCTTGGATGGAAATGGAATAAAGGGTTAAGATGATTGGGGAAACCTAGGATTATTCCTAAGACCCCCATCATTTGGTATAAATACCCCCTTTATGACCCATAAAAATCAGGTTTTTTCTGACACATTCTCAGACATTCTTTATTCTTTCAATTATTCCATAGATTTGCTCATTAAAGGCATCTTTTGTCCTTTACTTGACCTCTCTCCCCGAGCCATCTTACTGACTTGAGCGTCGGAGGGGCGACGCCTGGTGGAAGTCAGGCTCCCTTTCTGCAGGTATTCGGCGAGGCGCCTCGATCAACTGTCCTTCGAAGAAACTTGCCCCAACAAGTGGCGCCGTCTGTGGGGACAGTTTGAAAGGAAGCCGGTCGAGAATACCCAAACGCTTCGAAAGATGGCCCCGAGAGGAAAACCCGGGCGGTCCAAGGGAGCAGTAGCAAGTGATAACCCCATCCTCGGTCCCGCTGACCCAAATCCCTCGCGCCTCGATAAGCACGGGGAGGTTCGTCGAGGGCGCTCGAGGCCGAGCGGTCAGCGCCCAAAAGGGGAGCACAGCATACCTCCGAGGAGAATATAGAGGAGCAGGTGGATCTCGAGGAGGGATACGAGCCGACGGACGATGAGGATACGAAGATTGAGCTGCATCCTCGAGATGTCTCCTTGATGAAGGAGCTGGCCGAAGCGCGTGCGAGGCTTGAGGTACAGGCTAACCTTCAGCGCCAAATGAGGGAACGAATGGCAGAGTTGGAAAAGCGAGTCGCCTCCCAAACCAAGGCTCCAATTGTCAAGGCGATCCCCGCCAAGAGCAAGCACAAGCGAGGTCCTCGAAAGACTCCATCTCAGCGAACAGCGGCCGCCGTCCAAAAAATTAAGGCAATTTACGACAAGAACTTTCCTACGGAATTGAGACACCATTAATGCCCTGAAAAGGAAGAGAGAGGAGAGAGAGGCAACCCAAGCTTCACATCGGAAGTACTCGGCGAATAGGGCAAAGGACAAGGGTAAAAGCATCCTAGTTGAAGAGGAGCATACCCGGGGGCGACCCAAGTCTCACATAAGCCGATCCCGAGGCGGAAGAAGGTCGCACTCACTTCGGAAGATGTCCCAACCGCCAATGTAACACTACGGAATATGGAAAGTGGTTTATGGAGTTGGTTTGTCCCATATTGGGAAACAAAAAGCTCATATGATCAGTTTATAATAGAATCCTACCATAATACTACCAACAAGGCCTTCACCTTTTAGAGCCCACGAGAGGATTTACGGGCCTAGGAGGTGACTACCCATCTTATTGGGTTGTGTTGCGACGGACGGTCGATCGGGCTGTTACAGCCAAAGTTTCCACCTCGAACGTCTAAACCTTCTAAAAGCACGACTCGCGGGTCAGCTCGGATTCTACGAGCGAGGACTCAGAGTCTGCTTCGGAAAGCGAAGCAAGTTCGAGGCATCACTCTCACCGCTCACACCGAACCAAAAGGACCTTCACTTCCGAATCACATTTCGCTAGGTGGATTCTCGAAGCTGAAGGATCCCGGGAGTGAAGAAGCCCAAAATGAGGGAGTACGATGGAGTCGATGATCCCTTTGATCACCTATCATCATACATGCACAATATTGGATACATGACGGAAGATGAGGCGACAGTGTCTCGGTTGTTCCCAACATCGCTAACAGGAATTGCTCAGCGGTGGTTTGACAAATTGCCGCCGGGAAGCATTCGTTCGTGGTCTTAATTGAAGAAGAAGTTCACCGGATACTTCGTCACCAGTAGAACAAGCAAGAAAAAATCAATCCACTTAACAACAGTAAAACAAGGAGATAATGAGTCCCTAGACGACTATATCCAAAGGTTTTGTTCGACCGCCACGCACATCGCCAACTTGACTGACGAAATGGGGGTGAGCGCATTGGTACAGGGAATCGAGGGGAAATGTAAGTACGATCTGGAGAAACACGAGGTGAAAACGCTCGAACATGCGTACAAGCGAGCCGCCGCTCACATCAATGCCTCCCTGGTAAACAGGTCAGGACATAAGGAAGCCTCTACCTCCCGGGCCAAACTCCAAGATCGTCTCGGACCACCCGTTGTTCAGACTAAGAGGCCATACCGGTTCAATACTTCGCTCAGAACTGTGTTCATGGCGATCAAGGAGACGAACCTGTTAAGGCCTCCCCGGCCCATGACACAGGACGGTCGGAGAAACATGAGCCTATTCTGTGAATATCACATGGAAATCGGCCATGTCACTGCGAGCTGCAAGGAGTCGAAGAGGTACTCGATAAATTGGCGGATAACGGAATGCTGAACAGATACCTTAAACGCCTGAAAGGGCAAAGGGATCGATACCGACAAAACAACAATAACCAGAGAGGCCCTCGAGGTGGTGGCTAGGCAGGAAATGGCGCAAGGGCTCGAAGACCTGGAGTGATCAACACCATATCAGGATGCCTCGCAAGCGGGGGACCGAGTCATCGAGGACGCAAATCCAACATGAGACACTTTGTCAACTCGGTCGTCATGGCGCTCCCTGAAATAGTGATTCCCAAGGTGACAGTCCAACAGTCGGACATTAAGAACGTTCGGACGCCTCATGATGATCCAATGGTAATCACCATGCAGGTGGCTAACAAATTGGTGAGGAGATCGTTGGTAGATACGGGCTCGTCTGTGGATATAATGACATTCGAATGCCTCCAAAAGTTGAAGTATACGGCGAAGGACATTACTCCGCTCCGGGAACCAATAGTTGCCTTCGCTGGGCAGGCGATCTACCCAATGGGAACGATCCGTCTTCCCCGGGAGCCGTTGGCACGGGAGCCGATATGAGGCGGGCCAATGTCGAGTTTGTAATTGTTGACATACCATGCGCTTATAACATCGTTAT
The DNA here is from genome assembly GCA_963680865.1 of Spergularia marina. Lineage (NCBI taxonomy): Eukaryota > Viridiplantae > Streptophyta > Magnoliopsida > Caryophyllales > Caryophyllaceae > Spergularia > Spergularia marina. The sequence goes on from OY804559.1 coordinate 14,073,319, forward strand.
TGGAAGACCATTGTTGAATGATATTGTTGGGCTAGTTTTTCCCTTGGGTCTTCTGATGTTGTACGTCACAGATGATGGCCGAGCCGCGATAGTCCGAGCAGATCAAAAGGTTGCTCGCGAATGCTATCACGCTGGACTCAGGCCTCCCATGGTAAACCCTAGCGAAGCACCAAATGAGGAATCCCCCTCGAAGAAGAGAAAGATGAAAGCAAGCCCAGCGAAGGCTGCAGGGGAAACTTTTTGTTTGGAAACAATTGATGCAAGACACATCCTCGAAGGGCCTGCCCAGCCGTTCGAGCAAACTAAAGAAATTGTCCTGGAAGAAGAGCGAGCCGACCGAACCATTCGAGTGGGCAAGTCCCTTGAACCAAAGGTTAAGGCCCCTCTTATATCATTGCTAAGAGAATTCAAAGATGTGTTCGCGTTCGCAGTAGAGGAGATGCCGGAGCTTGACCCCTCGGTCATTACTCACAAGCTGAACGCTGGCCCCTCTAAGAAACCGCTCCATCAGAAGCAACGTCATTTCGGGACGGAGCGAGCCAATGCAATCAAGGAGGAAGTCGATCGATTGCTTGGGGCTCAATACATCGAAAAATGCACATACCCAGTTTGGCTATCTAATTTGGTGCTGGTGAAGAAGCCGAATGGGTCATGGAGAATGTGCATCGACTTCACAAATCTGAACAAGGCTTGTCCAAAAGACGGTCAGCCTCTGCCTCGAATGGATCGGTTGCTGGACTGCACCTCGGGGCACGAGTTGCTGAGTTTCATGGACGCATATGCCGGGTGCCATCAGGTCCCGATGGACGAGGAAGATAGACCAAAAACTGCTTTCATTACACCCTTGGGAGTATATATGTACCGAGTGATGCCATTCGGCTTGAAGAACGCCGGCGCCACGGTCCAGAGGCTGGTGAACCAACTGTTCAAGGAGCAGATTGAGAGGAACATGGAGGCGTATGTTGATGATTTGATTGTCAAGAGTATTCGAGCCGGTGATCATCAGAAGGATATAAGAGAGACACTCGAAACACTGAGAAAATATGGAATGAAGCTGAACCCAAAAAAAAAAATATTAGATCATAAATAATAAAAAAAATGCTCTGGATACAAGGAGATAACTTCATCTCCAAGCAACGAAAAAACCACCATTAATAAACCTTCTCAAGCTCGTATCCATGACAAATACTCGCCAAAAACATAAACAAAACTTACAAAAATCATCTACACAAAATACTGAACATTATGATACTAATTTCGTAGACAACGGCCACATACCCACAAACTCGAACGACGCGGTTTCGACTAATCAAGAGCCTGCCGGAGAGGGAATTTCGGGATTGATGACATTTGCGGACATTCTGATTGCAGCAAAGCTCAGCTCACCTAAGGTAATCGAACCTCTGAACCCTGAAACTTCACTGGATGATAATGATGCTAGACCTAGAAATCAGGGTAGTACTGGTAAAGATGGAAATGAAACCCAGAATCATGCTTCCAATTCTGAACCTTTGAAAAACCCAGTGAATGTTGCGAATTTGTTTAAAATTCCTGGTATGAAGCTTGAATACATACCTCCTAGGGATGGAATTCAAATTGAGCTAGAGGATTTTGAACACGAGCTCAAAACTTGGGAGAATACTCTTGTTGGACATATAATTGGGGCGAAACCAAATGTCAGGAATCTGGATGAATTTGTTGCAAAACACTGGAATTTTGTCAAAACCCCATCCATTCGATACTTCAAAAAGGGGTGGTTCTTCTTTAAGTTTGAAAGCAGGGCTGACATGGAACATGTTCTCAGAGAAGGGCCATGGTACTATGGGGATTGTGCTTTAATTCTCAAATCCTGGTCACCCACATTTAGCAAAGAAATGGAGGAAGTGTCTGTTGTGCCAGTATGGGTGCTGTTTCCTGACTTGGACCCACATATCTAGACACCAAAGGCTCTCAGCAAAATTGCAAGCTCACTAGGCAAACCATTGTTTGCTGATGTTAGAACAACTACTAAGGAGAAACTCTCATTTGCAAGAGTATTGGTGGAAATTGACATTTCAAAGGAGCTGATGAACTCAGTCACAATTTATACTCCATATGGAGAAAGTACTCAGTCTATCAAATATGAATGGGTACCTTATTTTTGTGATTGCTGTAAGAAGTTGGGTCACACCAGTGGAAGATGTAAGCAGAACAAAAAAGCGACAGAGCCAATGAGGAAAACAAAAGCTTTTTATGTCCCAAAGAAGAAAGCTGAGGCACAAGTTCAGGGTAGAGGGGAGGAACAACCTGAGCAACACAAAGAGCCAGAAAAGCCAGTACAAACCCCAGAATCAGGCACAGTACAAACAACATCACTGAAAATTAAGCAGAAAGAGCAGCCAGACAAAGAGGGGTTCACGCAGGTCATAAGTAGGAAATCAAGGCAGTCAATAGCTAAGAAATTGGCATTTGCAGGAAACAAATATCAAGCACTGCAGGAGGCAGATTCTGAGCTGAATTTCACCTCAAGAGAGGAGAAAATAAAAATGGTGGAGCAAGTGGAAATTGACAGTGGCACTGACCCTGGTGGGGGTCTAGTGTTGCTATGATCCTCTCTTCTTGGAACATAAGGGGCTGTAACAGGCCCCACAAGCAGCAGGAAGTCCTAAACTACATGCAACAAAATCATACAGACTTTCTAGGGCTGCTGGAGACCAGAGTTAAAGAAAATAAAGGCATATCTATCTTGAAGAGGAAGTTCAAAAAGTATGCTTCACATCACAACTACAAGAGCCATTACAATGGTCGTATATGGCTCCTGTGGGATGATAGGAGAATTAAGGTGCAAATCATCAAAATGGAGGCTCAATTCATACACTGCCACATTACATGTATGATCTCTCATTTCTCTTGCAAGGTTACTATCATCTATGGATTAAACAAAGGGGAGGAAAGGAGGGATCTATGGGATTTCATCATTGGGGAAGCACAAAACTCAAACCTGCCATGGATTCTGATGGGTGACTTTAATGCTATCCTAGAAAGCAAGGAGAAAATCAGTAGAGGGCCTTTGAAAACTAAGGAAATGGAAGAATTTAGAGACTGTGTTAGTGCATCAGGGTTAACTGACCTACCAGGCACATGATGTCAATTCACTTGGAACAATCTCCAAGAAGGTGAAAATGCAGTATGGGCAAAGCTTGACAGAGTGTTAGTAAACAATCATTGGTTACTTTCTGGAATCACAACTTCTGTCAGTTTTCTGCAGCCACGGTTGTCTGACCATTCACCAATTCATGTAGACATAAAGCTGACAAGCTTTCAGGGGGCCAGGAGTTTCAAATTCCTTAAACACTGGACAGAAGATGCAAAATAAGACACCCTGGTTGATACGAGTACGAATGCGTGCGGAAGCTAACTGCAGTACAGAACAGGAATCTGTACTTTGGTCAGAACGAACAGGACTAAATTCTGGTCTGTACATTAGAACAGAACAGAAATCTACTATCTGAAAACTCGTGGGTACAGGACTGACTGCTGGTCTGTGCTGTTTCGAGTTTAGAGCGAAAAATAAAGATATGGACGAATGAATCTCAACCCTTAGAGACCCAATCGAACTAAGCCAATCCCTAAACAGTACGGTCGTTTAGTTTTAGCCTTTGACCTCTAGTACCTCTAGCCGATCAACGATAGAACGAGTGCCTTCCGTTCCCTGTCTTGAGTTCAATTACCTTTAGAACTTAAAACGAATGCAAAGGGGTGAGAAAACCTTTCACAGACTCTTTTATTGCTTTTCTTTAATTCAACGATACACTGGATGCCTAAAAGAAACGTCCTAGACTTTGTTTAAATAGTAAACATAAGCTCTAGAATCTACCTTAAACTAATCCTAATACAATATGGTAACTAAGACTCCTAAGGAAATAAGAACTCTACTTATCCCTTAATTTTATTCCAACAACAATAAGGTAAATAATATTATCTAATAATATGGAAAGTGATCTCGCATCACCCAGATTCGAATATGGAAAATATTCCAACGCCTAGATTGAAACGAGTATCTGCGTACAGACTAGACATCTGTTCTGTGTCGTCGCGATACAGACTAGCCATCTGTTCTGTGCGAGTTTCAACAACCTGATCAGGCATACTTGCATCATCCTCCCCCTCTTGAAAAGATTCGACCTCGAATCCAATAAGATGAAGTCAACCCAGCATTGAATATTGTAGCTCGTCTTCCACCCAACTACCCTCTGAGCCTCGTTTTAGGTTTTGAATTAAACCTCATCTTCATCTTGTAAGTAGCCTTGTCCACGCCATTTGAAGAAGAATCTTCCATTGTATGCCTTAGACTCTCATGCTCTCCAATATGCATTGTTAAAGACTTGAGTGTGTTCTTCTCAAACATGTCTTCAATTTCTAGGAAGTGAATCTTCTTAGGTTGCAACGTATTATCGATGGTAGAAGTATATGCACTTGAACTTGCCTTGTTGCGACCTTTGCTTACCCTATATTCTTCATGAACTTGGATGCATAAATCTGAACTTTTAACCTGATTTTCTTCGATGCTTGACTCAAAAGATATCACCTTGTCGGCCTCTTCAATCTCAGTCGAAGTTTCTTCATCACAAGCCAAAGATTCTACCTTTGGAGACTCCTTTTCAACCTCTTGAGACGAACAAGATGCTAACTTCTGGAATGAATCTTTCATTATACGCTCAAATGCCGATATCATTCGATCACAAAAAGATTGAAACCAATCCTTGTAGCTATTAATAAGGACAAGTTTCTTCCTACCTCTCATAACAACATAGGCATCTTTTGCTAATAAGCATCACGTTCACACGCCCATTGTCCTCCCAGTAGCAAGTGTATGTCTTTCATGGGGACAACATCACAAACTACGCAATTGGTATTGGACTTGATGTAAGAAAAAGGAACTACGACTTCGTTACCTCAAACAAAGCACCAGTCCGAGGGCATTGCATCAACTAGGGATAGGGGTGCACATAAGTATTCAATTCCAACTTTTCCAACAAATGAGCTGAAACTAGATTTGGAAAATCCAGATGAGTAGCATAATCAATATACCTGCCATCACCTACTAAACACTTAGATGAAAACTTGTAGTCGATCTCCATTGTTATAACGTTAAAGTAGTCTTCCAAGATCGTGCATGATTGAGGAAATCAAGAGCCGAAGCTCTGATACCACTAATGATACGAGTACGAATGCGTGCGGAAGCTAACTGTAGTACAGAACAGGAATCTGTACTCTGGTCACAACGAACAGGGTTGAATTCTTGTCTGTACGTTAGAACAGAACAAAAATCTGCTATCTGAAAACTTGTGGGTACAGGACTGACTGCTGGTCTGTGCTGTTTCGAGTTTAGAGAACGAAAAATAAAGATATGGACGAATGAATCTCAACCCTTCGAGACCCAATCGAACTAAGCCAATCCCTAAACAGTACGGTCGTTTAGTTTTAGCCTTTGATCTCTAGTACCTCTAGCCGATCAACGATAGAACGAGTGCCTTCCGTTCCCTGTCTTGAGTTCAATTACCTTTAGAACTTAAAACGAATGCAAAGGGGTGAGAAAACCTTTCTCAGACTCTTTTATTGCTTTTCTTTAATTCAATGATACACTGGATGCCTAAAAGAAACGTCCTAGACTTTGTTTAAATAGTAAACATAAGCTCTAGAATCTACCTTAAACTAATCCTAATACAATATGGTAACTAAGACTCCTAAGGAAATAAGAACTCTACTTATCCCTTAATTTTATTCCAACAACAATAAGGTAAATAATATTATCTAATAATATGGAAAGTGATCTCGCATCACCCAGATTCGAATATGGGAAATACTCCAACGCCTAGATTGAAACGAGTATCTGCGTACAGACTAGACGTCTGTTCTGTGTCGTCACGATACAGACTAGCCATCTGTTTTGTGCGAGTTTCAACAACCTGATCAGGCGTACTTGCATCACTGGTAGAAGAAGCCTGGCAGATTGAGAGCAATGGGACAAAAATGTTCAAACTAATCTCAAAGCAAAATAATGTCAGAAAAGCACTGAAAATGCTACATAAATCTCAATACTCTAACATCACTGAAAGAGTGAGATTATGTAGACAAAGCCTGCATCAACTTCAGGAAAAGCTGCAGGAGAATCACAAGGATGTTCATTGATGAGATGAAGAAAATGTAAGCAACTCTGGAGAAAATGGAAAATGTTGAGCTCAGCTTTTATTATCAAAAGGCTAAGACCAGAGATATTAAAGTGGGAGATGCAGGAACCAGCTATTTTCATGCCAAAGTTAAGGAAATGACAACCCAAGCTTTCATTGGTAGAATCACTGATCTTCAAGGAACAGAACACTCTACTCCTGAGGGTGTCAAAGATGCTTTTTTAGACTACTATATAAATCTCCTTGGCACCACTCAGGCCACTGATAAGTTCATCCCAGACTTGTTTGAGGGTAACTCCATCAATGATACTGACAGGGAAAGCATGAGCAGGGATTTTACTGCTGAGGATGTAAAAATGGCACTTCATTCAATTGATGAGCTAAAGAGCCCAGGCCCAGATGGGTACACCTCTACATTTTACAAAATGTCCTGGTCTATAGTGGGGCAAGACTTATGTGAAGCTGTATTGGATTTTTTCAAGTCAGGGAAGATGCTTAGACAAGTAAACTCTACCCTAATCACACTGATCCCCAAAGTGACTACTCCTAGCACTGTAGCTGAATTCAGGCCCATCTCATGCTGCAACACAATATACAAAATCATTAGCAAAATGCTGGTCAGCAGATTGCAAAATGTTTTGGAGAAGATCATAGGGCGTGAACAATCAGCCTTCATTAAAGGTCGGAATATTTTTGATAATATTCTTCTATCTCAGGAGCTTGTAAGGAAGTATGAAAGGAAAGGAATCTCTCCCAGGGCTACAATAAAAGTAGATATCAGAATGGCATTTGACTCAGTGGCATGGGATTTTCTTAGTAGCTTTATGACCACTCTAGGCTTCCCAAGCAAGTTCATTGGTTGGATAATGGAATGTCTGAAGTCTGCACATTTTTCTCTTAATATCAATGGCAAGCAAGAAGGCTATTTTGCAGCTAAAAAAGGTCTAAGGCAGGGAGACCTCCTGTCCCCATACTTGTTTGTAATTTGCATGGAGGGGTTATCCAGAAGACTGAGGAAGCTACTCCACACTGAGGGCTACTCCCAACACCCAAAATGCAACAAAATCAAAATCAATCACCTATTATTTGCTGATGACCTGCTCATCTTCACCAGAGGTGACTTGAAATTAGTGCTAGCTGTTGCAAAAACTCTCAGTTTATTTGAAGGTCAATCTGGTCTACCTGCTAATCCTATGAAAACCAATATCTATATGGGAGGTGTAGCAGAAAGGAAAATCACATAAATCACTAAGAAAACTGGATACAAGATATGATCATTCCCTTTCAAGTATCGAGGTATCCCTCTCCACTCATCAAGGCTCACTTCAGGAATGTATAATCCTCTCCTTGAAAAGATCAGAACAAAGCTCCAGAAATGGGCAAGCAATCATATCTCCTATGCTGGAAAACTCCTATTGATAAATTCTGTCATTCTAGGGCTGCAAACTTACTGGGGTTCAGTCTTGCTTCTCCCAAAAGGCATTATAAGGAAGATAAAGCAACTTTGTAGTGAATTCTTCTGGGGGATTGATGAGACTCATGGGAAAATCACTTTTATAAAATGGTCACAGCTCTGCAGTCAAAAGAGAGAGGGTGGCCTGGGCATTAAGGAAGCCTTAAGTTGGAATAAAACCCTCTACACTAAATGGATTATAAAAGTGCATCTAAATCAGGAGAGCATTTGGTGCAGGTGGATTAGGGCTTATTAAGTAAAGGGTCACAATTTTTGGGAGATCAGTGCAGCAGCAGACTGTTCAAACTCTTGGAAAGCAATGCTATGCCTTAGAGATGAAATTGTTCAGCTGGCAGGTGATAAAAGCTCTACTATCAGGAATATTGAGAGCTGGAGGATCTCAAAACAGAAAAGCTCTACAATCTATGGCTTCTATAGAGAGAAGAAGAACCAGGTAAGGTGGTACAAGACAATGTGGGATACATGCTGCACTCCAAAGAGCATTATCATTGCCTTATTGGCTACTTATAATGCTCTACCCACAATTGAGAATCTGCAGAGTAGAGGATTGTATATACCCAACAGATGTTGCCTCTGCAAAAGGGAAAATGAAATTGTCAATCATCTTTTCTTCAATTGCAGTGTCTCTACTGCAGTATGGAATTCAGTACTAGCCTGGATTGGTTACAGCAAAAGGAAATGGAGTCTTTCCCATGAACTAAACTGGTTCAAGCACAAGGTCAGAGGTAATCAAGGAAAGCATCATATACTCAGATGTGCACTCACTCAAACCATGTACGAGCTGTGGAAAGAAAGGAATGCTAGAATCTTTAAAGATGTAACTAGAGAAAATGAATGTATTGCATTGTCAATCAAATTTCATGTATGTGTCCGAGCAATTACTAGATTTAGTAATGCAATCCCGAGTATGCATGTAATCTAGTGGTTTTCTCTAGGGTGGCTCTCTGCCATCCTTGGAAAGACTCTTGTAATAGTTTTTCTTCCCTATATGAATAAATAAAACTATAGCTACCTCTTTCCAAAAAAAAAAGCTGAACCCAAAAAGGTGCGCATTCGGGGTGACGACTGGGAAGTGCCTTGGTTTCCTCGTGCGCCAAAGGGGAATTGATGCGAACCCCGAGAAAACCAAGGTTATTCTGCAAATGCCCTCCCCCAAGAATGTTAAGGATGTTCAACGGTTAAAGGGGTGTGTAGCTGCCCTAGGACGCTTCATCGCGAAGTCGGCCGACCGTTGCCTCCCATTCTTCGCGGCCCTCAAAAAGAAGAAAATTTTTGAATGGGACGAGCAGGCGGAGAAGTCATTTCAAGAATTGAAGGAATACCTAGTCAAAATCCCAAACATATCTGTGCCTCGAGAAAAGGAGGACTTATACTTGTATTTGTCAGCAAACGAACATGCGGCCGGAGCCGTGCTAGTTGTTGAGCGAGAGAAAATCCAAAGCCCCGTGTATTATGTAAGTCACGCTCTCCCCGTGAAAGGATGGAGTATGCGCTTCGTTTCGGGTTCGAGGCGAACAACAATGAAGCAGAATATGAAGCCCTCATCGCAGGAATTCATATGTGCCTGGCGGCGGGAGCCACGGACGTAAAAGCATTTTCTGATTCAGCCATCGTCGTGAACCAAATAAACGATAAATTCGAAGCAAAAGATCACATGGCTCAGTACAGGGACAAGGTTCGAAGCCTCACCAAAAAGCTCACACATTTCCAAATTGAACAGATCCCCCGATCAGAGAATCATCAGGCAAATGCTCTAGCTCGACTGGCCAGTTCCTCCACCAACGACAGCCCAAGGGTTGTCAAATGGGAACGGCTGCCATTTCGAAGCATCGATCCGACGACTCACATGTTGGTCCTAGATCGAAGCCCCGAGTGGATGAGGCCATTAATAGCCTACCTTAAAGATGGAGAATTCCCAAGGGATCCGAAGCAAGCTAGTAAAATTGAAAAGAGAGCGGAGTGGTTCACGCTGGTCGACGGAGAGCTGTATAAGAAGGGGGGATTCGCAGCCGTTCCTCAAATGCGTCGATCCAGTGGAAGGTAATTACATTCTGAAAGAGATTCACTTCAGAGAATGTGGAGGGCACATAGGAGCTTGGGCGTCGGCTTCGAAAGCCTTGCGAGCAGGCTTCTTCTGGCCGACCATGCAGGCTGACGCGGTCGAACTGATCAAGCATTGCGATAAGTGCCAACGGTTCGGGCCGATCAGCAAGAGACCTCCCACTCAGCTTAAGCCGATCTCCACCCCTCTCCCTTTTGCAAGGTGGGGCTTGGACATTCTCGGATCATTTCCGAAGAGTTTTTCCCGCAAGAAGTTCATAATTGTGGCTGTTGACTACTTCACAAAGTGGGTCGAAGCCGAACCATTGGAGAGAATCACCGACCGAGATATCACCAACTTTATCTGGAGAAATATACTAACCAAGTTTGGTTCCCCGAATGTTCACGTTCGACAATGGGACCCAATTCGACATTCACTACTTCAAGGAGTATTGTGCCCAGTACGGCGTTGAAGCTTGCTATACCTTGGTGGCCTACCCATAGGCAAATGGACAGGTCGAATCGTCAAACAAGATAGTCCTGCACGGGTTGAGGACCATGGTTGAAGGAGCCAAAGGGAAATGGGTCGAGGAGCTGCCAAGAGTCATATGGGCCCTTCGAACCACGACAAAGCGAGCCACGGGAGAGACCCCTTTCCAGCTTGTGTACGGTTCGGATGCTGTTCTGCCAATTGAATGCGAAGCCAAATCTGTTCGCATCAATACCTATGAGCCCGAGGAGAACGAAGTTGAGTTGCGAGCCGCGCTCGACCTTCTCCCCGAGTGCCGAGGAAATGCGCTTCTAAAAGCTGAAAAGCAAAAGCAACAGATGGCCAAGGCATTCAATCAAATGGTCGCCCCAGGAAGCTAGAAGTGGGAGACATGGTTCTAAGGAATGCCAAAGCCAAAGGAAAGAAGGTTCGGGGAGGAAAGCTGAAGGAGAAATGGGAAGGACCATACCTGGTGGTCGAGCAGGTCAAGGAAGGAACGTTCCGACTCAGTACCTTGGATGGTGAAATGGTACAGAGGCCGTGGAACCTCTACAACTCAAGAAGTACTATGCCTAGTTACAAATCCAACCAACTTAAGTTTTGTCTTTGTTGTCCCAATCAAAGCTCGCAGTTGAGAGCCGTAGTTTGTAATGTTTTCGAACAGGTTTTGTGGCCACGAGCCATAGTATGTAATCTTTTTGCTTTAGTAGTGAAAGGCCGAGGGCCGCGATGTTATGCAGTACTTAATGGTTTTAAATCCCCAACCCTACCCCCTCCCAAAGTCGACGAAGATGTCGACGAATCGAGCACGATGCAGATCAACACTCAGTTTCCTCCTTGAAAAAGAAGCCGAGTGCAATCACCCGAAAGGGGAGCCACTCGAAGCGTATAAGGGTACGCAGAATGTTCACTTTCAAGTGAACGAGTGCAATCACCCAAATGGGAAGTCGCTCGAGGCGTACGAGGGTACGCCTGACGCCCTCTTTAGAGGAGCGCAGAGTGCAATTGCCCAAGCGGGGACCCACTCGAGGCATTTCCGCCAAGACAAGAGTCTATAAATTGCCCTACTAAGGTCAAAAGCGTTGTTGCAAATAACAATCGCCCGGAGCGGGTTAGAAGTTGCCCCACCTTAGTAGCAACACGCGTTCCCAACTAGGGCTCGCGTCGAATAAAAGTTCAGACACAAACAAATTCGCCTACGAAGGATAAGTTCTCGTAGCTCATTAAAACTTTAACTTGGAAAAAGGGAGGCCAATGAGAAGTCTCCCCTCGAATGGCTCGATCAACAGATGATCTTCGACCAAGTACTTAAAATCATCAACACTCCTCGCAAGTATACCGCAACCCACGGTAGAACCGAGGCACCACGAGCAACAGCTAACAAGACGCAACCCCCTTCAAGGGTTGGGAACAATGTTACAAGTCCCTTCGAAAACACGGGATTGAGACAAAATACCATTCGAGCCGATAGCGATCGAAATATCGCATCGAACAGTCATTCCTCGCGATGAGTCGAATAATTTCGAGGCAACCGGTCGCGAAACCCCTATCCCCGAATGTTATTCGCCTCGAGGGCAAAACTACCTACGGATGACTGAAAAAAGAGCTGTACAAATACGGCGGGAGTAAAAAAGCACTCGATAGTGCAACTCGTCAATTAAAATAATTTAGTCGAAGCCAAACACCCTGAAAAATAGGCGGCCAAACAAATATATAATGTATTGTCTTACATGGCATACTGTCAGTATAATGATTACTGTCCTGTGGTGGTCGCAGGTTCCTCGGCTGGCTGGGTGAAGTCGAAAGACGCAGGCAGATCATACATCTCCTTCCTCGCAGCTGCCTCCTCCGCCGCTGCTGCTGCCTCGATGTCTTCCTCGGCTTCTCCTTCCTCGAGGGCTTCCCCAGCTTCCTCCTGGTTATGCTTGTCCAATTCAGCTCAGAAAGCGGATTCGAACTGCTCCTGGTCCAGCTCGAAGTTATTCCGACCCTCGTGGCACTTCTCAAGAGCCATCTACCCGAGTCGAAAACCCAACTCAATGTCGTCTTGCTTAGAAGAGGCTTTGGTAAGATCGCTCAGGTAGGCATAACCCTTCGAAGTGAGGAAGGAGGAAACAACCGAGCAGGCACGCTTCGCCCAGAGAGTCGCATGGCTCGAGGCATTGACCAGCTTGAGGCTTAACTGATCAGCGTCTGCCTTAGCCCTGTCTAGCTCTGCCGCCAGCGAGGTAGCCTTCGCGTCCGCCTCGGACATAGCAGCCACTGCCTTCTCATTCTGCGCATGACAGTCGGCGACGTTCTACTTTGCCTCATCCAACTCCTGCTCGAGCGCCTCCCGAGCAGTCTCGACCTCTTTCAGTTTCGCCTCGGTGGACAAACATTTCTCTTTCCAGGTGTCTCCCTCGGCTTGCTCTGAGCCGCGTATCTCCCCTTGGCATTAGGGCTGCTCATAACCTAGCCCGGACCGGGAAAAGACCCGGACCGACCCGAACCCATTCGGTCCGGTCTTCGGTCCTTCGTTTCCCTAATTGCCGGGTCTGGTCTGGTCCGGTCCGATCCGGTCTAAAACCCGGGGGTTTCGGTCCAAGACCGAGGACCGGATCATATGCACTTTTGTATTAAAAAAAACAAAAAAAAAAGATAAAAACCTAATTTTTGCCAAACCCTCGACATCTGCACACATTACACGCTTCTTTTTCCTTCTACACATCAGTACATCACCAACCCTCAATCCTTCCCTCTTCACTCTCCGATATATCACGCATGAATCATCCATCGATCATCGACCTAAACAAATGTTCATCGATCATCTGAACAGATTTCTCTTTCGAGAATCTTCGTATAGGTGGAGTGAGAAAGGGTCAAGGTTCTTCCTTGATTTTGGCGATTGGTATACTGAAAAGAGGAATTTTGACCTGAACTTGTAGATTTGCAAGGATTTGGTTGGTTTGCTGAAGAATGTTAGGGTTTCGCCGATGTTTCTATCGCCGTCCATGGCTTCTCAAAGGGGTTTCTTATTGCCTCTATTCATCTTTTTTCCCTAATGTTGGTGTGGTTTATTGATAGAAACTACTGGCCAGTGGCCAGCGTACCCAACACTATCCCTCCCTTTTAACTTTTTATTTATTTAAAAATGTTGGAAAAGTTTGATTGTTTGATGTGATTTTAGCCAAATTGAATTTAATCTTTTTGTGGTTTGAATTTTGATGGATGAATTTGAGGAAACGAAGTCGAGATTTGTCGATATTCAAGTTCCAAATTTTTTTTTCAATTTTTTTTCTGGCTAGTAGAGCTGAGTGGTCCGGTCCGGGTTATTGACCGAACCCGACGGTCCGGTCCGGATTTTGGACCGGACTTTCGGGTCCGGTCTTCGGTCCTGAGATTTCAGCAAATTCGGTCCTCGTTCTTTCCGGGTCAGTCCGGTCCGGTCCGGGTCTGGACCGGTGAACACCCCTACTTGGCACACAAGCACAGCGACCTAAAAGGGTGAAAATATTAGAAATCCACCGGAGCAACAGGAAAAGAAACGAAACGATCCAGACATACCTGAAGTATAAGGGTCACAGCTTGTCGAGCCAAGTCTTCCAAACGAGGCATGTTGCGAGCCAGCTCATACAATGCCTCGGCCGCCTTCGAAGTGTTGGGAACGTGAGGCATGGCCACTGAACTTGAGGCACCGACATCCGCCATCTTGGCAGCCGACGACTCACCCCCCTCGAGCGGTCTCTTCTCGCGGCGCCGCGTGCGGAGAGCCTGAAAACGAGCCGTCAACATCAAAGATCACTACAAAAGCATGTATGGGCAAGAGAATACGACGAGATTACATCTTCCCCTTCCCCCTCTTCTTCCTCGCCATCCGAGGATAGGACTCGAACCGGTTTAGAAGCCGTTGGCTCGGACCTCCCCAAAGATTTGATAAGTAGATGTTTTGCCTCGCACAACAAAATTTTTAAACACCCACTGATCGCCGGAAGCGGTGTGAAGGTTGCGAAAGAGGTTGACGGACAGCGGGATTCGAGCCGCGACACGTCATGATAAAACCCGAGAGGGTGATATAAGCATTGACGGTAAGCTCAGAGGGGCAGATACTGCAATGATTAAAAAGACGTGTCGCAAAATTACAGAAGGGCACGCGAAACCCATAAGCGAAGGCCTGCGCATACACCCCGAAGCAGTTCTCCGGAGGGTTCGAGCAGACTGATCCTTCGGCCGGGACCATCAGCGTAAGCGGGTCGTAAATCTGGTTAGCCTCTTTGAACGCCCGAACCATCTCGGACGTTTGAGATCTTTGCCAACCCTCGTCGATCACCGCGGTGGTAAACGTGTTGGCACTGACCCGTATAGCAGCTTGAGGTGCCATCGAGTCGGGTTGTTCCTCTGAGTGGTGAAAAACCGAGTTAGGATCGATACGAGCTCCTCGAGCCATCCTCGGATCTGTTGAACCCCCCGCCCACTCGCGAACCGTTTGTTTAGTCCTTGCCATCTGAAAGAAAAAAAAAGAAAGGTAATTACGGACTCGCCTCGTGCGAACCGGTACCTTTCGTTTCCTCTTCCGATGACGTATCTAAAACACCCCACACTCGATGGGTCGACCGAGAGTCGAAGAAATCGAAGGATCAAAATGAGAGAAGCAAGTAGACCAAATGTATGGTCGCTCCCCCTCGCCGACCTCGAAACCAAGCGGGCCATCGGGTGTTACCTGGGTTCCCAATCCCAGCACACTCGGCCGGCATCTCTTTACCGTCGGAGTGGAACCAGCAACCTGGGATCGTCACTGGGTAAGCGAAAAAGCGGCAACGGCAATAACAGGTAACCAAAAAGGTACAAAAAGTACAACAAAAAGCGTACAAAAAATGACGAGAAAAGGGTAAGGGAGCATACCGTGATCGGAGAAGAAAAAGAAGACAAAAGCGGAGAAGAAACAACGCCGGAGTCGGAAACCTCGCCGGAGAAAAGAAAACCGCAGCAGAAAAAGAGCGATTTCAGAGGAAAATGAGGAAACCCTCCCCTATTTATAAGGGTGAGGAATAAAAACGTAAAAGCGCGACTTTTTACACAACTACCCACGCGCCGTCAGTCATCATTACGGCACAAGAGACAAAAAGTTTTCGCGACTTCCCGAGGTTGTTTCACACGAGAATCAAGGGACGGTTGGCGTAGAAAACTGTTCAAATTCTCGTCAACTCCCGAGATATTAATAATTGCAGAATTTCAATTTTGAAATTTTCAAAATTTAATTTCAATATTTGTAATTTAAATTTAAAAACCTCGTGTAGGGGCTCGAACATTATTGATTCGAGTCATCACTCCCTCGATTAAGGGGTGAAATTTTCGAGCTCTCCCAGGCGAGGGATTGAGGACTCAAAAGGGTGAAATTTTCGAATCATTATTGATTCGAGTCATCACTCCCTCGATTAAGGGGTGAAATTTTCGAGCTCTCCCAGGCGAGGGATTGAGGACTCGAAACGGGTGAAATTTTCGAATCATTATGATTTGAGTCATCACTCCCTCGACTAAGGGGTGAAATTTTCGAGCTCTCCCAGGCGAGGGATTGAGGACTCGAAAATGGTGAAATTTTTGAATCATTATTGATTCGAGTCATCACTCCCTCGATTTAAGGCGTGAGATTTTCGAGCTCTCCCAGGCGAGGGATTGAGGACTCGAAAACGGTGAAATTTTCGAATCATTATTGATTCGAGTCATCACTCCCTCGATTAAGGGGTGAAATTTTCGAGCTCTCCCAAGCGAGAGATTGAGGACTCGAAAAGGGTGAAATTTTCGAATCATTATTGATTCGAGTCATCACTCCCTCGATTAAGGGGTGAAACTTTCGAGCTCTCCCAGGCGAGGGATTGAGGACTCGAAAAGGGTGAAATTTTCGAATCATTATTGATTCGAGTCATCACTCCCTCGATTAAGGGATGAAATTTTCGAGCTCTCCCAGGGGAGGGATTGTGGACTCGAAAAGGGTGAAATTTTCGAATCATTATTGATTCGAGTCATCACTCCCTCGACTAAGGGGTGAAATTTTCGAGCTCTCCTAGGCAAGGGATTGAGGACTCGAAAAGGGTGACATTTTCGAATCATTATTGATTTGAGTCATCACTCCGACACACGACGAAATGTTCGAAGCAGCAATCGAACAAAGAATAATAGAAACCTCGAAAGGGTACGTTGCACTGCATGGCTTTACCAAGGTCCACAAAGTACACCTCGATAAAGGGGCGGCCAAGGATCGTACCCGAGTCGCTGCTAACGAGTATGCCCCCGTCGGCAACAAAGGGCGCGACCAGGCTTCGAGGGGCTCTGTTGGTACCACTTCGTGTTGGGCCATAGCTCTTAAAGGTAGTATACCTTGGTAAAAGCACATGTGATGCAAGGAAACCCAAATAAAGGCAGCCCTTGGATGGAAGGGGAATAAAAGGGTCAAGATTGATTGGGAATACCTAGGATTATTCCTAGGACCCCCATCATTTGGTATAAATACCCCTTTATGATCCATCAAAATCAGGTTTTTTTCTGACACATTCTCAGATATTCTTTATTCTTCCAATTATTCCCTAGATTTGTGCATTAAAGACATATTTTGTCCTTTACTTGCCTTCTCTCCCCGAACAATCTTACTGATTTGAGCGTCGGAGGGGCGACGCCTGGTGAAAGCCAGACTCCCTTTTTGCAGGTATTCGGCGAGGCGCCTCGACCAACTGTCCTTCGAAGAAACTCACCCCAACATGAATCATTATATACTCTCACTCATTATTTTACAATTTTCACTTATTATTTCCCAATTTTACTCATTATATATACTTTCACTCATTATTTTACAATTTTCCCTCATTATTTCTCAATTTCACTTATTATTCACTCTCATTCATTATTTTACAATTTTCACTCATTATTTCTCAATTTCACTTATTATTTCTCAATTTCACTCATTATTTCTCAATTTCACTCATTATATACTTTCACTCATTATTTTACAATTTTTACTCATTATTTCTCAATTTTCATTTTGTAGTCATTATATACTTTCATTTATTATTTCCTAAGTTTTACTCATTATATATGATTTATAATTATTACTTATTTTCACTCATTATTTCCCAAATTTCACTCATTGTTTTGCTAATTTCCAAATACAAAACCCACCCCTTACCTTTTCTCTCTCCTCACCCCAACCCGCCTTACCCAACCCGACACCACCCCAGCCCCGCCGCGATCCGTCGCCAACCACCACCAAAACCGGCCCCGACCAAGCCTTCTTAACCGCCTCTCCCACGCGACCCTCCCCCCACCACTTCACGACAGCGCCGCCCCTTCCTTCTCCCCTATTATCCCCTCCCTTCTTTTCGATCTCACACGACATTCCTTATTTGCGGCGATTATGGTGGTACGTGTGGTCGGCGACGTAGGGCGAGGGGTGGGGGACGTTTTTTGTGCGGCGGCGGTCGACGATAGGGGTTGGGGATGGGAGTAAGAGAGGAGAGATAAAATGAGAAAAATGGGACTTGGAGGATGATGGAGGTGGTGGCACGGGATCAGGGATGCCGTCTTGGGGTCGCCGGAGCGCCGCGCCTCAAATGGTGGTGTTTCTGTCGCATGAGTTGGTGGTCGGCGCAAAGAGGGGCGGTGGTCAGGTGGTACGTGGTGGTGGTCGGCGCAAAGAGGGGCGGTGGTCAGGTGGTGCGTGGTGGTGGCTGAGGGTGGGTGGAGAATTGCTAAAATTTGTCGATACCAATAATTGGTGTTGGGTCTAGTTATATGTATGCAAATGTTTTTTTTGTTTGGGCCGCATTTGACATTGGGCCTGTAATTGATCCGGGTGTACGTAGAGCTACGTACACTCGAGTACCATATACCAATTGATAACATAGATAGATAACTTATATAACAATCCGTGTAATTCTGCACGGGTACATAAACTAGTTTATAAACTAAAACCGTTAATAGTTTTTTTTTTTTTTAATTCGTTTTTATTACTCATGTATATACTCTGTACTCCGTATAATATACTCAAGCGAATACGAGTAATAAACTTAAATTTAAAATCTGAACGTTTATTTCCCCGTATCAACGGCGTCTGATGTCCAAATAAAAAAGGGCGCCTCTTCGAAACAACTCATCACTCTCACAGCGGTGCAACTCTCCGATCAGCTGGCCTTGCCGTCGCCATCTCTCCTCCACCCTTGCTGATTCGGGCCGAAACAGGTAAAGCGAGTTTAATTATTGTCAGTTTGATTTAAGATTTTTGGTTAATTTGATTCAAATCTTCGTGCTTTCAAGTTACTCTTCAATTTTTTTTTTTTAATTCCAAGTTACCAAATTCTGGTGAATTCGAATGCCCTATTCTTCATCAAATCCTTGGCCGTCATTGGGATCTGTATTGGCCGGTTTGGACAGCGGGCATCAGATTATACGCTTTTGTTTTTGCCAGAATTTTTTTAATTTGTTCCTTTTATTTATAATAATTGTTGCAAGTGATATTTGGGACTTTAGATAAAAGTGGATATAGTTATGAATTGGATCGGAGTTTATGAAGTTAGTTATGTATAGTAGGGAGGTAATGTGAGTGATCAGTACGCAACGACAAAGAAACTGACAATTCCCAGCTCCAAAGGCCCAAGATAATTAAGTCTAGAAATTCTACCTCCAGTGTGATTTGTACCACAACAGGAGACACTTGATTTAGGTGTTGTTCTCGGCTTGTCCTTGAACAAACGAGCTGCACAGGCGTAAAGCCCCTCAGTGCAGCACCCCCAACTGTCTCAAATTCGAACCTGTTGTCGAAATTCAGGGGTGAACATTATCAGAATTTATTACTCAAGCTGGCTATTTCAACTCTTAGATCACTGTGAAAAGACTATACATCATGAGAATGATGACATGTTTGTGTTGTAGGTGAGGTTTTGCACAGTGAAGACAATCTTAGAAGTGTAATTTACCGTGGAAACCCTGCCTGCCAAATTTTCGATTTTGACAGGTAATTCTTTTTCACTTCTTATTTACTTAAGAAAATGACTGAATGTCAAGTGTAACTCAGAATTCAGATTGCCTGTAAAAACATGAGATATTTCAGAAACGTTTTGCATTGAAACTCAGATGTATTTATTTTAGCTAGGTGTCCTTGGGATATGTAACAAGAAGGCGACTTTATATGTTTGGGGTAATTGATTTTCTGTAGCAAGTACCATTGCATACAAGAATTGTTGTCTATTCTGTGTAGTTGATTGACTTTTTTCTAGGTCGGTATGACTCGTGAGTCGTGAGCTTTCTTCTTTGCTATAGTGGGTAATTTTCTTTGTACATATACTTAAACCCAACAAAAAGGGTTGTGGATTAATAAGAAGGATCCCTTGAATGACGAAAGTGTAATTTCTAAGGGAATGAAAAGGGTTGTTTGATTTCTTCTATTATGGTTTTGCTGATTGTTTGGGTAGAAGTTTTCATTGTTGTGCTAGTTGTTTGGGTTTTGCTGGTCTTGTAAAAAGCATGCGTTTTTAATATTGTGACCATCAGCAATATTTCAAAAATGGTGGGTACCGGGTGAAGAGATATACAACCTCTCTAATATATTACCAGCAGGGCACCATCTTTAACTTTGTAAAGTGGAACTCCAAAGTTACATATACCCGAACCTCAATTGGAGAGAGGGGGAAGGGCAAGGGGGAGTATGTCAGGGAAAGATAGATGTATGACAGTAAGAGAAAAAGTCGTTAGGGTACAATTTTGCATCACATGTTCCACAAGTTTTATCAACAGCTCAAGCCTGCTATCCACCTCAAACTTGCTTCATGAGTAGTCAGGTTAAGAGCTCTGTAAAGTGCTAACCTGTGTTGAACAAAAATGAAAAATTGGGTCAGCAGTTTGTCAATCAACAAGTAATAAGGCACATATACGAAGGAATTAGGAGTTAAACTCCTACTACACGTATATGTGTGGTTATAATTATGATCCTATCTATACATTTCATCATCAAGAAGCTACATTATGTTTGGTGTTTCTATGCCTCTTTTTTTTCCAAAATGTTTGATTTAGTAAATTAGTTGTCATCTACATACCTTTTAAAGGACTTAGTAATGCAAATCAGGACGACAAATGCTTAAAGGAAGACCGACTTGTTTACAAGTTAATAATCACCTACTAAGGCAAAAGTATATGTGGTTTATTTTCTGTGGAGTTCTTTTGTTTGCGATATGGTGTATCTTTCGTTCTCTTTAAATGTGAAAATGATTTTGCATGTGCTACTTGATTATATCCACTTAAAGTGCACGTCAATGACAAAAATCATCTTTTGCTTATTCTCGTTCAACACACACTCCAGAAAACAGAAATTTCATCACCAAATGCAAGTTCTTCCCGTGTTGCTGCTTATTCTGCCTTGCCCATTTGCCCTCATTATGAGACTACTTGAAACTATATAATAAAAATAACTTGGAGAAAATGTTTGGTAGTAAAATGCTATTATAGAAAATGTGTTGTATTAAGTACTCTTACATGTTTTTAATCTGATTAAGACATTTGATTTTTGGCAAAACAGGTTAGCTTGGAGAGCGAGAGAGGAAGGCGAGCATAGTTGTTGATTAATTTGTCAATAATGGTGATTATTAAGGGTGAGAGCCAGTTTAAACAATGCTCAAAGAAAAGGTTCTACCATTTACCAATTGAAATATGGTATGAGATTCTTTCAAGGCTATCTTTCGAGTCTTTTCTCACAAGTCAATATCTGTGCAAGGCTTCGAGAGGACTCTTCTTAGATATCCAGTCGAATATTGACAACGATCCTTCACGCGTTCCGTTGTCTGGCTTGTTAATTGTACCCTTTAGCTTTAACAACGCGCAAAATCTGAGTTATTTTAATCTAAAAACCAAGGAGAGCATTAAGATGAGTCTCAATTCATCGTATCATGATGTTGTTGTTAGTAGTGGCTATGAAAAGGGATGGCTTGCAGATTTATCTTTTGATTTTTCGCCAATCAATTTGACTCGCGTTCATAACCCTCAGAAGGAGGGTTATTATTTTTCGATTCATGGAGGATTACTTCTTATAACCTTGATTGATGGCACTTGTGAAGTACATAATCCCGTTACTAAGAAAAAGTTTGATGTGCCCAAGTCTTTAATTTTGGAACGGATTGGGTTTGAGCTTCATAACGAAGAGGAGAGGAGTGGCATCATCATTCAAATAGACCCCAAATTTTGTCACCGGTTTTTGTTTATTGTGATTAGATTTTGTGTGAAGTTAAGATATATGGAGGTATACTATCCTCTTAGGGATTCATGGAATCCATTCAAGTTGGACTTGGATAATTTCTTGTTCTCTACAACTTGGTGGTTAAAAAATTATGTGGCGTTTTTCAAGGATGGAGTTGTATCTATATATTTATCTTGACGAGCGAGTGTTATGGGTTAGTATTCCTTATGAGTAATCATGGAATGGAGCATTATAAGTTTCCCTTGCCGCAAGTGACACAATCAGAAGTCTGCAATCAAACCAAAAGATTATGGGAATGTGAGAAAACTCTTTATCTCTCTTGTCATGATACTAAGGGACTTTGGATTTGGAAAGCTGGATCAACTCAATGTGATACATGGAAATGGATTTTGTTATTTGAGATCAGCACTAGTGCACAATTATGTAAGCCACTGGCCTTGAAACAGCTCGCAAAATACGTGCTTAATGCCGATGCTCATGTTAGTGTACTTGCCTGTCATCTTGATACGCCTCTTGTATATCTTCGAGTTGAAGCTTCTGTTATTGCTTATGATCTAACCAAGGACATCATACAATGGAAATCTGAGATAAATGATCAAAGTTACTCGCATTTGTCTGTTGTCCTACCATTCAAGCCATGCTTAGGCTTTTTTTATCCTTATAGAAGGCGGTAATTGTGTCTATCTTTTTGTTTTTTTTTCCGAATACTTACAGTTTATTTTAGTTTATTGAATGCAAGTGATTATATTAAATACCATGTCTCCATGTTTAAGCTTTTTTTGTATGCTGCTTAAAACCAGTAATTGTGCATATTTTTTTCTTTTCGAGTACTTACTGTTTAGTTTATTGGATGCAATCATGCAAGTGACTTTATTAGATACTTTGTCTCCATAGTTCTTCAATTGCACTATATGGTCGCACTAGATTCTCCTATTTAACATGACATGATTCCTACAAATGATAAGTCTCTTTTACTGTGTTAGGCACCTGGAGGTTTAACCTGGTTTGTTTAAAGTGATGTGTAACTTCATCTGCCTTTGGAAGGTTTTTGTTTTGGTGTTAGTGTTAGTTAAGTTATTGGCAACCATTGTTACTCCCTTAAATGTAAAATTTGAGTATGGGTGGTCAATGTTGGGTAATTAAGGTAGATATTTGAAGAAGTGAGTATGGCCAGCACTGCAACTTTGCATATGACTGAAGTCTTCCTAAATGTCAATGTATTCATGGTTAGTGTCAGCTGACTGTTACAACTCGACACCTGCTCCTGATGATGTAGTTTCCATCCCAGCACAACAAAATGAGTCTGCTCGTGTAGAATCAGTGATGACTTTTGATTGCAGTACACGAGAACACTTATGGCAGCAGTACAGGCTTCCTTGCACTTATGGAGTATGTAAGTGTCTAGGAATTGAAGGTGGTATGCTAGTCCCTGCATCAGCAGTAACTTTGCGCACAAAAGACCAAGTGAAAATGGTGGGGAGATTACCATCATCCCCATCTGTTTTCACTTCTCCTTGTGTGGGAAGTCAATGCACTATGCACTGGGTAGCAATTCTCGAACCAAAGTAGTAGACCTAAAACAGGTGTATTGGTAGCCAAGCCAGTATTTCCCCTCCAAAAAAATAAAAAAATAAAGAGCTAGTACTTGAAAGTGTTTCTTGCCTCAAGGAAACCACACATCTGAATTTATGTAGGAGCAGATGGGAATCGTCAGTGACAATCTTGTCTCTAGAAAATGTTTTACAGAAATCAGGGCCGCCTATAAGAATACAGCATTACAGGAAGTCTGATACTAGTTTAACTTGTGTTCCAACAATCATTTCATAAGGGTGCAGAATTTTTTGAATTCAATTGTGTTTTCTGACATTGTCTATGTTATATTCCGGAAAGGGAGTCGCAAGATAAAGCTCGGTAGTCCTTCACTGATACTAGTATACTTGAATACATTAGACTTTTATTCAAGCTAGGTTGGCTCTGCATAGGCAGTTACATTGCGAAGCCTTAAAACGATGAAAAATTGGTATGAAATTGGTGCAATGTCATCTGTCACCTGAGGAAAAGAATCTATATACATCTGAAGTTACTGATCTTGCATAATTATGTCAAGATAAGTAGTAACGGTCTGAAAGTATGGAAGATGACACCACACAAATAACTTTACGGAATTAACAGAGGAACATGTGATCTGAATCAGTGTCAATCCCCTTGGCTTTAGCATTAATATATCTGCAAACAATTTAGCGCTGTTTCGACTAGCGTGTGCATGGTTGTTCTGCACCTGCTTAACCCCACTGTCCCTGAAAATATGTTGAAACTTTCTAGCTCTGAGGTGGTGTCTAATACATTCTCCAGTTCATTCTGTAGTCCCAGATTCTTGAAGACACTAATGTTTGATTTCTTGTCCTTCATCATCCATACAGCTAGTTCAATGGTAAATCTCCGTATCCTGGGAAATCTGGCAGGTGGGTATTGGTGCGTCTTCAGAATCTGAACTAGTACATCTGCTAACTCAGATTCTCTTACCCCAGTTCTCTCAAACATGATGTTTGATTCCTCGTTAGTCATGAACTTGAAAGCACGCGCTGCTAATCCCACCATTACTTCCTGAAGTTTATCCTGTTGTGAAGTGATTCCCTCAAGAACCTGTGGAAAGACATGGAACATAGGTTCATCTAAGTGAGTTTTAAACTATTGTGTCCCCTTTCTTTTATCCGACAGGCATATGACAAGCTAAAGAATAAGCGTAATAACATCATGAACTCAATTATGTCTCAGGAAAAAATAGAACTTACAGTTGGTACTGCAGCTGTGACTCCCATCAAGTCGAGAAAGTAATCCTCTGCACTGTAGGTGCACAGATTTCTCAAAATTCTTGCTGCATTTACACGAAGAAGCGGAACTTTCAGTCCTTCAACGAGCTTTTCCAGTGCACCCAGTTTCAAGATGTGTTGACAGTTCTGCTTGCTTTCCAGTGCCAGCATGGCTAATGCTTCTCCTGCTGCCGTTGTAACCTGCGCCTGACTTTCAGATATCCCATTCTTTAAGAAGATGTTCAACAACCCCTTTAATATTCCACCAGTGCCTCCGATCCTCACTGTTGCGTCATCTTCCATGGCCAAGTTGGTGAGTATTTCAATTCCGAGTGTCTGAAGATCTGGGTGCTTCTCTCCATTCCTTAATATGTCTCTGATGTTGCTGACTGTGAAAACAATCTCTGATATCTCTCTGCGTAGTTTCTTTCCTGTGGTGCCTGTTGTGCTTGCTAGCATTTTTAGTACTTGCAGTGATCTTTTCACTGTCAGAATCTGAGACTTGGGGACATTGTCATCCTTCAAGAGTGTATCTCCTGCACATGTGATGTCTATAATTTTTGGTAAGAGACCCCTTGTACTCCCTATTTTCCCACAGTTGTCATGGTCTCGAGCAAGCTTCTTCAGAATCAGAAGTCCTAAATGATTGAAAGTCCAGAAACCATAATGTTCATGGTCTGCAAGAATACTTTTTTCTCCAATTCCGTCAATTGCTTGACCACAGGTCCTGCTAACATACAGTAGGGATGAAATCGATTCCATAGCGCCAGAAATTCCTGCAACCCGAAGAGAATTTTGTTTCTTGCCTGCTAGTTTCGATAAGATTATTGCTGCTGCATGCCTAATCTCCTCTTCTTGTGGGTCTTTCCAGTTCAACATCTCTACTAATCTTTCAACAGCTGTTAAGGTTATTCCTATTTTCTGCAGAGTGTCTTCACCAAATCGCTCACTCATAGAAAAACTTCTAAGGATTCTGGCTCCCATCAGCTGCTCATCTGGTGAATCTGAAGACACGAGCTCTATGGCAAAAGAGACCATATCCATCTTCAGGCCGTCGAATATGCTTCTCTCGACACATCTAGAGTACGCATCATAGAAGAATCTCTTGACCGAAACTATGCCAGACGGCCCAAATTCGCACTCTTCATTCACCTGTTCCAGTACTTTACAGTAGATCACCTTCAACTCCCAATAAATTTTTTCAAGCAAAAACAGTGATGCTTCAGCCAATGCCAAGCTATAAAAGATCAGCAAAGCGGCTTTTCTGTTCCTTTTATCTGTATCACCTTTCGCTATGTCTCCAAAGTTCCGCCTTATTATCTTCGTCATTGATAAAGCCACACACGCGATTGCAGCTAAAATCTGAAGCCATTGAAGGATCTTACTGATATTCTTTGAAACAAAAACCCATGGAGCGTAAGGCAGAAGGGGAACATCTGAGCTCGCCCATCTCCTGGTACTCAGGTGCTGATCATTCCATTTTTCAGGTCTCTGCCTCCTGTTGATGTCTGATTTGATATGTCTATCCCTGTCATTCTGCCTTCTGAATCTAAAAACAGATTTGAAAGCCCTCCAAACCGTGTTCGAGCTTGACTTCAGCAGTCGAAAACTGTTGATCCCGGCATCTGCAAGAGACCATGTGGCCTGGTGCTGCCACTCAAGCTCATGACTTCTCCCAAATATCCTTCCTCCTTCAATCAACAGGATGATTGTTATAAACCAGAAATCTGTTTCATCTAATGTAATTGCAAACCCACCAAGAAGAACAACAGTCGCCCAAATGAACCCCAGGGTTCCTAACCCAGTAGCCGTCTTCTCAAGCACTGCAAGACGCAGTGCGAAAAGGGTCAGCCGTTTCTCTGGGGCACGGACAGGTGCTGTTCTTATCAGAGGTGACGAAGTTGTTGCACCATCGATTCCTCGCTTCTCGTTGCTACTGTCGGGACTTGTCGTTTGAGGCTCAAATATGCTGATGCTCTGCGTATATGCGTCGCTGAGACGCTTCAGCTCATTAATGTGCAGCTGAACATCCCCTTCATCAGAACTACTACCGCGACCCTTATCCATACTGTTTGTTCGATTCAACTAACTCGAAACTGACGGGATCAAAATGCGAACTTTGATGAGTTATTATTCGGGGTTGGATTGAGAAATTCGACGAGTGTATAAATGTAGAGGAAGAGGAATGAACTTGAAGGTCACGTTTGTTATGGTGTTATGATAAGGTAGAGTGTACAACATATGTTGCTTCCTGATTTTGCCAATTTTTTGCTTCCTGTTATTTTGCGTCCATTGCTTTCATGCTTCTTTTCCTCAAAGGTTATTGCTTGGAAGTATGTTGATAATTGGATGTCATTTCTTCTCGCAGAAGCTAACATTGAGACATTAATATCTCCTTTTTCACTGGAATTAGGAGGGACGACTACATTTCAACGCATCGTCTAATTGTCACATACATTAAATCCTCGTAACGTTTGGATTGCTTGTGTGTGGACAATACACACAATAGTGTAGGACAAAATATTCGAATGCTGATGCTAAACAAGTTCAAAGTTACGATTTGAAATTTAGAATAGTGAAATCATAATTCTATAATTTAGCTATATTAGCAAAAAAAAAAAAAGAAATCAGTAATTTACGTTGAAAAAAAATTTAGATTCAACGTATAACATTTCTTTGGGGATGCGATCGGGATTGTGAAAACTGAAAACAACCCCTTGCATTAGGTTATACAGTAGATCGATATGCCAGATTGATTAAGCAAACATGTCATTTAGTCTAATAGAAAGAAAAAGTAAAAAAAAAAAAACAATTTTAATTATTTTCGCTATAAAAAGGCTCATTTGGTATCGTTAATAAAAAAGGCAACAATAATACTAAACAGTCTCTTTATTGTGTTTTTAAAAAAAAAAAATTTGGGTGACATAAAAATTGGGTGACATAAAAAATGCAACAATTATACTAAATCGTCTATTCGTTTGAATCCTTCAGTTTCTTTATGTTTTATCGATGTCCTTATATTCAAGGCTTAGAACGTTGAGCATTAGGGTTGTCCAGAAAAGATCGAGCCGCGGTTAACCGAAAATCGCACATTTTTCGGTTCTGCTAACTGTAGCGTTGTTAAACATTCGGTTCAAAAAAATTTCGCTTCTTCGGTTCGGTGTTTTAGAAGTTCGGTTAACCAAAACCGTACCGATTTTTTGTTTTATAAAAGAAAAATTGAAAGCTGTATATGGCGTTCGGTGTCGATTCGGTTAGCCACAATAACCGACCGATTTCCGGTAAACCGAAATTTTCAATTCGGTTAACTACAATAACCGACCGAAAATCGGTGAACCGAAATTTTCGATTCGGTTTCAGTTCAAGAAAAGGGTCGAATCGAAATTCCGGCTACCGATTTTTTGTTAACCAAAAAAATCAGTTCATCTTCGGTTCAAATTTTATCCAAACCGAATTTTCAGTTAATCGAAAATTAGTAACCGTTTGGTTCCGTTAAACGAAATGAACACCTCTAGTTAGCATTATGTTCACCAACCGACGTCAAGTAGACAAGCACGTCTTAGATCACCTCTAAACTCAAAGTTCATGATTTACCCTGAATAAGTGACAACTACTTCAAGTCTACAACCATAAAACAAAAAATAAATAAAAAGTGGCAACTACTTGTCTACTTGGGCTCTCCTCTCCATTGTTTTTAAGGGCATAAGGCTTCATAGTTCAATAGTTGGTTAATCCGATATATTTACTATATACTCTAGTAGTCCAGTGTATGTTAGTGAGTATCTACAAACTTTGTAGACGTTTTGCGTCATTATGTGTTTTTTCAAGCATTATCAATCAATAAGTGGTTGGACAAAATTATTTTTTTGGCCTATTTCGTTGAGCGATCCCTTGCTTACTTTGTGGGGACGTTAATGTGTAACTGGGCTGCCCTTTTAACCCTTTTTAACCAACATCAAATCACTTTGGAAATAAGCCTTGGTGGTTGTTTGGGCACTAAAATTCTACCCGATGCAGAACTCTTGCTGGCAGTCCGATATCAGTTGTTCGACAGAAGAATGGTATCCGACACTTGATGCATATCGGATATCATCAGTGCGACTTGTCAGCAAGACGGAGTCAAACCAAGAAGTTGCATAACTACCCGGTTGCGAGATTTAAGGCGAGGATTGCGGAGTTGGTTAAGGAGTATTTGAACAAGATTTGCTGATTAACAAACGGCAAAAAGAGACGTTAGCAGACGGGGATAGTGGGAGATAAGACAAGACTCGGTCAAGAGGGAATAGAGGGGAGGTTATGAACGTGGAGAAATAGTAGGAAGAAGCCGTTAAAAGCCCTAGCAGCGGCCTAGCATAAATAGAGAAGAAGCTAGCAGAAGAAAAAGATCACACACACAAGCCACAGCCACAACTCTAGAATTCACATAAGTAAAAAATACTCTCAATTGTACGAAGAACAATCCATTTATCCATCCATAGTGCAATCCTTGGTGGGACACAGACTTCCCCCCGTGGTTTTTCCTTCACATTGAGGGTTATCCACGTACAAAAATTCTTTGTGTCTTTATTGCAATTTCTTCATTTATTTACTATCATTTTTACTTCATCCCACAATCTAAATATTATCGATAAGTCATTGGATAATAGCGCGATCAAATAGATAAATCCACCAAACAATCCGATTCGATAGACGAGTAGTTTTTTACCAAAACAATTTGGCGCCCACCGTGAGGCTATCTATTTGAAAAATCCTTCGAAACTATTATCACCATGTCAGCTGCTGGAAACGAGTCACCTCGCACCCCGGAGACCAGAGCCGTTATGTTCGAAGACGGCAACGCATCGAATGCGCCACAAGGACCGCTTTCTGAGGTTGTTTCACACCTGAAGAAGTCGAGGGTCCAACGTGCCGAGCAACAAAAGAAGTACGATAAGCTGGAGAGAGAGTTGGCTAGGGCCAACGCCTTACTCGAATTTTGTCGATCGGGAGCCGGAGGTTCCAGGTCATCAAGGGAAAGAAACATCTCCGACATACCCGTCATGGGGAGTATTGATCTGGATCCACCTGTTCAAGATGAGCCCCCCGCTCAGTCCATAAGATATAGGGGGCATCGGATTCGTACAAACGAAGTCTGGGCAGATCAAGAGGCTTCCCAAGGAGTCACTATTCTCCGATCTGCTCCCCGAAATGAGCAATTGCAGCTCAATCAGGATCAATCGGACACCGGTAGGTCTTTGGTTTCGAATATCATGGCAGAAATTAACCCTGTACTTGTTGCTCTTCGACAGGAGATACAAGGTGTATGGTAGCAGGTTGTCAGGGTACCGGGAGTGGCCCCCCCAATCGAGCCAGCCACCCCTAACTCGCATCGGGACTCACCATTCGCCGGCACATCGCCATCAGAATCATTCCAAAGATCCCTCGATGCCCTGACAACTCCATTTATGAAGGAACATCGGATCCAGAGGAGCATATCCGATGGTACAAGACCTTCATGAAGACCCACCCAATCAGAGAGGAGGACGAGGATGTAGCCATGTGTCGAGGTCTTGGCCAGACATTGAGGGGTCCAGCCCTCACCTGGTTCAG
Organism: Spergularia marina; assembly: GCA_963680865.1. Taxonomy (NCBI): domain Eukaryota; kingdom Viridiplantae; phylum Streptophyta; class Magnoliopsida; order Caryophyllales; family Caryophyllaceae; genus Spergularia; species Spergularia marina. The sequence continues at coordinate 14,103,104 of OY804559.1, forward strand.
TAATCTTCCCAATGGCTGCATCTTCTCCTGGGCCGAGTTGGAAACTGCATTGAACTAACAGTTTGCCAGCAGCCGCAAGCCGATCAATAGGACTAGCGACCTATATCGAGTTGTTCAGAGACAAAGTGAAACCCTTAGGGATTTCCTTTATCGCTTTAACAACGAAAAGATATCGATCCCTCGATGTGATACCCCCACGGTCATCGAGGCATTCAGGCAAGGTTTGGTCAGAGATTCTGAACTCTATAATGAATTAACAAAATACCCTTGTTCTACTTTCGAGGATGTGCAGGCAAAAACATTGGCCCAGATCCGGCTCGAAGAAGACAAGATGAACAGGCCAACCTATCAAGAGCAGCCATCTAGGAAGCAGCAGACATGTCGATCGAGTTATAGGTCATTCCCTTACTCACGACCTGATGTTGTCGCAGTCAGGGGACAGTCGGACTGGCGGAATGAGCAGACCATCCAAGAGCAGGGATTCAATGTCTCTTGTTCTCGATTGGGTGATTATCTCATAACCTTGGGGGATTCCGTCAAGTGGCCAAAAAGAACCCTCTAAATCCCAAAAGGGATCAGAGTAAGTGGTGTAATTTCCATTCTGAATCAGGTCATACCAGCGAAGAATGCATCGCATTGATGAAGGAGGCAACAACACTCCGCAAAGCCGGACTTTGCAGAGAACTCCTGAAGAAAGGCGTCAACACCGGATCGGTCATCAGGGAAACATATCCCAATGATCTCTTCTCTGGTGCAAAGGTAATTAATTGTATTTCTGGTGGATCTGAAATATGTGGACTAACATATTCCGCATCCAAAAGAAATGCCAAGGTGAACAGCTTACGCCCTAGCACCAACCGACAAAGAGCTGAGACTGTCCCCACTATTAGCTTCGACGAGTCGGATGCAGAGGGACTTGACGAGGAGCACCATGACTCCTTGGTCATTTCCATCAATGTGGGTCCTTGCTTTGTCAGACGTGCCTTGGTCGACAACGGAAGCTCCGTCAACATCGTCTTCCTAGAAGCGTTGAAGGAGATGGGCATCCACGAGAAGCACATCACGAAGAGGTCAACCCCACTAGTCGGATTTAGCGGTGAGACCAAGTTGTCGATCGGAGAAACCTTTACTATTGTCGATTGTCCATCTCCCTGTAACCTGTTGCTAGGTAGGCCGTGGATACACAACCCAAGGCAGTACCATCCACCTACCATCAATGCATCAAGATTCCATCAAGATAGGGTGTGGTACTTGTCCGAGGGGATCTCAGAGCAGCTTGAGAATGCTACATGACTTCACTCAAGCTCAGGAATGTGGAGAAGCCCTCGCAATAGCAATCAAAGAGGTTTTGTGTGACCAATCAAGTAGTAGAAGAAAACAAGTTGGATTTCCAAGAAGTCCGGATTAGAGAGGATCAACCTGACAAGAAAATCCAGGTGGGGACAGACATCCCCGACGACTTATATCCTGATCTAATCGAATTCCTAAGATCCAAAGAAGACTGCTTTGCGTGGTCACACAGAGATATGACGGGAATAAGCCCCGAGGTAATTACTCATAAACTCAATATAGATCCATCATATAAACCGATTAAACAGAAACAGAGGAAGTTCGCACTAGAGCGCAATCAAGTCGTAGACGAAGAAGTGCAGAAACTCCTCGACATGAAGATAATCAGAGAAGTAATGTATCCCGAGTGGTTGGCCAACGTCGTGGTGGTTCAGAAAAAAGAACGGGATGTGGAGAATGTGTGTTGATTACACAGATTTAAACAAGGCGTGCCCAAAAGATCCATTCCCACTACCTCATATCGATGCCATGGTGGATGCCACCACCGGACACGAGATGCTCACCTTCATGGATGCATCAAGCGGATTTCATCAAATCAAGATGGATACCAAAGATCAAGAAAAGACAACTTTCATGACTAATCGAGGTATATATTGTTATACATCCATGCCCTTTGGTCTAAAAAATGCTGGTGCCACCTATCAGAGACTTGTCAACATGATGTTCAAAGATCAAATCAGGGACATTATGGAAGTTTACATCGACGACATGATAGTCAAATCCAAGAAAGCATCTGATCTTGTAGCACACCTCAGAATTGCCTTCGACATCCTGGAGAAATATAATATGAAGCTAAACCCATCCAAATGTAACTTTGGGATGTCGGCGGGAAAATTTCTCGGATACATGGTCACAAAGCGAGGTACTGAAGCAAGTCCAGAGCAGATTAAAGCAATCATGGATCTCCAACCACCGAAGTGTATCAAGGACGTACAGAAGTTGACCGGGAGAGTTGCTGCATTAAACAGATTCATTCCGAGGTCATCCGACAAGTGTAAGCTCTTCTATGATACTCTAAAAAAGAACGAACAGTTCACCTGGACAGAGCAACATGATGAAGCATTCCAAGCACTAAAGACATATTTGTCATCTGCACCATTACTTGCCAAACCGAATCCAGGTGATACTCTGTACCTTTACTTATCAGTAATTGAAACTGCCGTAAGCGGAGTTCTAATCGAAGAGGAGGATGGACAACAACGACCTATTTACTATGTAAGCAAATCCCTCCTAGATGCGGAATCCAGGTACCCTTATTTGGAAAAATTAGTACTAGCATTGGTTATGTCTTCGACTAAGTTACGTCCTTATTTTCAAGCTCATAAGATCATTGTAAGAACTAACTATCCGATAAGATCAGTTATGTGAAACCAGAATTATTAGGTAGAATGGCTAAGTGGTCCGTACAATTGAGCACGTACGACATTCCATATGAACCAAGGACGGCGATCAAGTCTCAGCCATTAGTTGATTTCGTGGCCGATTTCAGCCCGAGCATCCAACCACGAGCAGAGATCGAGGTCCAACATTTGGACCAAAGTGATGATCCGGGGACATGGACCTTGTTCACCGACGGAGCAGCAAACCTGAGAGGAACGGGGTTAGGGATCGTGTTGAAATCACCACGAGGGGACATAACAGCTAGAGCAATTAGCTATGAATTCACAACCACGAATAATGAAGCCGAGTACGAAGCACTCCTTATTGGTCTGGCATTGGCAATTGACTTGAAAATCAAGCACATCAAAGGTAAACAACGATTCTCTCTTAATTGTTAATCAGATAAATGGGTCATATGCGACCAAAGACTCTAAGATGTTAGCTTACCTCGAGAAGACCCAAAAACTGATAACCCAATTCCAAGATTTCAAAATTCAACAAGTCCCCTGTGACCAAAATGTACAAGCGGATGCCCTAGCTGCCCCTCGGATCTAGTTTTAAACCGACAAATCTAAGTAGTATCCCGATAAATTAAAAGATGATGAGAGAGAAAGTAAGAGAGAGAAAGCAAGCCTAAACGCGAAATTTCTACCTCGGTGATTCTGAGATCCTGCCATGGCTAGACCTAAGAAATCATAAAAAAACGCAAACAAAAGTTCGAATAAGAAGAGCAGCAAGAAGAAAAACAAGAACAATCAGAAGAAAAGTCAGGAAAATCAGGAGAGAGTCTGTCCATCAACATCGAAAGCAAACAAGCACAGATTTGTTAATGAAATCTAAGGTATTCCGCCTTTGATTATGTCCGATGAAGATGAGGAGGATGATGATCTATTCATGGAATACGATGCAAGGTTTTTTTAATAGAATTTGGCGTAGGAAAGGACTGGATAAGGTGTCTTTCTTGCCTAATGGTATTTTCATAGTGAGGTTCAAAACCCTAGATGCGAAAGATGAAGTCTTGAAATCTGGATATCACCTATTTGATAACAAGCCGTTGGTTATTAAACCCTGGGTGGAGGGCATGGATTTAACTAAGGAAGCTATCAAAAAGGGGCCAGTTTGGATGAAGATGATGAGACTAGATTTGAAATTTTGGACTCCCAATTGTATTCAAAAGATTGCTGGCATAGTAGGAAAATTTGTTAAGGTGGATAAGGCAACTGAAGAGAGAAGTCGGCTTGGCTATGCTAGGGTCATGATTGAGGTTCAGATTAATCAGGATCTGCCTACTTTAATCAAATTCCTAGATGATAAAGGGAAAACAGTGGAACAAGTCATAGAATATGAATGGCAGCCAACTGTGTGCGTAGTGTGCAAAGGCATTGGGCAGTAATCTGATCAGTGCAGGAAACAAAGCAGAGCTCAGCCTAGGGTGAGACAAGTTTGGACACCTGTTCAACAGGTTGTTGAAAGGCCTGAAGTCCGGACTAATCAACAACCTCAGAATCTTGTTACTCCCCCTAATTGTGGACAAGGCCAAAGTTCTGCAAGAAGTGTGAATAGACAATTGATTCTGACACCTCAAGTGACTCCACAAGTGACCCAGAATCAAGTTGGTATTGAAAGCCCATCTTTTGCTGACATAGTGAGATTGTGAAGTAATGGTACTACGGATGGAAATGGTAATGTCATCCATGGTCTTGTGGACCATGGCTAGCATAGGTTTTTGGAATGTGAGAGGTCTAAACAGTCCAGCTAAACAAAAGAAGATCAGGAGGTTTATAGATAATCAAAAAGTTGGACTGTTTGGTCTCCTGAAGACTAAGGTGAAAACTAGTGCCCTCTCTAGAGTTCACCTTAGGGCTTTTGATGGTTGGTCTTTGTGCACAAATAACAGTCTGCATCCTAGAGGGAGAATATGGCTATTGTGGGATTCTTCCATTTATAATATCCAAGTTCTTAGGTGTAGTGTGCAGCTTATTCATGTTCAAGTGAATCAGATTGTAGGTAATAAAAGTTTCTTAGTGACTCTGTTCTATGGGCTGAATGATGGTGGGGAGAGAATGAACCTTTGGAAAGAGCTGATTGATATTAGTAGGAATAACAGAGAACCTTGGTGCATTATGGGTGATTTTAATAATGTTCTGTATCCAAGTGAGAGAATTGGACCAAAGGTTACACAGTCTGAGGTTGCTGCATTTCAGGATTATGTGAATAAATGTGGAGTTCAGGATATAAGGGCTGATGGTTGCTTATTTACGTGGAATAATAAGCAAGACATGGAGAAGAGAGTGTTCACTAAGATTAACAGGGCCTTAATCAATGCCAAATGGGTACTGGATTTTAATGATAGCCATGCTAAGTTTTTCCCAGAAGGTATTTTTGATCATAGTCCCTGTGTCATCTGGCTTGATAAAGAGAGAGCTATAGGAAATAGGAGCTTTAAGTACTATAATATGTGGAGCAGCATTCCTGGGTATAAGAATATCATTCATGAGGGCTGGAAGAAGATGATCAAGGGGTCTTTAATGTTTCAGGTGGTTAAAAAACATAAACATTTGAAGGGGCCACTAAAAGAGCTCAATAGGAAAAAGATGTCAAACATTGAGGCTGCTGAGAGTAGAGCTCTGTATGAGCTTTTGGAAATTCAAACAGAAATGCATAGGGATCCTCTGAACAAGGTCATGTTAGATAAGGAAAAGAGGGCTGCTGAGCAATATAGATACCTTCATAATACTGTGAATAGTTTCCTTCTGCAAAAGAGTAAAGCCCACTAGATGAAGGATGATGATGAAAATTATTCTTACTTCCACTGTTCAATTAAAACAAGAAGGATGAGGAATTCAATCATACAAATTGAGGATACTGAGGGCAACAACCACATTGATGAAAGAGGCATTCAAAATGTTTTTTTTTTGCAATATTATATGGACCTGCTGGGGAAGGATAATTTATGTCAGAAGGTTCATAGGCCAACAGTAAGAAAATGGGCTGTTATTGATGAGAATCTAAAGCAGACTCTGCTGAAGGAAGTGACTAAGGAAGGTATTAGAAGGGCTATGTTTTCAATCCCCGGAAGCAAAAGTTCTGGACCTGATGGTTTTACGAGCCAGTTTTATAAAGACAATTGGGAGATAGTTGGTGATTTGGTTTCTGTAGTAGTGCTTGATTTCTTTAAGCATGGTAAGCTACTGAAGCAAATTAATAATACTATTCTCACTCTGATCCTTAAAGTAGCTCAGCCTAAGAATGTCACAGATACAGACCTATAACATGTTGTAACACTCTGTATAAAATCATTTCCAAGGTCTTATGTGAGAAACTCAGCCAAGTCCTCTCCCATATAGTTAGCCAAAATTAGGGTGCCTTTATAAAGGGCAGAGATATAGTGGAAAACATCATGATCTGCCAAGATTTGATAAGGAAATACAGTAGAAAGGCTGCTGCCTCCCCAAGATGTCTACTCAAGATAGATCTAAGAAAGGCTTACGACACTCTGGAGTGGAGCTTTGTCCAAGAAATGCTTGTAGCACTCAGGTTTCCGGAGGAGTTTACCAAGTTGATCATGGAATGTGTGACCACACCTAGTTACACATTAGCAATTAATGGAAATTAGTTTGGTTTCTTCAAAGGAAAAAGAGGTTTGAGGCAAGGGGACCCTCTTTCCCCTCTCATATTTACTTTGTGCATGGAGTATTTATCGAGAATCCTGGTGAAAGTTGCAGGAAAAGATGAGTTCAGGTTCCACCCTTTATGTAGGAGAACTAGGTTGACTCACCTTTGCTTTGTGGCTGATCTATTGATGTTTTGTAAAGGTGAAACTAAATCTGTTCTATTGCTGCTGAGGGGATTTACTACTTTTTCAGAAGCTACGGGGCTGAATCTCAACAAGATGAAATCATATATTTATTTCACTTGAATCAGTCATAATATGAGAAGTGAAATTTTGCAGATCTCAGGATTCAAGGAAGGAAATCTGCCTTTTCGATACCTTGGAGTACCAATAACTGCTGGTAGAATTTCAACCATGGATTGCAACTGCCTGACTGAAAGGATTATTAAGAGAATCAAGGGCATCAGTGCAAGGAAACTAAGCTATGCAGGTAGGCTTATTCTGGTGAGAGCTGTTCTAGCAAATATGCACTTGTATTGGGCTAGAATTTTCTTACTCCCAAAATCAGTGCTAAGAAAGATATAGGCTGCTTGTAGGAACTATTTATGGGATGGCATGGAGAATATGGTGAGAAGCCCTTTAGTGGCCTGGAAGAAGGTTTGTACACCTAAAGAGAGTGAAGGTCTGGGCACCAAAAATCTTTATGATTGGAATAGAGCTTGTATAACAAAATATGTGTCTTGGGTATATGAGAAGGGAGATAGCTTGTGGATAAAATGGATTCACAGTGTGCACTTAAAAGGGGAAAGGTGGGAGGTGTACTCCCCATATGTAGATATCTGCTGGTATTGGAGGAAAATTTGCAAAATGAAGGAGAAATTGAGGTCAGAGTTTGAAACAGGCATATGGAGTGGCACTAGATATGTTGTTTCAGCAGGTTATGAATACTTAACAGGGGAGAGGCAGAAGGTTAGTTGGGGTCGGTCTATCTGGAACAGATACATCATACCTAAAGCTAGCTTCATTTGTTGGCTGGTCTTAAGGAGAAGATTACAAGTGAAAGAGAGATTGATGAGGATTGGGATCTGTGGTGATAATACTTGTATTCTTTGCCAGCAGGAGACAGAAACCCATGAGCATTTATTTTTTAGATGCAAGTACAGTGAGAGATGCTTGAAGTTGTTAAGTAAGAAGCTGGATATTCTGATTCCTGAGGATAACACCATTGAATGGTGTATGAAGAAAAGGTTCAAGACGAAAATGAGAGGCTTGGCCACAGGTTCTGCTATATGTAGTCTTATCTACTTAGTGTGGTCTGCTAGGAATAAGTGTAGAGTAGATAATGTAGTACCCATCCCGGAAAAAGTAGTTCAAAATGTATTAGAGGATGTTAGAATTAGAATGAGGAAACAAGGTCATGGCATTAAGGATAGAGATAGAATCTGGATCTTAGAGATATTCAGCAAGGTAATGCCATGATTATTCTTTGGTTGGTCAGGGGAATGCCCCGTTGTTTTTGTAGATTGGTCGAGTATTTTTTTATAATATCTTACTTTTCAACAAAAAAAAAAAAGTAGTATCCCGATAATTCATATCCTAAAATCGAGCCTGGAAAAATGTCCAACTCAGCCTGACTCATCTAATAGAGTATGGGATGTACAATCGGATTCCACCTGGACAAAACCCTACATTGAATGGCTACAAAACGAGACTATCTCGGATGGATTAGATAAAACTGAGGCTCGATCATTTAGAATTAAAGCATCTAGATTTACTTTAAGGGAGGGGGTGCTGTTTAGAAAATCACTTTCAGGTTCACTGCTCCGATGCCTCGAACACGAAGAGGCTCAAGCTGTTCTAAGATCGACACATCAAGGTGAGTGTGGGAATCACACAGCCGGAAGAAGCTTATCAGGTAAACTGTTGACAACTGGATACTATTGGCCAACAATGAGGAAATATTCGATTGAGTTTGCAAAGAAGTGTGACGCCTGTCAGCGACATTCCCCAATGATTCATCAACCTGCTGAACTCTTAGACCCGATAGCATCCCCATGGCCCTTTATGAAATGGGGGATGGATATCGTGGGACCGTTACCAAAGGCACCAGGAGGACGACAATACTTTCTCGCCATGACAGATTACTTCTCAAAATGGATCGAGGCAGAGGCATTCACATGCATCAAAGAATCACAGGTAATATCCTTCATTAAAAGAAACATAATATGCAGATTTGGTATACCCTTATCTATTGTGTGCGACAACTGAAAACAATTCATCGGAGCCAAGACGATTAAGTTCTCTGCCAAGTGGAATATAGACTTGTTGAAATCCGCCCTCAGTCAAATGGTCAAGCAGAATCAAGCAATAAGATAATCTTAGAGAATTTGAAAAAGAACTTGACCGACAAGGGGACATATTGGGTTGAGCAACTACAATATGTGCTCTGGGCATATCGGACTACTCCGAGCAATGCAACAGGTAATACACCTTATTCTTTAGTATTCGGAGCAGAAGCAGTACTCTCAGCCGAAGTCATAGTCCCTACCTTTCGGTACGGGACGATGACTGAGGAGGAAAACCATGGTCATATGACGGCATGTCTAGACACGATAGATGAACCTCGATTGGAGGCTAAGCTACGAATGGCAGCTCATCAACAAGCAGTAGCAAGGAGTTTCAATAAAAATGTCAAAATCAGAGTATTTCAAGAAGGTGATTTTGTACTCCGAAAAGTATACTATCAGAAGAAGAATGAGCCAGATAACAAACTCCAACCCAAGTGGGAAGGACCTTACTTGATAGACTCCCTAGTCGGACAAGGAGCATACAGGTTGTCGACGCTCGATGATACCATGATTGAGCGACCATGGAATGTCTCTAGCCTCAAACGGTATTTTTGTTGAAGTTTTCATATTTTAAAAAAAAAAAGGGTAATATAGGTATTACACTTATAATTTATTTTTACTTCACATTTTACATTACTCTGATAATTCAGAAACTTTGCTCCAAAGTGGCGAGGAATTGAGCCATCCACCTAGGATAGGTGGGTGCACTCACATTTAAAAATCTATGCATACCCGCGTTCTTTAGCAATACCAGAATTGGCTGCGTCAACCCCAATTTCTCTATCGTCACGGGGTCAAAGAATTTCGTTGCAATGATTGTTGGAAAATATAGATTGGTTATTGTAAGGGGCGGAATTAAAAGAAAATAGGAATTGTAATCGATGTGTCATGATCGATGATCATTGAATGAGAAACGAAATTTGCCCCGACCACGGCACAATCGCATGGATGTCGTTCTCAAGGCCACACAGCACTCCCCTAGGTTGTGCTCAATCACGGGGAGTTGGAACTCTCAAGAGCATGCTCAGAATAATGGGAGAAACATTTTACTCAAGAGCATGCTCAGAATAATGGAGAAACATTGAGGAGGGATATGAGGTGTCTAAAATGTTTCTCCCACACCTATATATATAGCCATAATAAATAGGGGGTTATAAGATAAAACCTCCCCTACTAAAGGCTAAATAATGGTGTTAATGGGGTGATATAATGGCATATTAATAGGATTTATGGGGGAATCCTAAGAGGTATAAGTGACCTCTTAATATCACTCATAACCCCCACTAACCTTTAACATGCCCCACTAATCAACCACCCATTAACTTAGCATTATTTCCAACAATCCCCCACTAATGCTAAGTTAGCAACCAATTCTGAGCATGTAGGAAAGGCTTGACACTTAAGTGTGGGTATCTTTCGATTTGAACCCCCACGTAGTGACACGGAACGATTCTTTCATCTAGTGAGTGAACTAAGTCTTGAACTCCTAGAATGCAGGGTAAATTCCGGACACATGTCTTACCTTAAATCCCTTTTGAGTTCCGCGAACATCTTTCATCCACAAAGACCTATAGTTATAAAGCAAATTTGGCAAATGGTGACCTTCTCATGAGTGCTTCTAGATAGACCGCCCAAGTCTTTCATAGATGGATGCCAACCCTTCTCACTCACGTAGGTGATTCCGACAAGTCTATCTCCACATAGTCCATCCACAATAGGACTACAGAATCATTAAGAGCAAAAGCTCAACCTCACAAAAATAAAGCGGTGAGTCCAAGTCCATCTCAATATAGGACCATCCAACATATGGATGTAAACTCATTAAGAGATAAATCTCAACCTACACATACGGTGATCTCATAAAGTCCGTCTCACTAGGACCACCCAAATCAGGGATATAAGATCATTAAGAACACAAACAACGTGTTCAACCTCAATCATATTCGGTGAATCCATCAAGTCCGTCTCAATAGGCCACCCGAAAGCTCTGGACTCATTAAGAGCTAAGCGCTCAACCTCAAAGTACACATGTCATAGGAATGGGAGGTGTGTACTAAGTGAGTCTTTTCATGGCTTCGTTAGACCACCCTTGCGAAAGCAAGTTCGGGTATCAACCATGAATTCCTCACCCCGTGGGCGTTACCCCATTCCCCTCGACAACTCAGGAACTAGCCACGTATCTAGTTTCCTTGTAAAAGATCAACAATATAGTTCCTGTCAAAACTCATAAATTCAAGCACGTGAGTTTCAATCTCAATTTCTCAATCATTACCTCGATACAACATGTACAAGAAGTGTATAATATCTCATATCACAATACAAATCAGTCTCAATACATGAAGATATATTAAGTTGAGAAACACCACAATGATAGAGAACTAGGTCAAATTAGTTTGTAATTACCCCCACAATGGTGTACAAGCTAGTAAAACTCTCAACAATTCTCTCAACCATTCTATCAATGCCAACACAAATTTTTAGTGAAACATCGAAATAGCGAACCCTCACAACACAAGACTTTAACAAAAAAATTACACTAAGGTAACTCATCAAATCAACGTTTAAGAGCGTCTCAAAAGCTCAATTTAAAGTCCATATCACACAAGATAAGAGTTCTAGGTAAACCATTTAATTTCACTCATATAATTAGGCAGAGTAAAAATTCTCATTAAGCATTAACATATTTCTCTACAAATTATGATTGAGAAATGGCGAAATCACAAATATTTCGAACCACTCAAGCGTACAAGAAATTCTCGTATTCACAAAATTCGTGTATATGAAAATCCACTAGCCATATATCATCTACCTCACATAGATTAGCATCTCAAAACAATGGTTTTTGTCCATATACACATTAGGGCGTAGAAGACAAAACTTCTCACATAACACATATCTAGGTCACGAAGTTTGTCTAAATCAAATTTTACTATATATTAGTCAACGCATATGACTCTAATACATAGACATGAACAAGCCCATACGCATATGACTCTAATACATAGACATGAACAAGCCCATACGAGAAATACACAAACTTGACAACTTATAAGCAATATAAATTGAGCTCTCGTGACACTACTCCATCACTTGAAAAGAAAGACACAAATATGAAACACTTTCCCCCACATTTTCAAGTGATCGTGTCACATTGTTAAGAACTTAAGTAGTATTAAATATCACCAAATTAGCCCATTTTAATAACACCACCTCATGACTCACGAGACATAACTTATCCGTTATATAAACATGGGGTAATAAAGATTCTTGAAAAGGTTTGACCTCAAAATTCACACGAATTATCACATGTGTTACTCCTCCGTTAACCATAACGGCTAAAACATATATGACGCATTAACTCAAATAAAATAACGACATGTTAATTAGGATCAAAACACATCGCTTTCGTGTCGATCTTATCGCTACCCCTCAGTCCCTCACCATATCCATGATCTAGTACTTTTGGATTAGCTAAATTCCATATTAGCTAAATCCTAAACATGCACATAAGGATAAAGCTTAGTGGACATGCTCATAAATAATCACTTGTACAAAACAACATCATTAGAAGTCAAAAGGCTGCAAACCGCTTGCCATAATGCTAGAAATGCCTCACTATAATGCATTAAACATTTACGGATCAACGATCGTAACGAGCACACGAGGTAGTCGCAACACATCAGCTTAATCATAAGCTTAAATCAACTTACGGGTACACCACAAAAACGTAAACAACATGAGCCAACTTATCACTCAATATAACATGTATACCCACAACATGAGGCAATCTCAATTACAATCACAAAACAAGTAATTGATCGAAATATCAACACACATATGCCAATATGTGCTAACAAATAGTTTTTGATCAATAAAATAGTCCAACAAACTAATACGAACTCTAAAAATTAGCACATCACATAAGCATATTGCCTCATAATCTGTCTATATTTCACTTAATATTCGTATAGACCAAGTTGGGTAACATACCTCGAATCGTTATATAACAGGACATATAATTATGCAAGAGAAAAGTCGCAAATTATAATTACCAATGTCCGACCACGACCCACTGTCAGCAGAATATATAATCCGCGAGTGCTCTCCTCTAATAACGCAAATGCGTTGTAATACCATTACAATTGAAGGTGTAATCCAATTCGAATTAGCCCAAACTCATAGTGCCAAACAATTGCCTTCTGATTGAAATAAACAATCAGCGAGTATAATTTCTTCCAATATTGTTAAGAACTGCATAATTGTCCAAATGTCGTGAACATATTCGGTGTTCCCCATCTGCGAATTAAAGCACACCCTCCGCAATTGGCAATTGTACGCTCTGCCGTACAACAGCCCAAAGAAATACAATAACCTTAATTTCGTTTCTCAATTGTTGGAAAATATAGATTGGTTATTGTAAGGGGCGGAAATAAAAAAAATAGGAATTGTAATCGCTGTGTCATGATCGATGATCATTGAATGAGAAACGAAATTCGCCCCGACCACGGCACAATCGCATGGACGTCGTTCTCAAGGCCACACAGCACTCCCCTAGGTTGTGTGCTCAATCACGGGGAGTTGGAACTCTCAAGAGCATGCTCAGAATAATGGAGAAACATTGAGGAGGGATATGAGGTGTCTAAAATGTTTCTCCCACACCTATATATATAGCCATAATAAATAGGGGGTTATAAGATAAAACCTCTCCTAGTAAAGGCTAAATAATGGTGTTAATGGGGTGATATAATGGCATATTAATAGGATTTATTTGGGGAATCTTAAGAGGTATAAGTGACCTCTTAATATCACTCATAACCCCCACTAACCTTTAACATGCCCCACTAATCAACCACCCATTAACTTAGCATTATTTCCAACAATGATCTTTTGTGAGTCCAAGATACCATTGAACTTTTTCTTTTCAGTTTTCGTTAATTCCGTGAGGCCATGTAACCTTCAATGGTTAATGGTTTTGGCACTCTTTCTCTTCTTTGACGGACCTGACTCATCATCATTACGACCCATATTTGATCACCCAACAAATTCCAAACCAACTTTCATTCTTCCCAAGCACCACAAGTCAACAATAAGCACACACACTACAAACTCCAAGTATACACTCCAAATGTGCGCAAAAAAATACTACCCAATTCAAACTAAGACAATGCAACACTTCACAACCATTACCCAACTCACACAATCAACAAAACATCTACAAGAAGCAAACAAAACGCTCAAATGCACAAATTTCGAACTTGAGGGTACCCCTTACCAAAAAGGGCTCAAATCTTCAAATTTGAGCGAAATTGATCCTCCAAAGTGTTTGTAGAAGCCTCTATAACCCTCCAAGAAGTTTTTCCACCCTCCAATTGGCTCCAAAAGCCTCAAGAATCAAAACCCCCAATTTCTAGGGTTCTTGAGCGAAAATCGAATTTTTGGGTGAAAATTGAAAAATTTTGTGAATCATGGGTTGATTTGTTGAAAGTGGAGTGATTTTTGTGAAGAAATTTGAAGTTTGGGAGTGATTTGGTGTGATTTGGTGGAGAAATGAGGGATTTGTAGTGTGAGGGTGAGTGGGAATAAGGAGAGGTGAGAGAAAGGGAAATGAAAGAATGAGGGAGGGGTCGAGAGACGGGGCAAAGAAGAGGCAAAAATCGCAAAAACCGCCACTCCTCGGACCGAGAAGCCGTCCCTCGGTCCGAGACGATCAAAATTTTGAACTGAAATTTTACCCAGTTCCTCGGTCCGAGACTCATCTTTCTCGGTCCAAGGGGACTACTCCTCAAAAATGCCACCCTGACAGCTTTTCTCGGTCCGAGATTAAACTTTCTCGGACCGAGGCCAGTTATCTCGGTCCGAGAGACATTCATCTCGGCCCGAGACTTGTCTTCTTCAAAATTGGTGTCTTGTCTGGTTTCCTCGGGCCGAGAGGACTTCATTCTCGGGCCGAGGAGTCCTTGTTTAATTCCTTTACTTATCAACTCTTGTCTCTATACCAATGCTTGCCCATCCTTGCTATATCCATAAAAACCGATTTCCACTAATTAAAACCACAACTAAGCTCCACACCACACCATAATTTAAACGTGGGTTGCCTCCCAACAAGCACCTTTGTTTAACGTCATTAGCTCGACGAGAGGTCTACTCCCCTACTCTTCTATCCTCGGCTCAATAATTGAAATTTCCTCCACGGTCTCCACTCCAAACCCCTCTAAATACGGTTTCAACCTATGACCATTTACTTTGAAAGCTTTTTCTTCATTTTCCTCAAAAATTTCAACCGCACCATGAGGGTAAACCTTGGAGACGGTGTAAGGGCCGCACCACCTTGAGCGAAGTTTTCCGGGGAAGAGTTTCAATCTAGCTTGGAACAACAAGACTTTGTCTCCCACATTAAATTTCTTCCTTGCCAACAACTTGTCATGCCACGCCTTGGTTTTCTCCTTGTAAATAGTAGAATTGTCATATCGCCTCAAGACGTAGCTCTTCCAATTCTTGGAGTTGAAGTTTCCGATGAATGCCGACCTCATCTATTGCCAAATGAAGAGACTTAATGGCCCCAATAAGCTCGGTGCTCTAACTCCACCGGAAGGTGACAAGACTTTCCAAATACCATCCGATACGGGGACATGCCAATCAGTGTTTTGAAAGCCGTCTTATACGCCCAAAGAGCATCATCCGACCTCAAACTCCAATCCTTGCGGCTCGGATTCACAGTCTTCTCCAAAATTAACTTCACTTCTCGATTTGAGACCTCGGCTAGCCCATTGGTTTGTGGGTGATAAGGGGTTGACACCCTATGGACCACATAAAACTTCTTGAGCAAGGCGCTAACCGTTCTATTGCAAAAGTGAGTCCCCTTTTCACTAATCAATGCCTTGGGGATGCCGAATCTTGAGAATATTCGTGATCTAAGAAATTCCACCACTACACGAGAATCGTCAGTCCTCGTGGCCTTCGCCTCCACCCACTTGGAGACATAGTCCAAGGCTAATCAAATGTAGTAGTGGCCGTGGGAATCGGGAAAGGGTCCCATGAAATCAATGCCCCAAACATCGAAAATTTCACAAAATATAATGGGAGTTTGAGGCATCTCATTCCTACGGGAGTTATTTCCCACCCTTTGACATTTATCATAAGATTGACAAAAGTTATATGAATCGCGAAAAAGGGTAGGCCAATAAAACCCGCTATCAAGAACCTTTTGAGCGGTTCTTTTGGACCCAAAGTGACCACCACAAGCATGTGAATGACAAAAAACAAGGACGGAAGTTACCTCTTCATTGGGCACGCATCTTCTTATGACCTCATCCGAACCATGTTTCCATAAGTACGGGTCATCCCACATGTAGAAACGTGCGTCACTCCTCAATTTATCTCTTTGAGCCTTGTTGAAATTCGGGGGAAATTTGTTGGATGTAAAAAAGTTAACGATATTGGCATACCAAGGTTGCGTGATTTTCTTTGCATTGATGTAATAGAGGGTCTCATCTGGAAATTTCTCACCAATCTTGTCATACGCATAAGGTGAGTCCTTGTCATGCATAATTCGGCTAAGGTGATCGGCAAACCCATTCTCCGCACCCTTTTTATCCCGAATCTCCACATCGAACTCACTTAAGAGCAAGACCCATCGGATAAGTCTCGGTTTAGCCTCCTTTTTGTTCATCAAATACCGTATAGCCGCGTGATCACTATATACCACCACCTTGGTGCCCAAAAGGTATTGTCGAAATTTCTCCAATGCAAAAACTACGGCCAACATTTCTTTCTCCGTAGTTGTATAGTTCTTTTGAGCATCATTTAGCATTACGGATGCATAGTGGATCATGTGGCTTGCCCTCCCCTCCTTTTGACCTAAGACGGCTCCGACCGCGAAGTCACTTGCGTCACACATAATTTCAAAGGGGGCGGTCCATCTTGGAGGTTGAATAATCGGAGCGGACACAAGCCGGGCTTTCAACTCATCAAAAGAGGCTTTACAAGTATTGGAAAAATCAAATTCCACTTCTTTTTGGAGGAGAGCACACATTGGGTGAGGCAATATTAGAAAAATCCTTGATAAAACGGCGATAGAAACCCGCATGTCCTAAGAATGATCTCACCTCTTTCACACTCGTCGGATAAGGTAGTGTAGAAATAACATCCACTTTGGCACGATCCACTTCAATCCCCTTTTCCGAGATCACATGACCCAACACTACCCCACTCTCTACCAAAAAGTGACATTTCTCCGAATTGAGAATTAGGTTAGATTCAACGCATTGACTCAACACCCATTCAAGGTGGTCTAGGGCTTGCTCAAAATCATGCCCATGCACCGTAAAGTCGTCCATGAACACCTCAATGAACTCCTCTATATGCTCCGAAAAGATACTCGTCATTGCCCTTTGAAAGGTGGCCGGGGCATTGCAAAGCCCGAATGGCATTCTCCTATACGCAAACGTTCCAAAAGGGCAAGTGAAAGCTGTTTTCTCTTGATCTTCGGGCTCAATAAGAACTTGAAGATAACCCGAATAACCATCCAAGAAGTTATAATAAATATGCCCGGCTAGCCTCTCTAGCATTTGATCGATGAAGGGCAATGGAAAATGGTCTTTCCTTGTTACGGCATTCAACCGTCGGTAGTCAATGCAAACCCTCCATCCGGATTGAAGTCGTGTCAGTACCTTCTCTCCTTGATTATTCTCCACCACCGTCACCCCTCCTTTCTTGGGGACTACTTGAGTTGGGGTCATCCACTCACTATCGGAGATGGGGAAAATGATTCCCATTTGCCAGAGCTTGATGACCTCCTTCTTGACCACTTCCAACATTGGAGGATTGAGACGTCGTTGAGGTTGTCTTACGGGTTTCGCCCCCTCCTCCAAGTTAATCTTGTGCATGCATATGGAGGGCGAAAGCCCATGAATATCGACTATGCTCCATCCGATGGCCTCTTTATACTTTTGCAAAACCTCGATCAACTTATCCTCTTGTTCACGTTTGAAATGATTACCGGGAGGGTCTCACGTTTTCCCAAGAAGACATATTTCAAGGTTTTTGGGAGTTCCTTAAGCTCGACCTCCGGTGCCTCTTCAATTGAAGGTTTAGGTCTCTCAAGGGATACGTCCAACGGAATTTGCTTGGCTAGCGGTTTTTCCATGGATGATGATCGATCTCATGTAATGACTCCTGCAAGTTAGTGGGGATAAGCATACAACTACTACACTCTATCCTATCCATATCACCAATGCACATTATATCATCATGTTCATCACACTTGGAGTTAAAAACACGTTGCACAATCGGATCTATAACGTCAATGCATGAGATTGAATGCACATCCATAGGATATTTCATGGAATCAAAAACATTAAATTTCGCACGTTTTCCTTCGAATTCCATGGTTAGAGAACCGCTAGCAACATCAATCTTAGTTTTAGCCGTTTTTAAGAATGGCCTACCTAAAAGTATAGGTGACGCATGTAGATCATGATCCATATCAAGGACATAAAAATCGGCAGGAAAAACCAAAGAGTCGACTTCCACAAAAACATCTTCGACCATACCCCTCGGGTAAACATTAGATCTATCGGCCAATTGTACCACAATATCGGTTTCATGCAATTCACCAAGTTTCAAAGATTCAAAAACCGAAAAGGGCATTACATTGATTCTTGCACCTAGATCCAACATGGCACGACTAAACTTCCTTCCTCCTAAAGAGCATGGAATTGTAAACATCCCGGAGTCTCGACATTTTTTTGGTAATCTACGTTGAAAAACGGCCGAGACATGTTCACTCATCTTAACTTTTTGTTCCAACTTTTGCCTAGGTGTGCGTTTGGGTGTTAACATGTCTTTCACAAATTTTCCAACCTTAGGCATACATTTAACAAAGTTAAGAAAAGGTATATTTACCTTACATTCTTGGAAGAGGGCGTACATCTCCGTATTGTTTGTCTTGAGCTTCCGAGTATCCTTAAGAGCCTCGGGAAATGGTACGTCCGCCTCCACATCATCATCATGTAACATAGAAGAACCGAGCAAAATTTTATGAGAAACAGATGTCTCGGTACGAGAAGGAGAATCCTCGGTCCGAGAGGGGTCATTCTCGGCCCGAGACACTTCCTCCTCGGTCCGAGAGAATGCCGCAGAATTCTGTTTTCCAGGTATATTCACCTCGGACCGAGGGGAAATGATCTCGGACTGAGACGGGTTATACTCGGTCCGAGAAAAGTCAACAGGATGCCTTTTTCCCCGTATAAGCTTCTCGGGCCGAGAGATGTGCTCCTCGGTCCGAGGGATGTCCTCCTCGGCTTGTGTTGGTCTTTTCTCGAGCTGGTCTTCTCCATACCCAACAAAATCTCTAATTTCTTCCCCCAATCTAGGTACCATCTTCCCGACTTGGGTGGACCCTCCAGTAGAGTGCCTTGCACTCCTACCACCCTCGACCCGAGCTGGATGCTCCTCGAGCCGAGGGAATTCATTTCCCGACATATTGTTGCTCTCATCTTCCACATCCTCGACCCAAGCTTCTTCCTTTCCTCGATCATCCGACTCATGTGGCTTCCTACCGCTCCGTAGACACGAAACTCACATTTTTCTTGGGATTCGCCTTGGTTTGGGATGGGAATTTGGTGGAACCTCTTGATTCGAGCCGATTCACCGCATTAGATAGTTGGCTCATTTGACCTTCAAGATTTTGAATACTTGCCTTCGTTTCTTGTTGATTTTGAACCATAGAAGCTTGCATATTCGTGACATTGAGGGTCAATGCCTTGATCATCTCTTCCGCGGACATTGAAGATGAGGAACCACCTTGAGATTGTTGGCCGGAGAGAGGTGGTTTATCTTGGAAACGAGCATTTTGAAAGTTATTTCCACCCCTTTGGCCTTGATTGAAGTTGCCATGACCCCCTTGATTGTAGTTCCCGTCGCTAGGACTTTGAGAGTTGTAGTTTCCACTTCCTTGGCCTTGAAACCGGTTACTCTCTTGATTGTAGCCACGGTTAACTTCTTGATTGTTGTCATACCTCAAGTTAGGATGATCTTTCCAACCTGGATTGTATGAGTTTGAATATGGGTCATATCTTCTTGTAGAATTCCCTTGAAAACCACCCACGGCATTGACCTCTTCATAATCCCCGGGTGGTGAGTTTCTTGATTGATTTCGGAGAATTTCCTTCACCATACTCGTCAATTCTCCCACTTGAGATTCATTTGAATGCCCCTCAACCATATTAACCCTCTTCACACACCTCTTGGACTCCCGGTCCCGTGAGTTCGTCGCCAACTCTTCTAGCAAGTCCCAAGCATCAATGGGAGTCATCTTGTCCAACCCACCATTACTCGAGGCTACCACATGCCTATAGTCTTGGTCTTCGAGTCCGTGGTAGAAGAATAAAATTAGGTCTTCCTCCTTATACCCATGGTATGGACAACTAGCAATCAACTCTCGGAAACGGTCCCAATAAGAGGCAAGTGACCCTCCCCATTGCTCTATTGTTGAAATTTCCTTCTTCAAAAACGAAACTTTAGTGTTGGGGAAGTACTTGTGGATGAATGCCTTCTTCAAAGCCTCCCAAGAGGTGATGCTATTGTGGGGAAGGGTGTATAGCCAATTTATTGCCCGATCCTTCAAGGAGAATGGGAATACCTTGAGAAAGAAGGTGTCTAAATCAACCCCGGGAGGTTTCATGTTGCTAAACACCAAATGCACCCCCATGATGTGCTTATTAGCATCCTCCGTGCTAATACCGTAAAAGGTGGGTAGATGGTGTAGAAGAGCTCCCTTGATCTCGATTCTTGAAGTAGCCTCATCATCGGGGAAGACAATGCACGAGGGTTGTTGTGAGAGATCCGGGGCGGTGAGTTCTCTTATACTCATGACTCTAGGTGGTGATTCAAAAAACTCGAAAGAGGCCGAAGTCCAAGATCCTTCCTCTCTAAACACCCCAAAATCGGCAAAAATGTTCCCTTCCTCCTCAACAACCACTTGATTAAGTTGCTCCAGTGAGAACTTCTTTCTTTGTCTCAAAGTTCTTTCAAGCTCCCAATCTATCTCAAAACAACTCAAGTCGGGATTAGTAGCACGGGTTTGGACCATAGGCTAGTGGCCCAAACGCCGCAAAGGAGAAATAAAACAAGCCTCAAAAACACTCAAAAGAAAATGAAAATAACAAAAATAACAAAAGGAAAAACACACAACAAATTTATGTAAAATCCACACAAAAATAGCAAAAAGACTAAAAACGCCTCTTCCCCGGCAACGGCGCCAAATTTGACAAGTTAAGAAGTCGTTATTCCTAGTCAAATTACCACTAAATCAAGCTAACTAACAAGGGTAAGTGGGTATCGTATCCGCGAGGAAGAGGGGAAATCCTAATATGCGATTCCAGTGCGGAAAAATAAGAAATAAAAGAAATAAGAACAATAAATGGGGATTTTTGGTTTGAAAGTTGGATTAAAACGAAATAAACGAGATAACAAGTTAATTAAAGCGACTCTCGGTGATAATCTCTTCTAACACCCTAATATAGTAATTTTACCTCTCTCTAATTATGCCATTCATAGATAATCTCGGTTTTCACCAATTAATCCTCTTTCGTGGGAAATTTGAGCAACCGCTACCAAATCCCCCTCCTTTAAGTCCTAAATTGCCTAGTGACCACTCAAACAATTCAAAACCAAAGGCATGAAGAGCATGGATTAATAAAAGATTAACAACAACCCAAATTAGTATCTAATTAGCCGCAACCGCGACACTAATCAAATCTAATCTATTAGTTGCCTAATTTATTTCCCAATCACAAGTTAGTCATAACCATACACTAAACATGTGAAAGTTGCTTCCTTTAGGGTCAATAATCAATAACCATCAATTAAAACCCAAGCATATGAAGTACCCAATTCAATCCAATTAACCAATAAGATAAAACAAGGATAAATCAAGCAATTGAAGAACAAGAAATTAATTACTATGAAATTAAAGGCAAAATAGAGAGAAGAAAATCTTACTAATACATAGGATGAGAGAATTTGATTACACCAAGAGTCTAGAAGGTGATTAGCCTTCCATACTAATTATTACAATAATATTTGAGATGGAATTCATAATAAAAACATAAGATCTTCTTAAGTTTCTCTCTCTAGGATAAAAACTAGATCAAGAAAAAATGAAAGTGATCAAAGGTGATAATGGTGATAATCTCTATGGAGGGGTTACATGCCCCTTTTATTAAAGATAAGTACAAAAGATACTACAAGACAAAAGCAAAAGAAACCAATAAAAAACAACCGCTCAAAAAGCAAACGAAGATTCCCGGAAGGCGCCAATCTCGGACCGAGGAAGATTCGTCTCGGCCCGAGAGCCAGTCGTCTCGGACCGAGACAGAATTGTCTCGGCCCGAGAAAGCTCTTCCTCGGACCGAGATAGGTGTTTCTCAGTCCGAGGAGTTCTGTTTCCTCCTTTTCCTCGTGCTAGCTCCAAGGGCTTCTCGGGTCTTCTCTCGGGGGTCTTGCTAAGTCTGCACATCGGGCGTTTGAGCCACAACCAAGTCGTAAAACCACCAATTAACCTCCACTCACAACATCATTATATGGCTCACGAATCATGGTAAGAACAAGCTTAAACACCCCTAAAAGCATCTAAAATTCACTCGTTAGCACACGCTCTTTGCCGCATATCAATTACCCATCCGAGTCGAGCGAACAAATCCTCGAGTCGAGGCTTACTTTCTCGACTCGAGGATTCTGAAAAATCTGTTTTTATCAGATTTCAAACCCGACCCCCCTCTCTCCCTCCGCACTTCATCTTCTTCATTTTTTCCCCCATTTTCGAAACCCCCCCTTCCCAAACACATAAATCTCTCAAATTCTCACCAAATCACACAAAAATCACTCCATAAACAACAAATCAACCACAAAATCTCTTATTCCAACAAAAATCATTCAAATTTTTCAATTTCTTTTCAAGAACCCTAGAAATTAGGGGTTTTGTTTTTTTGGAGAGTTTGGGTCGATTTCTACATTGGAATTGCATCTTGGGACGGTAGTGAAGCTTTTGGAAGCGATTTGGAGGATTGACTTTGCTCAAAAATTTGTTTTTGACCCCAATTTGGTAAGAATCACCCCCAAATTCGATTTTGGTCCTTGTAGGTGTTTTGGTTGTTTGTTGTTGGATTGGTGAGGGTATTTTGGATTGATTGATGTTTGTGTAAGATAATCGTGGTTTGAAGCAAGTTGGGTAGAGTGAATTTTGGCTTTGTAGTGTGTATTTGGGTGTTGGATAATTTGTGCAAATTGTGTGATAAGTGGTTGTTTGGGATTGGTTGGTGAATTGTGAATTAGAAGTCGATTGTGGTAAATTTGTGTTTGTGTTACAATAGGTAGAAATAATGGTGAAGCCGGCCCCTCCAAGAAGCTAAAGAAAGTTAAAGACCCTAAACATTAGGAGACAATGGGGGTTGAGGGGCTGGACGATACGGAGAAGGCCCGGTTCAATGACATGGTCGAGCGCAAGAAGCTCGTGGTAACCAAGTTCTTCGATGCGGCCACACTTGACCAATTAGGCTTCCTCGAGTTCGTTCGTTTCCATTTGGGTGTAGGGGGCATGTTAGGCTTCTTGGGCAAGTCAGCTCCCACCTATGAGAGGTGGTCCTACGAGTTTTTGTCCACTCTCAAGCACGAGCGGGACAATGAGAGGATCCTTTTCCGCATCGGAAATCGCCTCGGAAAATGGAGTTGTGGCGACATTGATCAATGCTTTGGGTGGCACACTCCGGAGGAGGAGGGTAAGGCGTACAATTTGTACGGGGGATATAAGACGAAGGTGTTGTGGAGAAAGCTCACGAGGGAGCCGGTGATTCCTCCCTCGGGGAAGATTTCGATGGTTCCCCACCCGGCTATGAGGCTTATTTACCGGGTGATCGGTATGTGTGTTTTTGGGCATGGAGAGCCCAATAACATACAGTTTATGGAGATGGGTTGCCTTGCCTCGTTCATACCAAATGAGAATGGGAGGCCGCGGTGGGCCCAGCTCTTCGCCGAGGCGTGCATGGCATGCCAGATATTTCCCTCGCCGGGTTGGGGGGCATGATTACCCTCATCGCCCGTCGGTGTCAGGTAGCGAGAGTTGATGAGGAGGCGGCTTTGGAGGGGCTCGCGACTCTGAACATCCAAGCTCTCCGGAAGATCAGATGGATTACCCCCGTGCTGAGGCTGCGAGAGTACGCGGGGCGTTACCACTGGACTTTGGGGACTGACGTGCCGAGTTACCTGTTGCTCCCCAACCCTGATCGGTTGAGGATTGAGGAGGGTCACGACGCGGAGGAACTTTTTGTTGAGGGGCTGCGACTTAGTGTCGCTCATGGGCAGGCTGTTTTAGAGGAGATCCCGGGACCCTCGCGTGTGCATGTGGGAGGACCCGGATTTGCGCCCCATGTGGCATTTCCCCCTGAGTACGAGTCTTGGAGGACGGGAGTTAGCCATCGGTTGGATGGCTTGGACCATAGGATGATGGTCCATGAGGCCCAGACGGAGCGCCTTATGATGTTGATGGAGGCTAATCACAACCTCCACATGAGAGCCCAGACTCCGTTCTACGAGTCTTCTAACTTCACTGAGATCGACGAGCGCCTTCGGCATCTCTCCATTCGTGGGCAGCAGTTCCTCCCACCCGGCCACCCTCAGTGAGTTTTCTTTCCACCCTCCCTCTTGATGCCTTGTTTTGCATTTATTGACCTATTTTGAGCATGGGGGGGGGGGATTATTGCTCTTGCTTGTACAGTTGTATCATATTGTCTAACCAATTTCCGAGTGTTATTTGTTTTGTGTGTTTTTTTTTTTAGTTTTACTTTTATTTCAATCGTGACATTTGCCATTCAGTTGGAGAAGCCAAGGTATGAATATATTCTTCCCTACACTTTCTTCTTCTCTCATCTCTAGCCAAGTCGGTCCATCGCCCTATTTTGTCCAATATTTTATACCATCTCTCTTGATATTGACCCTCCGTTTGTTCCACATACTTGTTGATCCTTAAACCATTGACATTTGGCCCGAAACTCACAAAATTTTCACAAAATGGCCTTCTACCGGTTTTTGGACAACTTTTGGTGTGGGGTCATTATGCTCCAACAAACACACGAGGAAGATAGGAGCTTGTAAGGTGATAGGAGGCGACATATTTTGAGGAAGACAGGGTTGTGAGGTGAGAGAGTGGCTCTTCTGCTGGTCTTTGGACCATGAGCCACTTGCACTGACGATTATTGAGGGAAATGGATCTGTCACGAGGTATGATTTCTTTTCCCTTAACTTTTCTCTCTCAATCTCGATTCTAGCCTCTACTTCCCCACCCGTTTCACTAACCGTTTCTAGACCATCTCTCTTTGTGCCCCACCGCGTTTGTTCCCCACGTTATTCTTGTTCTACCCACCCCATTTTACACCTTAAACCAATAAAATAACCTTGTTTGGTTCATTGCTGGTTGGGTTGTTTTTGGATGGTTAGTTATTATTGGAGGAAGACGTGTTATTGTCATTATTCATGAGGGAGATGGAGTAGTGAGACGAGGGAGGACTCTTTTTCGAAGAAGATAGGGGAGTGAGGTAGAGTGGGTGTCTCTTGGCACGAGAGCCCGTTATTTCTTCACTTGATGAGATGAGACGGTTTCTATTGCACTAGTTATATGGGATGCTTGCGGATGTTTTGTTTGTTCTCCAACTCGTGGTTGCCCAATATTTCGGTTTGGGTGTTGATGGTCATTGTGGGCAATGACGAGGTTCAAGCATGGGGGAGATGCTTGGCATAATAATGTAATTTAGTTTGGCAATTTGTCACTTTGTAATATAAGTGTGATTTTATATTCCGTTTTCAAAAAAAAAAAAAATTTGAGGTAATCCATGGCGGGTGACATAAGATGAGGAGTTTGGGGCATAAAGGGTTAGGATCACTACGCGAGTCATAAGGAGGTCTGATGATAGGAATTGGTGGTCTTAGGTTAGAAATCCTCTTGCATTATGATGATAGGGGCGCCGGTGGATTGATGGGAGGTGAGTCGTGCTCGATAACTTCATTGTGAGCACGTCTTTGAGGGAGTCCTTGAGCCAAGCATGGGGGAAAGGTTGTGTGTGTTAGTTCCCCCTAGCATAGAGTGTGTGAGACGGGAGGATAAGATGGTTAGAGTTGGGGTGTCAAGCATTTCATCCACTCCAACTCTAGCTAGCACCGTTTGAGTGTTTTGTTGGCTTGGGATTCTTTGATTTAGAGGAGTTTGATTGTTGTAACTCACTCCGTGCTATAAGAGAGACCTAGGTGTTAAGTGTGGAGGGTTGGATAACTCGAGGACGAGTAATGGTCTAAGCATGGGGGAGTTTGATAGAGCGCAAATGTAGTGTGGTAGTGCGCATGATTTAGGCGTCTTAGTGTCTATTTGGGCATGGTTTTAACGTGATTCGTAGACCACACCATTCGAAGTATTTTTGGAGACTAGTCGTTGGTTTTACGAGTTTTTGGTGTCCTTAGACCCTTTTGGTGAGTCTCGGACAATAATAGGGGATCAAGCTACAAGTTGAGCAAGATTTGAGGAGAAGATCGCTTCACCACACTCCGAGAACCACACACCATCACCTCCAACTTCATTGGATCATAACTCTCTAACTACAAAATATTTTTCAGAAATTCCAATTGGAGAGGAAAGTTCATCGTCTTAGCTTTCCAACGATATATTATGAGCTCAAAGTGAAGTTCGGAGGTGAGGGTTATGCCCGTTTGAAGTTTGGCATGCGCACAGTCCCTCGACTCGAGGATCATCAACCTCGACTCGAGGACGTGACTCTCGACTCGAGGATTTATTCTCTCGAGTCGAGGAGATTTGACAGGACGGGTATATTGAAGAACAAGATTCTCGACTCGAGAGGGGGTATCCTCGAGTCAAGAATTTCCTCGCTCGACTCGAGGTGGGTGTGCCTCGAGTCGAGGATTTCATCGCTCGACTCGAGGAGTTCTTTCCTCGAGGACGAAATCCTCGACTCGAGGCACATCCACCTCGAGTCGAGCGAGGAAATTCTTGACTCGAGGATACCCCCTCTCGAGTCGAGAATCTTGTTCTTCAATATACCCGTCCTGTCAAATCTCCTCGACTCGAGAGAATAAATCCTCGAGTCGAGAGTCACGTCCTCGAGTCGAGGGACTCTGCGCATGCCAAACTTCAAACAGGCATAACTCTCACCTCCGAACTTCATTTTTAGCTTATAATATATCGTTGGAAATCTAAGACGATGAACTTTCCTCTCCAATTGGAATTTATACAAAATATTTTCTGGTTAGAGTGTTATGATCCAATGAAGTTGGAGGTGATGGTGTGTGGTTCTCGGAGTGTGGTGAAGCGATCTTCTCCTCAAATCTTGCTCAACTTGTAGCTTGATCCCCTATTATTGTCCGAGACTCACCAAAAGGGTCTAAGGACACCAAAAACTCATAAAACCAACGACTAGTCTCCAAAAATACTTCGAGTGGTGTGGTCTACGAATCACGTTAAAACCATGCCCAAATAGACACTAAGGCGCCTAAATCATGCGCACTACCACACTACATTTGCGCTCTATCAGCAGTCGTCTCGGACCGAGAGAGGACTGCCCTCGAGTCGAGAACATGTTTTCTCGAGTCGATAAGGTCACCCACGATTCGAGGACAGGATTCCTCGAGTCGAGGGACTGCGCGCATCGCAATTTTCGAACGGGCATAACTCTCACCTCCAAACTTCATTTTGAGCTCATAATATATCATCGGAAAGCTTAGATCACGAACTTTCTTCTCCATTTATAATTTCTATTAAATGTTATCTGGATAAAAATTTATGATCAAATGAAGTCGGAGGTGATGGTGTGTGGTTCTCTAAAATCATCCGGCGCTGACCAAAAAGGGTAGAGTCAAAAATTCCCATAAAACCATCAATTAAACTCTAAGTATACTCCTTATAATGTAGTTTACGAGTCACGATAAAACCACGCCCAATTGATCCTTAAAGCGTCTAAATCATGCCGATTAATGCACCATCATCACGCCACATCATCGGCTTCCGTTATTCTTTTCATTTTTCGTTATGCAATAAACAACGTTTGCCGCATCAAATAGACACATAATGCTGACATGGTAGGTCCTTCAATACTACATGACAAGTGGCTTTTTTTTCTCTAGAGCTATTATAAATTCGCCACGTAATCCGGCTATGTTAGCCTATTAAAGGTATTATATAGATAACAAAACTTTGTTATTGGTTATTTCTTTATTTTGGAAATAATGATTATGGGTGTGCCTGGTAGTAAGAAACTACTAATCATACAAGACAATATGAACGCTTTAGTGCCTAGAAAAACATTAACAACACATTGGAGCTCTGGACACCCTACTGTAGTTATCACCAACATTATCGCAAGCCATAACTCATGACCCTAAGTAGTGCTTGAATACTACCCTTCATCGTCTTATAGACACTGTCCATTGATCTAGTGATGCACCCTACATATAAATGCTCCATTTTCTTTCACCCTGCCAATGCAATTAATATGGATGTGTTTGTCCGTTACAAACCAAAACCTTTGGATTTTTTAAGCAACAATGAAGCATTCAAGCATTGACATGAGGTAGTGAAAAGTATATGCTTAAATCCATCTATAACATATCTATTAGGTAGGGCTCGGACATCCTACAAGGCACTTATATCGCCTTCTATCAACATTTAGACACCCCATGTAACAAAAAAAAAACATTTAGACACCCCATAGGAACTTTAAATGCAAATAAAGTGGCCAGTAATAATTGGGTTCCAAAACTCTCTGGGTTCCAAAACTCTCTGGGTTCCAAAACTCTCTGTGGCTCATGTCAAACAAAGAGTATACTGTAAAGGAAGGTTATAAGTAGCTATTTGGGGACATACCCAAGATACGATGGTGTAATTTGGTTTGTAGCAGGTACATAATCCCGAGACATAGCTTCATTTGTTGGATGGCCGGATTCGAGAAGTTACAAATGAAAGACAAGCTGAGCAGATTGGGAATATGCCAAGATGATATATGCATTATGTGTGGGCAGGAAAAGGAATCACACTCCCACGTATTTTTTCAATGTGAGTTTAGCAGAAAATGCATTGAGGAAATGAATAGGAAAATCAAGGTGAATATCCCAACCTTGGCTACATTGCAATGGTGTGCATACAGGAGAACAAAGACCAGGCTTCAAAAATAGGCAGTAGCAGCATGTGTGTGTGGCTTGATTTATGCAATCTGGATGGAAAGCAACAAATGCAGAATTCAGGGTGTGTTAACACGTCCAAAATCAGTTGTGGAAAAGCTGATTGGAGAAGTTAGAATACGAATTAGGAAATGTCAAGATAGGCTTAAAGCAAATGACAAAATGTGGCTAATTGATGCCAGACTAGCCTAAGTAATTTTGTTAGATGTTGAGGATGTAGTTTTACTGTAGTGACGGGGCAATCTCCCAGTTTTTTTGAGAGCATGATTCATATACTTACATTTTACCAAAAAAAATAATAATAATAATTGCACGTTCATAGGCCATGAATGAGAGCAAAAGCAAAATCATTTGCCACGGCAATCTTTAATGTTAGATTGCTCTCAGATTAAGTTCAAAGTAACGTAAATCATCTCAAGTGTGTGACCATTCCCATAATAGAATTATGTTTTTATGGTTGATGTCAGAATACAATAAATGACATTCATAAAAAAAACATAATATCATTCATATAAGAACATATCAGGAAATTGAAGACATAATCTTCTTTGTGTTATTTCAATGTTGTGTAGCACCTGTATAGAAATAGATGTCAATAAAATTAAAGAGATTGAAAGGAAACGATCGGTGCTTGTATTTGAAACATGTAGATTCCACAGATGGTCTTTATCGCGGCGGACGCGCGAGTCGTACGATGATTGCACTAGGATAGGAGTCGCCACCAAACAATTGTGGGGTGTTTGGAAACCATGCAATGTGATCTTGTTCCTTGTTACCGAGGGACTACGTAAACGCTAGGTGACTCTGTACCCATTAAGCATAAACGCTTGGGGAAGGGAGTCATGCCGAGTACAAAACACGTTTGCGAGTCGTTTACTAAAAGGGACAAAACCGAGGGACGTAAGGAACAAGATGCGCATTGTGCCCTACGCCAATATGCAGTCTACGGACCGCAAGACTGGGTTCGGGGGTGACGGTACGTGTTGGGAAGCCATAAGACACCCAACCCCGCCCACGTATAGCGGCCTCTACTAGTTGAGTTATCGTTTACAAGTCGTTGAGAAGTTAGCCATGCAAGTTTACAATCATTTACAAGTTATATACAACCTAATAAATTAGTTAAGTCGGTTATTTATCAAATAAACTAGATCTTAGGTCGCAATGTCGTTAAAATTGATTAACGGTCCCTAGCTACCAATTGTCCAAGCGCTTTGCGTTATGTGTGTTAGGCGTGATTCACGTAATTCGTTTTAGATCTAATCTTGTTTAGGCAAAATATAAATCTAGGTTGAAAGCAATAAATTGCGCACGTAAAGAAGGGGTAAAAGATGAAAATAAAGTAAAAAGATAAGTTTAGAAAAGAGGGGGTGCCCTCAAGACTTACGTGTGTCCGCGATACCACTACTTGCTCTACTATGCTTCGAGATCGTTGCGTTGATCCTTAGTATGCGTCGTGGGAGGCTAGATTTGTTCTTGAAGCGATGTGTTGCTCTTCGAACGTGGTGTTTAAGAGGGGCTTTGTTTGTGTAGTGTTTGATTTGTGTTGTGTTTGGGGGTGCCTTAAAGTTTAAGGGTGCCTTAGGGTTTTGGTGTTGTGTTAGGGTTTTTATGTGTAGGTTGTCAGGATCTTTGGGTTGCTAGGGTTTTTGTGGTGGCTAGGGTTTTGTGGTGGATAGGGTTTTTGTGGTAGATAGGGTTTTTGTGGTGGCTAGGTTTTAATGGTGGCTAGGGTTTTGTGGTGGCTAGGGAAAGATGAGATGAAAGAGTAGTAGAGATTTAGGGTGGACAAAATGGTGTGAGAGAGGTGTGTGAAAGTTGTGTTGAAAGGTGGAAAAGGGGTTGTATATATAGTGTGTAGATGCTAGGGTTTTAGGGTAGAAACCTAGGCTAGGCGGCCACCTTGGGTTTCGTGCATCAAGCCCACGATGGTGTGGGTCTGGCGCACCTGGTGTGCGCCTGCGCGGACTTGCTTGCGCGACTGTTTTGTAACGATCATATCTCACTCGTCTATGGCTCAAATAAGGCGTATGACCTATCGTTGGAAAGCTAAGACAATGAAGTTTCTCATGGAGGTTTAGTTTCAGTCCAACTCCATATGGTTTAGAATTTATCCCTGTTTAAAGTTGAGGTTGTGTGCTTGAGGAGTTGAAGTGGGTCAAACTCTTCTTTTTTGCAAATGGGCTATTGATGGCATGGTATTGGGTTGAGACACATTTTCTAACGGACTCACGACAACGGTGGTTCACATAGTAGAGCAAGTAGACGCAGTTCACAGTATAATATCCTTTCATCATCGGGCATTTGGGTAGGGACAAATGCAGGTGTCTACAGAAGCCCCCACTTTGACTGAGGCTTGGACAAGGCGAAAGTCAAAGTATTTAAATCATGCAAATGGGATGCGAATGCACGTGGAGGGTCGTTTAAGGTCCATTAGACCGCCGGTGCGTTTTCAGAGGTTCGCCAACCAATTAGAGGACATGCCTGTTGTTTATAAGTGCGACTGTGGAAAATGTTTAAGGTCGGTGCGACTGTTGGATTGCATTGTGAAACTTGATGGTTTGTACTTGTATTGGCTTCTTAATGTCGAAAGTGGGTCCGATGCTATTTGGTGATTATGTCAATGTTTAAGGCCAATGCGACCGTTGATTGTTAGCTAGTTGTGCTTGTTTTTGCTTTTATCGGAAGTGGGTCCGATGTTGCTTGATCATGGTGGAGTTAGATTCACTACTGTTGATGGTATTTCGCATGAGATGCCGAAAGTGGGTCCGTCGTTGCTTGATCGTAACGGAGTTAAGTCCGTTGGTGTTGAATATAGAGTTTTGCTAGATGCTCAAGTTTAAAGTCGGTGCGACTGTTACATGACTTGAAGGTGTGTGACTCAGTTGGTCTATGCTGGATTGACAGCTTCGAGGGGAGCCCCCGTTCTTGCATGAAATAGGAGATTATGGAGCAATTGGATGCCGCTTGTACCTCTTGTTTGCCAGTTGATTATGCATGTTGAAAATTCTTGTTGTACTTTGTCTCACTCTTGTGCGAGCAAGGAGGTCATGGCACAGAGATGTGTGCTTTTGACCTCGCGGTTCCAATGCTTGGAGAGTAGTGGTGATGGACGATTGCATCTTGTCCTGAGGGTGGCGAGTGCTGCCTAGTTCTCATGCAAAGGTTTATGCAAGTAGTGTGCAAATATATGTAATGCCATGAAAAACAAGTGACGCCTAGTGCTCATGTAAAGGGTTGTACATGTGGTGTGCAAGTGTTACTGACGCGATGTAATGCAATGTTATAAAATATAATGCAATGATGTTATGCAACTCAGATTAATGCAACTTAAACTCGAGGTACATGCAGATGTGAAATGCGAAAAAAATGCAGGGCGAAAAAATGCAGTGGGTACCCCGACTTCCCCCAAAAGAAAAAAGGATGAAAGAGATGGTAAGTTTCATGGAATAAAACTAAGAATGCCAAATAGAAAATGGTGAGGAGAACAAAAATTTGTAGGAGTGAGTTTGAGGTTTCCCCCAAAAGAAAAAAAAATGATGAAAATGGTAAAGTTTTAGGGAAGATATTTGAGGTTTCCCCCAAAAGAAAAATGATGAAAGAGGTTGGCAAAAGTTGTGATTGTCCAACTTATGGTGACGGCGAATAGTGACATTCCCACTGCTCGAGGATGATCTTCGTGCTTGCTGCGAAGCAAGGCTTTGTATTTGTGGTGGCACAAATGTATGCATGTAGAGACACATGGCTTGATGCTTGAAGTGACTCAAGTCTTAGTACTTGCGGCGGCGCAAATGTTTGATGCTTCCAAATGGACGAGACGTGCTGCTCGTGATGACGATCGTTCTTGTCTTGGGTCGACAAAAGATTCCATGCGTGGGCAAGGGAAATGAAAAGTCCAAGAATTTGGAATGTCGAGTTCGGTAGTTGTGGCTGGCTCAATGGGGCCTTGATCCTTGATGTTGGACCAAGTGGGATATAAATTCTGGAGGCATATTTGATGCGGCTGGCCAAGTGTTATGGCTAGTAATGCGGTTGGAAAAGGGAAATTCAGACCTATGCGTCGGCCTAAATTTGTAAAGGGGTAGGTTAATAACGTGGGTTCAGATTTCCATGTCATTTAGCACTACGGGAAAAGAATCAGAGAATGCATGCATGGCGAGCTTGATGAGCGATCCTCAAAATTCCTAGTGTCTTACCTTCGCGATTATTATCCGTCGTGCGGAAGAACTCTCGCAGTGAATCATCAAATGTCAAGTTCTTGAATAGAAGTGCAGCCGATTGCGGTGGCGTGATTTGCACGATCTCAAGGAGGACTTTTTCGGTGCTTTTGTAGTTGGCTTGGGTGACAAATGACGGATTTGCATGAAGGCTCTGGCCCATTTTACCCCCAACCGTGTTGACTTGACCATGTTAGCAGTTAAAAAGACACATTGGCTTGAAGTTTTCAATTCTGCCCTATTGAGGGATGCTTTCACTTGTTCGTGGCACTTGTTACACATTTCAATTAGTGTTTGGCTCCAGCTTTAGAAGTTTTGCTTTTTTTTTTTTTTTTTTTTGTTACCCATTTTTCATTTTGGCTCCACTTTTTTAAGTCTTGCCGTTTGTTAGCCATATTTGTTGTTAGTGGCTCCACTTATTTAAGTCTTGCCGTTTGTTAGCCATATTTGTTGTTAGTGGCTCCACTTTTTAAGTCTTGCCGTTTCGGTCAAATCAACACCCTTTACCCAAGCTAGGATAATGTAGGATGAAAATGAAAAGACTATTAGCATGGAGGCTCTGCGGGCTACCAAAGAAAATGGATTCAATCGTTGGGGATCAAAGTCATTTATGTAGTTACAAATTTTTACCTCCAGTCATTAATCGTGCAGCGTAAGACAGACTAGGATTCGTCGTTGGATGCTCATGAGAAATATGGTATACCAAAAGCTCATTTATTCCATCAGCGAAAAAGAGAAATTACAATCTGTTGGAGGTATCTATGCTAGACATGGAAAGGAGGTAAACAAAACATGCATGAAACCTTTTGTCTTGTGGTTGTGTCTCGAAAGACTGCCTACGTATCCACTAGCGCGTGGAATCAAACCAAACGTAGTTCGGAAAGAACGTTCATTGTTGATGTCGTTGATAGTAGCCTCGTTGTAGTGGTGCTTGTTCTCATCGTCTTGGGTTTTCGTGCAATGTAAGTTTTAGAGTTCATAACATAGTGCATGGATTTTGCTACCCCTTTAATTTTCGGGATGGTAATGTCGAGAAATTGTGGAAAAAACTTAACATTGACGAGAGGAACGTGCGACCAATCTCGACGTGGATTGTGGATCCATAGAGAAGTAGTAGTCGTCCCTCAAACCATTGGCGCTTCAATTAAGTTGCTTGAAAACGTGGGTCAGGGTCACCGAGTTGGACAAGGTGTTGACGATCTTATGTATGTAGAGATCGAACGATCGTGAAGAGTGGGATTCAACGACGGAAAGGAAGATGGTGAGGAGTGGGACTCGATGATCCTAGGTGGCTAAGATTGAAACAAGTGCAATGTGTGTGATGTGTACGAATACGGATAGGCGTATGGACGGGATACAAAAATTCTATGGTGAATTGAACGAGGAGTGGGCCTCGATGATCCTAGGTAGCTAATATCAACTTATATGGTTCGGATTTCCATAAGTTGTACGGAATTGTTGAAAAATGGGTGAGGAGTGGACCTCAAAAATCATAGGTGGCTAGGATTGAATGATACGGATTGACGTTCCGTTATGTTGTCAAGCTTTGGGCAAAAAAATAGTGAGGGGTGGGCCCCGAAGATCCTAAGTAGCTAGGGTCGTTGATACGGATTGACGTATCGCTAAGGTGCGGACTTTTGGGTAAAAAAGAGCAAGGAGTGGGCCTCGCAAATCCTAGGTGGCTAGGGTTGATGATACGGATTGACGTATCGAAAAAGATGTGAATTTTTGTGTAATAAAGAGCGAGGAGTGGGTCTCAAATATCTTAGGTGGATAGAGTCGATTATACGGATTGACGTATGAGACAGACATGATGTGTTTGTTTTTTTGTAGGTTCGATGTATGGGTTGTGATGCATGTATGTATGGATGCATGTGATCATACAAGTCGTTGTGCAAAAATGCGTGCAATGGTTCGGGGTCCTTCGATGTATGAGTTCGTAGTTAGGTACAAAGTTGACACTACATGAGATGGTTTGTTCTAAGATGGTATGGACTAGGATGATGCATGATTTAGATGACTAGGGGTGGACCTAGATGATATGCAAATGTATGGTGCAAGACGCGACTCTATGGACATGACGTATGTATATATGTATGCAGCAAGCTATGGCTGTGTATGCGTGACACGATAATGCGGTATTCAAGAATGCAGCATGGAGTGCAATGAGTTTGACTCTATTTTGTGGGTGCAACATGTGGGTGTGAGGTTTATAGGTGCATGGTAGTGTATGCAGGTGTTGAAAATGACTCAAACAAAGGGAAACATGTAGTGGGGCATGACTTGGAATGGAAATTGCATCATTCAAAGGAAAATGCGTGGTGCGTGCATAAGGGCAGACGCACGAGAGTGGTGCGCACGGTGCTTGTGACGCACGTATTGGTGCGCACAAGGGGGGAGACGCACGACACTAAAAGTCACAAAAAGTGACGTGTTGCTTAGGGAAGGCATTGATGTAGTTGAAAATTACTTTGACAAAGTTTAGGGGATGAATATGGCACAAAAGAGGCAAAAACAAGCAACAAAGGCACGTAAGAGCAAACACATACCATGCAAATGTACTATGGCTTAGGCTTTGAGCTATAGGCTTAGGGTACCATGTTATTGGTAGCTATATCTCGATTTGTGGCAGCCCATGCTCGAGAGTATAACATCCTTGCACCAGAAACAATGTTTCATTGGAAACGAAGTGTCAATTATGCGAACGTGGGTGGTGCAACCATTATTCAGTCCTACACGAGGTAGAAAGACATGGATGTACCGAAAGGACAACGGTTCCTATGGGACGTGGGTCGCGTCCATGCAAATGAAGGTGCTAAACTTCTCAACAAATGTAACGTGATAATCAATCTTCGAGTCTCACCCACTTTGAACAATAAGTCCCCAGCGGAGTAGCCACTGTAGATTCCACGGATGGTCTCTATAGCGGCGGACGCGCGAGTCGTGCGATGATTGCACTAGGATAGGAGTCGCCACCAAACAATTGTGGGGTGTTTGGAAACCATGAAATATGATCTTGTTCCTTGTTACCGAGGGACTACGTAAACGCTAGGTGAGTCTGTACCCATTAAGCATAAACGCTTTGGGAAGGAGTCATGCCGAGTATAAAACACATTTGCGAGTCATTTACTGAAAGGGACAAAACCGAGGGACGTAAGGAACAAGATGCGCATTGTGCCCTACGCCAATATGCAGTCTACGGACCGCAAGACTAGGTTCGGGGGTGACGGTACGTGTTGGGAAGCCATAAGACACCCAACCCCGCCCACGTATGGCGGCCTCTACTAGTTGAGTTATCGTTTACAAGTCGTTGAGAAGTTAGCCATGCAAGTTTACAATCATTTACATGTTATATACAACCTAATAAATTAGCTAAGTCGGTTATTTAGCAAATAAACTAGATCTTAGGTCGCAACGTCGTTAAGATTGATTAACGGTCCCTAGCTACCAATTGTCCAAGCGCTTTGCGTTATGTGTGTTAGGCGTGATTCACGTAATTCGTTTTAGATCTAATCTTGTTTAGGCAAAATATAAATCTAGGTCGAAAGCAATAAATTACGCACGTAAAGAAGGGGTAAAAGATGAAAATAAAGTAAAAAGATAAGTTTAGAAAAGAGGGGGTGCCCTCAGAACTTACGTGTGTCCGCGATACCACTACTTGCTCTACTATGCTTCGAGATCGTTGCGTTGATCCTTAGTATGCGTAGTGGGAGGCTAGATTTGTTCTTGAAGCGATGCGTTGCTCTTCGACCGTGGTGTTTAAGAGGGGCTTTGTTTGTGTTGTGTTTGATTTGTGTTGTGTTTGGGGGTACCTTAGGGTTTTGGTGTTGTGCTAGGGTTTTTATGTGTAGGTTATCAGGATCTTTGGGTTGCTAGAATTTTTGTGGTGGCTAGGTTTTTGTGGTGGATAGGGTTGTTGTGGTGGCTAGGGTTGTTGTGGTGGCTAAGACAATGAAGTTTCTCATAGAGGTTTAGTTTCAGTCCAATTCCATATGGTTTAGAATTTATCCCTGTTTAAAGTTGAGGCTGTGTGCTTGAGGAGTTGAAGTGGGTCAAACTCTTCTTTTTGGCAAAATGGGCTATTGATGGCATGGTATTGGGTTGAGACACATTTGCTAACGGACTCACGACAACGGTGGTTCACATAGTAGAGCAAGTAGACGCAGTTCACGGTATAGTGTCCTTTCATCATCGAGCATATGGGTAAGGACAAATGCAGGTGTCTACAGAAGCCCCCCCCCCACTTTGACTGAGGCTTGGACAAGGCGAAGTCAAAGTATGTAAATCGTGCAAACGGGATGCGAATGCACGTGGAGTTGCACGTGGAGGGTCGTTTAAGGTCCATTAGACCGCCGGTGCGTTTTCAGAGGTTCGCCAACCAATTAGAGGACATGCCTGTTGTTTATAGTCAGTGCGACTGTGGAAAATGTTTAAGGTCGGTGGGACCCCTGGATTGCATTGTGAAACTTGATGGTTTGTACTTGTAGTGGCTTCTGAATGTCGGAAGTGGGTCCGATGCTATTTGGTGATTATGTCAATGTTTAAGGCCAGTGTGACCGCTTATTGTTAGCTAGTTGTGCTTGTTTTTGCTTTTATCGGAAGTGGGTCCGATGTTGCTTGATCATGGTGGTGTTAGATTCACTGCTGTTGATGGTATTTCGCATGAGATTCATGAGATTCTGTATCGGTAAGATTATTTAAACTACATGAGCCTACCTTTTTTATGCATGAGATGCATACCTTTTTTAGCCGAAGGTTGAACATTTCCATAAAGAGGCCCAACAAATCTCCTCAAGCAATGACTATTCCATAATTTTGGATAAAAAACGACAAATCTGATGTGTTTCACTGCCACACAATCCCTAAAACCATTATACCCAGACAATCCCATTTCTACTTTGTAACGTAGGTATATGCTAAGATAGCAAATTCGTTCCAAGCAAGGCTAAATTATACCCAAACCAACAACTGTTGTTGATTCTATCAAATGAAGTACCCAAACCAACCAAAATAAAAAACAACAACAATCGTAAATTGATGATTCCATATGATCTTCAACTTACCAAATAGCGAGGAGATGTCACTTTTAGTACAATGTTTATCAGTATCGACATTTTTAAGATAGCGATCATGGTAGGAATTTTCAGGCCCAACCACTAAATAGACATATTGTGATTGCATAAATCTGAAAATCAAACAAACAAACACCCATGGTATATTGTGATTGCATAAATCTGAAAGTTAAGAGTAGTACGATCGGGTATATGACAGTTGGACTGGTAGAACGAATAAAGCCATGATTGAACAACAAAAGTTACATCTTGTAAGACTTCAAACGGTGGCCTGAAGACATTGGATTTGATTTGGTGCAAAACACATTCTTTTTAACCAAATAAAACCCATGACCAAAATCATCACCCATAATTTGTAATTACAACTACAATCTACATACCTTACGATATAGGATTCAATGAGCATGTAAAGGTGAATTGAGACGCCGTGGTGGTTGCGCGAGGTTGCAGGTTAGTTGTACCATCATCCACTAGAGTTTTGCCAATCTACCGCAAGCCTCCAGTTAAAGGCGTCGCCCCCACTAAATCCGAAACCATCACCACGTGAGCCCTCAGCCACCCCCGTCAAAAATTCGATCAGAGAAAAGGGCATTGTGGAGGTGACAGGGGTAAATTGAAAAAAAGCGGGATACAATTTTTTTTTGTGCAAGAGATATAATGTATAGGCTGCTGAGGTGGAGAGGATTACTTGCTTAGTTGGCAAAAAATTGTAAAATAAGCAATATTGATGCTAATACATGACAAGTGGATTTAGATGGGAAGTATTGCTTGCCTTTTAATAGTTGTATAGAGATAAATTATCAAATCTGGAAGAAGGGTGATCCCATTCTTAAAGATCTCAGTGATGATGAGTTGACGAAATTCGAGCTAAGGGTTTCTACAAGGTGCCGAAGAACGTCGAATAAATTGATCTATTTAATAACTTTATATTTGTCTATGGCCACGTACGCTAACCACTCTGAGTATAAGAAGTATCGCACCTGTAATACCCCGGCTTATCGCCTGAACCGGAAGTAGTCAAGTTGTCAAGCTACGTACTGACCCCACAGACCAACACGGGTCCTTCCGGCGCACTTTGACCTCACTTTTGCGCACCCTGCTGGGAAACATCCCAAGAGGTCACTCATCTTGAAACTACTCCCAATCAGGCACGCTTAACTGTGGAGTTCTTATCACATGGGATCCCAAAAAAGGAAAGTCAACTTTGTTGGTATGAGTAGCACTATCAATCCCTTTAAACACTCATGAAGCTCCTTATATCTCTTCAAACCTCTGAAAGTCTAGGGTATAACACTCCCCCCTCTTAAGACAACAACGTCCTCGTTGTCACTAGCACCCAACTATAGTTTAACTTCATAATCTTTCCCCCGCTAGGCTGCTAACCTGGGCACTCTTGACCTCAACATGTGGTTACAGGGTTGTTTGATACCATTTGTAACATCCTGGTTAATCGCCTGAATCTAAAGTTGTCAACTATGGCAGCTTGCCAAGCTGTGTGCTGACCTTACAGATCCACACGGGTCCTTCCGGCACACTTTGACCTCACTCGTGCGCACCCTGGTAGACTTCCCAGGAGGTCACCCATTTTGAAAGTACCCCTAATCAAGCATGCTTAACTGTGGAGTTCTTATCACATGGAATTCCTAAAAGGAAAGTTGACTTTGTTGGTATGAGTAGCACTATCAATCCCCTTAACCACTTATATGAGCTCCTTATATCTCTTTAAACCTCTGAAAATCTGGGGTATATTACACTTTTGTAATGGCTCGATCCACCATAGGTCTCAACACAACCCAATAAGATGGAAAGTCGCCTCATACGCCCGTAAATGCTTGATATGAGCCTTAATTTCGCAATGTGGGACAAACCCAACACAACCCAATATGTAGGAATCTATTATAAAATGATCATATGAGCCTTAAGTTTGCATTGTGGGACAAACCAATTCGATAAACCACTTTCCATAATCTGTAGTGTTACAAACTTCCCCACTTAAAGACCACAACGTCCTCGTTATGCCTCAACCATTCCATACCGATAGTCACAGGCTGAAGATTTCCCCCGCTAGACGGCTCATCTGGGCCTTGCCCGAGCACTCAGCACACGATCGCATGGTTGCTCCGATACCATCTGTAATAGTCCGATCCACCACACATCGCAACACAACCCAATAGGATAGGTTGTCATCTCCTAGACCCGTATATCCTCACTTGACTCTAAAAAGGTTAAGGACTTGTTAGTAGTATGATAGTAGGAATCTATTATAAACTAATCATATAGGCCTTAATTTATCAATGTGGAACAAACCAATTCCATAAATCACTTTGCGTAATCCGTAGTGTTGCAGTACCAAGGTGAGCTTTCCAAGTTTTTGGATATCTTTGGGATAAATAAAGTATTTCTCACATGTTAACAATAGCTCTTCCATCTCCAATGTTCATTATTTTCTAATTTCTATGATCGTTGGCACTATTATAGAGTCATTGTTACGTTCTGTACGTTGTTTTTAGTTAGTACATTTTTTCTACTGCATTTCGACGCTTGTACTTATTAGTGACCTTGTGTTTTTTTTTTGTTGCACTAGATTAATGAACAGTTAGAGAATTTCCTTCCATGATTTCTTCATTAACATTTATGCGGCGGTTGGCTTTTGTCATGTTGAAGGGTAACAATTTATTACTTTTCTTTTTCTTTTTGCTTATTCGCAGTTTATTATTCACTACAAGAAATTTGGCTTTCCCCAACAGGATAACAACTGTTGATATAAGCCCTTTATGTGGGTAAAAAGTCCATTGCTAAAAGTATTACCAACAGATAACTGTGATCCATCCGTTGGTGTTGCGGTTTACCAACAGATAGGTTATTTGTTGGTAATACATTCACCAACAAATAAACATTTGTAGGTAATACTATTATCAACACATAGTAACTCATATATTAGTGTTGGTATAAGTTCTCCAGAATTAGCATATATCCACCAAAAATATTAATCGAGCAATTCATATCCATAGTTTTTTCTTGTAGAACTCAATAAACCCAATCAAAGACTATACACTTCTAATTAAAGCATGTGCTTTCAACTTTATTAATTGAACCAAGTATTGCAAAACCATCCATAATGTTTCAATTGTCACGCCCAAACATATTTACAAATGAATAAAAAAAAAAAAAAACAAACAAACTTGACAACAAGGTGTGATATAGGCTTGTCTTGGACTCTTGGCAACCGATAACTCCATATTATTTCCTAGAACTGTTCTCGTCAATCCACGAGCCCCTACAATGTAAATAACATTTCGTTAGGAGTGATTATCAAAACTTATGCACTAGAAATTTTTTCCTAAGAACAAGCGTGAATGTGAAGAAAGTAGAAGTGGAGTGAGAGTTATACTTGGTCTTGTTTTTCATTTTCTTGTCCTTGGTGGTGCTTCTTTGACCATTCATATATGTCCGTTCATTCAATGTTATATTTTGTGTAAGAAATCTATAAGGACCAAGCCAAACGCAATAAAAATAAATTATAGGGGGAATACAAGGGAAATATGATGCCAACCAAAATCCTCATATTCATTGAAGAAACAAAGCCTACAACCAGTGGCAGTCTATGTGACTGTTTTGAGCATTAAGACTTTAACAAATGCGATAGAGGAGCGAAATGGCTAAGGAAGCAACAACTACGTGTTCTTGGACCTAACGAACCCAAGCAAACTAAAAATAATCAAAAAGCAAATATTAAGGTCTTATTTTCGAAGCCCTGTCAGTCTAGAGCCAAAAAGACCAGCTTTGCGCAGTTAATTTGCAGAGATGCTTAGGGAAATCAAATGAAGTCCTCTTCAAGAGTTCTATACCTTTTCGGAAAGCTAAGACACATAAATATATGGTGGAATTCGAATTACTTGAAAATCTTTTGTGGATTACTACCAGTTTATTATTCAGTTCAACCTGACAGAAGAAGAATGTTCATAAAATGCAGTTTTCATAGCTTAAGTTTGAGGCGTCATATCTCATAACCCAGATATCAGTTTTGAGCAAATTGTATGTTAAAATTGAATTTCAAGGAGTTAGCTATCCAATGGTATATCTTAGAGCTTCATTTGATATGTTTTACTATGTATGCAATCCGGTTCCGCGCTGGCACAAATCTGGAATCAGCCTCACGGATTTATGTTCTTTTGGCCATGGTTTAGAGTTAATTCGTGTTTTTTTTTTGTTCGAGTAAGCTAAGTTATATGGAAAGCCAATGGTTCTACGTTATTAAGGTGCAAATATATACGTGAACATGATAAATCACAATAAAATTGAGGAATTTAAGAAAAGGGCGAACCCGAAAACGATAGTCAATGATATGGAGGTGCTAAATATTGATTTGAAGTACTGGTGTAACATTCACTTATTGCCAATAATAATCTGAATTAGTGTAGATCTTTGTTAAATAAGGTTGGCGCAGAGCTTAGACTTCTGGCAACCCACCCTAACACCACCATAAGCAGTATAAGGACACACCAACAACAACCAATGACGGCAAAAAAAGCCAGATTAACCCCTGTTAAGCTAATCCAACTTCCATGGTAACAACAACAATTTCTTCGAATTCCAGTCATCAAACGAAGCTAATAGACTTAAAAAATAACGATTATATCTTCTAGTTACAAATATTGGATTCCTAGACAAAATGCCCACATTGCAAAGAACCCTAATTTCTCAAGCTCTCGATTGAGCCTAAAAAGAATCAAAACTAGCATCACGTCCAAATCAACATGACTAACAACCTAAGATTACAAATAGCTTAAAGCTTAAATCTACAAATCTGAAAAAATTACAAGCGAATTAATAGAAAGGAGCAAATACCTTCTGTATGTGCGACTCCGAGGAGACATGAGCATTGAGCAGTCGGGCTTCATGATATGCGAACTCCCCAACAACGGCGTAGGTGATCGGGAAACGACGAGATTGGAATTGAGACCAAGCCGATGAAGAGGTACCTATGGGTTCGGAGAGGTAGAAGAAAATTGATGTGTACACGTACGCGGTTGTGCGAGATGAGAGAGAGAGAAAATGAGGATAAGGATCTGACTCATTCTCTTTTTTTTTCCTTTTTATTTTATTTTTTAAGGACTTTATAATTTAATTTTTATTTTAACTGAAATGATTTTTCATGTTTTTGGCTAATAAAAAATATATGTGGAGAAAATGAGATGTTTCAATTTTGAGATTCCAAATTTAAAATTTGAAAAAGTCATTTAAAACAAAAATCGTCCTCATTAAATGTCCTATAATGTTCCGGTAAAAATGTGGTTATTCTCAAATTTGGAATAATATATGAATTTATATTGGTAATAGATGGAATTTCAACTTAGATTAATTAATAAATATAATTATATTAAAAAGTTACAGAAATAATCGAGTTTTGACAATTAGTACAAAAGTTTTCCTTATGAAAACTAGCTTTGATATGCACGCAATGCGTGCGATGTATAATATGTGAACACCCCTAATATTAATCAGTATCTCTTACCTGAGACGGTCTTATAGTGAGACAATCTTATTCGTTTTTTTTATAGTGACCTCTTTTTCGATCTTAGTGACCATTATATTTCTTTAAGTGATCCGGCAATAATTTTCGGTGACACTGTCCCATATGAGACTCGCGCACATTGACTGTTCTCCTTTCCAGCTCTCATTGTGATTTTCTTGTTATTGTAATAGCATGTGAAATATCTAGCTTGGGAAATTGAGGATCGTCTGTCCCATTCTTGTGTCCCACTTCTTGTACCCTCTACAATTAAATTCCTAGAAATCAATTAAATTATAAGATTAAATGAATTTTTTAATATTGTAAAGTGAGTTTGCAGGATTGTGATTGGAGAAGTATATGAAGTGGGACAGAGAATCTTCATTCTATGTGTGGAAAACTGCAAGTCTTAAGTCCAATTCCTTAACTAATTACAATTTCTTTCATCCAAGTATATTTTGGTTCACCTAACAACGTAAGTTACTATTTAACTAATTGAAGAGTAATACCACCACGAAGAAGATATTGGTAGTAGAAAGAACGATTTAAATATAAGGGGTTACTGATCATAAA
The DNA here is from genome assembly GCA_963680865.1 of Spergularia marina. Taxonomy (NCBI): domain Eukaryota; kingdom Viridiplantae; phylum Streptophyta; class Magnoliopsida; order Caryophyllales; family Caryophyllaceae; genus Spergularia; species Spergularia marina. Next base: position 14,147,398 of record OY804559.1, read on the forward strand.
AGATTTTTTGGGTACAATCCCGAGTACATAGAAATGATATCAAGGTGCACCAAAAATCCAAGAATACACTACGTCAAAAATGGCCTTCAAGAACGGTTCATCTAAAGACCGTTCTCTAGACGACGGTACTTAAAGGCTAAGAGAACGGTTGCAACCGTTCTAAAAGGCTATAAGAACGGTTTTTGTCTAGGTCTAAGAGAACTGTTATTTTAAAAACCGTTATTTTATGTCTTTAGATAAGAAAACGGTTCTCATGATAACCGTTCTTGTAGGTACCTCTCTTGAAGAAAAAAAAATTATCATAAATTCGTCATTTCTGAACCCCCAACCCAAAACTCAAATTACATATCACCAACAAACAACGACAAACAACAACTAAACAATCAGATCTGGGTTCCAAATAAAATGATAATTTTGGTGATATACTAAAAGTTAAGTCAATGACGACTTACACAAACACAACCCAACCAAAAAAAATACAAATTATCTAACAAAAACTAACCAAATTACACTATATTTTGCATTTTAATGATTCCCCGACTTCTTGTTGCTATCCTTGATCCCCCGTCATCGAAGTCCTTGTTACGCCGTCGCCGAATTCATCAGCACCATTATTGAAAAAGTTCAAAGCTCATTCTTGATCTACAAATCAAAAGAAACAATGACGAAATTGGATAAAAATAAAATTTATTCAAAAATGACAAAATTTAATCAAACTCATTATAGATCTAACAATTAAAAATAATCAAATTGATTAAAAAGAACGTGAGTTACATCGGAAGTGGATAAATGAATCTAATGCAAACAACAATCCAACAACAATAAAATCTACATTATTATAAGAAAAACAAATCTAACTAAAATATTCCCGAATGTAAAAGGTAGATCGAAGAATCAAACCTTAATTTAATGACGCCGTCACAGTTGCCATCCCGTTACGTGACCGTCGCCGCACTATTCCGTCATTGTCGGATCGTCGTTGGTCGGTGTTCTTCACAGATCTGACTCTTTTATTTTTTCTTTTTATGTAATTATTATATGGCTAGATTTAAGAAAGGGAAGGAGAAAGTGAAGGACTGATGAGAAACTTCAGAAATAAGGTTAGTTAGATGAGAGGAGAGAGAGGTGTAAATAAGATGAGAGGAGAGGAGGCGGAAATGACGAGGAGTATGTGGTTTTGGGATGTAATTTTTTAATTTTATATTCTGTTTCTCAGTCCTCTATTAGAACGGTTTTACATAGGAACCATTTTTGTAGGTTGCTCAAAGAGAGCGGTTTTTTAAAGAACAGTTCTCTTATGTGTTGGCGGGTTTTTGGGTTACTTTTTTCACACATAAGAGAACGGTTTTGTATAAAACCGTTTTCTTATGTATATATTTTTTTTTTTTTTTTTATATAATACACCTTTTAAAACGGTTTTTAGGGGACCCGTTCTCTAATACTTTAAGAGATCGGTTTTGCTAAAATACGTTCTCTTAGGCTGGTTTTGGAAGCTCATATTTGACGTAGTGATAGACGACAAAGGGTATTTAAATATTTTAAATATGAGTTTTAAGGTAACCTTGGTTTTATGTATATCATAATTGCGTACAATATTAGAAATTCAAGGAGATGATTGTTGAACAAAACAATGAAAGACTTATAACCCTGTACATAAATATTGGCACAAAATCTAATTAATGAGGAACATGAGAGTAGTAAGGCTCAGAGAGCTTCATATACAACTGAGATTGTTGTGGATTACACCCTCCCAAACTTCCTCTGTAAAACTCGATATGAAAACTCGATATCATGTTATCCTGTATATAGACGTCAGTGCACAAAATAATGAAAACATATGATTGAAAAATGGTAAAAGTGAAGATTGCTTAGAAATTAAAATCAAGACAAACTTTACATGATAGATAGATTGGCCAAGATGTACCTCTTAAATAGAATTGGTCTCAGTGACGATTTATGTAAAGTCCCACTATAAGTTGATAATACTTAATTGATTCACTATTTCTTCTGAACTTTTTACACAACATTAGACATAATATAAGAGTTTAGAAGATAAAATTTACCGTAAAAGAATATGAAACATAAATATAATCAGCATCCCACCAAGAGAAAAAAAAACATGATCAGAAATAGGTTTTCATTTTTTTTATATACATTTCATGACACGAAATTAATAAACAGATCAAACCTTTTGAGATGGACAACCAATATGACCAAACCCAGTGCCTTAGAATTCACTAGACGAATGTTTAAAGAAAAAAAGCCAAAGGCCAAACAAATTTAAAAATAAATGAGAAAACTTACTTAGTGAAGAAATCAAGAGATCAGAGGACAAACAAAGTGAGACAGTTGTTGACTTGTTGGAGATATTAGTGTAGAATTATTCATACAATAACTCCAAAACAAACACACCTTCAGGATATGGTGTTGAGATAATTGAAGAATAAGTTTAACGTGCGTCACACTCACTTTTTTCATTGATTTTCCTCCCAACTCTGCCACTTAAAATAAGGACAGAGTAAGAGCCACAAAACCAATTGAAAAAATGGTATACATACGTAATCCGTGAACAATGTCGAGATATTTGAATCATTGAATTATAAATGAGCTATTAACCACCCGGAAAAGACTGAAAATTTGAAAGAACTATAAATGAACCCATCGAGAGCATATAAGGGACTAATATAGGAGATTCCTCAAAGGATTATAAAAAAATGAAACACTTATCAGTTTATGAATCTATCAAATTTCATACTCACGTTCGAACCACCAATTATTCACTTGAATAGTACTCTGTATTATGCAAGACTGATTTTCCATCGCTGCCATGCCCGCCAAGATTATAAAAAAAAATTTCTTGATTGTGTTGCTCAAACAAACGATATACAATAGAGTCTGCTGTAAAAACACATGAATTTTGGGTTAATTGGATTTATGGATTCAAATTGCAAAGAAAAAAAAAAAGAACAAAGTGGATGGAATACCAGAGCACAATCGAAAATAAGGGAAATCGCCAGCAGACACGAACCAACCCAAACATTGACAACCATGAAGAATACCTGAACACAATCGAAAAATTGTTAATCAACTAAAAAACTGAAGCCAGAAAAGAATCCGATTCAGCATCATCTTTATCTCAATTGGAAACCAAGATATTATCGTAATCTCCAACATCTGCGATAACATCGATGAATTGAATTAATAAGTTACAAATTACAAAATCGATGAATTGAACATTGAAACAAAATAATTTGGTGTATCGAATTGATAATGAATATATAGATGGTAAATTAGTAATAATTTGAATCATTGAGAGAAGAAACATAAGCTTTAAACCACAAAATAAATCAAATTGATTGAAATACTCACTTGGCAGAGGTAAACTTCTTTCGCAAGGCTAATGGAGCAGACGTGAAGAAAAAGTTTGATCTTAATCAATGTAATCGCGAGGAATAGGGAACAGTTGGTTTTATCTGAGAGGCAGTTAGAGAGGGAGAGAGGAAGCTATTAAAACTGTGCAGTTATAATGTTTGATTAACAGTAGTAATTATTTTATTTTTGAAATTGACCATTATACCCTATTTCTTTATGAATGGTATTGTCTTGTAAAAGGGTATAAATGGCAGCACATTAATTTGGAAAACAAAAGGGATGTTCTCTTTATAAAAGTACATAGATTAGTAGTACCAACAAATATTCATGTTGGTATAACTAATGTTGGTAATAAAAATTTAATACCAACATATCGATAAAAGATGTGTTGGAAAAAGAATTTATACCACCACTTTTTTTATGTGTTGCAAATGTAAGATTATTACCAACACTTACATTATCAGTTGCAACATGTATACTATTACCAACATATAGCATATCTGTCGCTAGATTTCTATTGGGGAAAGCCAAATTTCTTGTAGTGATTCAAGGTCTAATAAATTTATCATTCCATCTTTTATTTTGATAGAAACATAGCCGCTGATCGATTGAAGAAGCTGGCAAGCTGCTACTTTGAAGTCCATGTTCTTCCTGAAATCAAGATATGCATGTTATTTTACTTTTTGTACACTTATTCCATTGGCTCATGATCAATTAATGGGTCCTCCGTACGACTGATGCCTAAAGGTGTTCAAGTCTGCCTTCAAAAGGGTGTTGTCCACTAGTGTACGAAGATGAGAAGTATAACAAGAGGAGGGGGGATAAAGATATAGCCAAACTTTTACTTTGATGAGCAAAGACACTAGTAGGCTACGTAAAACCCAATACCTAGTTTTAGGTTGTGCGTTGTGCTTTTAGGGAATACTTAACTCAGTTTAAAAGAGCGCGCATCAGGTGCTTTAGTGCTGGGCGCAGTGGGGCGATGGCCTCAATTAGGGATGTGCATAGGCTCTGGACCCGACCCAAACCCGCCGGACCCAACCCATCTGGGTCGGGTTTGGGTCCTTGTTTTTTAGGACCTAGCGGGTTTGGGTCTTACCCAAACCCATTGTCAAAAATTTGGGTCGAATATGGGTCCCTTGATTGAGACTCAGACGACCCATAGACCCACTTCCTTAAAAAAACCCCTATATCAGAGTGTGAAATGTAATTCTACATAAAAATAATGCAGCAGACAATAGTAACCTAAAAAACACAACAACATTTTTAGTCTATACACTTAAACTCCATTATTCATCGAAATTTCCCTCCCTCGATCAACAGTCAATCGTATCGTATTTGATGTACGTCGTTTTCGTTCCAGACTTCATCTTGTTGTTGGCCTATGAGAGCTGTATTTTAGTTTTAAGTCTTAACTTACCACTTTTTAGCACAAATTCAATTGGATGCATCATTGGATTATCTAAATTACATTTTGTAAGGTTTTTAGTGTGCATTTGATGAATGACGTGCATGAGACCCAGACCATACCCAAACCCATGGGTTTTGACGGGTCCAGGTTTGGGTCCAAAAATTTGAGACCCAATGGATATGGGTCAAATCTGGGTCTACCTAAGAGGTCATGGGTCTGGGTCTGGGTCCCATCGACCCGACCCAGACCCTACCCATGCACATCCCTAGCCTCAATGCTCTATGCCTCTTCGCGACCGGTGTCCGAAAAGCAATGGGAGGAGCATGCCTTTGACAGCCTTTATTAACGCCCTAGGCAAATATATTTCTGGAAGCTATTGTCATCCTATGTTTTTCTTATTGGCTTTCTATGGATGTTTGTGCTTTGGTGCAGTGAGGTAAGAAAATAACTAGAGTCCTCTACTTGTTGTGATTATTAGAAGATGATCATTCCTAGGATGATCAGTGATGTAGTGTTTGTACTTGTAAGTTGCCTTTCTGCAGATTTACATTTTACAATTGCTTGAACGGTTCAAACCTCATACAGCCATACCATATGCATTATCTAATATTGATCAAAATGGCTCGAATTTGATCAATTGTACCAAAGGACAAAGCAAAAGAAATGAGAACAATAAGTTGCTTAATGATAATATATAATAAACTATAACTATTCCATATTAAGAATTAAAATATCATTTGGAACTCATGATAATAATTTGGGAGTACAAAAACAAATTATACGAAGCCTCCCTATGATTATTATATAAAACACTAATATATACAATTGTTATATGAGAAAACCCTTTGCACTAATTTCTCTATATATAGCTCTTCTCCAAGTCGGATTTCTGTATTTAAAAAGGTTGACTAGGCGCGGAACGCTGATGTTTCTCACTAAATAAAACAAAGGACAGAGGTAGCTATACTAACATAACTAACGTGTAACCTACAAATTCGGCATACGGATAACCAAGAGACATGGTGTTTTTAATATCATTATTAAGATACATAATGATGATAAGATACATAATGATGATAATGATGCATTATCGAAAACAAAAAATGTTTACGGACAGATTAATTAAATAGGGGATTCTAGGCGATTCCGAAGCTCAGAACCAGCCATGGCGAGATCTCGATCTTCTGGGAAATCTCGTTCTCAATCATCTAGGAAAGTAATATAAGAAGAAAAGTAAGCAACTCAACATACTTAAATTGATACTTGGCCAGAAGAATGGACCTTCCTAATTAGATGTGACAAGGCACCGGAACATCTCTGAAATTCAAGGAATCCTGCCTCTGAACTTATCTGATGAAGAAGAAAAAAATATGAACAACTACTCTAACCAAGGGGAGGAGGGTAATGAAGTTCTTCCACCAATTGAAGAGGGTGCAAAAATTGAGGCTATAAACAATAAATCAAATTGCAGTGAATGGCAATTGGTGGTACGGAATAGAAGAGGTAACAATTCAATTACATAATCATACCTCTCGTAATGAAAAGATAATGTCTTTATCTGAAGAGGATGTTTTACAAGGGGAACGGTATTGTTTTGGTCAAAAATCTGCACTGTGGCCTATTTTTGACTTAGGGGGTATCTAGTCACTATACTACTATAGGGAATTGAGTATTCAGGTGCTGGGCTATAGGCTCTATGGGTCTAGGTTATAGGGTTATAGGTTAGGGACGTAGGATAACTGATCGGGGACGTAGGATAACGAATTGGGGATGTAGGATTTCGGAGGGGACATAGGATTCCGTACAGGGTAGTAGACATAGATAACACAAGAAATAAGTAGAGATAATGCACACACAAGACAAAAGACTTTTGTAGGTGGAAAACCCTTGTGAATAATGGAAAAACCACCGGGGGATGACTTTGTACCACCAAGTATTCCACTAGATGCGTTGTAGGTGACGTACAATTACTTTTATAGCTCTAAGCTAGGAATACCATAGTAGGTGTATAGGATTTCTTGTGTAAGTATATGAGTATGATTGAGGATGATTCACCTGATCTTCTTTGTCTTGGGGTCTTCTTTTATAGCTGCCCCTTTGCTTGTCATTGAATAACGTCATTTATTGCTCCTCCCATTAGTCTCTCTTTGCAGCTCTATAGCCCCTAAATCAGCATTTACCTCCATAGCATTGAATGTCGTAAATGCACCATAATGTCCATATGAAAGAACCCATTAATTGGAATATATCCATTACTGCTGCAATATCTTCATAATTAATGAGAATTAATAGGAATAACTCTTGTTGACCCATTCAAACGACCTATGACTTTCCTTGTAGAATTCCTTGTACCCGGTACAATTCTATAGGGTAATTTATGACTTCTACAGGGGAGCTCCAGGATCCATAGTACAACGTAGCTCCAGGATCCACAGTATAAGGTAGCTCCAGGACTCTATAGGGTGAAAATCCACCCCCAACAGGTATTGGAGTTCAACGGTTATATGCTTTGTTGTAGATGTCAATCCCCCTCCTGATACTATGCATGGTTATTTCCAAAGAATATGGGGGTTATTCAAACGATCTATGACTTTCCTTGTTGATCCTTAAGTCAGGGCATTATTTGTTTGATAACAAGCCTGTAATTGTCAAACCATGGAGTGAGGATCTAGAATTGTCTAGATATACAGTGAAAACGGTGCCTATTTGGGTTAAGATGATAGGATTGGAGTTGAAATTCTAGACTTTGAACTGTATTAAAAAAAATTAGTGGAATAATTGGGAAATTCATTAAATGTGATAAGGCCACTGAGGAGAAAATTAGACTGGGCTATGCTAGAATTCTGCTAGAAATTGAGATCAACCACGAGTTTCCATCTACAATCAAATTTGGGGATGAGAATGGGAATGCCATTCATCAAATGATAGAATATGAATGGAAGCCAACTTAGTGTAACTTATGTAAGAGGATTGGACATGAAGGGGAACAGAGTATGTACGAGGAAACTAGGATTGAGAAATTAGATGAGAAGTAGAGACAATCCACCCCCAAGGAGAGTGTGAAGACCTTTGGCTCAGAATAGGTCAAACTAGGGAGCACAAGAGGCAAATCAGACTGTGCCTAAGACACCATTTGTCACACCACAAAATCCTATGATCATCTCCAGACCAGTTTCAACTACAAGAACTATGAGGAATACTCATAGATAGCTGGATCTCACATCACATGGTTTTATTAGATGAGAAGTAGAGACAATCCACCCCCAAGGAGAGTGTGAAGACCTTTGGCTCAGAATAGGTCAAACTAGGGAGCACAAGAGGCAAATCAGACTGTGCCTAAGACACCATTTGTCACACCACAAAATCCTATGATCATCTCCAGACCAGTTTCAACTACAAGAACTATGAGGAATACTCATAGATAGCTGGATCTCACATCACATGGTTTTATTAGACAAGGAGAGATAATAGAGCAAGGGTCAACATTTGCTGATGTAGTAAGAGGAGAGAATAGAATTGGAGATGGAAATGGTAATGATATCCATGGTCATGGTGATCATAGCTAGTTTAGTGTTTTGAAATGTGAGGGGCCTAAATAGTCAAACTAAGCAAATAGAAGTTAAATGATTCATAGATAGACATAATATTGGACTATTTGGGCTTCTAGAGACAAAGGTAAAAACGAGCAATAAAATTCACCCTACCTTCTACAATGGTTGGAGTATTTGTACTAATAATAGTAAGCACCCTGGTGGAAGAATTTGGGTAGTGTGGGATCCAGCAAAATTTCACTTGTAGATTATGCTAGTAACTAGCCAATTGATATATGGTGAAGTAATTCAAATAGGTACTCAGAGTAAGTTTTGGATCACAATAGTTTATTGGAATGAATGATGCTAAAGATAGGAATATGCTATGGCAGGATTTGATGCATATTCACTCAAAGACAAATGGTGCATGGACTATCAGTTGGGATTTCAACAATGTCCTCAACCCAGATGAAAGAATTGGTTCTAAAGTAACAATGCAGAAACTAAACAATTTCAGAACTATGTGCAAGTTTGTGGCCTAAATGATTCAGAAATCAAGCTATTTTACATCTTTACATGGAATAATAAACATGACAACGATTTGAGGGGATTTAGTAAAATTGATAGGGCAATGTGCAATGATGACTGGGTGCTTCTATTTCCAGATATTAATGCACATTTTCATCATGAAGGCTTGTAGATCACTCTCCATGTGTCATAGAATTGTAGTGTAAAAGGAATATGGGGAATAGGAGCTTCAAATTATACTTCAGCATGTGGAGTAGAGTTCCCGGATTTGAAAAAATAGTAAAAGATTGTTGGGATATTAGAATAATTGGGTCACCTATGTTTTGATTAATGTAGAAACAGAACACTACAAGAAAACAGGCAAAATTAGACCGATGTTTCTGACCGTCTAAATTTCGTCACAAAATTAAATTTTACGACCAACTGATGTGGTCGCAATGTTTACGACCGCATCTAATTAGTCGCATATCACTCGCAAATATGCGACTGCTAATTTGATTTGCAACCGATTGGTAGTCTTAAAAAGTAACAATAAAAAATTCTAGAAAATGAATTAAATCGGTCATGTGTTTTGTGACCGTGTAACAAGATTGCAACCGCATAACCGTTGCAAACTCCATCATAAAAGAAATTTAAACAATCAAAAGAACAAAAAATAAAAAAAGGAAGGTAAACTTAATTATTATCACTTGGTCTTATAATTGTTATTGTTTCTATTGTGGAGTTGGCTGTGGTTGTCGGGTGATTTATTGGTTGTGGTGTGGAAAATGATGGAAGTTGGTTATGGTGTGGATGAGACTTGAGGAGTTGGATTTATCTATGTATCTACATGCATCTTTTTGAAATTTAGTCTTTGCAATTACAAGGGATGCTGTCGAATTTTTTATAGACCGTACTATCTTTTATAGGTAGATGTGGCTCTTAATATCATTTTAAATGTTACTTATTTTTAGGAAAATTATAACAACGTTGTGGATGAATGTTCGGAAGGAGGGATTGACTCCAAATAGATAGATCCCCAGATCAAATAATTCACAAAGTGGTTGGGGGTCATAAAAAAAGGTGTTGTCTTGGGAGTGCTGGAGAATTGTTTTTCCCAAAAGAGATCTACAGGATCATCACAAGCTTCTACGTCCATCTCCCTATCTGTTCTTACTCGGATCACCAGCCTAGAGAATTATGTCGTAGATACGGACAGTAAAATTTTAAAGGTCTTGGAGATGCTTGAGAATATTCATGCTCATCGAGACTTGAAAAAAATCAAGTCTTCGGTTCCAGATGATCGATAACAGTTGTGATATCGGCAATGATGATTCATTTGTTGGTCCTATAGACTCGTACGACTTTGAATCATGACCGTTCAACTTGCGGCTGCTTTACTGTGAGATAATGTACCAGCCTAGGGGTGGACCGATTGGGTCTCGCTATTTTTTATGGAGTCGCCAGTAGTATTTTTGTAGGATCCTACGAACCTAGAATGAGTCTTTTGTCAGGTGCGATTTGGGAAGGTGTTAGGCACCTAAATCGTTCGTCTGAAGACGGCCTTTACTAATTGATCTAAGATAAATTTAAATTTCATAATCAACGACGAAATCGTATAGCAAATAGCATGCAAGTGTACGATAATAATCATGGCTATAACATATGTACCATAATAATATAAGAGAAATCAATCATGTAGATAAGCATGCAAAGTATACAATATAAACTTATTAATATGACTTCGTAGGTGCGTAAGGAAAATGACATTGTGCCACCGGGTGGTACTCAAAGTGAGTACCACCAAGGGTATTTTTGTACTTTACTTGATTTTTTTTACTTTCTCAAATATTATAATTATTTTATAAATGAAGGGTGTTATTGGAAACTGATAATTAACTAAATATCTTTTTAATTATATGTCCCTTTCATTATCCTTGCGAGTTTGACCTTGCGTCTAACCTAATTAATTTGTTCTTCATCTTGTTAAAGGTGAATGACTACTATTACTTCCCCATTGTTCTACAGCCCGCCATTAAAAATGAAATCATGGATTTAAGAACTATGGCAACCCTGATCAAATTTATTCCGGAAATATCAATCAAAATGTCATAGGTAACTGCTTTTATTGTCAACCCTGATCAATAACCTTGCGAAAAAGTGCAACGGCGGCATTCACGTTATCATGGATCAAACACATCCCATGAATTAAATTGGTGAAAGTTCTTTACTTTCTTCCAAGGAATGCATGCATAAAGTAGGGCTTTGTTGTTGATATACTACCCCCCCCCCCTTCTGCTTGCTCAAAATCACTTACCAGGCTTTGATGGATTTGTTTTTGTGTGTTTCCATCCCTCTCTCTCCTTGCTCACACTTCTTCTTCTTCGTGATTGAAGAACCCCTTTGGGTCGATTGATAATCAATTCGTGGATTTTTTTGTTGGTATGTGTTGATTAATATTATATGAATTAAATGAAATCAAACCTAAGTTTTCAGATTGGTGAAGAAATTTGAAGTGATTTGGGGTTGAATAGGGGAAGAAATTTTATCTGGGATTCTGGGTACTGTGTAACGACATTGTTGAGACCTTAAATGATTGATCTGTACTAGTATTCCTTTTTTTTGTATAGATATGGGCCAAAGGAAAAATTGACACCGTTATATAGATATTTATGTAACCAACAATCACAAAAATTAACGTAGCTAGGTGGTGGTATTGTACTACTTGAAGGTGGCAGTCTATGGTTCAAAACTTTGTACAAGTGTAAAGTCTACTCTTTTTTTTTTTCCTTCTATAATATACTAGTATTCAATAGTTCAGTGTTTCTTTTTTCAACACTTGGTCATTTAATTTGGAATAGTTTCTTACAACAAGAAAAGAAATCCCTACATTTACGACTTACGTATTTCAACAACATTTTGTACAACGAGACCAACATATAGATTCGACTTTAACATGTTTGGTACGAAAATGTTTTAGAACTAGAGTGTATCTCATATGAGCTTATCTTAGCTCTATTAATGTTACAACGGAGTTATGTGATGACTTTCATTTCCATATATGTACCCTTGATAGTAAATTTTCTATTTCGGTTTGCCTAAACTTTAGAATTTGTAAATCATGTGCCTTGGGAGAATATACTCCATGTTACAATTAAATCGACATATACATTAGATCGACACATATACATTCGACTTTATCACGCTGGATACGAAAATGGCTTAGAATTAGAATGTATATCATATTGAATTCGTCTTAACTCTATTAATGTTATGAAGGAGGTGTGTGATTACTTCCATTTCTATAGGTACCTTTGATAGTTAGTTTTTTAGTTTGGTTTGCCTAAGCTATAGATCAGAATTTGTAAATCATATGCTACGTGGGGATATACTCCATGTTACAATTACATCATACGAGCTCGTTTTAGTACTATTAATGTTATGGAGGAGTTTTATAATACGTTTCTTTTCTATAGGTATCTTTCACTTCATGTAACTTTTCGGATCCAATCAAATAGACACGTTTCAATTTAAATGGAGCTAGTTCATATTGGTCAATTCAAACCAGACCTAGTCACTCGAATACTAGATACATTTACTTTACGGCAAATTCCCGTGGTGCCCCTGAACTATGTCAGAATGCCCATGGTGCCCCTATGTTTGAAACTTATACATCGCGGTGCCCCTAAACTTTACCCCAACGGGCACATGGTGCCCTTCCCACCCTTCTCCGTTAACGCCATTAGTCACCCGGCTGTTAACCGCTGATGTGGCAGTGATTAGCAGTTGGCGGGAAACTTAATTAAGGATTAATTATTACTTAATTATAAAAAAAATTAAAATAAACTCGAAAAATTTTCACAAAAAAATTCCAATTTGAAAAAATTAGTGCACATGGTGTCCCTAAACTTAGAATCAGAGGGCCACCATGTGCAGTGGGGGGTAAAGTTAGGGGGCACCATGGGCATTGGGTGGTAAAGTTTAGAGGCACCATGTGCACTAATTTTTTCAATTTTGAATTTATTTGTAAAAAAATTTCGAGTTTCTGAGAAAACAAAAAAAAATTTAATTTTTAATTTTTTTTAATAATTAAATAATAATTAATCCTTAATTAAGTTTCCCGTCAACTGCTAATCACTGCCACGTCAGCAGTTAACAGCCGGGTAACTGACGGCGTTAACGGAGAAGGGTGGGAAGGGCACCATGTGCCCGTTGGGGTAAAGTTCGGGGGCACCGCGATGTATAAGTTTCAAACATAAGGGCACCACGGGCATTCTGACATAGTTTGGGGGCACCACGGAAATTTGCCGTTTACTTTAAGTTATGTTCGTTTCAACCTTGTCACTAAGGGTCCGATTCAGTTATCCGAGTAAAACTTTAGTCTATCTTAAAAAAAAAAAAGAATAATAATTTCACACAAGATAAAACTTGGCGCCAAACAATGCAATGAAGCGCCAAAATAAAATGTTTGGCGCCATCTTATAATACATGGTACGGCGAAACGGCAATGCCTAATACCATTAGGGTTAATTAATCATGAATGTGTAATGCTATAAATATGACATACAATATGTTCCTCATTATCTCATCAATATTTCTCAAACCATCTTTTCTCCGTACAACATTCATATCATCAACCACTTTGTCTCCTTTGACCTCTACATAATTATGCTTCATGCTTACCCAGTTTGGGAGCCGAACTTGACTGAGGGTTTGACCCCAGTAAAGGGGCTTTGCCAATTAACCTGACCCGGGCAAGGGTGTGTGAAGAATTTAAGCGTGACGAATTAATGGGTTCGTTTGAAGAATTTGAGTGTGACGAATTAATGGGCTCACATGTGAAGGGGGTGTTGGATTGATGTTGCCAAATTGTCGACGATGTTGCCAACATTTAAGTTGTGCATTATGTTGGTAAGTCCTTCTAGCACGATGTCACATTCTTCGCTCGACTTCATACCCCTAGTAGCAACCTGTTGAAATTCCACCTACATTTTTTCATACCTTACGACAGTTTCACATTTTTTTGGATTATAGTAAGGTACCTTTACTCTATTGTACGGCCGATCAACATCCTTTCTCCATCGCCTAAGAATGTACTTCTCTGGAACTTCTTGGACACCAGCGTCATAGTGAAATTTTAGTGAATGTCTACACATGATTCCACGCATTTCAAACAACTTACAAGTACAATAAACGTGATTAGTGTTTTTCTCCAACTTCACCACATAATGTACCCTTTTTTCCACTGGAGGATCCCCAAATTCACGAGTATCCTCCACCTTAAACTCTTGAAAATCATCTTCATCTCTAACGATAGTGGGAGTTATGTATATAACACACCTTACCCCATTCATTACACTTTTGAATATTTCATGTGTATAAATTGGTAGAACAGTTCTTTCAGCAGCAAACTTAGTGACAATCTTATAACTTGTACGTCTTGAGCTATGATCTGATAGTCGTTCTTTCTCACACTTAGTTGCTAAAGCCAGAACATATTTCAGCACAAACTCCCTCAAAGATGTCTTCCTATTGACATACCTTTAAAGAAATTATTCACACTCTCATTTCTTTGAAAATTTGACATGCCAACGTCGCGCGGATCTCAGTTTCGCTTGCCCTCGCTTCCCACCTTGATCTTGACCCTTGTATGTGCAATTTAGCCAATTAGCCCTATACGGGTTATGGTTGAGAATAACACGAGTGGTGTGTTGGTTAATTCTTCCACTGTCTCGTATCGTGTGTGTATAAGTGTGGTTTCGAGATATGTGTTTGGACGTAGAGATAGGTTAGGCCATTTTTTTTGTAACTAGTTTTGTATGTACATGTAAGCCTGCTCTTGTGCGTCTTCCAGTCCCCTCGTGAATGAATCAAAGGCTCTATATATATAGGGTAGAATAAGGGTTGTATAATCTTGTCCGACATTCTAAAAATGTACGCAACACATGTTGTGAAGGGACTCAAATTCATGCACATAATTCTCAAATACACGTGTTGTAGAGTGTTTAGAGAATTCCTTTAAGGTATCAGAGGCCAAAGTTGGTCTTAGGTCCGACGATCTCGTCCATGGATTTATCCAGTTTGGGATGGTCCATGGATTTACCCAGTTTGGGAGCCGAATTTGACTGAGGATTTGACCCCATTAAAGGGGCTTTGCCAATTAACCTGACCCGGGCAAGGGTGTGTGAAGAATTTAAGCGTGACGAATTAATGGGTTCGTTTGAAGAATTTGAGTGTGACGAATTAATGGGCTCACATGTGAAGGGGGTGTTGGATTGATGTTGCCAAATTGTCGATGATGTTGCCAACATTTAAGTTGTGCATTATGTTGGTAAGTCCTTCTAGCACGATGTCACATTCTTCGCTCGACTTCATACCCCTAGTAGCAACCTGTTGAAATTCCACCTGCATTTTTTCATACCTTACGACAGTTTCACATTTTTTTGGATTATAGTAAGGTACCTTTACTCTATTGTACGGCCGATCAACATCCTTTCTCCATCGTCTAAGAATGTACTTCTCTGGAACTTCTTGGACACCAACGTCATAGTGAACTTTTAGTGAATGTCTAGACATGATTCCACGCATTTCAAACAACTTACAAGTACAATAAACGTGACTAGTGTTTTTCTCCAACTTCACCATATAATGTACCCTTTTTTCCACTGGAGGATCCCCAAATTCACGAGTATCCTCCACCTTAAACTCTAGAAAATCATCTTCATCTCTAACGATAGTGGGAGTTGTGTATATAACACACCTTACCTCATTCATTACACTTTGGTTAATAAGACAAAATTATGAGACATGCATGAGCATGACCCTAACAAATATAAAGAGGTTATTTGTGTGTTAGTGGTGACCCATTGTGGCCTAGGTTTTGATTAAATTTTCCTACTAATATAAACTTCATGTATGAATTGACTTGCACATACTGATGTATTATAATTGAAATACTTAATTGCGCAAAGATCAAGCAAGAAGTAGTGCAGATGCTTATCCAAATATATAAGACAAAAAATGCCCAAACATTGGTACTTATTTCTTCAGCAAAGCAAAACCAATTCATATTGCGGCTACTTTCTATAGTGCCCAAACACAATACCGACAGTACAATACAAGTAGACGTTATTATCAAGCAACAAGATCAAAAGAATCACACAAGAAGAGGAATACCCTAACACAAAAAATCGATACGACTAACCTGAATATATGTCTTCTGCAATTTCTTTTTGCTGTTGGGTAGCTTGATTTAATTAGGGCATTCTGAAATCAATGTCGCGCATAACAGCAGATAGGAAAGGAAGAATATTTTAGTTAATAACACCATATTACTTTTCTATCCTTTTAATTATTGAAATTATATGATTAGCATTTTATTAAAAATATTATATTTTATCAATTAAATGTGGGTGGTACTTACTTTGAGTACCACCCGGTGGCGCTCTATCGTCGTCCACATATGAAAGACAAGATTAGTTTGCATGATATATGGTTATCCAGGTTGTAAACCGACATATTCATTATCCATGTGTAAAATCAAGACGCAAGAACACTTTAGACCATGAAACTCAACACTCACAACTATGCACATATCCGCAAATCCAAAGGGCATTAGTGAAAAATAAGACAAATATCAAACTTGTAAAGATCGCATCAAATAAAAAAATAGAGTTATAGAAATTCGTTATAGAAAGATTGAGGCCCTCAGGTGGACATATTATCAACGTCGCGCGGATCTCAGTTTCGCTCGCCCTCGCTTCCGACCTTGTTGACCCTTGTATGTGCAATTTAGCCAATTAGCCCTATACGGGTTATGGTTGAGAATAACACAAGTGGTGTGTTGGTTAATTCTTCCACTGTCTCGTATCGTGTGTTGGACGTAGAGATAGGTTAGGCCATTTTTTTTGTAACTAGTTTTGTATGTACATGTAAGCCTGCTCTTGTGCGTCTTCCAGTCCCCTCGTGAATGAATCAAAGGCTCTATATATATAGGGTAGAATAAGGGTTGTATAATCTTGTCCGACACTCTCAAAATGTACGCAACACATGTTATGAAGGGACTCAAATTCATGCACATAATTCCCAAATACACGTGTTGTAGAGTGTTTAGAGAATTCCTTTAAGGTATCAGAGGCCAAGGTTGGTCTTAGGTCCGACGATCTCGTCCATGGATTTATCCAGTTTGGGATGGTCCATGGATTTACCCAGTTTGGGAGCCGAATTTGACTGAGGGTTTGACCCCAGTAAAGGGGCTTTGCCAATTAACCTGACCCGGGCAAGGGTGTGTGAAGAATTTAAGTGTGACGAATTAATGGGTTCGTTTGAAGAATTTGAGTGTGACGAATTAATGGGCTCACATGTGAAGGGGGTGTTGGATTGACAACAACCACATGTGAGTTGTAGGATAATATCCCACATTGGAAAAATAGAAGATTGGGGACTAGTTTATAAGGTGGGAAAAGAGTTTTGAATAGATGCCACTAAGGAATTGCATCAAGATAATCTTTTATCGTATTGGAAAATTAGCCATCAATACGAATAGATCTACGAGGGAGTTATCTCAATGAAGATGTCAGTTAGATGCCAACTATGGTTTTCAATTCGCACTAAGATTCTCACTAAGTAAAACCCCTAATTAAGATGACAATATATTTTTATTTATTTTGGGTTCTATCCAAGTGAAATATTAATAAATGTAATTCACGACTAAAATCCGATTTATGATTAAATAATTGGGGTAAATAGTAACTCGGGTCAAGACCGTAAATCGAATTCGCCACCAAACAAACCTTTCACCACTATCGACTATACATCTCATTATCGGGCGTTTATAAATGGGAAGCCTCCAAGTCGGGTGTCTACAGGAACCTCCGCTTTAGCCGAGTATTTGGAAAAGACGAAGGTCAAAGGGTTTTTTTTTTTCAATCATAAATATACATGTAAAAGCAAAATCGCAAATATAACAAAGAACATATATCGAACTTAGTCACATATAAGGACGCGGTACCTTGAACGGGTGCAGTAGTCGCTCAAGACAGATATAAGAATCTCCAAAGAAATCATCGGAGATGAGCCAAGAATATATATCTTGGACGCATATAAACGCAACATCTCGAACAGGTGCAGTAGTCGTTCGAAACGAATATAAACCTTGAAAGAAGTGTTGTTTTAATGTAGAACACACTTCTTTGACATATAGAAATGCAGCATCTCGAACGGGCGCAGTTGTCGCTCAAGACGAATATAAATTTAGAAAGGATAGCAATCGCCAGCGATCATCATCGCAAAACATCTATGTTTGTCAAATCAGGGAATACAGTATGTCGAACGGTTGCAGCATTCGATCGAAATGGATATTAGTCTTCAAAAGGTTGCAATCATTGTACTCTAAAACAAGCATATCTTTCTTAGTCTTATGGAAACGCAACATCTCTAACGGGCGTAGTATTCGCTCGAAATAAATGTAAGTCTCTGAATGTCTTGAGTGGGCGCAATAGTCATACAAAACATGTTATCACGTGTTGATATATTGTCGCAGTTTCTGAATGGCCACAATTGTCATTCAGTAGAATAATGAATCATTATGCTGGATTACTATCTTGAATGGGCAAATTAGTCATTCAATACAGACTCCACCACATTTTGGATAAACAATCGCAGGTTATCGTACCCATTGGTTTGCAGATTGGAAATTTTGAAATATAATCGGGGACGAAATGCATTCCAAACCTCCCCAAAACCCCTCTTCTTAATTCTATCTCTCCTCAACGATTGAACATCCACCCCGAATAGACCCTACGCAACAACCACGATCCCATCTACTTGGTCGCCGCCAAGAGACAGCCCCAAAAAGCGCCTAGAAGATCTAGTGACGTTGGGTTGAGGAGAGAGAAAATTAGGTGTAGGGGTTTTTTTTGGGTGGTTATGATGCACGGAAACCCCGATGGTGCATTGTATCAATATTGTTACTCACTTTATGAAATTGGCAGTTTATCTTTGTTATAATATTATTGAAAACACTATTATTTTCCATAAATTAGCTTACTACCATAATCACCATAAATTATATTACTTTCCATAAATTAGCCAATAATTTCCATATTATGTAATTATTTAGTGCTATCCAATCAATGAATGTCAAGTGTCCCTCTAGGAAAGACTTGGTTTCAGGTTTTAACTAGTTTGCGTGCCCGTGCCGCGCACGGGCTCTCTACTTGTACTAATGATAGTCGTTTCACAAAAAAGAAAAAAAAAATCATTGTTAGATAATTACTGTACACATAAATGTCACATGTTGAACACTATCTATCGTATGGAAAAAAAGTGTCACCTATCACTTAAAAAGTATTAGGTCTCCTTTATAAAATGTTGATTACTACAACCTCCATAAAAGATGACGTATTGATAGTGTTGAGAGTTTGATTTAAAAATATAAGAATAAATACTCATAAATAAATTATGAAATGCACATTGTGGGATTCGTATCAAATACTATTTTTACATATGAATGTTTTCATGAATAAGATTTCAATAGATAAAGGAAGTGTCTCAAAATAATGCGATAAAAAGATTTTGTAACCTATCCTATGAGGACCTTAATAAAAATCAACCTAACTTTCAAAAAATTAACCTTATAATACGCGACTTGATTGAAAGCTATTTGAACAAAAATCGACTCGATGTACAATTCCATGCGGACCTGACATGAGACGAACCCAATATAACCCAGCCCTCTCTTACCATATGTGAAATAGATCTAACCCTCGTAATTTTCAACTTTATTTGCATTACTCATGGATTGTTATTTTTGTTGAGATTGCAAAGAAACCTATAATTCTACACATACGTAATCATCTTACCAAAAGAAAACATATTTCGCTTAGTAGTTTACATCATTATCTTTATATAAGTTATTCATTGTCTTACAAAAAATTAATAAAGTCATGAACTATATATTTAATTGCGTTAATAAGTGTTATGTTCCTGATTCTCCGACTTTTAATCTAGTTGAAACTTTTGAAATATAACTCTTTCAACAATAAATTACCACACGGAATAGTAAATAGTATAGGGAGAACTTTCTAATATATATTAAGAATAATAACTAAGGGGGCGTTCGGTATTGTTGTGGTTTGCTGTTTTTTGTTTTTTTTTTTGGAAAAAAAAAAATCAAAACGTGTTCGGCTAATATTGTTTCCAAAAACAAAATCACCCCAATTCTAGGAATAAACTCTCCGTTTTTCCAAACCTATTTTACTGGTTTCTAAAAACAAGTTTTAGTTGTGAAATTCTTAACCATCATTCTTCAATTCCATACCTCTGAGTTGTAACACAACTCCGACAGCTCACTATCCACAACGACCACCTTCCACTATTTACCGCCGATCTCCGACGACGGATACCTCTGAGTTGTAACGAACTCCGGTAGCCCACTATCCACAACGACCACCGTCCACTATATACCGCCGATCTCCGACGACGGTTGCTATAAAGGCGATTTGAAGAACGAATCTCGGCCCCCGATCATCCCTTTTCCGATCAAAAGCTCCGCCCTTTTCAACCTTTTATCTCCGAATTAATGTCATTGACAAACTTATAGTGAGAGTGGTGGAAATGGTCGGACTACGGTCTTTTATGATGGAGATTTTGGGAGTAGTTGAGGTCGGTGATGCTATGGAGGGTGGTGGGTTGAAAATAAAGATGGCATGGAGGTTGGTGTCGTGTGGGACTGTGGGTGGGTTGGCACTTGAGATATGCAGAGGAGTGAGGAGAGGGAGGAAGAGAAAGATAATAATAAAGAATGCTGGATGTAAAAAAAAATCAATTTATAAAAATTCTAAGATTCCAAAACAAAATCAGTTTTCAGTTTTGGAAAAACAAAAAACAAAAAACCACAAATGATACCGAACAGACCCTAACTTAACGACTTATACTCCCTTCAATTTTGATTATGATGTTGCATAGTAAATGCACGTATTGACCCTCATTATATGTTTGAAGAAAAAGATACACTTTAGTTGTTACATTATAAATGTAAATAAATATTTTTCAGAACCTATCATATGGTCATCATTTCAAAGTATATTTAGTTTAATTGTTTGTATCAAATGTGGCATTACATTCAAAACTCTGCGTGATATAACTTGAGTCAGCTCAATCTTATGCATGAACCCCTATTCATGAACCAATGCTACGTAACAGAATAACCTCCAACCTGAACTTGATTCTGATTCTTAAAAGGAAATGAAACTTTTGAAAGAAAATGAAAAGAGTATAAAAATAATTCACCTTAACGTCCTTAAGGCTTATACTTTCTCCAATTCTCTATGATTAGCACATTTATTTTGGACTTTTTTTTTCGCAGGATATTAAGATATATTGGAAAATGAAATGCGTCACAATTATAATATCATAATTAAAATTGAAGAGAATCATATACTTAACATAGATTGGGGATCATTTTATTCGGCTGTTTCAACCATTCAATATTTCAAATCTTAATAATTTTAAAACTTTCCTATTTCTTATAAATTAAAATAATCTAAATTTTCAACTATTATGATATTTATATTGTTTATTAATTTCAATTCCTTATCAATATTTTAATACTTTGTAAGTAGTTTTCCATATTATAATAACCAATAATATTTATTTATTCACATCCAATAAGATTGTGCCAAGTGTCCATCAATGAAGGGTTGTACTCGGCTTTTATAATATATATTAGATATATAGTATTAGATTATTACTTAGTGATATCCAATCAATAAGTGTCAAGTGTCCTCCTAGGAAAGATTTGGTTTCAGGTTTAAGCATATATATACTAGTTTGCATGCTCGTGCAACGCCCGAATAGTTTATTTATATTGTCTAGACCTGGCAACGAGCGATTCGGGTCGGGTCACCTTGTGGATCATATATGGGGTCAATTTTGGTTTGGGTCAGGTTCAGTTTGGGTTGGGTCTATTTCGGGTGTATCAACTACAAGTTAAATTCGGATTGACTCAGATTCAGGTCGAGTCAAATTCAAATCGGGTCATTTCAAAATGTTTAAATATGATCATTTAAATGTCAAACTCTTAAAATTTTGCCTCACATTATCTTAAATTGAAATTTTATCGGTAATTTGAGTAATTGAAAATATGATATTTTTAATTCTAGTCATTTTTGCCTGATTATTCGGGTCTAGGTCATTTCAGTTTGGGTCTGTTCGGGTCGGGTCAATATCGCGTCAAACGTTATTTGGGTCATTTTCGGGTCGGGTTTTGGGTTAACTCAAATTAGAAATTCGGGTCAAATTAGGATGTTCGGGTCAAGTAATTTGGGTCGGATGTTCGGGTTTGGTCAATTTTGCCACGTCCAATATTGTTTATATTCGCTTTTATGAAACATTGTATTTATCTGTGTTCTAATATTATTAAGAACGGTACAATACATTTTTCTTTCTAAGTTTTGTCGCATGTCATATTCTATTATTATCTATTTCTAATCACTCATCATATCATCATTTCATTTCCACTATCTCGTTGCCCGTTAGCTAACCACCATAACATTATCTTTTAGATGTCATATGTAAACTAGATTAGCATACTTAGCTAACTTACTAGTATAAATTATATTATGTACCATAAATTAGCTAATAACTATCATCTAATCTAATACTATCTAAAACATATATGTAAGCTTGGTTTATGACAATTTGACCAAATATCGGACGGGTGTTTCGAAATTGGATTTTGGCTTTTGAAAGGTGACTTTCCCTCTAAATACATACATTACAAATATCCCACGGGTGATGGAATTGAGATTCTGGGTTTTGAAACATGATTTCCATCTAATTACATTACGAATGTCATACGGGTGTTCGAAATGACATTTAAAATTATGAACAGATACTTTCCATCTAATTACATTACAAATATCCAAGGGGCGTTCGAAATGGGATTTTAGGTTTTAAAAGGTGACTATCGGTGTAATTACATTACAAATATCTCACGGGTGTTCAGAATGAGATTTTAGGTTTTGAATGACATATTTCCATCTAATTACATAAAAAATATCTCACAAATGTTCGAAGTGAGATATTAGGTTTTTGAAAGGAAATTTTCCATTTAATTACGTTACAGATATCTCACGGGTGTTCGAAACGGGATTTAGGGTTTTAGATAATAGTTTCGTTTAATTACGTAATATTAACATTTAAACAGAGTAACCTGAGCGTTGCACATGCCAGTAAACTAATACTCCCTCCATTCAACTCCAATCTTCCTATTTGCTATATTGGGGAATTCAAGTCCAATCTTCTTATTTCCTTATTTGGTAATAAGTTTCCCATATTACCCTCATCCATTCAACTTGCACATGAACATCAATCTATTTGGCCCACCAAATGGACAATAATACCCTCTCATTTTCTATTTTTATATTCATAAAACTTTGTGCATTTTAGGTTAGGAAGATTAGACTTGAATGGAGGGAGTACATATTTAAGCGTAAAACCAAGTTTTTCCTAGGACACTTGACACCTTTTATTTGAATAGCACACTGAAATTATTAAATCATTAGATTTGAGTGGGATTATTTTGTCAATTCTCATCTCCTAATTCCCACCTTTTATCTTTTTCATCTCTCATCCCACAATTTAAACGACCTCTGAAATTATAAAAAAAAAATATTTTTCTCATATGCTAGCTTATGGTGTGTTTGGATACAGTTTTGGGAGGGAAAGGGAGGGGAGTGGGAGATAGGGAAGGGAAAGGGAAGGGAGGGGATGGAGGGAGAAGGAAGATGATTTCCTTTGTTTGGATGGCAAATTGGGTAGGAAGGAAAGGGAAGGGGAGTGCTATACAACATCACCATTGCTCAAGAATTGAAGAAATTAAAAATAATAATAATAACAATAATGAAATATAATAAAAATAAAAATAAATCCAACCCCCATCATTTTCTCTCTCCTCACCCATTTCCTCTCCCCCGAACCACCCCATCGATGCCGCCTATAGCACCCCCACCACCATCTTCGACGATGACACCATCGACAAACTCGTCCGACTCCGACGAGTCTTCGGTGGCCATCGACGCCTCCAACTCTCCTTCCCCCACCACACAAGCTCACTTTTCCTTCTCAATTTACTCTTCTTTTTTCCCAAATCAACCAACCAAACACCCTCATCCTCTCTCCCGCGCTATCCTCCGCCTCTCCCACCGCTTCGCATGGCCTATGTCGGTCGTTTAGGGCCGGAAAAATGAATTTTTATCTTATTTTGAAAACCCTAGATCTAAAATTAGGTGGTGTTGGGTGGTTTGTGGTGTTAATGGGTATGTGGGAAATGGTCGTGGGAGTGACGCGGCTCAGTTGGTGGTGATGGCGCCGGAAACGGTGGCGGTTGGTGCGAGCCGAGGGTTGCTCGTGGGTGGCGGCACTGGTGGTTAGGGGAGGAGACAGAAATAATCATAGGTTAATTTGGGGATTCTTTAAAATTGTAGTTGTGTTTTAATAAATATTTAAGGGTGTTTCTGTAATTTAAAATAATAATGGTGCATTGTCTTTCCGAATCTCTGCAAAGTTGGAGAGATGGAAATCAAAGAAAAGAGAGGGAAATCGCTCTATTTCTCTCCTCTCTCCTTACAAATCTATATAATACCTTTAACAGGCTAGCATCAGCGGATGATGTGGCGCGATATCCAAGATTGTTAGGAACAAAAAGCCACCTCACATCCTATGTGTCGTCCCCAAACTTCACCAACTTATTTGTTTCCCACGTCATTAAGTAGGTTGTGATAAATGCATTTTGTTGGATTTTATTGAGAAAAAAAAATTACTTCTCAAGATATTGCTACGTGAGACTGCTAATCATTGGCTCCCCATTTCATCTTCCTCCTTGAAACTGCTCTGGAAAGCGCTCCAGCCTATCGTTTGGTCTTCCCGTTTTACCACCTCATTATACGTTTTCATCAAAGCCTCTTCAATGGTATTAATATTTATTGACCTTCTCTCACCCTCTCTCTTTTATATATTCGTTACCACGATTTCAATTCAATCAATTAGTCGGTCATTCGTTCATTTTGGAGTAATGGTGATAGCTTGGTTCTTGCTAAAGTTGATTTGTATAAATTAGATTTCTTTACCTACATAGTTTACATCGATGGGATTGAATGCAATAAAGCCAATCTGGAGCCGTAAAACCATTGTTTTTCAGGTTAAGAAGTTGGTCCCTTTAATATCTACCATTGACATTTGATCAATGACAAAATTACTCTATCCCCCTTCTCGATTGTATGTATGATCCACATAAGTGGGTTTTACTGCTAGCACCTTTTTTGTTTTTTTTTAGTAGATATATATTGTTGCCCTTCAAAATGACGTACTAAAATCCTTTTTACAATTGACTTATTATTTATTTATTAAGATTATGCATCTCTATGTATAATGACATACTTTGATGATTTTTTGTAGGTTTGCAGGGGGGTGGATCGCTTGGATGGGTACTCTAAATCGCATACTCGGTTCTTCGTCCACATGCGACCATGAATCAATTGAATGTGTGAGCATCGCATCATCTATATATTCCTTTTGACGATGGTTCCTCAAATCGTATGATATTCTATTGTTGTTTGTTGAGTTTCGCTACAAGTGATAATACTTAGTTTCATTGTTGATAGCGGTAATTTGTTCAATTTCGGATGATCGATAGCCATTGAAGTTTGGGTGGATTACTTCTGACATTATTTATATGTTATTTGTGAGTTTTTTTTAGTTTTGTTGGTGAGTGGTATGAATCACTCTGTTTGTTTTTTTGTATTCCTTCTACTACCATTTCTAAGTGTTATAATGTGATATATTTCTTTGTGGTTAATAGATGGGTGATATAAACCTAACAGAGACATGCCTGCTTACTATTTATTCATCAGATGATTTCTCAAGCAGTTGCAGGGTTCGTTTACTTTGATGAATGACCATCAACATCTTTTACAAATTAAATAGTCTAATGCATGGTTGTTGCCCCTGTATTTTCATTTAACCGATACATCATACGTGCACGCTAACTTTCATTTTTTTCTCCTCTTTACATTGTTTCACAACACTCTACTTGCTACCTCAATTGAACAACCAGAAGAATGCGCTCTAAAACATTACAACAACAAGCATTATTGAGGATTATTCAAGACAAGATTCCTAAGGGGTGCAACTAAATGTCGCCCACAAATTCCCACTTTTTTCCAAGTCTACCCTCACTCCTCTTTTCTTCACTTTATCTCTCACTTCACCTTTTCCACTCTCAATTTCCTACACCAATCACTACAAGATTAAGTGAGGATGAGAGAGAACGAAACTATTAAATTTGGGTGAGGACTGAGGACTTGAGGAGGAAAGAGAAAGAAGCTGTGGGTGAGGAGAAAAGAGAAAGAAGGATATTTTCGGTATTGTATACATTAATGTGGGCGACATTTAGCGATTCAGTTCCTAAGAGTTATGTTGTACTCTTTCATTCTTATATCACATCCTTTCATTTATACTGAAAAAGTCATGATTTTGTTGGAAATCATTGTGTCCGCATCTTGGCGTTTGGGTCTCATATTATGCAAACTTAATTATGGGGTTATCACTGACTTTGTAAGGCTGTGTTCTATGTGAAAGATAAAATCCTGAAATTGTGAGCAATTGTCATTATAGTATGCAAACATCACTCTCTGAAAGTTGTGGCAAAATTTTGTGTATTTTTGTGGCTAACGTATATCTCATACAATAACATTACAATTCATTTGAGATTATGAGACCAAGAGGGCTGAAAGTATCTTACAAATGTACAAATTTGTCTCTCGCTTGGAGGTGATACACGAGATAACACTTACGATTGCATCAAATTATGTATGGCGACTTGGTGAGGGAATCATAGTTCTTTTTGAAATATGAAATTGAACATAGTAACTATTTGTTTGTGGCAGTTGGCTGCTGATTTTTTACCATAAAACGTTTTCATTTGGTCTATTGCTATAAGGTATTGGATTAGTATTAATAGTGTTGGTTGTTGTACCAACTTTGTAACCCGTAAATCCATGTGTGCTTTGCAGTAGTAGTCGCTTGCCAAGCCAATATCCGACTATATAGCATGAGATCAATCAGAGTGAATGAACTTTATTCTGATGAGGTTGTGTAAACTATATTCCATTTCCATTGTATTCTACATGAATTTTGAGTAGGAGCATTGGAAGCAAAGCTCAAGACACAATTCAATATATCAAGAGTTAAGACTCATGCACACTGCTGGCATAATATAGTGGTCTATATCTACTCAGTCATATCATATGTACACAAGACACCGAGATTTCTAACTTTCTTCGCAATTTGATGTTGAAATGCACATAAACTACTGTCGGTTATTTGAGCATTGTACTGAATTATATTAATAAAGCACATTCTTATTTCAAACACAAGTTTGTGCATAAAAAAAGCTCAACTTTTTGAGTTTCCGTTTGCGGTTGATGGTTCATAAGCAGGTTTACACATTCAGAAGTTGAACTGCGTCTACATATAAACTACAGCAAAACATTAGGACTCATCTGAGCAACATAAAGAAGTTTAGGATGTTGCGAGTTTGGCATCTTGACATTGTTCTCGATCTATGGTGGTAAAGAAAAATAATATCTACAACAAGTGTTTTTCTTAAGACAAAGGAACTGTCACTTAAGGTGTTTAAGGTATAGCTTTTGGTACTCAAGCCAAGTCATCAGTATAGCTTTTGGTACTCAAGCCAACTCATCAGTATAACTTTTGGTACTCAAGCCAACTCATCTTTCACTATTGAAATAGAGGTAGCAAATGCAATGGCGACAATGGTAGCTATTTAGGAGCCACATGCAAGGAGAAGTTGACCGATCGAAGTGTGATTAATAACATGTTATATCATACCCTAAAAAAAACTATATCGTCGGTATGTAGTTACACATTTGTCGTGAGGTAGACATCCCCATCGTATCGTATTTGTTGTAGGATCACACATACAATAAATTTTAGAATTATGCCAAATATACCAATAACATTCCCGTGAGATCACGGGGGCAAAAACTAGTTTGTATCTAAATAAGGGATCCCTTTCCCCTCCCTCCCCCCCCCCTATCCAAACATACATGATACCTTAATGTATGTTTTCGTATTTTAGAGGTGTCTAAGGGGTGTATTTTATGTAAAAACACAGAGTTTGTACCGAGTTAACAAGAACAAATTGTGTACCGTGTCTAACACGTGTCCTCCTAAACTAGAGTCCCAGTGTCCGTGTCCGAAATCATACTGGCATAGTGGCAGAAAGCGATAGTTTAAAAAACGAGCCGACCCAAACTCCCATAAACATAAAACTCCATAGCGTTATCACCTCATCTTTCCATCATCAACTCCTCTCTCTCCCCGTAATTTCCTCTCCCGAAACGTTTCGCTTTTCCCGTCACCACCACCGCCACTTCCTCCACCACCTCCGTTTGATTCGCCGTGTCCCATTCTCTCTCCTCCCTCCACCAAACCCCACGGAGAAACCGAAATAAAGAGGGGGCGAAGCGAAACGTTTCAGTTCATTCCCAATTACCTTAATCGGAAACCCTAGTTTCATCATTTCGCCTCGAAAATTCTTCCCCAAATTCCCCAATTGCCCCTTACCAATCGCTCAATTCGATCAATTCGGGTGATAATCCGTAAAATTGAATTGGAATTTGATGGGAATTTCTAGGGTTTGTGGAGAACCCTCAAAATTAAACGCATCGTCAACCTCATCCCCGTCGGAGCTGACAACCTCCATCGCTCGTGTCGAGTCGGTAGACGGAAGCCATGAGTTCCGAATCAAAGGGTATTCGCTGTCGAAAGGGCTCGGAATTGGCAAGTATATAGCTTCGGATACGTTCATGGTGGGTGGGTATCTTTGGGCGATTTACTTTTACCCTGATGGGAAGAGTGCTGAGGATAATGCCAATTACGTTTCGCTTTTTATCGCCCTCGCTAGCGAAGGGACCGACGTTAGGGCGCTTTTTGAGCTTAAGCTTGAAGATCAGAGTGGTCAGCAGAACCATAAGGTTCATTCCCATTTTGGCCGCCCCCTGGAGACTGGGCCTTATACTCTTAAATACCGCGGTAGTATGTGGTAAGCTTGGTTTATTTGCTTTCTATTTTTTTTGGTGTGTACTTTTATCATTTGTTTGTTTGATGTTTGGTGTGCATAATGAGCTGCTTGGTGTTGAGGATCATGGGTTATTGTTGCGTATGCGATATGTTGGATGATGTTCTAGCTCAATTTCCATCACTTGTTAGCGTAAACTTCCCACTTATTAGTATGATTAGTAAATTGATAGTAATGTTATTTTCTGGGTGATGCTTATGCTATGTATGTGATGCATTTTTATCGAATTAAACCATGGATTAATTATATGATTTGGCTGCTAGACTAGCTTAGGTAAGAGTACAGATTAGTGTAGAACCTGTTTGTTTCTAAATTATGCTTTGTAGAGGAGTTTGGAATCGACATTTGTCTTTTAGATTCAAGTTTAGCTTCTTTGGTGAGTTTGTCGGTCTCATTTTGTAGCTTAGATTGTCAGTACTACAATACTTAAAATGGCTTTTGATGGGTTACAATGTTACACTTTGGAGTATTGGATAAACTATGTAAGTTGTGGGAATTTCTGTCATGAGTAAAATAGTGATGCTACTGATAGTGTATTATTTTCTGTGTCAAGTCAAGCCAATCCCTATCACTGTGTCCTTTTCGTAGATGGGTTTGGGATTCTCTGCAGGAAGTAGCATATGTATGGAAACATTCAACTGATATACATGGTAAACTATGCTGCATCCTAGATGAATAAAATGTAAGAGACAGAGGAAAGAGAATGTAACAGTAATTTTTTAAGTTCTCGAGTGTGTTTAGGAAGATTGGAAGACTGAAGTAAATATCTGCATAATGAGCCGTTTGATGTTTGAATTTCTGAAGGATTATTATCGCAGTTCCCATTAATCAAAATAATCAGGACATATTTGGGCTGAAATTTTGTAGCATCCAGACTCATTACTAGGGTAAATGATGGTGCAAGCCTTCTGATAAAATAAACAGCATGCCACTGCTTCCCTCCTTTGAATATATTGGTGGGGAGGGGGAGGTTATCTAGGGAATAATATGCATGGGACATCTTAATTTCACTTTACTGAGTTAGGTGGCTTAGATGAGATTAACGCTTTTGGGTATATCCCTATATGCTCCGTCGTTGGACTTAAGCCTCTTTGATTAAGGGTTTAAAGTGTAATTCGGTATGATTTTCCTCTCTAACCTCACTTTATATATGTCTATGTAATTATGTAAATGGTCAAGGAGACTTAAGTGAAAGGAATACATTGAAATAGATGATGGAGGAAATGTTAAGTGGTTAGAGAGTGTTTGTAGGATTCAGGAGTAAATCTGCTCACACTTAGCTGGTTAGGTAGATTTTCTCTGAACATTTTGGAAGTATCACGCACTGCAACTTGAAGTGAGATATCTCTGGTGATTTTCTCTCAATGTTGCTTTTGGATTCATTTGGTACTCTGGTGATTGCTCGAGGAGGATGTCCTCTATTTCTCATTCAAACTTAGGTTTTGAGGATGTTGCATAGTTGGAGTCAAGTGTTACATTCCCACCGACACTTGACTTTCTTTCTTTTTGTGGATATTCTGAAGATAGTCCTAGAGCTTGATAAGCTCTCTTTTGTATATGGGTATCATCCCTTTAGGTGTCTATTTGTATATGGGAGCCACCTTGGGGTCTTTTTGAATATGTAATATCCGAACTTATAAAAAAAAAAAAGATAATGTGAGAAGTTAGAGAATCATTAGTAAAAGGAAGGTGCTCAGGCTGGGTTCCTTACCATGTTACTGGATCAGGCGCCAAGGGTTGCAACTGTGATATGCTTTTGTTTTGTTAGTTAATGCGTTCTGTGATCTATATTGTGTTCGTGTAGATTTTTTCAATTCCTTGATTTGGTTCCTGCATGTTGGCTTTCTGTAATCTCTGTTGCCTTATTAGTGACTCATTTCAAGTATTTTGAAATCTTGTTACTGATTCGATGGTCTGTTAACATAATATTATCTCATTAATCTGGAAGAGGATTGAATTGTGGGAATTTCAATGATGCAAACTAGGAGGGCTATCGGTCTTTTGCTATTGCTGATGGGGAAGATGGTTTGCCCAAAGATAGAGATTTGTACGAGTTTAGGGTATTTAGTGAACCCCTCCCCCCCCCCCCTTTATTTCAAATGACCGTTAAAGACTTGACAGTGTCATTTATGTAATCTTGAAGGTGAAGTGTTGAGTTAAGATTTGGAAGAAGACTGAGAGTGGCGAGTAAAAACAAGGGAAACAGGATTAAGTTAGAGGGGGATGTGTTAGCTGGTATTGAAGAATAGGAAGACATGAGTAAGAGAGTTACAGTTAAAACTAAGATTATTATTTGTAGTTAGTTTCTTGGTCATCCCCATTTTGTTTTTCAGAATTATTATTGTTCCTTGTTTGTTTAGTCATTTATGTTATTTTATTTTTGTTTTAAGGAGTAAACATAAGACTCTTACAACAAAATTGTTCTTATGGCATAATGGCATATCCTCTAGGCAATAATGTTCACCTTCCGGATTACTTTTTGGCACAAATCACTTGCTTTTGATGGGCCAAGTCCACTGGAGATGTTAGGGATATGCTTTCTATGGTTTTACAGCAAAAGTGGTGTAGTTGTGATTAGTTTATCTGAAATATGTGTTTTCCTCCAATGAACTAATTTCGGTGTCCAACTTCTATCTTTCAAGGTCTTTTCTGAACTGTATTCTTTCCCCTTGCCTATGCGTTGTAAAGCTATTGTGTGATTCTTTCACAACTATTACCGTCTTTCGCGGTGTACTTGTAGTCTTGTTGTCTCTTTTTGCTCCCTTTTATCATGATTGTATTAGTTTGCATCCTAGATTTGTTTGTTCGCATCTTTGGGTTGAGTTGAGCTGTCACATAGTGGAGTTTGAAAATTAAAGCTTTTGTTATTGAAACCTCTGAAGCCAGAAGGAAGAAGTCGTGACCTTGTGAACAGGTTTTATCATTATCTCTGATTAGTAGGTTCATCCATGATCCTTGGGACATTGCGTATACTGTTTTCAGATTGTGAGCTTATTTTCTTTTTTGTTCGTATATGTTCACTCGTCTTTTTTCGCCCCTCTTTGTAGCGAAGTAAGATCTATCAATTTTCATGCCTTGGGAGTTTTGTTAACATTGCAGATATTTGACATAACAGAGTCTTTGAGACACATAAAGTAGCCGTCAACCATTGCACATTCAAACTTATAGCAAAAGTGAATTACCCAAAAGTTGAGCTTCTTGGATTCAGTTTTACATGACGGAGTCCGAAAGCTGACCTCCTCTCCGTTATCTTTCCTTGAAATCTTTACTAGTCCAGACCGTTCATGACTCGCACGAATTCAGAACTACCAGTTCTAGTTGTCAAAGAGACTTGTGGCTGGGCCTTGGGAGGCAATATAGTATTGGTTGGGGAGTTCGCTACTGCTAATGGTCAGGGTCCAGACTCTTGATGATGATCTCGCTATGCTTTGCTTCTTATTAGGCTAGTTTGGGCATCATTTGAGTTAAAAGTTGTTGAAAAGTTGTGGATAAGTTTATCCTAACATGTCTGCTGTTCAGGGTTTTTCTTTTGGAATACAATACTAAAAATTCTGATGAGGGAGTTCCAACATTAACTCAGATAAGCGTTGGGAGGAAATCCTTTATGATTACCATCATTGAAATACCATGCTGTTGATAGTACTAGTGTCCTCTTAATCAATATGGGCTACTGTGATCCTTCGCGAAGGTGTTAAGGAATGTTTTGTGGGGAGTAACATGTGGCTCCTTTGGCATTATAATGAGAAATATCCACACGTAACGGAATGTGATTGATGGAGGGAAGTGAAATTGCCTTATGGCTCTAGAGATATAGGATTGGCTAAGAGTTCCGAACTTCAGTGCTCATGGTACCCAGACCTACCAGCGCTTCTGGGTAAATGAAGAAATTTGTATCACAAGTATTTATGAATACAACTCGTAGATTAGTTTCCTAATAACACTTTTCTTCATTCTCTCCTTTTCTCCCTTTATCTCCTAGGGAACTCTTATATCCAGTCTAATCCGCTAACATGTACTCTCCAGTTAAGAAGATTGATCGGTGTTTCCTGCTGAATCTGAAATCCATCTTGTCTATATAGTGAAAGGCGAGTGATGAGTTGTTCACTTGTTTACCAGTATTGCAGTGTTGGGAACACAGATAGCTAAACCCAACTCAAGTTCTGATGCGGAAGGATGTTTGAACATTAATTTTTTTTAACAAATCTATTTTTTTTTTTAGTTAATTTGAAGTTTTCTAACTTGGGAAGTATCGTATATTGTCTCTTTAGTTAGTCTAGAGTCTGATAAACTACTCCGTTCCTAATTATTATTTGGGCCAAACATCTCCCTTTCTTTTTCTGGTATTCTATTTGTTTTTATTGTGGTTTGTTTTCCCTCGTCTTTCCTTAACTTTCTATTCCATCCAAACTTTAGGCGATTCCTTCAACTCTGTGTTAAAGCAAATTGGAATAAGAAAGTGAATAGGAGGACGTCTTAGATTTTTTTTAAGTTTCTTGCCTTAATATTTTAGGTGTTGTTAGACTATAAGCGGAGATGGAGTTATTCGAAATAGTAGGTTTATTTACTCCAGCCGTGAATTGAACAGTTGTAAGTAATGCATGTATTCTCAGTTTCTAACTAGGAGTATTGTAATGAACTTAGATGGCAAGTATTTATAAGCAAGCCATATTCTATCTGTTGCGACTCTTTCCACGATAGACTTTGCGATTGTCATTGGCCTGGATGAACCATTTTTTGAGGACTAAAAATCAATGTTATGCTGACTGTATCTGTATTATACCCATCCCCTTCCCCCCACGGCCCCACTCCCTTCCCAAAAAGAAAGAAAAATCAAAAACCTATTAACTGTTGTAAAAAGGTAGATAGAGATCTTTGTTGTATCCGCTTGAAAACATTCTCTGTTGAAGGAATATGTGTAATTCCATTTGGGTAGATTTTGGGATTGACAAGAAGGATTATTTGATCCATAGGGAAGATGATACCCTAGTAGAGGATGAGGACTTGTGCTTAGGCTGGTTGATTTCATGGTACATATCTTTGACGGCACTGTGGTTATGTTGATTTCGAAAGGAGTGTGATTCCACTATGTTAAAGTGTGAGTATGGCATCTGTCGAAATGGTTAAGAATGTCTTTCAGGATCTGGTTCATGCTTTTCTCTTATTTTCTTTCATCCGAGGTCAAACAGTTAATGGCTTAAGGGACTATATTCTGGGAGGATGTTCGGAGGGGGCTTGTTTCAAATGATTATGTTTCCTGGGACTCGGCTTCGTAACATTCATGAGACTTTCTTATTCTGTGTCAAAGTATAGGGATTTTGTGAGTTCTTCATTCGTGCACAACTTCTCATATGATGCAGAGGGAGATTTTATCTTTGACTATCTTCCATGGATCTATTTCACTAGACCTTTCAAGCATCATAAGGATGTGGTCTAGAGGTGGCTCTGAAGTTTTTCTACTCTTCCGTTTCTCTAACTCCGTCAGCTTGGTTCCCTGACATTGATGATATACTGGTTTTTTTCTTAGACAAAGGTTCCAGGTAAACTTTGCGCTGCTATGTGCATCATGGTATTGAGCAAGATCTCCTAATGATTTACTTTTGGAAAAGAACGCTGGCCTGGAACCTCTTTATGGTTGATGGGTAGTCAGGATGTTCTCGTTTAGTTGGATTGCAAGGTTGCCTAACTCTTAGGGGTGGGATGAGGAGCTATTGATTGTGAGGTCAGTGAATGCCTATAATTAATCAGCCTGCAATCTATTAACGAAAGAAGATTCTGTCGTAGTTTGCTCTAATTGGTATGGCCATATGGTTATTATTTTATTGGATAGAAACTTCATTGCACACTGTTTTAATATTTTAGGTTACCATAGGCCATGATGAGATACTCGCCTCTTTAGAGGCTATGGGAGTGGGAGTTGTTGGGAATATCCCCCTTACTCGGTTCCCACATCAAGGTTAATTGTAACTACCTTATTTGAGCACCTTATACTCTTCTGTACTCTTGACTCTGGTCGACTATCAACCCAACTTTTGTCCTATTTCGGAAGACATTGGAGTTTATGTGGCCTCTCATTTGCATGTTTATACAGTGTCTTTTTTTTTCTTTTTTCTTTTTTTTTTTTTTTTGTGTTGTGTTGTGTTGTGTTTGTCTCTGTGAAAGGGAACATTTGGGGAGTATTATCAGGTTGCTTATTTTTAAGTTTACCTGCACGTTTCTGTTCATTTGGGTAATATATATTTTATGTATGTTTTCTGCTGAAAACTTGGATGTTTGAAGTTGGTTGTCTACTGCTTTACTTAAGTTTTTGTAAAATGGGGCAATATTGGTCCTACTTAGTCTTGGAGTATTCTCTCCCCCCCGCCCCCACATCTCTGATTTATACTACAACAATTTATACAAAACAAAACGAAGAATCAATTTTGCATCTGACTGTTTGATCTCGCAGGGGCTATAAGCGATTTTTTAAAAGAACGTCACTGGAGGCATCGGATTATCTTAAAGATGATTGCCTTGTGATTACCGGAACTGTTGGTGTGGTCAGATCACATACTGAGGGGCCCAAATTATACTCAATATCAGTGCCTCCGTCAGATTTTGGGAAACAATTTGGGCAACTTCTAGAAAGTAAGAAGGGTACTGATGTAACCTTTGAAGTTGATGGTGAGATCTTTGCTGCACACAGCATAGTGCTTGCAGCTCGTTCACCTGTGTTTAGAGCACAGCTGTTTGGTCCAATGAGGGAGAAAAGCATGAATTCCATAAAGGTTGAAGACATGGAATCTCCTGTTTTCAAGGTCTGTGCTATGACTTTACTCATTTTGTTCTTGGTATTCTTGCTGGGATATGAGCTTGCCCGGCTTGTTTGCCCTCTTATCTCTGCACTCTTTCGACTCCCTTTTCATGTTGTGACCTTGTTGAAAGTTTTATGTAAGGAATGTAGATGTCTAGTTCGGCAAACATGAACACTGATGTCGTAAAGAATTTCATGGTAAAACGTCGGTATCTAAAGTGTTTCGTCCTCACCGTCTTTCACTTGAAGTGTATAGTTGAAAGACAACAACAATCTGTCAGTGCCTTAAAGGCTCCAGCCTTATGCTTATGACGAGGTTAGGGGGGTCGGGTATACGTAGCTTCATCCGTCTATGTTAAAATCATAGAGAGGGTGTTTCAGAATCACCATGATGAGGATTGCGTTGAAAGTTGCTCAGACCATGGCTTATTAAGCAAAATTACACAGATAATGTTAAGGCTCACAAACAGTTAATGAGCCATTTTTCAATGCTCCACTATATATCAAAGCCAATATGTAGTAACTTTTGGGCTTCAATGGGAATGAATGTTGACGTGTTTAATTGAACAATGTTGAGAGGTTCTTGATGTTTCACGATATGACGCTGACAACATGTGTTTAGTTGACTGGAGTGTAATATTTTTGCTGTGTGATTTTCAGGCACTACTGCATTTCATATATTGGGATGAATTGCCAGAGATGCATGAGCTTACTGGTCTGAATTCCAAAGGGGCTTCAACCTTAATTGCTCAGCATATGCTTGCTGCTGCGGATCGATATGGACTTGAAAGACTTAAACTTCTCTGTGAGGCTAAACTTTGTGAAGATGTTGCAATAAATACTGTCGCCACAACTTTAGCGTTGGCTGAACAACATCATTGTGTACAATTAAAATCAGATTGCCTAAGGTTCATTGCACTACGTGAAAATCTCAGAGGTAACGTCCTGTATGTATGTCATGCATGGTCTTTTATGTGCCATAAAGGATTGTAGCATGCATTAGCAATCGATATTTTTATGACAGAAGTGTGCTTATGAAGATGGCTGTATGTTTTCTTACCCTTTGTGATAGTTCCGTACACATGCTAGACAAATGGCACATCTAAAACTCTTATGTTGAACTATACTCAAATTTTGGAAAATACTCGTCATACTTTCTTATTTTGTTGCGTCTGAGTGAATAATTGGTGATAGTCTGATATACCAGTAATTTTTGTGAACAACATTGTTGATTAACAACTTGGCCTTCTTATCTATTTGATCAGTTGTCATCAGCATACATATTTGCAAGGCCTTGTGATGGACGGGCCCAGTATTTTTTATTGCTCGTTTGTCACTTATATGTCTTCTTTGACAAATAGAGTTTCTAGCTGCTTGGGTTTCTCAGCCTGTTGTTATCCTTATACTAGTATATCACGATCTGAAGATTTAGCTTCTGAGGGAGTAGTAGCGTAACTGATGTAGGGAATTATGTTTATGTTGTAGCTCTACCTTCTCTTCTTCTGCATTTTGACCCGTTGCTGAGCAGCTGCTGTTCTGTTCCCAATAAGTTTGGTCTATTATTTATTTATTGATCAGCTTAATCAGCTTACTAAAACTTGTAATGTTTTGTTTCAGCTGTGATGCAGACGGATGGTTTTGAGTACCTGAAAGTCAGCTGCCCGTCAGTGATTTCCGAACTCCTGGATTTTGTAGCTAGAATGACTGAGCATTCTAAATCTTCTCTCATGTACAGAAACGAGGCCTCCCTGGATGGCGGTGACATAAATGGAAGAAGAGTGAAGCAAAGGTTATACTGAGTCCTGATACGTGTATAATTCGTCCAGATTTAATAAAATAGGTTGTCTAGACATTATCGAGTGTCTTTTATGCATTTGAGAAATACAGATATGTTGTGGTTATCTTTGAAACTTGATACGGAGTATATAGTATCAATTCTTTCTGAATGAATTTCGTGCTTATTGATTGATTGTTGGACCTCTTAGCTGTGTAATGTGAAATATTTGCCGGGGCGCTGTTTCAGATCGTTTCGGTGTGTTTGTATACTATACACGTTTCGTTTGTATGGCCTGAACATGGTTGTGAGTTGTGACTTTGGGAACTTTTGTTACGAGTTTCATGTGTGTAATACAGAAAAATGTTTGAGTCGATAAAAACTGTTAAGAGTTTGCCACCAATTTGTGAGAGCTCATGCGTCATTGCTTCAACCAGTTTGTACTCTGCTGAGTTTTGTTTTCTTTCTTTCTTTCTCCCTTTTTTTTTTCTTTTCTGTGCTTCGTTTTTCATCCTACTTTGATTAAGAAAGTGCGTGGAATGCTGTTATTCTATCTAATGCGCAAATTCAAAACTCGGAATGAGATTGAAGTAGGTTCTTGCTGTTTTATGAACCGATAGCAGACGTGCAAACAATGTTCACACTCCCACAGCACTCCATTGGACTTAACTTGGAGACCTTAAAATACCAATTGAAGCGCTGAAAATCGTGATATTAGGTGGTGGCGCCAAGTACTCACCAGGAACTCAGGAAGAAACAGGTTCGCTAAACATCCTGTATTTTACGTCCAACATCTCATTTTGACAGTCAAAACATCAATGAAAAGGGTGGCTATTGGCTACGTCTAAAACAAGTTTGACCGTTTGGCTAAAAACAATCTAATATATATATCTAAAAGCGAATAATTTGGAGCGCATTGAGGGTGTCTAGAGACCCAGAAATGCAGGGAGAGAGTCCAAGATATGTTTAACTCTCACATAAATTATTAACCAAATCCACATTAAACATTAAGAAATGCACCGGA
This sequence comes from Spergularia marina, assembly GCA_963680865.1. NCBI lineage: Eukaryota > Viridiplantae > Streptophyta > Magnoliopsida > Caryophyllales > Caryophyllaceae > Spergularia > Spergularia marina. The sequence continues at coordinate 14,185,970 of OY804559.1, forward strand.
AGAGAGTCCAATATTTGTAAAACTCTTCTATAATAAAATTATTATCATGAAACATAATATAAACGGTTATAACTTGGGCTACGTATATCAGAATATTATGATACATATATCATTGAGTTTGTGTCGAAACGTACTTCAATAGATGATCCATTTACACATACGTTTGAAAAGTTAAGTATGATTTTGGTTGAAATATTCCGACAAGTTTAAGACATTAAAATATGCACAGCGAGTCCAATATTTGTAAAACTCTTTTGTAAAACAATATTTGTAAAACTCTTTTGTAAAACAATTATCAACCTGAAACATAATATAAACTGTTATAACATGGGCTATGTATATCTGAATATTACGATACATGTATCATTAAGTTCGTGTCGAAATGTACTTCAAAACAAGATCTATTTACACATACTTTTGATTTGGTTGTGATATATTAACAAGTTTAAAAATTTTGTGAAAGATGCTTAAAAAATGAGTATTATCTAAAGATAAAGTATATGGAGTAATACTTTGTATGATGACATCAGTGATTTAATGAGATTAGGAGACATCTTCACTAACAAATATTTAATTATTTGTCATGTTTATTTATTTATTTTAATTAATAAATAAGAATTCCTTCAACTAAGATTTCAATTTTTCTCGAGAAAAAATGTCATCAGGTCTACTACCTGGATCCCTCTCCTCAAAACAGCCCTAGTATATATACACCAACTTTCCTGTGTCAACAATGTAGCATATTAGACAGTGGCGTCGCCTACAAATGGTATCAATAGCATTGAATTCTCTACCATCATTTTAGAATTATTGAGTTTGGTGGACACCGCAATTCTCAAAACACAATAGGGGACTTCATCACTTGCCTAAAGCTTCAGCAGAAAACCACTGAAACCTGAGTGAGAGTGAGTAGTGTACTTACTAAACAGACAATTTTGTAGGACACTGCTGAGATTGCTCGTGCATATAACGGATAGTCTTCCATTTTCACACCTGCGCAATTGTGTAGAGTATGTTACTGGATCAAGCAGCTTCACAGAACTTAGACCTAGTAACAAAGCTAATGAAGGAAGAAGATGGCTTTGCCTACAAAGCAATAACAAAAAGGAAGCACAGTAATTACCAGCAACTTTCTGCATTCTGCTCTTACAGATGCGAGTAGTGGTAACAGCAAGGAGCAACTGTTCATAACACTGCCACTTAATACAAGCACAGGTGCACCCAAGAAACGTGATCACACACACATCACTCTTCAAAGATCCATGCTATGACTTGGGAGATCATGTATAGCGAGGTCTTCAAGAAGAAGCTACATTAATAGCACATTCTTTCAAAACATGTGCCACATCTTCCACTACTCCTAACCTCCGAAACCAATCGACTAGCACTTGAGAGGCTTCTTTGCCAATCAATATGCCTTCTTTCTCTAGAGATACTAGGAAGTCCAAAGCAGTGTTTAGCCTGTCCTCCTTCTCATAAGCAGATAACAGAAGAGCCACGCATTTATCATTAGGTTCAATACCAGCCTTTCTCATATTTTCAAATGCGACACGAGCTTTTTGACTTTGACCATCCAATTGATAAGCATTTATCAACAGTCCAAACACCTTAATGTCGGGACAAATTCCAGCTACTTGGATTGCATTGAAAATCCTCTGAGCACCTTCGACATCACCCTTCATAGAGTATGTTCTCAGCAATGCTTTATAAACTTCTCTACCAGCATAGATCTCTTGATACTCCATTTCTTTGATCAAATCTTCTCCTTTATCAGGCATGCCAGCCCTGATGTAGGCCATGATCATGGAACCATATGATCTCCTATCCAATGGCTGACAAAGAAGCTTCATTTCCTCAAATGTTTCTTCAGCTAACTTAAAGTGACCAGCTTTGCTGTACATGTGAATCATTGTAGTTAATGTAACCTGATCACAAGTCAGGCCTCTTTTACTCATCACCAGCAGTACATTTTCTGCATCGTGAAGTCGCTGAGACTTTGCATACAGATGAATCATCTTAGTATAATCGCGAACATTGCCTTCAAATGATTCTTCCGAAAGCACAAGTCCTAAAATCTAGATCCACAATCAGATTTTAGTTCCGAAAGCATATTGAGAATCTCTCCAATATTTTTCATTTTATTCATTGCAGGGAAAGAAGACTCCAATGTACTTCAAGCACCAATAAAAACAAAGCTGGGACAGTTAAACGGATTTACCAAAAAAAAAAAAAAAAAAAGTAACAGACAAGCAGCAAATAGAAGGAAACCATAGGAAATATATGGAAAAAAGAATGGTTAAACGTCAAAAAGATACTTAGAGTAGAAACCTAACTAAACATGTTTCACATTCATACAGGTTCATCATAGTAAAAGTAAGCAAACGAAAAAAACATTCATCAAACGCATAGCTGACAAGAAACAATGAAAAATAGTAAAGCAGAGGTAAATAGTTACATCCGTTCAAGTATGGAGATGAAGGGATAGGCTTTCCTTCCTGATACTCTTTTAGGATGCAACAAAATATAGAACTTTCTTGATCTCACAAAAAAAAAAAAAAAAAAAAAAAAAAAAAGGGTGCGGGGGGGGGGGGGGGGGTGTGGGGTGGGTTATAGATGTTTCTAATGAAACTGCAGATTTACAGGTAGCTATAAGTATTCTAAGAAATGAATAATAGACAATTTATTCTTAGCGCCAAAACAATCTATAATAGCAGTCTGCCTTGGGAGAGAGTGATGCGACTAACATGAACTACTGGTGAGGGTCCCATGCAGAAATTTCATTTAATGTACTGGAATGGATGGGTGATGTGGTCACTTTTAAAAACTGCTCCTAGGGGCTTCAGGTGCCTGACACTCACCGTGTCCAAGAGTAACAAGTCTCACAACTAACGAGGCGCACGTTACAAATTCCTTTTGCCCTTTTATCCTTGGCTTTTATCTTTGAAGACCAGAATAGAGGTATGTGCAGAATATTAATTTGAGAAATAGAAGTTTGTTTGTTTGAGAAACAGTAGGCATGAACCTGGAACCTCATTGCCACAATCCCTCGTCGCCTCAGTGCACTAGGGCAACGTCAAGCAGCAATAAGAATGGACCGGGAACAGATATGGCTGATATCTGGGTACAGTCACAGTAAAGGACCAGGTTGGCCTGGTGGTTACTAAGTCAACCTGCCTGGGGGTTGTCCCGGGTTCGAACCCTCATATCCCCACCCCCGCAGCATTAGTTAATAGTTACTCCTTTGTACCCCCAAAAAAAAAGGGTAAAGGACCAGTGCTGACCCTCATTTTTAAATTAATGTACTTCTGTAGGAAAAAAGTTGCAGAATAATTTACAATGGCAAGAGCCTAAGAAAGTTGCTGAAATGAGAACGTGAAAACCTGTAACTGGCAAACTGTTAGGACTTGGGATCATATTTTCTATCTTGATGTACTCTCTCAGGCAGCTAAGTGCTATAAAAAAACCCCTTACAACCCCAACACAGCGGCAGAAAATACAGGGCCAGGCTCACAAGAAACACTGCCAAACGCCCAAAGGCCCAAATTTTAGTACAGGGCTTATATGTAGTTTCCCTCTGCTCAGTCTTCACGAATCACATGCATCTTTTTCCCATGGTATATTCAAAATGCAGGTTTAGGGAAACTCCTCTGGGTAGCTTCTCTCTGCTATTCCTACTCAGTGGAAGCAAAATCAGTGCTTTCTTCTCCAAGCACACACTCCAACACACCAGTGTACTGATCAAACTACCATTAACACACTGAATTCTTCAATAAAAGTTTACTTGTGCCATGAGCTCAGACGACAAGAATAACAAAGCCTTAATCCCAAACTGACTGGGGTTCAGTAAAATGCATTGTCTTATAGACCCGTGGATGTTAAGAAAACAGTTAAAAGTAGGAAGAACGTAAAGCAAGACCAAAACAAATGAGAATAGGTTAGAAAGATAGTGATAAGAGAAGAGAAAGAAACAAAACTTTCAAGTAGAAACCTATGAAGAAATTTAGATGAGAAAGAAGTTAACGAAAATTCAAGGGGGGGAAAGTAGTCCAGTGCATTGAAAAAAAATACTTTATCCACATGAATCTTCCATCCACTGCACTCCGCCCTTTCACAAGTTTTATATTGTTCACTCTCAAGTAGACCAATCTCTTTCAGTCAATCTTATCCACTATCCACGACTTCTTAGATCTTTCCCGTCCTTACTATCATATCGGTCCACCTCTCAAGCCTTCTAACACGCATATCACTTGGCCTCTGTCTCATAAGTTTAAACCACCTTAGATTATTCTCCTTCGTCTTAATCTTCAATAGATGCAACTGATAGTTTATCACCTTATTCCACAACCCTTCTTCCTTTTATTGCCACACAGCAGCATACATATCGTCCCCACATTCATATTGACATAACACTATCTAGGATACTAAGTACGGATCTACAGATGCAAGGCAGTAAGGCTTGTAAATATTGTGATGTTCATTGATCCAAGGAAGTAAAGTACTTATTACTTGTGAAAACAAGAAATAAAATATTATTTCCCAAACAACTGTGACTGAGATAAGATTCAGGGAAACCAACGGTTGGAAACTAATGTTAAATGAATCCCTAATCCGAGTAGGTAATATGGGCTCACCGGCGTTGATAGTGACACTATTTCGTTAAGAGCAGGTAACCATCCTCCTGCCAAGATGCATGAACATATAGCCTCCGTTTTTGGTCATCAATGTAGGTAAGCTTAAGGGACCTATACTCCTATCCTATCCTTAGTCCCTCAAGCTGCACCGTGTTCTATACAAAGACGAGTAAAGGAGAACCCGGGGTAACAGAAACCTAATATGTGGGTTATGGCAAAAAAAATCATGCATCTCTTTAATGCAGTAATCTAAATAAACCTCAAACTGCCAGAATTTTCACCACTAGATGGCATCAGTAGACACCAGTTTGAATAGCAACACAAAATGATACTACACCAAAATTCTCACAGTATTACATACAACTCATTAACATGTTTATTTGATCAGCATATACAGTTAGAAACCCATGTAAACATTCAAAATCAAGGCAACAAATAAACCACTCAAACAACATTACCTCAGTGCGTTACCCCTATGTCGAAAACATATAATGAAAATTACGTCGATAATCGCACCAATTTTCATTATGTGTCATACCCACAGACAACATAAACCAAAATAAATAAACCCAAAAGCATAGTAGAGAACTAATAAAGAAAGAGAAATGACCTCAAGAAACAAGGGATGGTCCAAAAAGGTCAACTCTTTAAGCACAGCAAGCCAATCAGCTCTAATGGGCTTCATAATCTTAACCCAAGTAGCCAACAAATCAGACAAAGTACCCTTTTCAGGTGAAAAGCAGATAATCTGTCTCATCATAGCCTTACATCTTCTCTCCATTTTCTTGGGAAGTTGTGAAATTGCAACTTTCTGTGATTCTGACATCTTATCTTCTTTTATTTCAACCCATTTATATTTGTGCCTCTCTTTGTAATCCTGGATTTGCACATCTCCTCCAATTTGTGCATTTAGGGGTGATGTTAGTGTGAGTTGAGTTCTCAGCTGTGAACATTTTGTGGGTTTTTGGAGAAATTTGTAGGGTTGTAGTGGGAGTTTATCAGTGAGGAAAGGGTAGGAGAACAAGCGTGCGGAAGAAGCCATGATACTATTCTAACTGGATCAGTGGATTGAGTTGAGTTGAAGTTCAGTTCAGTACTTGCGGTTGGAAATTACAAGTCGAGTTGAAGTTCAGTTCATTGCTTTTTGGGTTTTTTTTTTTCTTTTTTTTTTTTTTTTTTGAGATCTGCTTTTTGGGGTTCTTCATTTATGATTACGAATTTGTTCCGTAGGAAGGAATTTGGGCAGAAAAGGAACGAAATGAAGCAAATAAAACACCACATCGAAAAATAGTAACACAAGAAAAACTTCATGATTCTTTCGTGATTTGTTCAATTGATGTCTAGTTTCGTGATTGTGTACAGGGGGTAATTTCTTGATGAGAATAAAATAAGGGTTTCCTTTTCCTCTCAAAAACACAGCACAAAGACTTGTTTCCTTGTTTTCGAAAAAAGAAAACTACGCAACACAAACACAAAGTCGATAATCTTGTCTTGTTTCACAAATTTTGTCAGCAGACTTCTGTGTTTTGTTGAGCCGTGTTAAGGAATAATTACATCGAAAAATGCACGCGGTACCCCTGTACTATGGGGGTGTGCACACGGTACCCCTGTACTTCAACTTAGTGCACACGGTACCCCCGTACTTTTAGGTACTACACAGTATGCCCTTTTTTAACTCCGATTCCGTTAGTTTATGCTTAATAATATTGACATGACTACAATTAACTTAAATTAATTACCAAATAATTTAAAATAAAATGATGATAATAATTAGAAAAAATTAACCCCTACCCCTCCATTTTTCTCTCTCCTCTCCCCTTTCCCTTTCCCCTTCCCCTTCCCTGCCCACCACCACCACCACGTACTAACTTACAAAGTATGTTAATGTGTATTAAGAGGGGTAAATTAATGTTTAATGTGCAATTAGTATGTTAATGATGTAGAATAGTTGCTTAAATAAAGTAATAAAAAGATTATCTAACGATGTTGAAGCAAAAAAGAGTATGGTGTGCAGTTTTCAAAAGTACGGGAATACCGTGTGCACTAAATTGAAGTACAGGGGTACCGTGTGCAAACCCCCAAAGTACAAGAGTACCACGTGCATTTTCCGTAATTACATTATACTCCGTTAAGAAGAATTTACAATGAACAGACGGAAACGGAAATTTGAGATTTTTATAAGCGGATAAAGAGTACTTGTGACAAATCTCAACAAAAGTCGGAAAAAAATAAAAATAAAAACAGTCAAAAGAAATGTCCTGGAATTGAAGGGTAAAGTATGTAAGTACCGTAAATTACAACAGGGGATCAGCCTAAGTTGTCAGGTAAGAATAAAGAGTCGAGGCATTTATTACATTTTGTGAGAGTAAAGTACATGAGAAGTTCAAATAACAAATTTTCCCGACTTTAGCAAGATACTAACAACAAAGCAGGGAGGATCCCATTTTCTGCCTCCCTAGTTATGGTATTATCAATGATCTGGTCCATCTGATCACCACAATATCTGTACTCATGCCGAAGAACTCGTCGTTGAGTGACCGCGGGTATTCTGTCATGAAATCTGAGTCCATTCAGCAAGGGTCACACCTCCCAGCAAACAGATGATCGAAAATTGAAGCTTTCACTACTGATTCTCAAACAGACCCATTTTCACAAGGCTGAGCCTCATGCATCCCTTGTCCGCAACCCCAAACACGAATGCCCCAACAGTGTTGGTAGCAGCTGAATGTGCCACAAGAGCAAGCTCACAGCTAATACCAGTGACTTCCAGGTCCGACAGGTCCGCCTTGAGCAGCAGCTACCTTTCTTGCCAAGTACTGCGGCTTAGGCTGTATACCGTTGGTCCCTTCCATGGCTTCATCTTCTCCTCTCTCATTTTTGCAGCCAGGGTTTCTTTTTGGATACGAACCAGATCCAATATATTGAGATGGTATAGCTGGATTTCGCACAATACGTCGCTGCTCCATTACCTCGGGTGTTGTAACGGCCCCACAATTGTTGTAGCGTAATACAGAACCGACAACCTTCCCCGGCCTTGCAGCAGTGCCTGTGTCACACAACATATGCGTTCACTATACAGCGCTTTCAGTTCACTCGGTAGAACGAACAAACGAGCTTAGATAGGCCTATAGGAGCTTTGGATATCCAACTAGTAAGATTTAAAATAAATAAAAACAATATATTGCCCTCCTTTTTTAGCTTAAATTCACGGTGTCACATCCTACAACAAGAAAGTACCACAGCACTCCTATTTGCCATCCAATTTCTCAGAGTCCAGCATCAAATGAGGACCCAAGGCCCAAGCAATTGGGTTTTTCATCGCTAAGGACCCCCCTCAGCTCTTTTTTTCCGTTAAAGACCAGCTAAAGCTAGCTTTTGTAAACTTCTTAATGTAGAAAGTTCAGTTACCATTTCTTTTACATTTATAATTAGTTACAAATAAACCCCAAAGTCGATAACCTGACAATTTCTGATCATACTTAACGCTTTATCTGCCTTGACCTTTATATGTGCACCACTTCAGACTCTTCAAACAATTGCCTTAGTAGTCAGACCTCAATAGACACAAATCTCACACCCTCCTCGCTCTCTCACCTCCATTCGTCTTGCTTTTATCTTCTACTCCCAAGACTAAAAGACCCAATAGTTTGGGTTTTACTAAGCCCTCCAGTTTCTAATAACTTCAATAACATAAACCCAGATCCAATCGACAGTAACAAGAATCCAAAAGAATTTCAGAGCTTCAAAATACCCCCCAGATTGTGAAACCACATCATTTGTGCAAATACAAAAGAATTTCCGGAAGTTTGGGTATATTCATAATAGACACTGTAACAATAGCATACAGAGAACACAGGCGAAAAATAAAAAATTTACCCAGAGCCAATTCAAAGATAATTCTTACCCTGTACAGTTTGAGGAACTTGTAGAGGAAGCCTAGCCATTGGGATTGCACCGTTTCTGTCCACATGTGACTTCTCAACTTCCTTAATGCGGCATTTGGAGAGGTCCTCAGTGACTTCAGCAGACCCATGGACCGAGTTATCATTATACAGTACACATTGCCTAAAGAGTGAAATAGGGTGTAACCAACCGAGTCAACAAAACCGGAAAACAGCTACACACTGAAGCTGTAGGAGAGTAAGACCACAGAGTATTGAGTAGTACCTCGGCAAGGAAGCATGTTGCCTGTCAGGGGGGGTACCAGTTGAACCATTTTTGTAATGCTCTTCAAGGTAAGCAAACTGCTTCTTGAAGTGGTCAACAGCACTGCAAATAAAGTTTAGGAATCAACTTTAGCAACAAATCAGACATCACGCACAATCAATGTGTTATGTAAAATTTTACCATTGACAAAGTCATTAGGGTTTGTCAATGGGGCAGATGCTAATGACCAAATACCTTGGATACATGAAGCTAGTTGGCTCGGAACCATCCAATAACTCCTTCAACATCTGAGGATGATATTCTAGAATCTCCCTATAGATGAGCTCCCTAACATCATCCTTTGTCATTCTTCGTCTCTCAAATTCGAATTCCATTTTTGTGACAGGTTGAGCAGAAGGCTCCCTCTCAACCTTAGCTAGACCCTTGAAGTATGGATCTGCAAGAGCCTGAAATGCAATAACACGACTCTCATTAAAAGAATCAGAAAGTTTTGATGCATCAAGTAGATTGCTTACAAATATTACACTTCAGGAAATTCACGTAGCCAACAAACCTCTTCAGCGTTCGGGCGGTCCTTAGGCTCAAAGGCAAGCATTCTTTCTAACAACCTTAGGGCTAGAGGATCAGCATTTGGAAATTTGTGGGAGAAGGGAATAGGCTTCTTCTTTCGCATACTGCTCAAGTATCGTCTAGCTTTCTCATTGCGTATCTGCAGCAATATATTTACATCAATTTCCATGTTCAGGAACAAAGGATTCAGCTACGGGATATAACACGTAACTGGAAGCACAATGAAATACATGGTTCACTAAAAACAAACCCGCGCAATGGCTTCAGCAGATGGAGCTCCCAACAAATCAGTCATAAGATCCAGTTGGTGAACTACATTCTTTCCTGGAAATAGAGGTTTCCCCGTAAGAAGTTCAGCAAAAATGCAACCAATGCTCCAGATATCAATAGCAGGTGTGTACTGGGGAAAGGACACAAAATGTAAACATTAGAGAAGAACAACCGAGCCTTACTCCCAAAATGATTTGGATTGAACATGATAAAGTCACAACAAAAGCATTTCACCGAAAGTAATAACATCATTGACATTAACCAAGTATGGTGCAGGCAGACTATGAAAGTTCTCAACTTTAGGTTATGAAGATTCCATTGACAAGCAAACTGTTGAAATTGCCCACATCGTTGCATGAATCAATACATAGTGTTCTAATCTAAGTTACTGTGAGTCTGTGACACTCCATAAACCCAGAGTGTCACTATCTGACATGACACTTGTCAGACACGAGACAAACACCTGCTTTCGACAATGTGCCAACTCTACATAACATAGGTTTTAAATTCTAGCATTCAAAGTTCTCAAAGACTGCTCCTAAGAAAACTTAAAAATTAGCTCCTCCAACTATATTAGGCCACACTGATTTCGAATATCAACTCGCAAGCTCCGGCAACTCTTCATTACGCTACGCTTAAGTAAAAAAGTCACAGCCTAATGTAACCTTATGATGGCTATGGCTCATTTATAAATACGATAGATCATTCCTCATGCCATCAGCCGTGTGATATAAACATTATGCACTGAACTTTTTGTAGCATTTCTTTTGGGCGTAAAATGAAGTGACCTTTTTGTAACTTTTCTTTTGGGCATAAAATTCCAATTTGACAACTTATACCACAATAGAAAGAAAAAAATATATATTACGACAAATTTCACCAATAATTTGTCAAAATGGTGATGCAAAAACAATTTACTTCTTCCCTCTTCATGAAATTCTGGAGATATTTGAAAGTTAATACTCCCTCTTGCCACAGCTATTTTTGTCACAAACTCACAATTCCATTTACACATACTTTATGAATAAACAACCTTCCTATCCCTTCCATCCCATAATGTACCTATGGCTCAATCGAAAGTCCAACACAAGTTCAAATGTGGTTCAGCGACTCTCCCCTGTGATGAATTGAGACACAATGCAATATTTGCAGGTTGTTGTCCAAATGTCAATATCCCATCTCCTCTGCAATAAGGGTTCTGAACACCAACAGCAACTATCACTATGAAATTTCAGTTCTTTATTGATAGCAATAAACAAGGACTGCCTGAAATTGCCCGCGAAATGGAAAACCCAGAAATGCCATAATTCCTCGTGTGAGCATACCAAAATAGTTAGTTCGTGACTTAAATTTTGAACAAGCCACACAGCCTACGGAATATCGCTTGTAATTCCTCTAAGCCAGTATCGCGAGTTGTTGATCTTCAATCAAGATCACCATTGCTCATCGATCTTTAAAGAAATTCCTTCCTTTATGTCCTCTCTAGTTTGCACTATCAAGTTGAATCAGCTGACAATAAGTGAAACTTCAAGCCTCAAAGGGAGGGCAGGGGAAGAATTATCAACATCAGCGAACAACAAAGCCAATAAAGATGTGATGAGCTGGGCAAAGTTTATCTTATTATTGTACACTATCAGATTGTGCCTCCTTTCCAATCTTCATTAGCAATTCAGCAACTGTCATCTTCTGTTTATGTATGACGACAACCATTCCACTTTAACACTCAGAGTCAAATTTTACACGATTGCAACCATGCATCACTAAATTTAGTCAAACAGGAATCCATTGGCTATTAGCCAGAGCCCAGATATACAGCCAGCTGAAGAGAAATGAACACTAAGCAACTCTTTCTTCCCTAGTTGAATCAGCCCTTTTCCCTTAGTATTTCGAGGGTGGGAATGAGTCCTTTAGCTCTATCGACTGGAAGTGGATAATCAGCCTTTTCATACGTATTAATATTACCGAAAAGTCTTTCCCCCTTTGTTTTATCTTATTTAAATTCTGGTGGGAAGCCTCAAAACTTCAACTTTGAAATTGGATTTGAATTTTATTTAGTCTAATGCAAAATGATACTATCATTTCTGTAGCTACAATTCGATATAGATGAATATAGAGCATAAATATGCTCCTTTCCTTTAGGCAGTTTGGAATACTCAAAGGATCGATTCTTTGTCAAGAAATTTTTATTGCCCCTTTACTTTCAAAAACTCGTATAGACTAAACTAAAAGAAGTTTTATCCATTTATAGATGGAACTTCAATAGCAGCTAGGTCTAGAGGGAAGTTATGAGCATTATGTTCATGCATAACTTCCATACCAAGGTTAGCACGGTTAGAGTTTGGCCAGCATACGATAGAGTGTATTCTAGTTCATACACTAGGTTGTCTGTTTAATGTCGAAAATTCCGTTAGTCTTTCTAGTTTAGTTGATAGGGTATGAGACTACTCCGCAGGAGATCCCACGAATCGTGAAGAAAAAGAATGGTTCATATTACAGTGATAACCGTCTTTTTGTGCTGTTGGTCTTATCTTACTTCTTCAACAACCTAAGTTTTTAGATCCTATCAAGCAGGGAGCTACAACTAACATCTTTTATTAATTTAAATATGGGACACCTACTGTGAAAGAAGGTTCCCTGGATGATTGCTTCTATCGACTGTCCTTCTCTATGTTGACTGGGGAAGCCTCTCAAAGTGCAACCTTACTTTGCATGCAAATAGAGCTCCTCCACAAAGAGCCGACATTCAACTGAATAAATCAGTTGCTTCAACCAAACTCGCCAAATTGACAACTCAATCCTAGCCATGACAACAGGATATAAAAAGTCATAGTTTAACTGTACCTTGGAGAAAAAGGATCCACACAGCTCGGGAGCCCTGTACCACCTTGTTGCCACATAATCCTAAGTAATAAAGGAAAAAGAAAGAAAGATGGACTTAAATTAGAGGGCAAGCAAAAAGGCATCACAAAAGAGAAGGCAGATGAAGGAAGAACAGAAATTAGGGTTGATGGCAGTAAACATACTGTCCAGAATATAGCAGTTGGAGTGTCATTAAATGCGACCCTTGCAAGACCAAAATCACAAATCTTCAGCTTGCAATCAGCATTTGCTAAAATATTTTTAGGCTTGAGATCTCGATGAAAGACATTAGCTGCAGGAAGTAACAGTTTTTATAAGAATCAGAGAGAAGTTAGAACTAACCACGCAACCTTCAGCTTTCTAGCACTTTCCTATATTATGTGAAAGCCCATTCCACCCAATGTAACAGAACATACCTGTATGTATGTATTTTAAGCCTCGAAGAAGCTGATAAAGAAAGAACTGATAATGCTCTGGAGTCAAATCATCATTTGCTTTGATAACCTGATGAAGATCAGACTCCATTAGCTCAAAAACGACATAAATGTCTTTAAATTCTCTTCTGGAAGGAGGCAGCAAAATATGCTTGATTTCCACTATATCTGGGTGACGGAGAAGCCGGAGAAGTTTGATTTCACGTAGGATACGAGTGGCATCGGAAACATGCTCAAATATATCATTTATTTTTTTTATTGCTACTTTCTCTCCTAGATGGGTGTCATAGGCAGAACACACAACACCATAACTCCCTTTACCAATCACCTCCTCTATCTTATACCGGCTACCCTCGCCATATTCTGTAAAGAAGTCCACTTCTGCGGACCCCTGCATAATCAAATACAGAAACCGTATTAAATGCTACATTCCATCTGTCTATTTGACAATCATTCATGTCCTTTATGCAGCACAAATAGAGAAACAAAATCATACATATGGGAAATTCTGTTTCCGTTTTTCTACCTTCGCCTACTATGATTTCACATTCTTTTAGGGTCTTGACCTGCTATGTCGGGTCCAAAGATCAACCTGACTGTCCTGCCCACCGGCGAGGATATGTTATTGCACTTTTTTTTTTGAATTTTTAATCATTCAACTTTAGCTTTTAAAGGAATCAAGTGAGAAATATCTCCCTATCATGACCTAATTTCATGATTGCAGCTAATGCTGATCGCAAACTAAAGATCCAACCACCATTCTTCAGATTACAAATGAAAAGAAATTACCAAAAACCGGAAAAAGTAACACAAAAATTACCAGCACTAAAGATCATTGAATATCAAAATACAACACTTGAGACTCCAGATACCCATTAAGGCAAACAGTAACTTACTAAGCAAATCCAAACCCGAAATCCAAAGAATGTTTATTAGCAACATCAAAGTGATCAGCTGATAAATTCGCAATCATTAATTAACAATAAAACATACTCAAATAATAATTACTATTCCAAAGCAGCAACATCAACAATAACAACAACAACCAAGTCTTGGTACCAAAATGACATGGGGTCGGCTAACATGAATCGTCATTCGAAACCGACATAAGTGAGCAATCAACGACAGAAAATTAAAACAGCTGGATCTTAAGCTTGCAAATGAAGCTATCAAGAGAGAGAAATCAGTACCTTTCTTCTTTGATCAGGTTGCATTTTTGCCACAAAGCATCAAAAAGAGCACCTTAATTCAAATTCACCGAAAGAAGATTAACCCAATTGATGATTTACTTTACAAATTATTACTGCTGAATCAAACCCAGATCAATTAATCCACAAATTCCCAATTTCTGACAAAATTTAACTCAAGAAACTATCTTTAAGATGAAAATTATTCCAAAAACCCCACAAAGCTCCTCAAAAAGACCAAAGAAATAATTATAACCCTAAACTTTTAGATCCAAGTAGCTTCTCAAAGAAGCAACAGATCAAAAAAAAATCTACTGCTGTGATTCAGGAACAGAGAAAAAGGGTTTTATCAGTTTAAGATTACAACTTCAAAGGGTTTTTTTTAATATTTATCATTGCAGGAAAAAAAAAAGATCTAAAAATAGGTGGTGGGATTTATCTACTGAGACAAAAAAGAACAGATATATGTGGGCAGGAATGATTTTCCTGTAATTCTTTGGTAATTTAATTTTAATCAGAATGAATTCTTTTCTTTTTGGGTAAGATAAAATCTGAAAGTTTGGATGAAGGGTAACTTCAAAGTATGGATCTTTTTTGAGAAAGAAGGATAGAGTAGTGAGGAGAGAAAAAGACGAGAGATTTGAAGCTTCAAGCTGAAGAGTGAAACATAGATAGAAAAGCAAGGAAATGTTTTTTATTTATTTTATATTAATTAATTAAATAGTGAATAATTGCAGAAAGTGGGGAAAATTTGTTAATTAGCAGAGTTTAATTTAATTTTTTAGGTGATAAGCAAGAGTATTTAATTTGCTGCAACTGTACTCCACATAATTTTCAGAGTGGATAATGACAGACAGCTGAGAGAGTACAGTGAGGACTGAGAGAACTTTAATCTCAAGTCTAAACTACTTAAAACAAACAATACAAAAAGCAGACAACTTTCAACTGAAAATACCTTCCAACTTCAAAAGAAATGTTTTCAAGGGTTTGTTCCAAGTCATTCCTTGCTACTCACAGCTCACTTAGACTGGTTGAGCACAAGGGTTGATTGATCCTAAATTTGATTGGATAAGATTTGGAAATCAAGATAACTGTGACCAACTTAAGGTGTATGATTGACAAGACATGATAACTCGACTTAAAAGTCGTCTCGACTTGGATTCAACCGTGAGGGAATCACATAACATTTTGACAACTTGATTACTTCACAACCATTCGAAATTACCAAGTGAGATAACTGAAAGACTTGGATTTAGGACGTCTAATGTTTACGAAATGACAAGGTCATTGAACTAAAATGTGAGAGAAGATTAGACAACTATAGAATCTGAATAAAACTCCCAACTTTCAAAAACGAGCTAGCCAGCTAGTTTCAAGATTGACCAAATCCTTCGTAACCTGAGTACCCGAGCCAAACTAACCGATTGCCTCTCGTAAGCGCAATCCAATTAGTGGTATACATATACGATATAGTGTTGTACGATGAGAAGGCGTAAAGCGAGTTACGAGTAGATGTGGCAAAATTGACCCAGACCCGAACATCCGAACTTGACCCGAATTTCTAATCTGAATTTAACCCGAAACCCGAATCGGCCCGACCCGAACCCGAAAATGACCCGAATTCTGTTTGACCCGATATTGACCCGACCCGAACTAAAATGACCCAGACCCGAGTAACTAGACGTTTTAATGAATTAGTTGAGGAAAAATGACTTGGATTAATTATATCACATCTTCAATCACTTAAACTACCAATAAAACTTTAAATTAAGATAATACTAGACAAAAAATTTATAAAATATGACATTAATATGATCAGATTTGATCAATTTGAAATGACGCGATCCGAATTTGACCCAACCCGAACCTGTCCCGACCCGAATTTGACCCGTAGTTGGCACGTCCGAACTAGACCGGACCCAAACCGAACTTGACCCGACCCAAAGTAGACCTGAAATTCATGACCCGAATGGACCCGACCCGAATGACCCGTTTGCCAAATCTAGTTACGAGGGGTAATTAAAATGTGTTAGTACGACGAGGTCCGAAGAAGGTCGCAAGAGATAGCTAAGATTGATCCATTTGTGTATGATGATGTTGTAATGAAGAAATTAAGTATGATTAAGACATGAGGTTTGAAGAGACAAGTTTACAAACTAACCTAAAGTAAGTTTTTATGGAGTACTAGTATACATTAGTGATCTCTCTCCAATTGTGAAACACATGGCGCTCAAAAGACATAATACTCATAACGTCACTCCTACTATTTGAAAAGCGACTGATGATGTCTTTAGTGGAAGCCCTCCTTATAACGTTACTCTGAATATAAGCTAGACACCTAATATAACAAAGTTCTTCATATTGGAGTTGCCGGAAATAATTAGATACCGAGTATTTTCAGTAGGTGATTTTTCACCAAACAAACTTACTATTTACTCAGGTGGTTCCCTAAGACTTTTGCTTACACTAACCACCCAAAGATAAGAATACTGCCGCATCCGAATATTGTTTTGGACATTGATATATGATACTGGAAAACATGACTGAACTTGAAAATTATGAACAGACTGCAAAATGATCTTGTAAGGATGATTTTCCAAGCAACTTCGCATTCTTTAGAAAGATTCATCCTGCATCACATCAAGTACGAGATCAATACACAAGCCTTATATACAACAACTCAGCAACCTCAGACGTCACAAAAAAAAAGCAGCAGACATCTACGGCTTCATCTTCTCGAACGATTCTGTAGATAAGTGAGATTGGGCTGACTGATTCATCTCTTTTTCTGATTGATGACCTCCAGCTTCATTCTTAGTCCTACTTGTAATGCAAGCTTCAAAATCCATTGGCGACATCATACATGAGGGAAGCAGAATCATTGATGGTAGATTCAGGTGGCAACAACTCTGATTAAACGAATGCTATGCCTGCTAGTCATCAGAAAACTGCGCCTGTATACAATTTCGCCAAAACAAGAGCCATATCCAGGGAAATTCATCCACAGAATTCATCTTCGAGTGGTTAATGGCTGCTGAAGAACATTCTGAATTCTGAAACCACCTAGAGAAATGCTTATAGACTGTAAGCAGGCCTGGAAGTTGAAGTCATGGTTAACTCTTATACAATACGAACTTTCATTATAAACACATAGCGTCACCATAAATTACTTCAGAAATCAATTTGATACAATTAGTATGGTTAAACTAATATATGTTGCCCATTTGTGTGCCAATGACATCCGATTAGCTCTGCTAATCACTATATCTTCAAAGACCTTGTCAGAGTTGCATATACAACAACAACATCTTTAACCCCAGTGCCTTAAAGGCTCCCGCCATAAGACGGGGTAACGGGGTGTCGGATGCACGCAAGCCTTACCCAGTTACCCCTATTGAAACATAGAGAGGATGCGCATGGATGACCCAAAACACAGTTGCATATACGATTACCAAAAATCTGCTGGCATGTCACATTATCTTACCAACACACAGAACTCACTATAGATGCGAACAAGATTACTCACTGCACGTGCAGGTCAGGATATATTGATATCTAATTCCAAAACATTGGCAGCTTTCTTGCTAATATCCTTACACTTTTGCTTCTCATTTGGTGCTTAATATTCTAATCGAGTAACTAAGAGTTTGTTTCATTCAACTTATCTCCGGCAGAGTCATCACTCATCACATGGAAAGTTATTAATAGGGACTTCATAGTAACAGTTCTTAAGCTTTTCAAATGTTAATTTTTTTGAACCTCTTTGTCTTGATTAAGAATCAGATCGACCTGCCAAAAGGGATAAGAACAGAATTGACACTTTTAACTTTAAAGCATCTCAAACTGTCAGAACTTTGCTCGATTGATCTATTTTAGCTTGATTAATCTAGGCCATTGTTCAGACTTATTCTACTCTGAGAGTTAAGAAGCATGCACCAACATAAGCAGGACTCCAACAATGTCCAGACACACTAAAACAGCATGGACAACTTGAGATGCATTGTACGAACCAGACTCTTACCTATACAAGAAAACTTGATGATGCACCGGTAGAAATCAATCTAAGAATAGCAGCTGCCACGGATACAGGACAAAAAACAGGAGACACCTTCAATTATGAAGGACGAACATATATATTGGTGAGAAGATGAAGACAAAAGTTGCTTTCATGTTGGCTGAGAATTTACTGAAGGTGGTGTGACAGCAGCTGCATCGCAATTTGTAGAGATCATAGGCCGAGAAGGATCTGAGAAGTTGCTCTCAGCTGACCGGAAAAAGTCCGATCCAGTAGCAACCGAGGCATCAGAAGCCGAATTTCCCGTTCTTGCAGCATGAGGCTTTGCATCTACCTTATTCACTTCATCAGCTGCCGCAACACTCAACTGCTGCAATTAGAGGAAACCAAAGTCAAAATAAAACGAGTAGGTTAAAAATCGTAAATCAGGCTCTTCAACACTATCCTCAATAATAATATCTTAAACCAAAGTTAGCAAATCTATTTACTGGCTGAAGGTATGGATAAGAATCGGTACAAGGCCGCACAAAACTCTTACATTTTCAGGTCCTAGTTCAAGATAGCCAACTAAACAGTGTTAAGCCTACAAGTGAGCCAAAAAACCCAACACTATGGACACTACAGAAGAACCACCTCCTCCCTCCTCGCCACCAACCAAAAAGGAAAGAAGAAAATGACGCTTTGGTTTCAAAAGAAATGGAACCACAGATAGCAAGCAGTACAAGATCTTCTAGCATGAAACTAATTCCGCAAACAAAAACGAAAGCAAATGAGAAACATAACACAGAAAAAATCAGTAAAATGTTTTGGTCAACAAGCACTTACCCTGGAAAAAAAAAAAGGAAAGCAGAAGTATATACTGGAATTAATTGCTCACATACTAGTATACTATTTCCCTGAACACATGTTATGCAATGATCACAATGTGGTATTGAACAGTTTAAGACAAAGGAACAAGAGGGGCTAGGCTAGTGGGTTGTAGAGACTTGAATTGAGTAACTCTTATAGTGATAAATTATAAGCAATGGATATGGGTCACCCAAAAAAAAAAAGTTATAACCATAGGTTGAACAATAACAATAAAACAGCTGGACTTGGATGTAACATAAACCAAACAAAGAAAGGTGAAAGAAGGTACGGAATACATACACTAGACAGCCCTTTGATGTGTACGATGATGATACTAATATCATCAGTACGATTTTCATTTGTCAACCACAGTTTATATGATTCTCCTACAATTGCAGAACAAGCATCCCGAGGGTCTTGATAACTGGAAACCTAATAAGACATCATGAAAGAGAATAGAATAAGATACAACTGAGTCAGTAATATTGGCTTTGTTAATACAACGTCTATGTGATAACTAACTTCTAAAGACTGTGAAACAAGATAAAAAGTTGAACAGCAGTTTGAATCAGTGAAGGCAAATTTACCCCAAAATCTTAACCTTACTTCCATAGAAGTATCAGTAACAATAACAGAAACCAAAGCATGATGATTTAAATTGCTAATTTAATCATAAAGGTAGCATATACCAAGAACAGTAACCTAATAAGTAAAAATAATATAACAAGAAACTCCTTGATTTATGCTCTGCTCATATGATAAACAATTAAACAAAAGATCAAGCAGTATATCACTGTAGAATAATATGCTCTCCTGAATCTGCACCTTGATCTATGCTCTGCTCACAAGATGAATTTACAGATTATCCTTTGACACAAGCAAATGAAAATAAGCGCAAATATGAAGAAAAAATGCCACTGAAAAATCAGAAGACCTATTGATGCATAAAAAGTAGGAAGCACAAGAAATGTAGAAATAAGATGTCAACCACCAAAGCAAACGGGGGAGGCAACAGACAGAGGACCAGCATCAAGAAAATGGAAAAGAAAAGAATGGACATACCATATCAACAACTGCCTGACTAGAGAGGAACTCAAATACACCATCGCTTGCAACAACAAAGAACAAATGATCAGGTGTAAGTTGAACCACTGATACCTCCGGAGCAGCTATGACACCAATTTTTTCGGCCGTACTATCTCCAACACTCCTTGTGAACGCGGTCCCTGGGTACATTCCATTTTGAACCCACAATCTAGGAGGATCGTTGCCATCAGTCTCCTCATTACCCCATGCCTGTATATCTGGATCCTTCAGTCCCTCAACTTGATCAACACTCAAAACTCTAGCCCCGCAGAGCTTCACCCTCTCATACTCATCCTTCCTAAAAGGGGTTTGATCACGAGATAGGTCTTGTGCAATAGCTCGGTCCCCATCCTTCCGAGCAATCACAGCCCTGGAATCACCCACATTAGCCACATAAAGAGTGTTTCCCACGACTAGAGCAGTTATCGCAGTAGTACCACTCATTGTATCATCTATATCACTATCGTGCAAGTCCTCATTCGTTGCCAGAAAGGCATCATTGTAAGCTTTTACAGGATCATCTAACAACTTGGAATCACTAGACAAGATCTCTACCAACCTATCCTTAACAAAATTCGAGCATGGAGTACCGAATTGCCCGTGTCCATCAAACACACCAAAGAAATGGATATCAGGATTACCCTGCAGCTGCGGCTTTATGCAATAGCTATCTTGGTTTTCTTTGTCAGGCGAGTCAGGATAATATCCTCGCTGCGTAAGAACCGAGTACTCCAAACAAAAGTTATGAGACGGTACAGGTATATACTCCAATACCCTCTCCGCAAACACAGGTCTTCCTCGACCACCAGCTTGACCAAATGCCACACCATTTTCACCACCCTTGACGCGCTTTCGACGCTTACAACATTTACCATACACACACCCCATGCTTACACTACACCAATAAATTCTCCTACAAGTTTCCACAATATCTTTCACAAACACCACAATGTCAATGTCCACTTAATTAGACAACAGTATTCAATACTCAACAATGCACCAAATAAAATCAGAGAAACTACCCATTGCAGCTCATAGCAAGAAAACTTAGATGGGTACCCAATCAGTATAATATTGCAGAAAATCCAAGAAATTCCAACCAAAAAGACATACTAAACGTACCAGAAGAAGCATAGAATTAGAATCGAATTCCACAGTAGATAATCTGCCAAACCAAGATTGACCCACTAAAATTGAAGGCTGAAAAAGATCAGAAAATCCACAAAAATACCCAAATTCGAAGACTGAAAAAATAGGTAATCTTCGACAAACGTGCGCTAGGGTTTATGGAGAGAAGAGCTTTGTTTGTGTTGTTTTCTTGAGCCTCCAAAAAAAATAGAAAAAATTGACCAAATTGGGAACCCTAGAAAGACAAAGTGCGTAAGAAATGGTCTGAATTAAGTGAATGAAAATTGTGATCAAAGGGGGCAAAAGTCAAGGACAAGTTTGTGTTGAAGCAGTACACAGTGAGTGACAGTGATAGATAAGAGGAGGGGGGAAGAATTATTTGTCATTCTTTTTGGAGAAGATAACCGATTTTTGTTCTTTCTTTTAATGGAAGGAAGTTGACCATACAATTTTGAATTTTGTTTCTCTTTATTCTTTCTTTCTTTTAAGAAAAAAACGATTTTTTTAGTGTGTAGTCGAGATACTCCCTCCTACCCAAAAATAATCTCTTTGGGTAACGCAAAACAACCAACAACCCAAATAAACAATTCCTCATAAATTGTTAAGCAAACATTTAATTACACTAATTAAAATGCTTAATATAACCTCTAATCCAACCCCTCCCATCACCACTCAACTCATCTCCACCACCTATACCACTGACAACTTCTCTCCACCACCATAACCACCGGCAGCCCACCACATCTACCCTCACCGGCGACACTCTGTCTATCCCGCCGTCCTATCCCGACGATTTACCTTCCCCATTGATCTTTTAATCCCCAAAAGATTCATCAAATCTCCCATCCTTATCCCCTTCCCCACCCTCCCAAATATTCCACGATCATCATGTTGCCTGGTCAAATACTCAATCTCGGCCATCTTGCTGCCTCGACAACCCAAAGTCGACCCCAATTCGAAGTCGCGGCTCAAAGGATCAATAAAAACCCGATTGAGTTAGGGTGAGACCGCGAGGGCGAGACCGCGGCAGTAGAAGGGGCCGAAGTCGGCTGGTGAAGTGGTGATGCGTGAAACGATCGATGACAGAGAAGGGTGGTTGTGTCTGGCATTGTGCGGCTGTGAAAATGATGGTCCAACAAATCTCCACCACCGACGATCAGCGGCGACCACCGAGGACTAGCGAGCACCTCTGTCTCCTCTCGATCTCCCTTCCCGTCCATTCGGCCATCAGCAATCGGACTCCTTTGTATCCTCTCGATCTCGATCTCTTCCCGTCGTCACCTCTCGATCTGGGTCGATGATGGTGGTCGTGAGGTGTCTCAATAATATTGGTGGTCGTGTGCGTGGTGGGTAAAGGTAGAGATCGAGGGGTAAATTATGGTGGTCGTGTGCGTGGGCTGTTGATGGTGGTCGTATGCGTGGCCTGATGATGCTGGTCGTGTGGGTGGGCTCATGATGGTGGCCGTGTGGTCGGGGTCGCCGGAGCTCAGTTGAGGGAGGTGGTGACTGGTGAGAGAATTTGGTTTGAGGAGATGAGTAATTAGTCCCTAGCAGAAAATTAGTAAGGGCATTTTAGTCTCTAAAATTTGCCATATCAGGTAAGTTTTGAAAGAGGAAAATTATAGTGAATCGGACCAAAAAAATATACAGGAAGATCTCTTTGGGTAGGAGAAAGTATACGTTAATAATCTACTACCCCGTATTACTTATTTTACAAAAGTTAGGCAAGAAAACAATGGTTACAAGTAGAAATCACTCAATAAATTTGCACATTTGGGATGAACGCAGCAACAGCAACAAAAAAAAAACAAAAAAACAAAAAAAAAATTGTATTGTTTTATAAGATGTTTTCAATAAGTGAAGAAGTATTCGTTGCCCATGTTTTACTTTTGTCGCCCTATTTTAACACAAGTTTTTTCAATTATACCCTAATTTAAATAACATCGTTTCCTCCCAAATTCGTATTCCCCTATTTCATATCATAGTAGATGACCATGACTCATCGCTCATTCCCATCACCGCGTTTCACGCTACCCCACCACCACAAGTTTATAACCACCGTCACAATTCACTACACTAGCTAGTGTCACAACCATCACCATGGATGGGGAAAATTCTTTAGATTCTCAACAAATATAATCCAACTTTACAAAACTTAAAATCATTAATAAAAGATTGAATAGAATCATTTTATGTTAGTAATGAATTGCTCGGGGACACTAGATAGTCTACATACGTGTCTTATAGTGTTAATTGTAGTCTAACCAATCTATGATGGTCGACATTGCGAGGTGGTCGCTATGATTGTTTGCTAGATTAAAAATTGAATTGACAATGGTTGATCAATGTAGCTACAATGTTTGGGGAGGATCAAGCAGCGTGTCACGAACAGCATTATGCCGATGTTTGACTCCAATCACTCCTGTACATGATACAACATGATCTCCGAATATATCACCCACAAAGACACGCGAGCAAGTAGAGCACGGGTAATCCATGGTGAATAAAGGTACCCCTAGACAATGGCAAAGCACGCAACGATAAGTGCGATCATTCATAGTCTGACCCAAACCGAAATCGGGACCACTCTAAGCCAATCAGAACAGTGTGTATCCTGCTGAGAACCCCACAAAGCTAATTGACGCGGTGTCAAGGAATAAATAGAAGCGGATTCCCTAGCAACCCGAGCGAAATACAAATTTGTCAGTCTCTTCATAAGTGTGGGGGCAATGATCTCACCAGAATTACCCAAGATATCAACCACTAAAGTCCGATTAAAAACACCAACAGCATCAGCAAACGCAGGCCCCAGAGAGACGACACCAGCCTGACGAAGGAATTAGACTGCAGATCAGCAGACTGAAGTCGCGACGATAAGAAAGCATAATGAACAGCATCCCCGGCCGAATAAACTCCTAGCCCTCCGAATGAAAAAGTGAAAGTAGCGAGCCTTCACTGCCAGTCACCAAATCCCGGACCAGAAACAACAACGATACGCTCCAAAGAAAAACGTAGGGCCGCATCAAAAGCTAGTCGGGCCGACCCAAAAAAACGCGGCGCACAAGTACGTAGGGTGAAATATAGCTTAGAGACCCCAGTGCAAGCTCGAAAAAGTAACAACTCACTCTGAGGATCGTCAAGATTAGTAACCGCGCCCATGAAATTAATGGTCTTAGCCACCCTCTGCATAATCATAGAATTACAAAACTCAAAATCGACACTGACAGGCCCACCTAACAACTTGACCCCAAGAAGAGGCCTAGCAATATTAGGAAGGAAGACACCAACAAGCCGGTTTCGTGGATCCTCCGTAAGCCAAAACACCTAAGTTTTGTCAACATTAAGGTGAAGATCCAAACGAGGACCCTCCGCCTGAATCAACTCCAAGATCTGACCTACAACCAAGGTATCACCGACAATAGTGCCATCATCCAAATACCATGTCTGCAAACACAAGTCAGAGGAGTCTCTAATCTTACACGCCGAAGGGTGCAACACTAGAGCAAAAAGCAGCGGGTCTAGGGGGTCACCCTGCTGCACCCCCTGACACGACAAAAGAGTGTGCTCTCCATAATATAATCGAGCAGGGTTGGAGTAACAGAACTCCACCAAACGAGCGAGAGCGGGGCAGCGAAGACGAACCTCCTAAAGCATAGCAGTACGATCCACCATGTTAAAGACATTTCGGAAGTCTACCAATAGCATCGAAAGACCCATCTCATCTCCACGACCCTCAGCCAAGCGGTTAACAACATGCAAGATCGCCTCACCACCCCTAGATACACCCACACCAAATTGTAAATCTGCGAAATAATCGTCCAAAGTAGGAAGCAATAAAGAGGCCGCCACCTTGGAAACCAAACGCCGTCACATCGTGCCCACCACAATAGAGTGAATACCACCGCCTGGCTTAACAAGTGGGGTGAGCGGCACGCTAGCTACAAATGGTCCTAAAACAACATGACATTGTCCATCTAGAAAGAGGTTAACCACACGGGTTGATCTTAAAGATGAAAGAAGATTTTGAAAGAAGGTTGAGAATATGGAGGCATACTTTGGAGTCTAGAGGATTTCGATTGAGGAAACAAGACTGAGTATTTGGAGTGTAAGTTTAACGGGGTTAGGCGCATTGAGACGGAAACAATTAGATTAGAGAGATAAGGCTCGGTTGTTATTGTTGTATTGTTTTGTTAGAGCGAGAACAATGAATGGCCAAGTCGTAAAAAATGCATGTTCTTTTAGAAAGCTTTTACAAAAATTTGTATCCGTGATAACCCGCAAGTAGACCTGGCAAACGGGTCATTCGGGTCGGGTCACTCTTCGGGTCTATTTCGGTTCGGTTCGGGTCGGGTTTGGTTTAGGATAGGTCTAGTTCGAGTGTATCATTTACGGGTGATATTAGGGTCGGGTCAAATCCAAATCGAGTCATTTCAAAATGTTCAAATCTAATCACATTAATGTCACATCTCTTTGATTTTTGTCTCATATTATCTTAAATTGAAATTTTATAGGTAATTTGAGTGTTTGAAAATGTGATATACCTAATCCTAGTCACTTTTGTACAACCGATCCATTTTATATGTTTGAGTATTCGATCTGTCTCATTTCAATTCGGGTAGGGCCAATATTGGGTCAAACAGTATTCTGGTCAATTCTGGGTTCGGGTCGGCTCATTTCGGATTTCGGGTCAAGTAATTTAGGTCGGATATTCGGATTGTGACAGTTTTGTCAGGTCGACCCGCGAGGCTGCAATCACTATGCCAAAGGTTGTGCTCTCACTAAACCCCGCCCTATAAGGCTATAACCTTAGTTGGCAAATGGCCACAAGGAGGCCAGATAATGATTAATTTTACGCTCCCCCATGTTAGTCATAGTTTCCAATGCTCATCTCACATCAATGAATGTAAAAAGCAATCGGAGGGGTGTAAAAATCACCACCCTTAAGTAATGTTTTTTACATTCCTCAGGTTATGATTTTTACACTCTCATATGTGTCACGATTCTCAAGAAGCAATGTTTTAAAAACCGGACCGGACGTCGAACCGGTAACCTCGGGGGTTCGATGGGTCAAGAGGTTCGACTGGTTCAACCGGATCAAAAAACCGGATGACGTCATAATAATAAAAATATAAAATAATTAATTTTTTGCCAAAAATATTAAAATACATACGAAAAGAAACAAAACCGGTCAAAACCGGGTTGAACCGGCCGGTTCCGTCCGGTTCTTGACCGGGTTTGGTTAATTAATCGGGATTTTGGTCCGGTCAATCCGGTTTTGACCATCCCCGGTTTTCTAACCTAATCGGCCTGAACCACTGGCCGGTTCCCGGTTGAACCGGTTCGACCGGCCGGTTCGGTCCGGTTTTTAAAACATTGTCAAGAAGTGTAAAAGTCACTACCCGCTTGTTGCTAATATACTCATCCTTGTAGATCTATAGTAATCAAGACGCTCGATGGATTTGTAAATCTTTCCCTTGTGATAAGAGACCACCAAATAGTGAAGCAATTTTGCCTAGCTCTTGTAGACAGATGTGAAGACGACTTGGACGGGTACGGTCATCTTTCCCAAATGCAAGCATGCAACCACGGTAGTCAACTTAGAGGACCTGATCTCGGACGGTGTGAAAACATTGAGAACCGCGAAACGAGCAACATCACCGGGCCTGCAACCAGTGGCATCCAGGCATACTTACAGGGGAAGCACATTCAAGACCAGTTCCACATATTCTAGTCCGGCATTACCACATGCGCGGTAGATGGAAGCCAGTTCTGGCATGAAAGTTCTACCGAAGGACTAGGGGCCATATATTTGAGAATTCAATATTTCATCAGCCAGGAAGCATCTTTACCTTTTGTCTCCCTTGCTTGTTAAGTTGTTTCTGTGAGTCTCCCAACAATTTTTTCGGGTCTAAGAATGTAAGGTGATATTGTTTATTCTCATCAATCGGTATCACATAAAGTACTTGAATAGCGTACTAAGCAAACAGTGTCTTTCAACCCATTATTCACAAAAGTTCATAGCTAGAGTACTATGTAACCAAAGGTCAAATCACTGTCCAGTCTCCAGGATCTCACTTGATATACTTTTCGAACCAAGCTAACATGTCCTGGTGAGCGTCTTCTGCAGCTTTCAGTGCTGCTACATCTTCAGGATTGTACCTGACAGTCCATCCATGGGATACTCCAGGGAATATCTTCACGAAGCCATCAACCTACACGAAACAAAGAAAAGATCAGATTTTCAATCTGTATGATTGACCAAAAAAAGAAACAAAAAATCTCGGACTTTCCCCGTGAGGCCGTGACAACAAATTTGGCGAAAGAGAGCATTATGAGCTGCAGCCAAGAGCAGAGTCAATTCTGTGGTTTCTAATATGAATTGAACATCTAATCATCACATGATATGACACATATGTCTTCCAGATGCAATTGAATAGTTTCAGTTTAGTTTTATTTAGTCTTTTCTAGGTGGTGTTCAAGGAGAGTACAAGGCAGCAACACTAGAGAATGCTCAAACATTGTACCAGGTGCGGCATGATTGCCCTCTGATAACTAAACCACCACAAGGTTATTCAGCATCATTAAAAATCGTTCATAATCAAAAAGAAAAAGAAAAAGAGAGAGTGCGAGATAGAAGAACCAAACAAGAAAAGGTTGATGTTCTGTGACCTCCAGATTTTAAGTGAGGTGTTGTAAGCTAATGATGGCAAATTTGGCATAAGAAAGCATTATGAACTGCAGGCAAGAACACAATCTATTCTGATGGCCTGGTGTATTTTTACTTTTTTAGATGCAATGGGATAGACCTACTTTCTTTTTGTTCTTTTCTTGGGGGTGTTGAAAGGAGCAAAGGCAACAACACTGGGGAATGGTCAAACATTGTACCAGGCATGTTAATTGATAGTCGAACAACATCTTGATAATTTGTTTTGTAACTAATACAACAACATTACCCCAGTGCCTCAAGGATAACAAATATGAAAGAAATAGGGAGGCAGGCAGAGCAAAACACAAAAAGGTTCATTTTCTACAACCTCCACAGTTTAGGTGAGACGAGGAAAGCTAAGGATTGCAAACCACACCTAGCTGTGGAACGCAAAGAGTGTCCTAAATCCTAATTACAGCATTGAGTATCAATCCTGTGTCTCCTATCGTATTTTTTAGTATTTGTATTACTGCAGAACAAGTTTATGCTGATTGTATCATATTCATATAAGATTAGAAGATATAGATCGAACAAAGGCAGATTTTCAATTTTAAAATGATTGGTTGTCCAGAATTAAAAGAAAACTCAGACGATATGTGAAACATGCAAGTAGTCAAAATGGCAGCTGCAAATGAGACAAAGCAATGCGATACTGATATAGACACTCGTCAATTTGTCACCAAATGTAAAAGAATTTGCCAAGAAGAAAGAAAGGCAAGAGTCATTCCCATACCTCAGGCTTAGCATTAAGAGCCTCCTCAAACTGCTTCAAAAGAGCAGGTGGCGAGAGATGGTCATTTTCAGCCCCTAGAACGGCAAGTGGTACCTTGACACCTGTTAATAAAGAACCGCATGGCTCATATAGAATTTACAAAGCTGAAATGTATATATATTCAAAAAGAAGTTACGCTATAAAGGAGTAGGATCTGAAAAGTCATCTCAGCAATTCTTTCTTTTCTTTTGTTGGTAGATTTAGTGTGTGAATAATAGACAATTAGACAGCTCAATTCAGCTGGTTGAGAAGAGTCAGCCTGCTGTAATTGCATATTACATATATATATTCATTTAAGGAATTCTTCTCATCAAATGATATAGCAAGGCACCAATCACCACTTCACCAGTAGACAAGCAGGTTACTTTCCCTCTTGTCAATCTGGACATCATATGTAGGAGTGAGCGCAGAAGCAGCCCACCTTGTTTCTCTGATGTTTACATTCTTTCTCTGGGCATTTTTAATTACATTTGAGCACTTTCAGATTCAATGGTTGTTGGGAAAATGAAAATGTCAATGAAGGGGGAGGCAAAGGTGAGGGCAATTCAGTTCAGACAAGAAAAAATTAGTAGTCAGAATGTGTGAATTAATCGCGAGTGACGTGAGAGAGGAGGTAGCCAAAAGGAAGGAGACTGATTGTTAAGTAAAAGTCTGAAAGTGCACTGACTGAATGCTGAGAGTTCGCAAAACATTGTACACTCATGGGGTTAAACAATAAAAACCACCGACACCGTCGCACAACTAAGCAATTCTAATTCCTTCTGGAACATAATCTTTATTTTCCTTGGATTAAAAGTATGATCATCATAATTCATGGTTGACACCTACCATGGATTTCACAAGCAACCAACGGCCATGCCACTATTCAGGCAAATTAGGGATTTAGGGGCACTTCTTTAGTGGGTTTAGAACTTCTGAATATAATTCTGTAGGTCTACAGGCAATGTGGTTGGAGCTAAAGGTGTTGACAGACACCACCCTAATCAGGTGAGGAGATTTGATAATGGTACTTTTTTTTGCTTCACTTAGAAGTTTATGTCTAATAGAAGCCACTAGTGAAGAGAAATGGCCTAACACTAACACCTCATGAATAATATAACAAATGCAGATGTAACTTGCACAGATGAGTATGCAGTGTTGATGAAGACTTTCGTAATTACAGTATTACACACGGCATCGTAAGTGCTAAATTGATCCTTACCTTTGACATCATCGACAGTGACAAATGAAGGGTGTAGGAAAACACCAGCTTGTATATAATCACCTTGTGCTAGCTGCACAACGACTTTGGCTGATATGTTGCAAAAAAGAGAATTCAAAATCAACATAGAGGATGAAGACATCAAACGCCAATAATAGAAAATGTTTTGTTCTTCAGGCACATAAAATATAGAAAAATGGAACCTTACCACCCCAACAAAAGCCAGCAGCTCCTATCTTTGATATGCCTTTCTGCTTCAGAAAATCAACGACTGGCTTTGTCTCTTCGTATCCCTTATCCTACACAATCGAAGACATATGAGACTATAAGTCTATAACTGCTATCACCAAACAAAAACTGAGAAGTTGAAGCATAAAAAACTAGGATAAGGGGGGAAAAATATCAGTGAAACAGGCAGACTATGGTGATCTACTGACGTCATCCTTTTCTATTAACGAAATAGTGAACAGCAGAAATGTGGTAATAGCATCTAAATAAATCTAAACCAAGTATAGAAAATATCAATGAGCTTCTCTAGGCATTGAACCATTCATATTTCCCTTTCTGATGAAGCGAAGGACTCACTATTCCTTGAATTTGGAATATGATGAAAGTATAAGACTAAGCAAAATGGCTCCCTAAGCCACTTGCGCTTCTTATATTGTAAATTGGATAAGATATAATTCTCTTACCATTGTCAAAAAAAAAAAAAAAAAAAGATACAATACTCATTTCTCAACGCGATTTTCATTATAGGTCATCCAGAAACGACAAGTTTGGTGATGTTTGCATTCTTGTATAGGCCTACTTTTAATTTTCACCTCATGACTAAAATTCAAACCAGAGAGTACAGTAACACATCGAAACTTACAGTTCCATGGTCTTTTAACCAAACTTGGATTGACCTTTCAGAATTTTCAGGATTGTATGGCTCCCCATGGAAATAATCAGGTACGACAACATAGTAACCAGACGCAGCCACTTTGTCTGCAAGCTTCCTGTTGCAGAAGGGATACCATCCACGTTTAAATTTCAATGTGTAGACAGAACCACGGACATCAGGATTACCATCAGTCTTTTTCTATATGCAGAAAGAACCACTGTTCCCTGAGCATATTCTGGGCCAGAGAGCTATAAATGCAGGTTCACATACAAGGTCCAAAGACGGTCAAGATGACGCACTAACATTCAGATTTCCAATCATTGTAAAGCCTAATTTACCTTCCAACCACTTCAAACTTCCAATTCATAACTCTCAATGTCTTTCCTCGACAAGGTGTAAAAGCAAGAAAATTTATGCATTTGAAATGAGACAATCATGGAAGAATTACCAAAACAAAATTGCTTTCGAAGTGAAGTTACTAATATACCACAGGTTTTAGACCTTCTAATTTAAAGACTAAGGACCTAAGTAAGCATTCTTCTTACACCACTTTTATCAGGCAATAAATTCAAAGTTTTCTCCTTCCTTAGTATACAGTACTTATTGTAACAACAACAACAACCAAGCATTAGTCCGAAAATGATTTGGGGTCGACTAACATGAATCGTCCTCTGAAACCTTCCAATGTAGGCAATTAAAAAATTGTAATCCTTCTATACTATTAAAAGAGGCTTTTTTGTAGCTCTCACATCGACCGGAGATTTTTAGAGAGTTTTGATAGTTTTTTAATGTTAAAAGTATTTGATGTCCATCTAAACACAAAAAAAAAAAAAAAAATTAATATTAATTAATGCAGCAAAATATAGATAAGATATTTGACTTCTGAAACTAGGATGCCCAATCTCATAAAAAAGTTGTAATATCATGCGTGGAGCTTCATACATTGTTTCCTGCTAAAAAAAAGAATTATAATCCAAAAATGAAAGAGAAAAACACACAAATTGACGAGTTATATAGGTGATATGGTGATGATTATGTACACAGGATCGTAACGTACGGTAACCCTTTTATATATTGAATGTCAACTTATGCCTTAACTTCTTACCGATATGTCTTAATATATCAATCTGGCTAATCTTTTATAACAGTCTAATGCAGATTTATTACCTCTACAGTAAGAACAACCAATCTTTATTTCCAAAATAATTTGGGATCGGCTAACAATAGATGTCATTATTGAGAGACCCGTGCATTGCACGGACATTCATCCTAGTATTACCTTAAATTTGGAGCTTCATATCCTGAAAACACAATTCAGGAAGACAACAAGCATGATCAGCTTACAAATTACAATCAATATCATTTTCCTCAGTTTTAAAATATACAAACAATAAAATAAATAAAGTTGACCAAAACCCCAAAAAGTGTTAAAAAAAATGTAAAAAATAAAGGCATGATTGATAAAGGAAGAGAATTCCAACCATAAAATCAAACAACAAACAACAGACCCTTATAACCCCAATATATTTGGGCCGGCTAACATGAATCGTCGTATAAAAACCGATATATGAGTCGTCGTCCGAAACCATAAGATAAAACAAGTGAGGAACATGCAATAGGACTGAATAATTAAACCAAAAAACAAACAAAGCAGCCCAACAATGAAACGAAGCCAAATGTCATGCATGAAAAAAGTAATCAAAGGAATAATAGCAAGTTTAATGGAGAAAATTAAATAAAATCATACCAAAAACATCAGAGATGAGAATGATAGCAAGTTTAATGTCAGGAGAACCAGAAACATAAGATTTGACGCCACCGATTTCTTCAACATGCCCACTTCCACTGTTTGGGTTTAAGGTTGGTGGGTTTTCGCAGCACTGTGGCCCTGACATTTTTTTTTTTCTTAGATTTTGTTTTTGGTGCCTAGAAAAGTGTAGACGATAACAAATGATTCTAATGTGATTGTTGAAGGTTGATTTTTGTGGTGAATAAATGAGTCCTGCAAATTCTGGGTCCAGAGAAATAAATGCCCGACTAGTGAGGAAGACAATTGGAATTAACTCTTCTAGATTAAACCAAAGGGTTGTGGTTTTGTGAATTGATCGTAATCAAAGTCTTGTATGAGACAGTCTTTAGTTGGTTGTGATCAAATTTTCATTATCGTGTCTTATTTTCTTTACCTCACTAATCGAGTGTCAATTCTTTCTAAAGAGTAAAGACAATTACCTTTAATAAATCACATAATAAACTCATAAAACCTGATTGGTAATGTACATGAAATGATACTGGAAAGTGAAGCGTGTGATCCAAACTGTCTCTAGTTAGTAGTCACGGGTAGTTCGCGGTGCATCATCTCACATGTGAGACAGATCCAATAATAAAGCCCCAATAAATTACACACTACTAGTTTTTTAGCCCGTGCAATCGGGATGTTATACTAATTGTTTTTGTAAGTCACGAATTTGCTTCTTCAGACTTCTGATCTGCTATACTTTACAGTAATGAACTCATTATTTTTGAGTTTTGAAACCGTGTTTTATGACCTATGTGCTATGGCCCATATCTATTCGAACTCATTTTAATTTGACACAAATATCTTTGGGTCAAATCTGACCCAACCCGTGGAGCCGTGATTGAGTTCAGGCCAATGACGCCAAAATGTGTTGGAAGAATACAAAAGTAGTGTAAAAGCCGTAGTTAAGCAAACCCAAAACAGGTTTAGAGTGGATTGTAATCAAATCAGAATTTACTTACACCCATGAAAATATATTTTTATGGGAAAAAAAACCTAAGTTTTTTGAATTTTTTTTCATGAAAATATTTTTTGGATTTGTTTTAAAAAGTCTAAAATTTTGATTTATTTAATTTTTACTTTTATTAAATTGAAAATCATCACTAATTGTTAATTATTAACTTGGGTTAATTTACGTGGTACCCTCGTGTTTGCCGATTTGCACGTGATACCCAATGTTTTGCAAATTTGTACAAACTACCCTTGAGATTTGACTGTTTACACACGGTACCCAAAACTTAACCCTTTCATTAACACCGTCAACTTTTTTTTTTAAAAAGGGTTAATTCACGTGATACCCTCGTGTTTTGCCGATTTGCACGTGGTACCCAATGTTTTGCAAATTTGTACCAAATACCGTCAAAATTTGACTATTTTTACATGGTACCTTTACTTTTAAAATTCCGTTAACGCCATCAATTGGGAAAAAAAACCCTTTGATTTTCTCCTTCGTCACCATCTTTATCTTTCCCCCAGTACTTTCATCATCACCATATTCATTCTTCTCCACCACCGTCATCAACATTTTCACCATTTTCCACCGCCACCATCATTTCCACCCATAATAAACACCATAATCACCATTTTTTCATTCTCCATTGAAATCAACTTTTAAACGGCGTTAACAGAATTTTGAAGGTAACGGTACCATGTAAAAATAATCAAATATTGGGGATATTTGATACAAATTTGTAACACTACTGGGTACCACGTGCAAATCGGCAAAACACGAGGGTACCACGAGTGAAATAACCCTCTTTTAAAAATAAAAAGTTAACGGTGTTTATAGGAGGGTTAAGTTTAGGGTACCATGTGCAAACAGTCAAATCTCGAGGGTATTTTGTACAAATTTGCAAAACACTGGATACCACGTGTAAATTGGCAAAACACGGGGGTACCACGTGAATTAACCCAAACTAAATTTTATGTCTAATGTACATTTTAACAAAATTTGGGATGTTGTACTGTGTACATGTGAAGTATTGTGAAGAGATTCAAATGTGCCCACTTTTTGTTGAGGTCCTGAAATTTGGCAGACTATTTTCTCATTAACAATAAGACTATCACATGGTTTCATTGCATTTGAGGGCTTGCAGCAGCTACATAATGCAAAGCATGAAGCCACGAATGAGATCAACGGTTTAAGCCCAAATTACCAAAGTTGCAATTATTAGAATAGTTTTTCCAAGTAACATGGATAGATTAAATAAAAGCAACTACCTATGTTGTGCAATTTCCTTCGGTAAACATCAACTAATTGATGTCATGTTGCTACTTGCTACTTTCTATTAATCTTTAATATATCCCCTCACATTTTATTGATATGAGCACTTGATCGATACTGCAAATAAAATTTAATCAATGACTCAAATCTATGAGGGATTCTATAATG
This sequence comes from Spergularia marina, assembly GCA_963680865.1. Lineage (NCBI taxonomy): Eukaryota > Viridiplantae > Streptophyta > Magnoliopsida > Caryophyllales > Caryophyllaceae > Spergularia > Spergularia marina. Next base: position 14,220,915 of record OY804559.1, read on the forward strand.
GCTATCAAGATATGGTAGCCATTGTAAAGGAAGGAAATCGGATCGTTAATTTTAGAGAATAAATCACAGCCATCCATTATTTGACCTGATATTTAAGAAAATAAAATAAACATTAATTAAAATCTAAAACCCAGCCTCATTTTTTTTCCTTCTCCTCTCCCCTTCCCCATCCCTGCCACCACCCTAGCTCCACCACCGACCCACATCCAACACCGCCTGTTCACCTGAGAATACCACATCCGGCCGGCGACACGACACCGATCTGGCCTGGGTCGTCGCTGGCTGCCATCATCACGTCCTTAGATGTCCACCCTTGTTTCTCTCTCTTCTCAACACTTCTCTTCACCAAAACCCCCCTCACCCCCATTGATTCTCCTGCTACCGCCTCACCAAAACCCCCTCACGCTCCACCCACGACCCCCTAATAGCCTCAAAAGCAACGCCGCCCAAGAAAATGGAGGTAAAAAAAAAAGAGAATATGGAGGTGGAGAGGAGGGCGTCAGTCGCGCGAGTGGGGCCGTGGGGCGTGGGTGGTGGCCGGCGATTTCTCGTCCCATGGCAGCGTTGGATGACTGTTTAATGGTGGTTTGGTTTGGGCGATGGTGGTTTGCGGGGTGGGGAAGGGGAGGAAGACTTGGAGGAGCAGGGAAGAGAGATATTAATAAGTAATTTTTATTAATTAATTTGATTTAATATATGGTCAAATCAACCAAGGGTTAGGATTTAATTTTAGAAATCAAGGGTCATTATTCTTCTCTTTTACAATGGCTACCCAGTGTTGGTAGCTATTGTAGAATTAGTACAAATCTATATCATTATGCTAATCTAATCAAAATAATACTATTAGAATATTTTCTCAGCTTTCATTTCAACCTCTCTCCTCTCCAATTTCTATGCATTTCATTCCACTTCATTCACCCATCTTTTACATCCCAGATTTCATTCTCTACCCCAATTCATCCCACTAATCCAAAATCACTTAAATTTTCCCAATCCCATAAACTTTGTTTTGGTTTCATTAAAACCCTCTCATCAACATATACAAACAATATATAAAGGAAGCGATAATTCAAATGTAATTTGCAGAAAATTTGCAAAGGGACACAGATTTAACTGAAGAGCAAATTTGATAAAAAGAAAACACAAACTGATGATGGGTGGTGATGATTTATGAGATTCCAAAAATGTCAGAAAATTATAGAATGAGTTTCTAGATTTATTGAGGTATTTTAGGATAAGTTTCTGAGCTTATTGTGTAAAACTTATAACAAAAATTCTATTTCTGGGTTAATTGGGGAAACTTTAGTAGGAATTTCTGGGTTTATTTAGGGAGACTTTGGGACGAATTTCTGGGTTCACTAGTTTATTAGCCCGTGCAAAATTGCACGGCTTGTTATATGAACTTGGTTATAACTATATTTTACTACTCATACTTAACGCAAAATATTAGAATTGTAAAAAATGTAACTGACCAGATGTTACCCGTTGTTCAAGGTTAATAGCCCAGTTTTTCCTTGATCAAGTACTGGCCATTAATAATTCGAACCCGTTTAGACCAGTATTCTTTTGGGTTAAACTTGAGATGACCCGTTGTCCCAATTTTTTAATAATTAAGACGAAAAAAAAAACATATTTAATTTGGTATCATCTTAGAAAAGTTATGTTTGATTAATGAAAACAATTTAGTAAGTATAGCGAATTTACATAAGTACTTTATGTGTATGTACGAATTACAATTTTTGACCCGTGACCCGTTATTTTCGGGTCCCGTTTTTGTGAACTGTAATTCATATTAACCCCGACTACTTTTTAACAGACTTTTTTTTTTAACTCTGGCCCCACCCGTTGACCCGTATTTTGAGTTAAAACGAAACACACGCAAGATGTGTTATTTCCTAATATGTTGCGCCTATATATATTATTTCACAAATTATCTCCAAAAATGAAATGATTTGATTTGATTCAGATTATCTCGTCCAAAGTTGTTTGCGAAATTATCTCCTAAAATTTCAAATCCTTTATATATAACTTTGTTAATAAAAATATTAAAAAAAAATCAGTTGCCTTGGTGGTTGAAGTGTTAAACTTGTAACCCTGGGGTTACAGGTTCAAGCCTTCACAAACTCATTTTTTATGTGTGTGATGATGACATCAGCTGTGATATCATTAAATTAGTGATGATGTCATCGATTATATCATTGCTGATGTGGATAGTGTAACTGAAGGCTAATGGGGTAGCTAATGATTAAATTAATATTGGGCGAAACTTTGAGGCGAATTTCTGGGTTTATCGGAGATACTTTGGGTTGAATTTCTGGGGTGATTGGGGTATTTCTGGGCAATTAGGGCGACGGAACTATTCACTTCGAAGGATTGTTGATGAGCCCTCTTCGTGTCGATTGTTTAGTATAAGCGTTGAGTTTTAATGAAGAGAAATGCTTGCAATGTAGGTGTGATGGGAGAGTTTATCCCCGGCTTATATTTATAGTCTTGGCGAGAAAGGAAGATTTAATTATAGGGTTGATTAATGTAGCCTCAAAACGGATGGACTATCTTCTAATCTGGCAATCACTAGTTATTTGCCCCTTGCAAACTTGCACGGGGCGTTTTACCTGGTTTTAGTTTAGGGATATTTGTACATATATCCAATATTGTAGGTATAAGATGTTAATACGTCCAATTTACAATAATGGTGTTAGTTAGATTTTTAAATGACCTGAGTTTTTGACACACTAAAATAGACTCGATACACATTGGATAAACGAACCGTATTGACCAGTGAATAACCTCACAAAAGAGGTAATTATCTATTAATGTTTGAATATTACTACATAAGAACTGCTAATTATAGATGTAGTAATTAAACAAAGCCCTTAACCACATAAAAGTTGATGATATTTGACCTCGCCTGTTTGTTTTGGTCATGAACCCGTTTTTTATTATTATTTGTCACCCGTATTGAACCGTATCTAATATCAAAATCAATCTGACCCGTTCAAAAATGAATTGGCAATTTTCTATAGTTTATATGACCCGTGACCCATACCGACATGGTTTTGTCATAGCGCGCATATCACTTTGCTAATTGACTCGGCTTTGACCGGATTAAAGCCCGTGCGAATTAACCCGTATTTGACATTTATCGAACCCGTATGATCTATCTGACATGTTCAGCTAATTGTGAACCCGTGCCATTTAGACTGTATTTAACTTAATACCAAATTGATATATTTGTACCTTTAATATTATCTAACTATCTCAACCTTGTTCAGTACACTAATCTGTAATTACCCCCACATGTATCTTCTACGTGGCTAAAATGGGCTAGACTACGCAATACATTATGTGAAAATCTAATCTCAAAGTTCAAACACTATTTTGCCGTGTTCATTTCATTTGTTATTAACTTGCGTAACTTAAAAAAAAATATCCATACCTATATTGTTGTATGCATAGTTATATGCGTGTAGAGTACTTCCTACGTACTTTTACTTTGTTTAATATATTCTAAAAACTTTTATATTTCAATTCATTTGTCTTATGCTTGCCTCCTTTCTACTTTGGCCCAGTTTTTTTACCTGTGCAAAATTGCACAGTCTGTTTTATGGCATTGGAATAAACTTAAGTTTATTAAATACAGTTTATATATTCAAATTGAAATATTGATTATATTCATTTTCCTTTATTAGCGTCTAAAAATAAAAAATAGGATATATGATTCCGATGACTCGACCATGTGTAACTGACTTGTTTTCCCTGATCAAGAACCCTTTGAATGACATTTACCCTTATTTAACCAAACCACCATTTTTTAGGTCAAACCCTACCTGATCGTACACCAAAATTTGACTCGTATTTAAGACATAAAAAAACAAAGACGAAGCCAAGCCCAAAAATGGATTAGGAGAATAGAAGCTTCATAAACTAACTTAAAAGTCAATTTTACTTAATTAGATGCATATCCAACCCGATAACTGAAAACTACCTGATTAGACATCCTCTTTAAAAGTTCTGAACCCGTTTAACACGCAAATACTATTTGACCTAACCCATTAACTCGAAATTAGGTCAAAACTAAAAAGTTTTCAAGCCGAAAATGAATCTAATCACTTGCACTCAGTCATGGACCCTATTTATTTTGTGAATTATAGTCGACAATAACCCAAATCAGCTTTATTGGCATATTTCTGCTCACTGATTACTTGACTCGTTAACCTGTTTTTACCCGTAATCAGCCCATTTAGGCTCAGTTTGATATGTCTCGTTGGTTTTATTTTATTTATTTCCTTGAAAAAATAAATAGATTTCCCTAACAAATTGTTTTTGTTAAAATTAAGAATAAGAGAGATATGAAGGGATCCTATAATTTAAGAGTTTTAGCATTGGGTATAATTGCCATAATTTGTGTGGAGTTGACGCGAATTATGAAGGATTTGTCTTTTTGGATTATGAAGGATTTGAGTCTGTTCAGCAAAAACAGATGTAGCTAGTAGCTTTAGTGTTGTCTACAGTTGTAGCGTTTTAGAAGTTGATAACTTTTAGTTGTAGCTGTTGTGAAATTTATTAACATGTTCGATACAACTAACTGTACGTTGAACTACCAAAATTACGTAAAATGACATTGGTATATGTTTGCAAACACGTATGACATTTTCCTATTTCACCTACCTTGTTGGCGTAAACATCTCATTTTTCCTATCTTATGTATAATGGTAACTTGTATGACATTTCTATAATGTATAGTAATTTAGATTATGTCATCAATTATATTATTCGTAATTATTTTATAACATACATGCATGTACATAGTACAATACAGTACTTATTTAAAAAAAAAAAGGAAAGTGGCGTGAAAGGTGGAGATAAGTATGCAGCCAAATTTTAGGGAAGAAACTAACCAAGGGTATATCTGTGGAATGTAATCACCAACAACTACCTTGATTCTCAAACGTTACTCTTTGTAACGTTTCATTAAAGCTCACAAAACATCTATAAGCTATCTAGAAATCTATAGTGTAGAACACCTTCATTTTATTTGAGTAGTGGTTTGACTAATAAACTGTTGCGATGAACATGGCCAAAGAGTTAAATGGGAAATCAAACATATTTTTATTTTTGTAAGAATTTGTACCCTTTTTATTCATCCATTTCGGGAACTAAAGAGAGAGATATCTTACAAAATCAAACATATTAAAAAGCCATTTGTATGATATTAATAAGGATTATTTGTCTAACACTACCTTATATAACGTCTTTTTATCTAACACTACCTTATACAACGTCTTTTTAAGGTAGTGTTAGACAAAGAATACGTTGTATAAGGTAGTGTTAGACAAAAATATGTATTAGGGAGTGTTTCACAAATTTTACGTTGTATTAGGTAGTCTTAGACAAAAAATCCTTTAAAAAAAAACTACCATTTATGTCATTTCAACAGGTTTAATTCTTATTATGTTAATTTCTTATTTTCTAGTTAGCTATATTCATGGAAGAAATTTTTTTTCTTTTCAAAATGTACTATTCTCTAGTATATCAAACGACATTTCATATCTTATTTCTAATTTAATTTAACTTTCTACACATAAATAAAGGAAGGCTATAATCAAGACTTATAATTTCAAAATGTCCTATATTTTTGGAAAAAAACGCAATTTTTAATGATGGGAGTAAAGGTCCATTTTGAAATATTCTACGTATAGTTTTTTTTTTAATGTATTACTATTTCCTATTGTTACGGTCAATTTTTTGGTGACAATGTATCGTACGTTCATATTTGCTACAAATGTATCTTACGTTCATACGAATTATATGGCCGCAATCTCTATCTATGTAGCGTACTTATCTATTCATATAATTTAACTATTTTGCAGCTAGTATTGCACATCTTTCCAATTACATTACAATCCTTAAGGATAGTTCCAGCATTTTTTTAATATAATAAAAATGTTCGGAAAAAAAACCACCCTAAAAAGAAGTATTCACACTATATAGAAATCAATCATATTACATCAACTTGAAACTTGTAGCGTATACATCAATACATACATCCTGGTATCAATGGAATATAACACGAAATCTCATATGGCAGCTTATATATAGGCATATAGCAACTTCCTATTAAATAATGATTATGATACAAATGAAAAAATTCACAATCAAAGAAAGGAATAAATTTGTATTAGGTAACAGTAGCTAATGTTTTTGTTTTCGTCGTTGTACCAAAAAAAAAAAAACAGAGAGGAATGAATCTAATATTTATGCCAAACGTGTAATCGCCTTCTGCTGTACTGCTCTACTCTTTGATGAACACCAAAAAAAAAATGAGAAAGTTTTAATACACATTACAGTTAAAATAAAGGCGAATTTTTTATATGCATGACTGGCGGAGTACCTTAAATTAGAAAGTCATATAAAGTGTAGATTTAAGGAACTGATAATATTAAGAACTACACTCATAACAAAAATTGAGTTCTGAGAGTTTCCATTGACAATTACCTAATGTGATATCTGTCTTGTAATCCTGACATAGAAATTGAACAATTAATTCATATTCATAAAACAATTACTGGAGTTATGGAACAAATGAAAGAGGGATAGAAATGATGCATTAGATTGAAACGAAAGTGATGCATTAGTCTGAAGGTATAGACAACTACAACAACAATGAATTAAAAAGAATCGAAACAAAAAAGTACATATACGTTGTGGGTTTGTTGGCGTAATAATATATATATATATATATATATATATATATATATATATATATATATATATATATATATATATATATATATATATATATATATATATATATATATATATATATATATATATATATATATAGATATCAGGTGCGAACTCCTGCTCGCGTGAGAACTGCGCACCGCCATAGAGTGACACTCGCATATAATGACACAAAATATCCATAGAATGACACTTACATACAATGACACAGAAAGTCTATAGAGTGACATGAAAATTTAGAGCTCATGTAAGAATTGAACCTACGACATTCGTGTATGTACACAAATGCTTTACCAAATGAGCTATCAAAACCACAATTCATACAATGAACCGAACAATAACACCCGTGTCCATAGTGTCATTCTATGGACAAACCCGTGTCATTCTATGGACAAACTCGTGTCATTCTATTGACAAACCCCTGTCACTCTATGGGCAAACCATCACCAATAACACCGAAGTGCGCATAGTGTCATTGTATTGACAAACACATGTCATTCTATTGACAACAGGGCACACAAAACGCATGACTCCATGCAATGACACTCACACTCCATGAAATGACACTCACAGTCCATACATTAACACCTCCACGCAATGACACAACAGTGTCCATACAGTGACACCTCCATCCAATGGCGCCAATTGTCCATACAATGACACACGAGTGTCCATACAATGACACAAGGCATTCGATATTTCGATGCCATTCAATACATAACCTAAAATGACACAAGAGTGTCCATACAAATGACACAAGAGTCTTCATACAGTGACACCTCCTTCCAGTGACGCCAATAGTCCATACTATGACACAAGAGTGTTTATACAATGACACCGACTATACATACAACGACATCTAATGTCTATCAAATGGCACCAATTATCCATCCAATAACAAACACATCCCATAGAATGACAAGTTTTGCCGAGAGATTATCCACACAAAAACACCCAGTGACCACAACCACTGCCACGGGAACCACCGCCGCCGCCGCCACAAATAACAACAACAATCGCAATAACAACAAACAACAACCTAAAATACAATCGGCGGCGGCGAGTAATAGATCAGCGAAAGCGAGACAGCGACGATAATAAAATCAGCAGAAACACCACATAAGATTTCCCCAAAATCACATCATAAAAATAATACAAAATTAACAAGTAAATCATAAAAAGTAAGCTGGATTCGATCAATACTAACAAGAATGCGACTCAATTGAAACGTACGATTAACTCTACGAGATCAAATCTAGAGTTCTCAAACGTTGCCGGAGTTCTAAATCGGTCGCGATAGCGCCGTCAAAGTTCTCAAATTCGTCAAAACAAATCAACATTTATCTCAAACAAAAATCAAACAACATAAATTGCAGCGAATCAAAATCAAATTACAAAAAAAAGGAGCAGAATGGGAAGAATATACATAGATCGAATGAATTAGGACAAATCAATCAAAAGAATAAAAAATCTAGAAAGATCTTACCGAAATTCGTAGAGAGGGCGACAAAGAGGGTGGGAGTTAACGTGACCAAGGCGGTGGCGGCGACAATCGAAACCGGCGACGACGAGGAAGACAGTGACTGTGACGTTGAGAAGAAAGAGAGATCGCGCCGGCGTAGAGTAAGGAGAGAGAAAATGTAGCGGCTTGTACCAGACGCGACGAAAGTGACGGCGACAGACGACGGAGGTGGCGATGGCGGTGTCGACGAGAGTTGAGAGCGGGAGAGGAGAGAGAAAATTTCGAGGAGCGGGAAAACTGGAGGAGAGAGACGAAAAAATTAAAAATGAGGGGAAATGGGAAAAAATTGGATACGATTCTTTTTTCTAGTGGAAGACACGTGGTTTAGTTAGGGACGTCTAAATTAGTAGATCGGGCGGCTCTTAAAGTATGCGCAGTACTCACCTAAGGAGGGGTACATATATATGTATATATATATATATATATATATATATATATATATATATATCAGTCAGAAGTAAATTTATGTCAGAAGGTCAGAAGTAATCTGAGCCACACATCAAACCAAAATCAATGGATAAGATTAAACCAATTTAACAAAAAAAAAACATAAAAACAAAAAAAACCCACTTCCTTTTATTTTCTCTCTCCTCCCCAACCCCCCCTACCCCACCCGAGACCACCACGTCCCCGCAGACAGCCTTCCCCGACCACCGCCATCACCGGCGGCGACACTGAAACCGTCACCGCGAGGCTTCTCTGACGTCCCCTCCGGCGTTCCCACACGTCAACGCCCCTTCCTTCTCCCCCATTTCCTCCTTTTTCCAATTCAAAAATTTGGGGAGAGGTGGCCAGGAGGGGCGGCGAACGCGGGGGAGGGGCGGCGAACGTTGTGGAGAGGCGGTGAGATTCAAGGGAGGGGTGGAGGAACACCGGGGAGGGAGGAATTCGTGGTGGTTTGAGAGGAGTTTGAGGAGAGAGAATTGGTGTATTGGGGGCGGTAACGTGGTCGTTGGGGGGAGGGAGCACCACCGCTGGTCTGGCGGTAGGACGGCGAGTGTGGTGGTGCTGGCCGGCTGGATCGGGGTGGTGGTCGGTAAAGGTGGCCAGCGGTGGTTAGGTGGTTCGTGGTGGTGGTGGGTGGTGGGTATGGGAGGAGAGAGAAAAAAATGTTGTGCATTTTTCTGATTTTTTTAAAAAAAAAAAATTTTATTAAAGTTATTGGAGTTGTTAAAGTTATTTGATTTATTAAAGTTATCGGAGTTAAGTCGGGGTTACGTCTTTATAGTTATTGAAGTTATTATAGTTACGTGTTGTAGTTAATGGAGTTATAGTAAAAGACGTGTTTTAGTTATTGAAGTTATTGGAGTTAAGTTAAAGTTACGTATTTTAGTCAAATATGGTTAAGTTAGAGTTGTAAAATTATTGGAGTTATGTGCTATAGTTACTGGAGTTACGGAGCAACTAAAGTTATGACAGTTAGTGTATTAGCAAGATGTGTGGCTGAGATTACTTCTGACCTTCTGACATAACTTTACTTCTGACCTAATATATATATATATATATATATATATATATATATATATATATATATAGGTGAGATCGGGTGCGAACTCATGCTCGCGTGAGAACTGCGCACTCATATAGAGTGACAGATAGTGTCACATACAGTTACACGCGCGGATTATAGGCAAAAATAAAAAAGAAAGAAGGGAAAGGCAGTCTTCCCTCTTCCCGTCATATCTTCACTTAATTTCTCTCTCCTCTTCCTCCTATCTCCTGCTCTTCTCTCTCTTCCAAAATCCCCCAAAAACTTTACAAAAATTCATCAAATTTGCCAAATCTGGGCTTCAAATTTCCATAGAACCACTGCGAATTAGATGAAGAATGCCTATAATCAGATTCTTAAAACGCGAAAATGATGGTGAAATCGGATTTAGTAACGGATATTGTGTAAGGATCGAGACAAGATTATGCATCACGAAATCATCGAAGAAGTGGATCGCGTCGAACATTTTGATTCATATAAATTGTGTGCTAATGAAGTCAAAATTATAGGTCAGATTTCTTTACATTTTAATCTAAATTTGTTCGATTTCATGTAATCTTTGCGAAATTTTGATTTTGTTCATCTATATATGTGACGTATTTTGATTTATAATTTGTTCTTGTTTGTTCGTGTTATTCAAGGTTTTTGGATTTATAATTTCGTGGAAAATACAATGACACCAACTAAACAAGATAATGACATTATGTTTCGAGTATGAGTTGAACGATCTAATTTTAGAATTAAATTTGTAGGTTTAAGATTTTTAGATTTCGTGGAAAATACAATGACACCTACTGAACAATAAAATGACACTAGGTTTGAGATTTATTTTTAGAGTGAAAACTGCGTGTGTCACTGTATGGACAAAGGTGTGTCACTGTATGGACTAAGGTGTGTCATTCTATGGACAAATGTGTGTCACTGTATGGACAAATGGTGTGTCACTCTATGGACAAAGGTGTACCACTCTATGGACAAACCTATGTCATTCTATGGCTGTGTAATTCTATGAACAATCTTGTGTCATTCTATGAACAAACGTGCGTCACTCTATGGACAAACGTGTGTCATTCTATGTTAAACGCAGGAAGATGATTGTTATTGTCGAGAACATGTGAGAATGTGATTTATAATGTTGTAGGAATTGTTATTGCTGAGAAAATATGAAAAGTTAATTGTCTTTGAATGAGCATATGCCGATTAGTTAGGATCTGAAGTGATTGCATTAGTTTGTTGCTATGGTTTTCGTTGATCTTAATAGTGCTTGGTTCATAGTGATACATACATTTTGGGTCTGTGTCATTCTATGGTAGCTTAGTGTCATTGGATGGTGGGTGTCTGTCATTGTGTGATGCTTTTTACCAATTCCAAAGTGGAAATAATCTTTTGAGCAGTGAGAAATGAGGATGAGAAATAGAGGACAACAGATTATGTAATGTCTTATTTTTTTGTGGCTTTCTGCGGGTTCTCTAATCACAATATATTTAGGCCAACATTGCGCCATACGCATATGTTTACAGATGAATCTCTACCGGTAACAATTAGAGTTAAATTTCTAGATCGAAATGCACAGTAGAACTACACAGATTTAGGTTACAGTTTAACGTCTAGAATTAGAATTTTGTGGCTGACATGGGAGTCGAACCCACACCTCGTGCATTACACGATGCTCTACCAATTGAGCTAGCCAGCCTCGTGCATATGAACGTTATATTAAAAACGTGTTAGAAATGGAGAGTTGGCCTGATTATAAAAACGTCCCGGAAACGAATACTATACCTGAAGTGGCATGAAAAGAAGCAGCAGGTACGGATGAAAATTGTGGGCTGTCATCAAAATCAGTAGCATGATTAGTTTCCACTGACAATCTGGCATCAGATTCTGTATTACAAAGTTGCAGGTTTCATCTAAGACAAAGTTGCAGGTTTCATCCCGGACCATTTAAACACCCATTCAACCTATTTTAATGACTCTAATACGAAACACTTAAGCTTATTTCGTGTGGCAACATGACTCCATCTCAAATCTCATTCTCGGTAAAAGTACAACCAAATATCCACTACTACTTGTTTCTATAAATTACTCTATGCTTCAAAATTTGAAACAAACATGTGTAAAAATGAAAAACTATAATCTCTGATTGCTGCTTCAAACACTAAAAAGTAACAAACATGACTCTATAGACTACTCCATACAATGACACCATGACACAAGAGCACACACACAATGACACCTCCATCTAATGACGCTCATTATCCATACAATGACACAAGATTGTTGATACAATGACACAAGAGTGTCCATACAATGACACCTCCATACAATGACACCTCATTGTCCATACAATGACACTTCACTGTCCATACAATGATACCTACATACAATGACACTAGAGTGTCCATACAATGACACCTACATACAATGACACTAGAGTGTCCATACAATGACACCTCCATACAATGACGGTCGTTGTCCATACAATGACACAAAAGTGTCGATACAATGACACAAGAGTGTCGATACAATGACACCCCCATACAATGACACAAGAGAGTCCATACAATGACACAAGAGACTCCAACAATGACACTTAAAATCTATCAAAACGTTCATATAATTTACTAGAAATAAATTAGAAACCCTAGATTTTCATCTAAACTTAAAAAAATAATACAGAATCAAAACGATTAGGACGAAAAACATCGAACAATTAGGACGAACAAAATCAAAACGATCCGAAACAAAACTTAAATGCAGAATCTCGCCGGAAAATCAAATTAATCAAATTGATTTAAACTCAATATCGACAAATTAAAACTAAGAGAAGTTAAACTTAAATGTGTAATTAAGGAGATAGAAAGAGAAATTACCGCCTGACTTCGCCGGCGAGGTGAAAAAGCTGGCCGAAAATGCGCCTCGGTTGTCGCCGTCGCACATCTGCTGTCGTCGCACTTCCTCATCACCTGGAAACTGTCCGTAGTAGTAATAAAGCAGGCATAACCTAGAAAATGCGCCAATACATAAATTAATTAAAGAGGAATGAAGAATAACTAACTTGAGATCTCGTTGATGTCGATCACGCTGCCAGAATCTGGCCGGAAAAGCTAGTGTGAAGCGGCGAGAAGAGAGAATAACGGAGGCGGCAAGGAGATTGATTGCAGCGGCGCCGGAGTGCGTGAGAGAAGAGAAAAAATTGGTCATGGTGACAGAACCGGCGACGGAAGGGGTGGCGATGATGGCAGAGAGTGCGCGAGAGATAGGAGAGAGAAAATGAGGTCGCAGTTGAGGAGAGAGAAAATAAGGTCGCAGTTGAGGAGAGAGAAGATGAAATTCTGAAAATGATTTGGAATGTGGAAATACAACCCGGTTATTTGTTATTTAAACCACAGACAGGTGGCTTAATCTGGGGCGTCAAAAAGTGTAGATCAGACGTGTATATATATATACATATATATAGAGTGAGGATCATAAGAGTACCCCTCCTTAGGTGAGTACTGCGCACCCAATCTCGACCGTTAGATGACACAGATCATACGGTTAGCAGATCACACACGTCATAAAGGGCAATTCAGTAATTCGCGATAATAAACAAAACCCATTCTCCGACTCTCAGTTTCTCTCTCCTCACATTTGTAATTCCCAAATTCCCGAGCCCACAATTTTCTCTCTTCATTTTCTCACTCCTTATTTCCTCCCTAATTCTTCGTCTCCACCGTCGCCTCCATCTCTCTCTTAATCTCGCGGCTTCTCACTCTCTCGCCATCACCCCTGCCGTCAACGCCTCCGTCGTTTTCTCTCTCATGTGGTTCTCTGTCGTAAATTGTCACCGCCACCTCCGTCGCGTCGTCGCTGCCACCACCATCTCCGTCGCGTCAGGTTCACTCTTCATCGATAAATTTTTTGAAACGAAATCATCGATTTTCGATGTAAGTTTTCTCTTCTTCACCAGATCCGATCTTTTTTCCTTGATTATTGTGTTTGATTTCGAGCTTTAATTGAATCTGAGATCATGTTTTAGCTGTTTTCTCCAATGATTTTTTAGATTAATCAATTTAAATTGATTTACAGATTGTTCGATTCGATTGCATGCAAAAACTGATGTTTTATTATTTGTTGTGTAATTTTGTCGATTAATTGATTTGATTATAGCAAAAACTGATGTTTTATTTGATTTGTTGTGTAATTTTGTCGATTAATTGATTTGATTATAGCAAAAACTGATGTTTTATTTGATTTCTTTTGTAATTTTGTCGATTAATTTATTTGATTATAGCAAATGATGTATGTTATTTGTTGTTTTTGCGGTTGTCGTTGTTATTTGTGGTGGCGGCAGTGGTGGTTGTGGTCACTCGTTGTGGTGGCGGTGGTTGTGGTCGCGGTGGTTGTGACTTGTGGTCATTGGTTGTCGTTGCTAAGTTTTATGTATGCTAAGTTGAACTTTTTGCTATAGGCAAAACCTGTCATTCTATGGGATATGTTTGTCATTGTATGGATAGTCGGTGTTATTGTATTGATAATCGGTGCCATTGGATGGACACTTGGTGTCATTGTATGAATAGTCGGTGTCATTGTATGGACTCCCTTGTGTCATTGCATCGACACTCTTATGTCATTGTATGGACTGTTGCTGTCATTGTATTGAGGTGGTCATTGTATGGACATTCTTGTGTCATTCTATGTACACTTTTTGTCATGTGGTTGTTCTTGTGGTGAATGTATTAGTGTAGTTTGGTCTGTGGTGAATGTTTGGAAGATCTTATGAGATATTCATGTGATTCTATTCTATGAATGAGTTTGAGGTCTAGGTCTTTTTGGTGTAGGGGCTGTTTGAGGTTCAGCCTAGTCGATACATTTGCATCTATTCTACTACTTGGTAACTCTGGTTTTTGTTCACCAAATTTCTGATCACCCTTGTTTTCTGTCTGTGCCTTTGTCCACTATCTTGTACTCCTATAGTCTACTAGCTCAATTGGCAGAGCGCCGTCTCATGGACGGAAGGTGTAGGTTCGATTCCTACGTAGACTAGATGCTTATCAGGTCTAGAAAAATCGGATACTTGATTACATCTTTTGCATTTGCGTACTGTGAGGTTACTTGAATTCCCATAAAATAGCAGAAAAGCAAAAGAACCTCAACGTTATGTCGAACTTTCTCTTATCATTTTAGCTAAACCTTGATAAAGTATGGTAACAATCTTATTGTATTTCATAGCCGATATGGGAGTCGAACCCACATCTTGTGCGTTGCACAATGCTCTTCCAAATTGAGCTAACCGGCTTTAAGAACATTATCACGCAAATTCATCAAATATGAACCGTCCAACCAGCAACTAGAGAATCGAAACCAATAAGTCTCGTCTCCCTCGTAACCCCTAAAGATAGGGACATGTCCAACCATCAACTAGAGAATCGAAACCAATAAGCCTCGTCTCCCTCGTCACCAAAGATAGGGACAAATATGACAACATGTCATGCCATCTAGACGTGCACAATTGTTAAGGCACAAAATTGTCACACACACTAACTCAATCACATTAAGACGTCACTTAGTGGTCACGACTCCCGTCAACTGTCTTATTTACAGTTACATGGCACGGGTTTGTTGATAGAGTGACACAGGTTTGTGCATAGAGTAACACAAGATCGTTCATTGAGTGACACACATTCGTCCATAGAGTGACACACTATGGACATGTTTGTGCATAGAGTAAAACAGGTTCGTCCATAGAGTGACACACCTTTGTCCATCGAGTGACACAGCCATACAATGACACACGTTTGTACATAAAGAGTGACATGAGTTTGTACATCAAGTGACACACGTTTGTCCATAGAGTGACACACGTTTGTAAATAGAGTGACACACAATTGTTCATAGAATTACACAACCATACAATGACACATGTTTCTACATAGAGTGACACCGGTTTGTACATCAAGTGACACACGTTTGTCCACGCCACAGAGTGACAGGCTGTTTTCACTCAAAAAATTAATCTCAAACCTAGTGTCATTTTATTGTTCAGCAATTGTCATTGTATTTTCCATCAAATCTGAAAGTCTCAAACCTATAAATTGAATTCTAAATTTAGATCGTTCAACTAATATTCGAAAAATAGTGTCATTATATTGTAAAGGATACCATAGATGGAGGTGTTGTACCTATTTCTGAAAATTGAGCATGAACATGAATCAACATACAATGACAGACACATACTCATCCAATGACACTAAACCCCAACAGAATGACACAGACTAATTTGAATCTAATACAATCAAGAGCATCACTATATTTTATGTAGTAAGTGTCATTCAATTGTGTAGTAAGTGTCATTGTATTTTCGAACTTTACCTACTGTCATTCTATTGTGTAGGAAGTGTCACTGTATTTCCCCAGTTAACTCAGTATCATTCAATTGCGTAGTAAGTGTCATTGTATTTTCGAATTTAAAAAAAAAGCTAAAACCTAGAAATTTAATTATGAATTTCGATTCTTCAACAAATATTCGAAAAAGTAATGTCATTGGATTGTTTATTTAGTGTCATTGTATTTTCCACGAAATTTCAAATCTAAAATCTTATTAATCAATATCAAATTTGAAAAAAAAAAAATCATCCTAGAACATAGATCAAACCGAACGAATCATTCTAGTTGTAAACTCGAGTAATTTGATCTTTTTCCCCAAATTTTCACATCTAAAACATTCAAATTAAATTCAAAAATTTGTTAAAAAAAACATGAATCTGAGTTACAAACCTACTGGCGCCGCCATTGGTGTAGCGTGTGTATCCGTCGATCGTTGTTAACGGATCTAATCGAAGCTGCGAAGAAGATGGAGATCGCGATTTTAATTTTTGGGGATTTTGGAAGAGAGAGAAAGAGCAGGAGATAAGAGGAAGAGGAGAGAGAAAGTGAGTGAAGATTATGACGGGAAGAGGGAAGACTCCCTTTCTTTCTTTTTTTTTTCTTTTTTTTACCATAATACGCGCGTGTCACTCTATGCGACACTCCGTGTCACTCTATGGCGGTGCACAGTACTCACGCGAGGGGGAGTTCGCACCTGATCTCGCCTGTATATATATATATATTGTTATATGCATAATTAGGGAATGATTAAGAAATTCATAGCTAAAATTTCGTAAATTATCTTGATATAAACCGCATAAAGAGACACATGGAACATATATTGGTTTTAAAAGATTTGTTTACATATTTTATGTATTTATACTAAGACATGAAACATTTAGGAAATTACGTACCAAATCATATTTTTAGGTGAATTGCATATTCATTTACAAAGATTGCAAAGATTTTTATTTACATTTTCGGCTATAATTGATAATATTTGGTTTTTATGTAACTTCTTTTATATACGATGCTCAATATATTATTTTATGGAAATGTTATATGAGATTAAATTAGTTATGGAAAATGCCAGATTAATTATTTGATTTAGTTAGGTATGATTTGATATTGTTTCCGAAATTAATGGTTATTTTCATTTCCGAATATCTTTCTATATATGTTTCCCTTTTTAAAGATTTGATGCATTTTCATTTGATGTATTTTTAGAATGACAATTATTCTGCAGCAATATTTCTAATGATTATATTACCATGCATAAATAGACGTGTGTTATGCGTATGCATGCGTGTGTCGTGCGTTAGCATGTGAGTGGTATATAAGGAAGTTTTCATTTGACATCAGCGCTTGCGTGGAGGGCCTCATAATCCTTTAAAGGCACGGCTATTAATAGATTATATATATATATATATATTTGATATTGCCACTGATTATTGGCAATATGTCAATTGTCTTTTTTTTTCTAACAATATGCGTTTATTATTGTCTAAAAAATGGAATATATTTTAGACCCTTTATGAAATTGCCAGTGATCTTGGTGCGAAAATAATTTCTTAAATACATCGTTATTTTAATTATATGGAATGTCAAAAAATTACTACAAATCACGGTAATTTTTTTAGGAAGGTTTAGATTCTTTCGAATTATAATTAAAACCCTTAAAAATATTGGTAGCAAAAATTCTATTTTTATCAGATTCTTAACTGAATTATCGGATCAAATATATTGTTAAATTAATTATGGAAAATGACAATTTTTAACAGATTTTTGCAGATAATTAAATTCAATTATGGACAATTCAGTTTTCATTATTAAGGCCATGTGCGATTCAACTTATTCAATAGTGTTTTCAAATCAGATCAGATTTATTCAAATCAAATCAATTCAGATCAGTTTTATTCAAATGAAATCAAATCAGATCAAAATTATTCAAATAATAATCAATGAATCTAGTCTATTTCTAGTTATTAAATTCGTCTAATTGCAGTTAATTTATCAATTAATTTAGTTCAGATCAAATCAAATCAAATCAAGTTTATTCAAATCAAATCAGTTCAATTCAAATCAGATCAGAAAAATGCAGTCCAATCACACAGGGCCTAAACATTTCTTGCCTATTTTTCTTTTGACCAATATAAATTATATCCGTATTTTTAATTCCATGTTTAATAATTTTCTTAATTATTTTTCTAAATATTTTTCGTTTATAATGTGATTACTTGTTTTCGTTATTAAATGTAATTTAATTGATTTGATTCCATTTTGAAAAACGGAATATGTCATTTCTTCTTATTTTAGCCAGTTTTAATATATTCTCTATTCTATATTCTATTTTTTTTTATTCCTTTACATTTATAAAAAAAAAAATTGGCCATACTCTATGGCTTTTTTTAAATTTCGATCATGTATCGATTATTTTCAAAGATTGTTTCCTGTTTTTTCGGTGATTTCGCAGCTTGATTAAAATTAATTTAGGAATGTTAATTATTCTCTTTGATTATTTAATTGTTAAAAATTGGCCGATGATGTCAGCTATGATGTGTCGCTGATGTCAAATTTGATGTGGACGCCCTAAAATACTTCTAAATCTACCGATACTGTATTTATATATGATTCCCTTAATTATTTTATCTCACCATATTTCTCAAATATTTTGTGCATTTTTATGGTGATTACTACATTAAATTGACTCAAACATTTACATTAAGTATTCTAGAATTTATATTATGAGTTTAAAGATTTATATAAATATAAAAATCATAGATTTATAACGAAAATTCAAGTTTTAAAGTTAAATTAGAAATTTACATTAAAAACTCAAACTTTTAAGTTCAAAACTCAAATATTTGCATAAACATTTATATCGTGTAGTTTTGATTACAAAACTCAAGGATATAACTTATTAACCTTTTTTTTAATTAATGGGCTATCTTCTTTTTGGGCCCATCTCATAGGAGACTTGCTGATGTCTAAATATTGCCTAAAAACATTCATAAATATAGGGGGAAACTAATTTGTATAAAAAACATACCCCAAACAGATGAGGCTAGATTCGCTTCCGTCTCTTCGTCTACTATGCTAGTTAAACGAGTTGGGAGTATGGGTTCGAGATAAACTAGTCTGAGAGTTCGGAGGTCCAATATGAGTTTGAAACAAACAATTTTTAGAGTTTGGCTAACGTCAGGGCTACATAGTAATATTTTTACGGAAAAATCATGTGGCACCCCCGTACTTTGGGACTTCGCACGCGGTACATCTTCCCGTTAATTTTGTGTACGAGGTACCATAGAACTTCTGAAAAGTCGACAGTGTAATATCCCGAAATTTCAAATTAGTATTCTAGATTTATTAATTAGATTATCTAAATGAAAAAAAAAGTTTTAAATGTTAATTGTGAGTCGTTTTCAAAATCGAGTTCGAAATGGATTTTGGAGTCGGATTTTCTATGTAGGATTTTCTAATTTCTTAGTTGGGCTATCTTCCAAATACTACAACAACCCAACTCTACATTGGCCCAAACCCAAAGTCAAACCCAAAAAAAAAGAAAAATAAAAGGAAATCAGAGTTTAAAGAGGAAAAGGGAAAAAAAAAATAATAAACCCTCTCTTTCTCTCTCCTCTTCCACGTAAAACATCCCCTTCCCCTGTGATAAAAACAGAGCACGATCCCACCCCTGCCTCTCTCTTTCGCTCGTCTTCTTCACGCTGATTCATCCATCACGCCGCCACCTCCTCCTCCTGCCCAGCTCGCCTCTGCGTCCTTCTTCCGACCACCGCATCCTCTTCTCCTTCCTCGTTCAGTTTTGTGAGCCACGTCTTCTTCTTTTTTCCCCTGTTTTCGTCTTCTTCGATTATCATCGTTTCAATTCGTTTTTCTTGCTTTAAATCATGACTAATCAGTTCTAATAGATGTTTCGAGTAATGGGTAATCGATTGGGGTTAGTTTTAAGTATTAAAAGTTGATTTTGATGATGGTATTGGGTTAATTTCTACTAATCACGAATTTAAGTTTAATTAGCTTAATTATTTGATTTGGCCCAATTATTTTCGTAAATTATGACTTTAGTATGTTTATAATATGTTAATTAGGGTTCTTGGATTTAGTTTGAGATTTAATTGGGGTTTTGTTCAAATTTGTAGCAATTGTAAATTCGGGGAAAATTTGGTTAATTGTTTCTTAATTAGGTTAATTAGCTCAAATCAATTATAGTGGTTAATATTTTCGACATTGTGATAATTTAGAGAGTTATAAACTGATTTTCAAAATTTAATTGAATTAAATCGTTTTTATATAATTTTTGCGCAATTTAAGCATGTTTTTCATAATTAAAACCTAATATAAATTGATTTAATAAATCCTATATAAGTGATAATAATTAAGAGTTGGTCTTTATGAATTAGATTCTGTTTTAAAAGTAATTTTAAGTCTTTTAGAATTATTAAAATAAATTGAGTGTTATTTGGGTATTAGTAACTAATTATTGATTTAGAATTGTAATTGTTGATTATTGGATTAGAAATTTAAGTGGTCATGAGCATTGCATGTAGAATAGGATTAACATAAGTATTAGATGAATGATTGAGTGAGGCTAGTATTAATTTGAGAATGTCGTTTGTGTAATTGTAGAGCCTGAGTTTGTAGATGAGGAGTACTAGTGGTTGTTGTGCTATAGAGTTTTCCGTTTGTTTGAAAAGGTAAGCTAGCATGCTCAACCCTTCTTAAACTTGTAGAAACCTTTCAAACTTATGTGCTAGATGTGAATGGTGTGATTGAATGAGAACGTAGTATCATGATAGGTGGAGAACGATTCAATTTATATAATTTCATTATCATGATTGGTTGGATTTATGGTATTGATACTGGTATATGGTTTGGCTTGTGATATAAATGTGATTTTGAAAGATAAGGTTGAATGTATATTGAGTCGTTCATTGAATTGGTTTGGTTTATGGGCACATAACCAATTTATATTATGATGTTGGTTTGATATCGTTTGATATGATTTGTGATCATCAATTCTCTCAATAAGATACTGGTTACTTAGACGGAGCAAAAGAACTCCTAATTATTTGTTCGAGCCAAAAGAGCTCCTATTTATTTGCTTGAGTCAAAAGAACTCCTATTCATTAGAGTGAGTCGCATCGACTCCTATTTATTACCCCACCACATCGGTATTTAAGAGGGTTAGACTCTAGTCTACTCTACTTGGGTTAAAAACACCCAGTAGGGGGTGTGCACACTTAAGGTCTAGTAGTCTTGGATTATGGATTATGGATTATGGTTGATAGGGTGAATTGGCAAAAGATTCAGTTCATTTCTAAAAAAAAAAAAATAAGGATTATGGATTATGGATTATGGATTGTGAATTTTGGATTGTGACTTATGACTTCTTATTTATTGTTAATCTCTGATTGGTTGAGTTATGGATTGTGGGTTATGAATTATGACTTATAACTTCTTACTCATGACCATATTAATGTTCGATACGTGTTGTTGAATGTATTTTATACAATTGATAAGTGATGAATTGAGTGATAGAATGTGGAATACGAATTTGGATTGATGGTTTGAAATTGTTATTGGATGGTTATATGTTATTATGTGCTAAGTGTGTTTTCGAAAATAAAACTAAAAACGTTTTCGAAATCCAGGTAAGGGTTTTGGGTTTTTAACCTGTTGAGGTGTTAGCTTACTCAATTTTCTGACTTTTTCAACTGTGGTTTTTGTGCTTTAAATCCACCACAGGTTTGGAGTGATTGATGCATGCGGGGACGACGACTCACTAGAAATTAGTTGGATTCAATAATTAGACTCGTACTTATTAAACATAGACTATTTCATATTTATTTTTTTTAGTTTTTGGACCAATGTAAATTTAAGTATTGGATGTAATAGACAATGTTAGACCATTAGACGTTTTACAGTTTCGCTTCTGAAATCTCCTTGCATTCGGGTCTTTGACTCGAGTGCGGAGTGACACCTCTGAATTTCCTTATTTGTGGTTTGATACTCAATAAAATGTTTTTAAAAAGGAAAGGAAATTTGGGGGTGTTACAGGGTATCCATTTTTATTGTTATGACATAATAATGTTTCCGGTAATCTATTTGGCGTTGAGATGGATGTCGAATTCTGGTGAATTTGTTAATTCCTTTGACAAAACTGCAAGAGATCAATAGAACCCCTCGGGCCAAGCTATATCAAGACACAACATTATTATAGAGAGTATTCGAATCACGAGTATATCATACACAATAATGATCGTAGTTTTAGCAGGTTTGAGTTTTATTTGACATTAACCTTATATATTGATAATTTTGGTGCTCTTTGTAGATATCGTATGTCACATCATTATGAATGAATTTTCCTCCCTTAAGAGTGCACCTTTTATCTATATAGAACTATTAAAAGGCAAGCATTACTTACCATCTAAATCCACTTGGCAGTATTACCACCAATATAAGCTTATTTGTCAATATTTTGTCCAGCTCACCAATTACTTGTAATCCACATTAGCGGCGTGTAAAACATATCTCTTTGAAAAAAAAAATGTCCCTCTTTTCTTAATTGACCATGTCACCTACTTTGTTGTAAATTGATTAAAAGACCCCCATTTACAAGAAAAGTTAAATGACATATAGATATAGACTAAGTTTGATGAGTGCCATTTTAATGGTTTATTTTCTTCAGCTTTACCTTTGCGTGTGGTTAGCTTAGCCCCGTAAGCCGAAATTGTTTCATTTGCATTCTTTGTTGTGTCACATATGTAAGATAACTCCTATAAGAACACAAACCCTTGAACTTCTCATTTATTTCACAATGAATAACTCATTAAGCATGTCATTTCTATAAAATTATTGTGACATTTATACACATAACTGTTGATAACATTTCATGTCCTCTCCTGCCTTTAAAACACCAACATCCCTGAATTTGCGTACAGCGAAAAATCTAGGTAGTCAATCACCATTTCCGTCCTTCTTTAACAAAAATATATACAATTGTATTGTTCTTTCAAATACGAGTACTGATGGTTTCCTTTTAATTTCTTTAATTTTTTTTACTTCTTTTTTTTCTTCAGGCAATTGTACATCAACTAGAGGTCAATCGTGTTACACAGCATTCAAAGAACACAAAGAAGATTCAATCTCCTGGTATATTATGCTTTATGATGAATGCAATTTTTTATTTTCTGACTTCCCACGTAAAAACAAAATTCTATATGCGCATTCAAACACTTCGATCAGATGATTTATGTTACTTTGAATTTATACAGAGATGAAACTATCTTAAAAGATTACTATGGTAAATTATTTTGCTTTTGCTATTAGCGGGTACTGAAATAATAAGACATGCCAATGAACAACTCCTATCCGTTATTTTCGGAAATTTATATACACAACACCTACAACAATTATGCCTTGGAAGTCGATCCCCTACAACAATTATTGCAGAAAGGGGTATGACGTATAGGATCACAACTAAAACTAAATGTAACATTTCACAATTATAGGTATCAAGTGGACAGCCGAAACAAGTCACAGTGGACGAAGAAGGAAAGGAAGGATTAGAAGATCACGAGAAGAATAGCAAACGGAAAAAAGTTGAAGGGTCGGTATTCATTAATCATTCCCTAACAACTTCTATTGATTTATATAAAACGCACTGTCACCGGTCGGAGGGCAGAAAATGTACACACAATGTATAATAATATACAAATTGTGTTTTATTTGCAGGATTACATAAATGGAACCAATTGACAAGACCGTGAATGTTGAGGAACAACCATCCACGAGAATAAGAACTAGGAAGGTAGATGAGCGTCAAACAAAAACATCCACTACAAGTTTTAAGTTTTTAGTTTATTTTCAAACAATTGCAAGAATTCAAGTTTTAAGTTAATAACACATTTGTTTCTAAGTTATCTAAGATGTTTTTTTTTTTTTTAAATAATCTAACTTATCTAAGATGTTACAACATGTCATTTAGAACAAACAATATTGTCCTTGCTACCTTCTACTCTGTCATTCCTTTACTCTATCGTTACAATATCTATGAAACAAAAGCACGAAACCACTTCTCCACGTACGAATGATTCGCTCTCCTCTCAACAGTCCCCTTCACACCCTCTCCCTGACCCCACGAAACCACCTCCTCTGCACCACGAAACTACCGTACGCCCTTCCCCCGCCCACATCCAGCCTCAAAGTGACAGGCTCACAGCCACTCGAAATCGCCGCAACCAAGGAAGAAAAGGAGAAAATGGAGGTAGAGAGGAGGCGTTAGTGTTGCTCAGGGTGGAGGGCGTGGTGGCCGTCGGTCGAAGGTCATAGACGTGGTGGTGGGAGACGGTTAAGTGGTGGTTGGTTCAACCGACGATGGTTGTTGGGTTGGGGAGAGGGAGGGGAAGGAGGAGAGAGAAAAATATAAATATTAAATTTAATTAATTATATGGTCAAACCCTTTACAATGACTACCATGTCTTGATAGCTATTGTAGAATTGGTAAAACATAAAATGTGTATTCTAATCTATCAAATTAAGGGTGTGTTTGGCCAAACTTCTGAAGTGTTTGTGAACTGTTTCTAGTAACCTAGAAACTGAAAACTGGCCAAACACCTAAAACTGAGAAACTGTTTCTGGTTTTTGAGAAGCACTTCTAGTGTAAATTTGTTCTTCAGAAGTAGAAGCTCCAATTTGGAGCTTCTCCTCCAGAAACGGTTTCTCAGAAACTGTTTCTGAGAAGTAGTTTTGCAAAAGTTGGAGATTGACCAAACAGGCACTAAACTTCTCAGAGTCCTATTACTCCTGGACAACACAGTACCGTCCCAAAGACACTCCTTGGTGACTTGGTGAGTATGGTGACTGAGGAAACCAACAATTTTGATTTTTCTTCTAATTTACGGGGTCCCCCCGAGCTAAAAATTCTCGTGAGTTTCAAGTTTCAACCTGAAACCTCCACCAAAAGCCTTCACACACACGCTCACTACCTCTCCTCCAATAATACCCCCCCTCCAGAATTCTTCGTAACGGGGTTTTGGTAGGGTTTTTCTTTTCCCTTTTCTTTCTTTCTAATTTATCAATTTCATTGAAAGTTGAAACTTCCCAAACACACCCTTATCACAATCTCCACCAAAAATGGGTTCACTGGATAATATGGAGAGAAGAGATGAAAATATGGAAACAAAAGGAAAAGTTGGAGAAGAAGAAGAAAAAGAAGAGCCCATATTAATGGAGGATTCACAGAGGTTTTGTATGTTCCCAATTCGTTACAATCAACTCTGGGAAATGTACAAGAAAGCCGAGGCTAGTTTCTGGACTGGTTTGTTTCTTTCCCTCTCTTCTTATTCTTTTTACGCCCATTTATGTTAGTCGACCCCAAATTATCGATCTTTAACTCGATTATATTACTTGTTGCCTAACATTTCGTGCCATCTTTTAACCTTTAATTAGTAGTATAATAATAGTACGGGTGTGAATTTGTTTATAGATGATAAAATTGTTATTATGGGTATTTTTGTGTGACACTGGTGTTGAGTTATTTGGAACTCGTTCTATTTTCAACCATATGTACGCACATTCGAACCCCCATTACCACCTCGTTAAAGGTGTGAGCGCGTTTTAAGACACTGGGATAATGTTATTATTATGGTTTGTGTAGTATGAGCTTATAATTTTAGTGAAATTTGTTTATAGTTGACCATCTTCGGCCCATACCCTAATATTGATGGGAGACTTTGAGACGCTGAGATAATTTTGTTGTTGCGCTTATTTGGTATGGCCTTGATTTTTGAATGCTTGAACGGCCTGTTTTAACGTTGATGGTCTGAAGTTTTAGGAGGATAACTTTCTGGGGATGATGAAGAATTAAGTTCGATTTCTAGTCTCAGACAAGTCACCAAAGATAGCTCATTCAACTCATTCTGCCTTTAAAATAGAGATATCTTATGTTTTTTCAAGGTTTATATTCGGTTATTTCCATGAATCTTTGACATTTTGTATAAATGTTTTTGCCTCACTTTGGCTATGAGAGAATCTTATGTGTGGAGCAACTTATGGTGGAAGTAAATGACAAAGACAATTATTCGGAGCAATTATGTTTTTTTGTTTAAAGCGGGGGCTGGGGGATGATTGCTGTTTTGGATGAGCAGCGGAAGAAATGAAGAGATTAGATGATTTCCTTTTGGGGTTAGGGGGATATCATTATGCTTCATCATATTAACATGTTGCAACCACACATTATCAGAATACGATTTTCATGCTTTTAGTCAGTAGCATAGACTCTGTAGTTGAAAGTTTGAGAAGAAGTTTGACTTCATATTGACATTCTTGAAGCTTCTACTTTGTAGCGTAATAACTGTATCAGTCGTATATTAAGTGTAGCTTATTTTCTGGACCTGTACAAAAATAGGAGAGAAGGCGGGGCTAAGATTTAACTTTCAACAATTATCTGCTGCATTTGCACTTCCATATCAAGAATTGCATGCGACAAATGCTGAAGTGGTACACCCTGACCTAACTGGTCGAGTGATGTTGCAGTCACATTGCTTTATCACCTAGGACACCCAGAATATTGGGCTCAATTTGCTAGGTCTTGTCAAATGTTTCGATGTAGCTAGGAAATTATTTATCCTTCTTAACCTTTGATTAAAGCCCCTTGAATTCTTTTATTGTCTCTAGTCTAGGTGTTCTTGCTATTAGGTTGCATAGGAAGATACAATTATTATTTACCCCTCTTGGTGACTTGATTTCGATGAGCTTCCATTGATGTTATAAGGTATCTCTTCACAGTAAAACAACCAATCCAACAATCAGAAACTGCTTATAGATGATCCGTGATGA
Source organism: Spergularia marina (assembly GCA_963680865.1). Lineage (NCBI taxonomy): Eukaryota > Viridiplantae > Streptophyta > Magnoliopsida > Caryophyllales > Caryophyllaceae > Spergularia > Spergularia marina. Next base: position 14,247,872 of record OY804559.1, read on the forward strand.
AATTGGGTCGAGAATAGCATTCGCCTACTGCTACTTCACAATAATAGAAGCACAAACAATTTTGTGAGCTATTTTAATTTCTCATAGATTTCTCCCCCCACTTTACCTCTCTATAGGTGGGACTTGAGAGCCTTTATGACACTAAGGTAATGTTTTTGTGTAGTATAGTCTTGTATTTTGGTAAATTTTGTTTTCCTGACGACCCTCCTCGCCCTACTGTTGGCAGGAGATTTTGAGATTTGAGACACTGAGATAATTTAAATGCTGCATTGAGATGGTATGCCCTTGAGTTCTGTGTCCTTGGAGGGGCTTTCTTTGGTAGTCAGTTAGTCCCTTTGTGGAAATTTGAATGTTGTGACCTTTTGGTATCAAAAGTGTGGCTTTATTGATTATATTCAGCTAATTTAGCTGGTATTTATAATTTCGGGTTTAAAGGAGTATGATTATGAAAATTTGAGAAATCAGTTATAGAAATGAGAATCATGTTTATAGGAGGTCGAAATTTCTTCGTATAAAATATCTGCATCTGTCACTTTGTACTAAAGGGGGATAATCGTTGTTTTGGATGAGCAGTGGAAGAAATGAAGAGATAAGTCCTTTGGAGGAAGGGGGATGTCATTTATTCTTCATGATATTAACATGCTTCAACTACACATTAAATGCATACGTTTTTCATGCTTTTAGTCTGTACCACAAGTAAAGAGAAAGACTCTATAGCTGACACTTGAAAGTTTGAGAACAAGTGTTAGTTCATTTCGACAATTTTCAAGCTTCTACTTTATTGCACAACAACCTTGATAGTTGTATTAATTGGAGGAACTTATTTTCTGGAACCTGACTTGCATTTCCCCTTCCATATCAAGAACTACAACCTACACTTTCATTCATAAAGCAATAAAGTTGCACACTTTAACCTGACCGGTCGAGTGATGTCGCTGTCAAATTGCTTCATCACCTAGGATACCTAGTATACTGGCCTCCATTTCAACTGCTAGGTCTTGTTAAAGTTTTCTGCGCGGCTAGGTTATTATTTATCCTTCTGCTCGACTTTTCGTTGAAGGGGAGCCTTGGCACACCGGTAAAGGTGTTGCCGTGTGATCGATAGGTCACGGGTTCAAGTCCTGGGAGCAGCCTCTTGTCAAATAAATTGACAAGGGAAGGCTTGCCCTCATTACACCCTTGTGGTGGGACCCTTCCCCGGACCCTCGCTTAGCGGGGACGCCAATGTGCGCCGGGCTGCCCTTTTTTGCTCGACTTTTCGTTAAAGCCCTCTATTTGGGTTTTAGTGTTATGGCTATTAGGTTCAATAGGAAGATACAAGTCTATATTGACGCCTCTCGGTCACTTGATTTCAATATACTAGAATGATTAGCTTCCATGAATGTCACAAGTCACAACTAATAAGGTCTTAAACTTAAGCAGTACATAGGTTTTTACTTCGTCCAGGCATAACATGTTTCTCTTATGTACTGCCTTTGTATATAGGCTCCAAACCCTTTTCAAGTTTTTTTCTTACTATAAAGAGAGTATAAGCTAATATATCGTATAATGTATTGTAAAGCATTTTACTTTCTTCGTTGTGTCATCCTAAAATTCTGCATATACCGATTAAATATGGGATATTTCGGCCAATGTAAGCTCTCTGTTATTGATTAGTGCTACCTTAATCTTGTGGTATGATTTTTGACTTGCTGTTTTGAAACTGAGGGAGCAGCTATGATCAATAATTATGGGAAATTCCTCCGGAGCTATCATTTTCTCTTTCTGCAGTCTTGCTTATAGTTCAAACAAATCTATTACAACATCATTTTCTGCACATGACGTCTTATACTCTTATGCTGGGAAAAGCAACTGACTGTTGAATCACTCTTGTTGGTGTCTTTCGAAAGCTTACCTTTTAGCATGTTTAGGTATTTCTTTGAATACATGTCATAGGCGAAAGATCTCTTCTATATGTTAAGCTTATTAATTCTGGTTTTTACCAGGCAATGTATGACAGTATCAGGTGGCACTTGAAAGAAGTTACCTGCTTTTTCTTTTTTGAATATCCCTTTCTGGAATTGTTTTGAGTTCTTCCTTTTGTGTTATCATGGTGTGATATGTTCTTGCTCTGCTTTCAGTTTAAACCAATTTATTCGAGTATATCAAGCTCTCTAGGTTAAAACTTTTGCCGTGTTTGTTTCCCCTTTTCTTGTTGGTGTAGAATCTTAATAAATGCTCTATTAGTCTACGCTATCAGTTGCTTTTTCTGTTTTCTGGGTACGTTAAACTTATGCGTATATTTTGAACTTATCACAGCTGAGGAGGTTGATCTGTCCAATGATCTGCAACAGTGGGAAGCCCTATCTGATTCAGAGAAGCATTTCATATCTCATGTTCTTGCTTTTTTTGCTGCTTCTGATGGGATTGTTTTGGAGAACCTGGCTGCGAGATTTTTAAATGATGTCAAAGTTGCAGAGGTAAATTGCTGTCCCATTGAATTCCAGTTGCTTGACAGATCAAGTGTTCACAAATTTTGCCTTGTTTAAGAGTCCAAGTTGGGGTGAATGTTTCATAATCTTTTTTTCCACCTCGTGCAATATGTTGTATATTTTGGATCATCCCATGGTATTGTCATATATCAATAGAATCCATTTGCACCCAGCACCTTTCCTTATTCACATGTTACGAATTGCATCTCTTAGTCTTTGTAATAGGTCAACTGTAACACATCGGGTGGGACCTTTTGGAGGGAGTATAACTTTGTCCTCAAACATTTGTAGGATTAAATTTCTTACTTTATAGGCAATGCGATCATTTCATTAATAGATGATGTGGGACTTGGGGTTTGCACCGCAACAATCCTCCCTCAAACCAAGATCCAACTTTGAAATTGATTTTATTACCTCCCCTTAAGTGACAATCTGCTGGCATCACACAAACTAGCCAGATTTGAGGTCCCTGCTAGAGGACACACCCACATCACACGCAATTCCCCACAAACTAGGGCACGCCGGGCCTAACTAGGCTGTTAAGAGAGTCTATATGTTAATGCACAACTGTAGTTCTAGCCTAAAATTTAAGGACATGCTTCTGATGCTGGTCACCTTGAAAATTTGTGGCTTATATAATTCTTCTTTCAATGGTAATTGTGGTGAAGTGGCCATAGAAGATGTTTACTGTTGAGTGAAGGTCGACTTTCTTTGTTGTACTCATGTAGGCTCGAGCTTTCTACGGATTTCAAATTGCTATGGAGAATGTACATTCGGGTAATATTGTGTGTACTCGACTCTGTGTACCACTGTTTTTGTTGTTCTAGCACAATAAGTGTATCTAACTTTGCCTTTGCACAGAGATGTACAGCTTGTTGTTGGAGACATATATCAGGGACTCGGACGAAAAGTTTCGATTGTTCAATGCCATCGACACAATTCCATGTGTGAAGAAAAAGGCTACATGGGCTTTGAATTGGATTCAGAGGTAGCATTTGCATTTATTCTTTTTGGAGTTTATTCGTGCGTTAAAGTATACCCTAAGTAAAGTTGTTGTGCCATCGATAATGTCATCTCTTTTCCACAAATTAAGAACCTGGAGAAGTTTTAGGCTTTCTAAGGTCTTTTGTATGTGCAAAGATGGTTAAAGTTCTCGAAACATTTACATCATTTGCTTATTAGATGCTTACTCTTGTGGTCGCAGTTGTTAGCTCCTTTTCTGAAGCATATCCTTGTTGTGGTAACTGTGATATACTCTCTACAATTTGAAAGGAAGATGTTTCTATGTAGAATATAAATGGCTTTTTCCGTTTTGTTGCTGATGCTTTGAACTATCTTTCTTCTTTCTTTCTTTTTTTCGAACAAAGAATATTTCTGATTTGATCTTAAAAGTATGCATTTTGACTCCAAATCATTCTGGGAATAAGGCTTGGTTGTTGTTTTTTGTTCTTGTTCTTGTTGATCTCAGAAGTATGACATTTTTGTGCTGCTTGTTTCTCTTTTATCCTTTTGTAATGAGCAACTACCTTCTGTAACTGGACGTTTTTCTGCTAATGTTGTCTGCAGTTCAAATTCTTTTGCTGAGAGAATTGTTGCTTTTGCTTGTATTGAAGGGATTTTTTTCTCAGGAAGGTGAGGCATTTTTGATATCTTCATGATTGAGTTACCATGAAACTGTGTAGGGCCTAATTTGCTGTTAACTGATTTCAGCTTTTGTGCCATATTTTGGCTTAAAAAGAGAGGCTTGATGCCAGGTTTGACGTTCTCAAATGAGCTTATCTCCAGGGATGAAGGTCTACATTGTGATTTCGCTTGTCTTCTGTACAGGTCTCTATCTTAACACACTGTCATTTTGTTTACGCTTTTATTAATTATCTGAAGTGAAGTGTTGCTAGCATCAAGCTTAAGTTTTTTATTGCTTACTTTGTCTGGGTAGAGAGACATCAGGGCAAAAAGAGGGGTTCGAAATCCGTTCTTTGAATAATAGAAGGAAAGTGAAGAAAAGGGGGGTAAAATGAAAACTGCATTTTTGTGCACTTGTTTGTGCTGGGTAATTGATTTTGCGGCTTCGTCAGGCATTACTTGTTAGTATTCTGCTTTAACTTGGCCAATTGATCTGCCCTTTGGCCTGGAGCACAGTCACATCTCTTTAATCTGCTGCATGACAAAGTTTGCTTTGTCTATGCTACAAACTAAGAGATATAGGCTTGGTATGACTCTCCTTCTAAGTCTTTCAAACTCCTGAAGGATTGGTTTGTTCTGACAGAGGGAAAAAGACTTTTCTGAGTTATTTACCGCTCCCCTCTTAACCTGTACACTGATTATCCAAACTAATGTTATTTTGGGTCTGTCGTTCACTCTCTCCCATATGAGTAGTTTTCTCTCCCTTCCCTCCCCCCAATTCCCCCCCCCCAATTTAACTGTCCAAACAAAGTGTCACTATCTGGGAGTGTCCGGCCTTTTTTTGCTCTATCTTCTCATAAAAAATGGAAACAATTACAGTTTGCTGCGGAAAAAATTGTCATCAGAAAAGGTTGAACAGATTGTGCATGAGGCTGTTGAAATTGAGAGAGAGTTTGTATGCGAATCACTCCCATGTGATTTGATCGGCATGAATGCTTTGCTTATGGGGCAGTATATAAAGTTTGTTGCTGATCGCCTTCTGGTACGTGTAATGTTAATCATCTCAGCTTCCTACTTTCTGAGTCTCGAACAGTTTATAGTGTTACTTGTTTGACTTGGTTTTCAGATTGCTCTGGGTAATGAGAAGAAGTACAATGTAGAGAACCCTTTTGATTGGATGGAGTTTATATCATTGCAGTAAGTATTTTGAGTATTTCAAATGTACTTGTTGTGACAATTGTGTAGTTCCTGTTCAACGCTAAGAGCAATTAACCCTGTCTGGTGAATCTAGATCACCGGATTTATAGAGGAAATTAAGGAGATTTATGTCTCGTCTAAAACCTGAAATCTGACTATGGGTCTGTTTCTGTTATCGAAGTTTTGAACTGTTCCTTTGTTGTCATGTCGTGCTTATGTGCGTACTTCATTAAACTGATTTCTTACTGTGGTTTCCACTGTCCAGTCTCTCCCACACTTTGACGGTTTCATATGAATTCATGTTAGCCTCCCCGAAATCATTTTGGGACTGTTTTGTCTTGTTGTTGTCCATCATAAAGTTCTTTATACTTTGTGTCTTTGTCTAATGAACTGGGAATTTTATTCTGTGGTACTTGTTATTTTCTAAACTTCCTTACTTTGGCAACTGTACAGAGGCAAGACAAACTTTTTCGAGAGAAGGGTGGGCGATTATCAGAAGGCATCTGTCATGTCTTACCTAAGAGACGGGAACAAGAACTACGAGTTTAAGCTGGACGAAGATTTCTAGGCGAGTATCAATCTCCAACAACCACATTTATATTAAAGAACGGCATTGTATTTTTGGGTGCTATTCTTTTTTCCATAGTAGTATGTGTTAGCTGCTTAAAATCGTCGATAGTCACTAGTAGTAAGTAGTATCCCAATAGAAATCAGGCTACCCTTATATTTCCAGTATGTTACGTCAATCATTTGGATAAATAGATGCACACTCCCCAAATTCAACATTGCTATCTGCAATGATGCTTTGGGACTTGGCAGTTTCCACTTAATCAATCATCATATGGCTGTTCTTTTGCAGGATGCTGCCATCTGATGCTTATCTATGGAATCATTGAATGTTATTCTTTTTCGTTCCTTGTTTTTGAGTTCTTCTCATGGTTTCTCTAACAGCTTTTTCCGATTCTCACCTGTGAACATTTTCTGGTGTCGAACCCTTTGAACTTGTAGAGTTTCGAAAGAGAAAGTCAATCTGGGCAGCCAGAATGATATCCCAGAATTGTTTAGCAGTCTCTGGGCCCTTTTTTTTTTTTTGTGACAATGGGAGGTCAGTCTAACTCTGGGTTCTACATCCAGCGCTGTAGCTGCCGACAGTGAATCAATAGCAACAACATTATGAAGGTCAAGATGAGTTCGAATCAATCGTAATCGAACAACACCGACCCGGTGGCTGACTAATGACTACCCAACCATGCTTGACCCATAACGGACTTGAAACTGACTCAGTGTAACTAGTAATGATGCATAACCTATCAAGTCAAGTCATTTAGGTTGGTTTGCTTGAAGTTGATATCCGTTAACTACTTCTTGCCCATGAAGGGTTGGAGAGTTTAACTTCTCATTAGGTCACCTACTTCAAGATAACTATTTAACAAGCATGTGTAAATGGCCAAAGCTCACTCTTTTGGTAAATAACTGAGGGGGAGAGTACGACAACTTGATCAAACGAACGTGTTGATCTTCGAATCAAACCCTTATTAGTGTGAGTAATTCTATACAGATTACTCCTTATTATCACCTTTTTGAATGATCAGAATTTCTCAAATTGTGCATTGACTTATTTTTCTTAGATCGAGGTTCTACAATAACTATCGATTAATCGATATACATATAATTCGGATAGTGTCAATCCAACATAATACCTCATAGGTCACAATTAAAGTGACAAAGAACTCTTTTTACCAACTAAATAACTAATGCACCTATAGTGGACAAAATTAAGGATAATGTTGTGGGTCATGACTTAATAGGTCCATGTTACTTCATTTTCAATTATGAGGGGAACCCCTAACAAAATGTGTCACTTGTGCAAACCTGGCCAAAAAGGATCATGTTGGAGAATAAATTAATTTGGAATAGTCATTATTTGGAAGGTAAGTGGGAGATAGAGATTGAACTTTTCTTCATCAACAGCAGAAAGCAAATGAACATTATGATATGATCACTTCACACCAAAGAGTGTTGTGATGGATATCTCAAACCTTTGTCACTTTCTTCACCTACCTCTAACCACTATCAAGTACATTATGGAGTGTATCTTAATCTTAATTTTTAATATTCAATAGGTGCGGAAATATGTTTTTTATTTTATTTTATTTTTATTATTTTTTTTACAGTATTATGCTGGTTTAAAAAAGAGAGGTATTATTTTGTAACAATTTGGGGTAAGATTAGTGGTGGAACTAAAAGTGTGTGGTGACATTTACTTTCAATGAGTTAAAAATCTCTATATTTCTTTTTCTTTATTATTTGAATAAAACGAAATTTTCATTAAAATAGTGATGAAACGTATATATTAAAGATCATAATGATAAAATTACTGAGAATAACTAATTTCACTCGTTAACAAAAATAATCTCATGCACATTGACGTCGTTGCGTCTTTTATTACTAGAGGAGACCTATAATATAACACAATGAAAAGAAGAAAGAAAGATATAATCAACCATATATCAAACCAAATTCATTGATGAAGGGCATTATACCAAACAATTTCCATCTTTAACAAATCTAATACTACATGATAAAACATCAAACGATTAATAGATCAAACCTCACGAAGGGGTCCAATAAATCGCACAATGAACACAGTAATAACCTCACAATGAAGCCGAATAAATCTCACAATATAATAACGTCAACCCCATCACCTCAAAGGAGCCAAATATGACCAACAAATGAGCAAATGAAAATTAATACTAGTAGGTAGTAAAATTTCGTTATGCAATAAAATCAATAAAAAAAAACATAGGAAAATGGGCTTACCACCGCCATAGGAGATTCGATGGCAGCCCCAAATGTCAGCAAAAAGATACTCCTATTTGAGAGAGGCAAAAAAAAGAGGAGCCTAGGCTGTTTTTTAGAGTGAAAAATCTTTACATTGTTAGACTCTTGTGCAATGCACGGAAATTACAAATGCTTATATGAAATAGTTTTGTGTCATACTCCGTATTACTTTAATTTATAGATATTAAATAAAAGTATCGTAATATTGACAAATATAAAGAAATTTCAAACATAGCATTAGCAAACATAAATTTTAAATTTGTAAAGAGAATTTATACATGTTGATAGAAAAGAACACCAAAATTTATAAATATAGGAATTTAAGACCAATGATAATGATTTTGTCTATCCGTGTGATCAAATATGTTTAAAAATGCACGCAATCATATAAGATATCGTCCCTACCAACTTATTTAGTTTTGAATCTCCTATTGAACGCATAAACCAACAATCGACTTTTAAACTTGACAATAATTATCATCCTGAAACTTTCTTAGCTGATCCCCTCTACGCTCTACCCCTTAAATACCCTAGGCGTCCCCACAATTCATTTTAACTCTTATACAAAGATCCTTGACCGACAATTTGCACCTCAACCATCAATTTCTATTGCCCAACACCCAATCACCCATCAACATGCTACACGACACTGTAATAGTCGGATGCATCATACGTCGCAACACAACCCAATAAGATTAAATGTCACCCTTAAGTTCGTAAATCCTAGCTTGAGTTTTAACAAGTGAAAGGCTTGTTGGTAATGTATAATAGAAACCTATTATAAACATATGATAATAAAAACCTTAGGGTCTGTTTGGTATCGTTTTATGTTTTCAGTTTTCAGTTTTTTTGAAAACCAAAGTCCCGTTTTTGAAAACCAGAAAAAGTGGTTTTCAGTTTTTAGTTGTCAGCTTTCATTTTCAGTATAACTATTATAGAAACATGCAATTAAATTTTATTTTTGCAACTTATTTAACAAAAAAAATTCAAAATAAAAAACCAAAAACAGAAAACGGCAGTGATACCGAACGGACCCTTAGTGTCTCAACTTAGGACAAACCAATTCCATAAACCACTTTCCATAATCTTGAGTGTTACAAACACCCTCTGCCCTTATGTCACATGTTCTAGCCGACCCTCACCCCCAGTCGATACTTACTTGGCCCCTTAACCAACACTTCTTCACTTGTCATATTTTTAAACGGCACTGCCACACATGAACTCATTTGAGGCCCACTCCAAGTGAATTCTTGTACTGGACCCCCACCCGGTCAATTCCTATGCACCCGTCCTCTTTACCCGTACGTGTCAATTCGTATACTCGACCATTTATAACACACATATTATCGACTCCTCCACTTGCCCTGATCTGCCTAAGCGACATATGAGGCTCTGCCCCACATGAACTCCTATACTCGACCTCCAACTCGGTCATTTCTTTTACTCCCTGTCCCCTTTACCTATGTCGGTTCTTATACTCGACCCCTTATAACACATATGTTATCGACTCCTCCACTTGGCACCCCTCATCTCTATGCAACATATGGGGCGGATCTGTCCCACATGAACTCCTCTACTCGACCTCCAACTCCATTCTTGTACCATGTTCTCTTCACCCGTGTCGATTCTTATGCTCGACCCTTTTTCACACACATATTTTCGACTCCTCTAGTTACCACCCCTGATTTTCCTGCGCGATGACCCCACCATTCTCCAAAAATATTATATCTTACTTTCAAAGTATATTGAATATTTTAAACTCTTCTAATAATATAATCGGTGAGCAATCAATTTACTTTTATAACCAATGACATCTATCATTGTGCATCAACTTATAAGTCAATAAGCATATATTTTCGATGTCGGTCAATAAGCATATATTTTCTAATCCACTTGTTTTCTCTGATTCTTCACTCTAGTCACTTATATACTCCATCGTTGGATCTAGTCCTACCGTCTCTCCTCGAAAGGCCCAGGTTACCATGCAAAAGTGATAGAGCGATCTAATTGTACATGTAGTCATGTACCGAATCTTCGTTTAAAAATTGCTGAAATACCTAGGGTTTTAAATATGTGGTTCTTTTCTCTTTTAGTATTTAGTATGTAGAAAAATCTTATCAACATATATTCTTGTTCATATCTTCATATTGAATTGATGAATTGATTTATGTAAATGTAAATAAAAATTAGTTTATAAATTCTTTCGCTTTTAAGATTTCTAGATTTGTTTCAATAATTAACGAATCATAATACGAAGAGAATTAATCTTGGGCATTCATTCACCTAGATCTAATGGCTAACAAAATACTCCCTTTTATTTTCTCTCTCCTCCCTTACCCACCAGCACCACGCATCACCAATTCGACACCCGCTTGAGATGTTGTCGCCGCCTCCATCGTTCACCACCTGAGATTGTACTTCAACTGGCGGTGCTTCAATAGTAACTCGTGAAGTTGATATTGCTTCACAATTTTCCATTTTGCAGGAGAATATGTGCGTGAGAAGAGATTTGTATTTGTCAATGTCATTGCCTTGAATGTTATGTCGACTACCATTTATATAATAGCGTGTAATTAGGGTTTGATCATAAAAAAAAATCACTACACACACATAATGTAATGGGCCGTATGAATGTCTTGTATTTTTTTTTATTTGGACTGGTTCTTTCCTTTATATAAAATAAGTTGTAAAAATATGCATGAAGTAACAGTTAGCACACTGGTAATGTAATGAATATGTTAGTGAGAGGTCAATGGTTCAAATTGTAGCTCATACATGATCAAATTAAACAAATTTAATTTTTTACTTTCTTATACAGTGAAATAACAGCAAGCGAATGCTATTCTATTTTGAGGCAATTAGCATTTTTGTTCATTTGGTAACAATGCGTATCTCCAACTTCTAACTTCACCATACGCAAGAGCCTCAGAGAAATCCAAATATTATTACTTTCAAGCTAATACTCGTATAAATACTTCGTAAATCCGCACACTTTATTGAGAGAAATCGAATTCCGATCATTCTTTGTGAGTGTTGTCTCCGGACTACAGTGTACTAGTACTCTATCACAGTATGACAACATCCTAACTGGTGTTGGATTTGCATGTTTGGCGGGACCTTGGCACTTTGGTGTATTATGATGTCAATTTAATTTTCTTTCCCCCATCCATATCTTTTTTTTAACATGGAGTACCTCACAAAGGTATTGGATAAAACTAGTTAGAGAATGCAATAAAAGACTAATACTAATGTACTGTATACCACAAGCACAAGGTACATCAAATTTAGTCTAGTTCTTCCTTTCAGAGAAAAAAAAAACAAAGAATTAGTCTGATTCTAAATTTCTAATATTGTACATTTATTAGTATTAGAGTTGACAATGACCATGTTCTTGTTAAAGATAAATAAATGGTATGTAATATCCTTAACACTAACCCCACTTAAGGCACCCGTTAAGTTAATCATGCTAGACATGTTGACCTATTTGGTTAAATGAGTTGGAAGCCTCAATACTAGCCCTCTACTTTTGTGAGCAATTTGTGTTGTGATCGATTTTGTCAACTCTAATTAGTACTCCTAAGTGTATGGCTTAACCAAATACGTGGAAGGATCCTAAACTCTAGAGGAAGGCCAACTTCATAGGACCGTGGAGTCGTCTATGAATCTCCAAGTTGTATTCTTTTTATATGATGTACACAAGATGCCCATATCGTGGTCACCGACATTATATCATATTGATTCACCTAAATTCATTTATATCAAATCAAATCGAACCCGAACAATAAAACTAAAATTTATTGACATGAAAGAAAAGAGGGCTGAAGAGCAGGAGGAGATTGGGTGAGTAATATCATACGGAGTATACTGTAGGAATGTATGAAAATGATATGATCCCTCTTACTTCAGGTGTACCCTAATTGCATAAAATAATGTACTTTGTTGTCACACAAATAACCATAACTCTTGACTTTTTTCACATTCATCACATTTCCTCCAATAATCACACCCTCCTCAATTTCTTCCACTTTCCTCACATTTACACACACATTTTCCCACAAACTAACCAAACCCATTAATAAACAAACAAACAAACAAACACTATCGATTTGGAGTACCGAGTATCAAATAAATAAAAGCTCAAAACATGTCTTCTTCGTAACGCTTCTTCTTAACTCTAACGAGTAGTAGTACCACCTCATGGCTGTAGTAGTAAGAAGCTTGGAAAAGAGGGGGGTATGGGAAGGTGTGTTAGAGCTAACAAAGAGTGCCCAAGAGAAGGGCACAGACCCAGTGATGTGGGCAATGCAAGTTTGCTTGAATCTGAATTCTGCTGCTGTTTCTTTACCTTCAAATGAACTTGCTCATCTTCTTGTGTCCCATATTTGTTGGGACAACAATGTCCCTCTTGCTTGGAAGTTCCTTGAACGTGCCTTGTCTTCCGATTTGGTTCCTCCTTTTCTTGTTCTTGCTCTTTTATCTACTAGGTTTGTTTCTTCTTCTTCTTGATTTTCGACCAACTTTTTATGATTACATTGATTATGTTTCATATGATTATATGTGGGCATTATTTGATTTTAATTTTATGTCATCTTTAATCATGTGGGTTTCATGATTGTATGATTATATGTATTTATATGATAGTATGATCTTGATCATGTGGGGACTATATGTCTATATGATTTGAATTTATGTCATTTTTGATCATGATTGTTACTTTTGTGATGAATTTTAGAATTCGATGAATTGTAGATTTCCTGTTGTTGGTTTTTTTTTTTTCAAGTCTTTTATTCTTTGTGGGTGAGTGGGTGGGGGGAGGTAATGGTGAAGGGTATGAGAAACACTGTGCGGTGGCAGGAATCGAATTCGAACCCGTAACCAAGCGGAGTTTAAGTAGAGTAATTGGGAGGACAACAGAGCGAAAAGGAGAGTCATGAATTGTGTATGTCATTGACAAGCTGTTAAAATTGGTCTGGAGCAGTCAATCCATCAATTAATGTTTCCTTGAAAATTTTCTGGGCTATGTTGGTGTAAATTTCTCTTTAACGTGCACAGTGCACTGCCTTGTTTGATCGAATTTGAACGGTGGAGATCGAGATGTTTATTAGACAAACTTATGGTTCTGAGTTGGTAGAGTAAAAAGAGTAGTACTAGCTGTCCTTGTTTGTCTAAATCTTGGTGAATTGGTGTAAAGTAGAAGGTAAGGTTGCCTAACTCACATGACTGCGCCAACAAAATTCTGATTTTTACTAGAATGTAATCCCCTGAGGGGTTCATTATCATTACTTATATATTCAACTGTACAAGGCTAGTAATTAGTGCTACACAGATTGCTAGGAAGACTAGGTGTGAAACTAAGACTTAAAGATTTGATTAAGTGTGTACAGAGGTAATCAAAGGTTATCTACTTCTATTAATTTCGTGGTATCCGTCCTAGAAAAGTTGTTTTTTAATGCCAGAATGGATTGTAATTATCAGAAATGGGTTTGAACGAGCGCAGTGTTACTGTTTCTAATCTGACTAACAGTTTCCATGGTGTTCAATTTGGATCTCTGTCATCACCCTGAACTAAGGCTTGCCTGATTGTTGTTGGATATCTCATTTTATATATTGACATTTTGGCAAATAAAGTTGCTGAAGTTTTCATCACACTGAACTCAGTGAACCATTGTTGTCTGCACTCAGGGTCATACCATGCCGCCAGTCTCGTCCTGCAGGATATAGGCTTTACATGGAACTATTGAAAAGACACGCTTTGAAGTTGAAGTCTTACATCAGCAGACCAGAATTTCAGAGGTAAATTTAATCTATGTTTATTTGGCTGATGGAGGTGGCATATATCTACAGATCATCGCCGTTGACGTTGCTCCATGGTTCCTTCAGTTTTGGTCATGTTTTCAATTGCGAATTTGTGAAGTTGATATTGCTTTAAGTCTAATAATACTGTGAGGCTATGACTTTGAGCATGTTCTTAAGTAGATACTGTATACTTTAGAGTGAGAGACTCATGCGATCACATCCAGGTAAGACTTTCGTTGACGTGGACGTTTTTGTGTCACAACTTTGGATCCCACCTCTAAGTATTATCTTAGATGCAACTGAGATAGTTTCTAGTTGCTTTTGTGTCTGCAAGCTCACATCTTGGCATATACTCTTGAGGAGTCTTTGTAAGTTTACTTTATAATGTTAATGCTTTTATCTTCCGTGCTACTAAACTTGCATCCTAGTTTCTCATATTTCTCCCCCTCTCCTTATTTTTCTTTCTAACTTGTTGTGCTTCGCATTTGAACTCTGATATTGATTGCGTGGCTTTTATACTTTTCATTTACACTTGTGAGAGTGATTTTACTATTTTGAGAAACAACTTTGAATGAGGTACCAATAGACAAGTTCCAAATTTTTATGGCTTATAATCTGCTGGCTGTTGTGTGCCTATTGTAAATTACTGCATTATGAATTTATGATTCTTGATGCGTCGATGATGTTACTATAGATGTTACATTTTGTAAGCAGAATGTCATTTGCTTTTGTATAGATGGTTTGAGTGACATATTTTTTCTTATCTCTTTCTTATTGCAGAGTCATGTCATCTATTGACCATGTACTTGGTCTTTCTCAGATATTTGGTCTACAAACAAGTGAGCCAGAGGTTCTTTTGGTTGAATATATGTTTACGATTGTGTGGCAGCTTCTTGATGCATTACTAGATGATGAGAGGTTATTGGATCTTACCCCAGAAAGGAACTCCATCTGGGTAACCATTTCTGAAGGCATGGACGTTGATACTTTTGATGACTTTGGTGAGAAGAAGTTTGAACTACTTGAGAGTTTAAGGAGCTTGAATTCTGCATTGGCTGTTGAGATTATTGGAATGTTTCTTCAAAATGGAGTTAGTTATAGAATCCTTCGCTTGGTACGCCATAACATGTAAGCGTTTGATATCCTTTTCCCTCAGCTTTCGCTGTCTCTTTGAGAGATTGAACAAGAACTTATCCTGCCCTATAAACGAGCATTGAGAATGGATCAACAACAACATAGCTTTAGTCCCAACATAACATAAATTGTTGTATAGGACCATCATATGTGAGACCAATGAAAATGTTGATAGGAGGGAAAACATGATAAATGAATTTAAATAAATTGAGAACGGCTGTAATATTGGAAAACAACCTTTGTCACTTGCCTCAAAGGGCTACTGATAACCATCAGTATCTCTTTTTATCCTTTCAAAGGTCTAATAACAAGGCTTTGTTTATAGCTTCAGAAACAATCATCCTGGTTCTTCTTTAGATTGCCTTCTTCTCAGCATGGGACAAAGTAAAGCTGTCTATTATGTTATCAAGTATAATCTGAATTTATTAGATGATGAATCTGCTAGTTTAGCTTTTCAGTTTTTCGTATGTTAACCTTTTTTTTTTTTTTTTTTTTTTTTTTTTAAATGTCTTACATAATGGTTTCGGAAAAGGAATGAACAAAAAAAGCTGTTTTTCAGCTAAGATCTAATCGTATAGTTTTCAAGAAATCTTTTTCTACGCTTTGTTAGCATATATGATGTTGTCCTTATAAAATTATGACTCTAAGAGGGTATTGACCTTGATGCAATCATGCAATCTTGTTAAACAGTGATATCAACCAAGTCATGCATGAAATTTTTGAAGATTTTTGCCTGCCTCGTGCTTTTTATGGTTGTTAATAAAGCAAGGTACCTGAAAACACTTAGTGTCCTTAATGTTCGATGACCGAAATACTTTATATTTGCTTGGCTGTAGGCCGAGACAATGGGGAAGTTTTATCCAGCGACTGGAGTTGCTTGGAACGAACTCATCAGCATTAAAAAACTCCAAACATTTAAGCTCTAATGCGCTGTTGCAGCTGGCTGCCGAGGCAGACAAAGTAACATCCTGGGAGTGCAAAAATTCTGTGAAAGAGTTTGGTTCACGGTTTTCTTCTACTGTTTTTTGGCAAGAGATTGGTCATTCTTCTATGTGGCTTCCTCTAGATGTGGTTCTGGAGGATGCTGTCGATGGATATCAAGTGGCAGCGATAAGTTCTGTTGAGACAATTACAGGTATAGGCCATTTTTTATGTTAAAAAATATTTGCCTGAAGTATTTTACAATAGCTTCCGTGTGTGAGATACGATATTTTTAACAGGTTTGGTGAAGTCCCTTCAAGCAATAAATAACGCAATCTGGCATGATACTTTTTTGGCCTTATGGATAGCTGCTCTCCGGTTTGTTCAAAGGGTAACATCATCCAACCATAAGCTCCTTTGTCGTCCCCAACTCTACCCTCCAAATGTGTTGAGCTTGCATTTGAGAGGACAGAAATACAACAACCACCACCTTAGTCCCAAAATGATTTGTGAGCCAACCCGAAATACTAATGCGACTGAGGCTTGGTCATTCTTGTTGTATCTCTGTCCTATCACTTCTCAACTCAACTCCTCACTATCGTTCTATGCGATTGGTTGACTACAGGGGATATTTTTTATTTATTTTTTCCTTCATGTAAACAAGAGATAACTCTTGAAAGATTAAATCTTTGTAGTGAAAAGATGATAAGCACCCCTTCATTTAACTATCCCGCTAATATTGTGCTTATGTGTTGTTATAGCTCCTTAAAGAAAAGTGACATCTTCTCCCAAATACTCATGGTTTCTATATATTCTTTATATTCTTAGGAACGGGATCCAATTGAAGGGCCAGTTCCTCGCCTTGATACTAGAATGTGTGTTTTGTTGTCTATTATTGCTCTAGTGGTGGCTGATCTCATTGACGAGGAGGAAAATTGTCTTGATGAATCTGACGCCTCAACTAATCATATGAAAGAGAAAAAGGATTCAAACACACGCCGCAGAGAGTTGGTTTCTTGCTTGCAGATACTAATGAATTTTCAGAGTTTGCTAACGCCTCCTCAATCTGTCATTTCCTCTGCCAATGCGGCTGCTGCGAAAGCGATGATGTTTGTATCAGGCATTAATGTTGGAACAGGATATATAGACTGCATTAATGTAAAAGATGTGCCAATAAACTGCTGTAAGTATGAAATTTGAGATTCTGGTTATAGCTTTCGAAAAATTGTTCTGATTATAGAAAATATTAGTGACCATTGTCTTTTGCTGCCAAGTGGAACTATGACTTTCCATGTTTTCTTCTGGCGTTGATTCTACCGTTTCTCTTTATAGTGCTTCCAAGGTTCAATTGTCCATCATTTTAGTGTACCCTGATTGTATACAGTCAAATTCATCTATTTGTCCTGAAAATTTCCATTCTTTTATCTTCCGTCAGTTTGTATTGTGTTTGATAAGCTTCGGAATATTTTATTGGTGCATTGTCTCTCACTTATTCTTCTGAATTCTGATTGTCTATCCAATAATCTAATGCTAGAAAAAGAACACAAAATTATGACCCTCCTCAAGCTCATTCCATTCCCCACTTTCTGATGTCTGATTTTTCTTGTTTATGGTTTACTTCAGTGTATGTAGCAGTACCAGATGTTATTACCTCCTCTGTTTTCAAGGTTCTTTGCTTTTGGTTTGAATATTTGAGAGGAATTCGAATGAAATGTAGAGAACCTAAAAAAGGGACGGAGTATAACATTAACAGAAATAATACTTTTTGAGTGACTCACCCTGTTGACGCATTTGGAAGCTCAGATGACTGATATTGATATTAGTTACAGCTTTTGATATGCTTCCTATACTTCTTTGCAGCTGGGAATCTGCATCACTTGATAGTTGAAGCTTGTATAGCTAGGAAGCTACTTGATACATCAGCATATTTTTGGCCAGGTTACGTAAATGGTCTAATAAACCAGCTCCCTGGTCTTGTGCCACCGCAAGAGCCTGGTTGGTCAGCATTTATGCAGGGAGCTCCACTTACACCTAGGATGATGAATACTATGGTCGCAGCGCCTGCTACAAGGTATACTCGAAACTTTCTTCATGATTTGTTTTTACAATGAATTCATATTAAACCTTATGTAGTTTAAACGTTTTTCTGTGGCTGTTTTAGAATTTTTATTTTCAAAATAATGTTTACAAAATAATTATCTAACAAAATGGGTTGGAAATAAAATGTTTCACAAAATGGGGGTGCACGTCACTTACTTTGTTCAGACTAGAGCCGCGGTTCTAAGTCTTGGCTACAGTAAAAGTCAAGAAAAAAAAAACTTAACCAATTAATGCCGCCGTTCGGACTGGCGGTTTTATACAGTGCAAAACTGCCATTTTGGATGGTGGTTTACTGTTCACCAAAATTTTCCTTTCTACTGTTCACAAATACATAAAACCGCCACGCAAATGGCGGTTCTATTTTGAAGCAAAAACCGGGTGACATGCACCCCAAAACGTTGAATGCTCTATTTTCCAACCCAATTTTGTAGATATTTTTTCTAAAACCTTACTTTGAAAAATAAATCGTTATTTTAGCATATGTTGTTTATCTTTCCTGAAGGTGATGAATGATTATGTCTCCACCTAGTTGAATATCTCTGTAGGCTGTCTTCAACTAGATTAAGTTTGTCGCTGTCGACCCCTACGTAAGTAAAGCTATAGTGTCAGACAGATTTTTGGTGCTAGGGGTCTTCATTTTTCAATAAGTATCTATATTGGACTCTCAACATTCTTACCCGGGTACATACACTTGAATGTTTCATTTTAGTCCAAAAACATGATAATTCTTCGGAAAAACAAGTAATACCCTGCCTTATACCCTTATTGGATACTTGTAGGCTATCGGTTACTTGTAGGCTGTATCATTGTTTAAGCAACATTTATTAGTTATTCCAAATCCTACCTTATATGTTTACAATCTTCCAGTTTCCTACCTTATATGTCCAAAAATATATTTTCCTACCTTACAAAGTGCTTTGTTTATCCAATTCCTACCAAAAACACCATTTCGGCCAATTGACTCTCCAATTCCGGCATTGACTTTTAATTTCCCTCCAATCTTTTGTGATTTACCTCCAATTTTTGCGATTTTCCTCCAATTTCCCCCATTTTCATTAAATAGCGCATGCAATGCAGTAATAACGATGAGGGGGTGAAAATGAGAAGTGAAAATGAAGGTTTTATGGGGTAGAGAAGGAAGTATTTGGAGAGGAGCCTTGGATTTGAAGAGGACATAGAAGTGTTATGACTTATGAGTAAAAATGGAGGTTTGATATGGGTATGGGAGGAATCACGCGAAAGATTGAGGTGAAACTAAGTCACGTGCAAGTCACATGAAAGTCAACGTTGAAAATAGAGAGTCAATTGGTCGGAATAGTGTTTTGGTAGAGATGAAAATAACACTTTATAAGGTAGGAAAATATCTTTTTGGACATATGAGGTAGGAAACTGAAAGATTATAAATATATAAGGTAGGATTTGGAAATTTTCCCTTCTAATTGAGTCCCAGTGCCTGGGCTTTACTAAATTTGTTGTAATGGGTGCTATGTATGCGAAAGTTGATACAAATTTTGCTGCTCTCATCTGGCTTACAACAAAAGGGATAAATTTGCCTACATCCCATCATTTTTTTCCTCCTCCTACTTGACATGTTCCTAGATGTAGTTCTCATGTTAGATTATTGTGTCAAGATAATTTTCTTTAGGTAGGTTCTTTAGCAGGAGATCAAGTAATTGAGTGCATGACTGCACAATGCTATGTATTATCTGAGTTCATGTGAGTCATCTGAGTTCTGAGTATATTTGATATTTGAAAAGAAACTTGTTATTCCTTCTAGAATGCTGTCTGTCTGCATTTAAGTTTTTTTCGGCCCCTCTTTTTTGCATAAATTTGATGTACTCCTTCCATTTCTCTCTTTACGTTAGGCTTGGGTTCCCGCACAAACCCAGGCCCGATGTAAAAAATTGAAAGAAATGGAGGGAGTATGCATAGTGGTTGTGTTACAGTATCCTTTCTCAAACTTGGCCTGTAGTTACGTACATTCTTTCTGAAGTCACCAAGGTTAAAGGAACTGAATTTAAGCTCATGCGTTTGATGGAAGTTTAGCAGAGCTGGACAAGACTTATGAGCTTGCAGTTGGTGGGTCCGAAGATGAGAAGATATATGCAGCTACAATTTTCTGTGGAGCATCTTTGATTCAGGGCTGGAACTTGCAGGTGGAGTATTTACATTTGGTATTTCGATTTTTAGCAACTATACTACTCTTCTTTCTGTCATATATGAATGAATGGTAACACTTAGCCTCTGTCTTGCAGGAGCACGTTGTATATTACATCACCAGGCTATTGTCTCCAGTGGTTCCTATTGATCACGTTGGGGATGACAGCCATCTAATAGCATATGCACCAATGCTTTTTGTACTTTTGGTTGGGATAGCACCTGTTGATTGCGTACAGATCTTCTCTTTACATGGAATGGTGAGCTTAATTTCAAATGATGTTTGTTTCTCCACAGCTCAACTCGTTTCACAAATTGAGTACTCATTAGCTTTTTGATTGACAGTGGCTTTTCAAAACCAGTCATACTACTTCAATGATGACATGTTTTGGTTGATACCCCTTTATCTCACATAAATGAATATGATGTTTTCTTAATGCATGTACATATAATCGTTACACTCCCTCTTCTACAGGTTCCTCAACTTGCTGCCTCTTTGATGACAATTTGTGAAGTTTTTGGCTCATGTATTCCTAATAATTTATGGACAGTGAATGGAGAAGAAATTTCTGCTCATTCAGTTTTCTCAAATGCATTTGCTCTCCTTCTAAAGCTTTGGAGATTTAATCATCCACCTCTGGACTGTGCTGTTGGAGATGTGCCTCCTGTTGGGTCTCAACTTACTCCTGAGTATCTCCTTTTAGTACGGAACTCTTTCCTTTCATATTCAGGAAATGTTCTCAAAGATCGCAATAAAAGAAGACTTTCAGCTGTTGTTAGCGCATCATGCCCAAAACCTATATTTGTTGACTTGTTCCCAAAATTGAAAGTTTGGTACCGACAGCATCAAGCTTGTATTGCAGCTCCATTGTCTGGTCTTATTCCTGAAAGTACAGTGCATCAGATTGTGAATGTGCTCCTTAATATGGTTTTTAGAAAGGTAAATAGAGGAAGCCAAGCTTCTGCTTCTGGAAGTAGTGGTTCTACTGGTCTATCTAGTGAAGACAGTCCTCTAAGACCGCAGCTGCCTGCTTGGGATATTCTAGAGGCTGTTCCCTATGTCGTTGATGCAGCCTTAACAGCCTGTGCTCATGGGCAGGTCACTCCTCGTGAACTAGCTACAGGTATGTGTGATAGATCATATCTCTATCCCTTTGCTTAAGTGATAGACTAATAGGTCTCGTGTATGACCGTCTTGCCATATGTGATTATCAAAGCATCTTTGACCTTGCATTCTATTCTAAAAGGGGCATCTGTAAAAAGTAAAGTATTCAACGTCTTAGAGAAGTGCTAATTTTTCTTTCGTTTTTTTCTTTTTTTTTTCCTTTTCTTTTGTTTTTCCTTTTCTTTTGTTTTCTATTAATGTTTCACACTTTATGTAATAAGTGGCCAGAAAAGAAGAAAACAAGCTTTGGTTGTTGGACTTAGCCTTAAACTCAACTTTTCTACTTACGAAGTGAAATGGTCCTATTTGAGATTCTATGCTGTTTAACCTCTCAGTTATGGTAATAATTTCTATCTCTGTAATGGGGCGGGGGGGGGGGGGGGGATTTGACATTATCTGAAGAATGATCTTTGGATTACTTGGTTTTCAGAATAGGAAATGACCATCGTCTTCTTATTCTAAAATTTTCTGACGTTCCTATACATTGCAGGACTTAAAGATCTTACAGACTTTCTACCTGCGTCATTGGCAACTATAGTGAGTTACTTCTCAGCTGAAGTAACTCGAGGCATTTGGAAACCAGCTCTTATGAACGGAACAGATTGGCCAAGCCCTGCTGCAAATTTGTCCAATGTTGAGGAGCAGATCAAGAAGACACTTGCTGCTACTGGGGTTGACATTCCCAGCCTTGCTACAGGTATTATTTTTTATGCAACTCCCATCTTTGGTAAATTCAAACATTTGCCATTTACTTGATTTCGGTAACAATTGTGCAAAACTACTGCCTCTGCCCTATGGTGTCTGTGTAAACTTAAGCAACTTAGAAGCTGCCAACTACCCAGTACTAGATTTGGTGGGGGTACAGTTAAGCGGGCATTATACGTTAGAACTTACAGACCCTTCAAATATACTACTCCGTACTTAATTTATGGTGGATATGAAATGAGCAAGATGTATCAGTCTTGTGGAGGACTTAATTATCCTGGAGTGCCATGTGTGTAAGAGACCGTGGGTAAACATGATTAATTTCCGAGAAATAAAGTTGTACTGGAATTTGATTCTTGTTACCGAGTTAAGTGACTTGGTACTGGTTGGTATCTTTCCTTTGTTAGCCTGGCCCTCTACGGCCTCTAGAGCAAGGAACTGGAATATTTAATATCCGTGGACTCTTATGTAAGCAAACTGTACCACTGGTGAGGTCACAAATTAGTACCTAAACACACATTCAATTAGAGTTATAAGAAGCTTTTAGAACTTTAAAGTGCTTCCAAACATGTTTTCTGTGTTCATATTTCAATTCCCTTTTAAATTTGGTTACCAGAGACTTTAAATTTCAGTAATAACTTGGTAACAAGCCTTCTTTTTGCTACAGCAGTAAGCTCTCCAGCTACACTTCCTCTTCCACTGGCAGCTTTTTTGAGTCTGACTATAACCTTTAAACTTGACAAAGTTTCTCAGAGGTTCCTTAATCTTGCTGGGCCAGCCCTTGAGTCCCTCGCAGCAGACTGTCCATGGCCATGCATGCCAATTGTGACTTCTTTGTGGACACAAAAGGCAAAACGCTGGAGTGATTTCCTAGTTTTCTCAGCATCACGTACTGTTTTCCTCCATAACCACGATGCTGTGGTTCAGCTTCTGAGGAGTTGCTTCACGGCCACACTTGGATTGTACACAAGCTCTATCTCCAGTGAGGGTGGTGTTGCTGCCCTTCTTGGGCATGGGTTTGGCTCTCATTTTTCTGGCGGGATTTCTCCTGTTGCACCGGGGATCCTGTACTTGCGTGCTTACCGAGGTGTAAGGGATGTCATGTTTCTGGCGGAAGAGATTGTTTCCCTCTTGATGAAGTCTGTTCGAGAAATAGCAGGTGCTGGAATTTCCAAGCAAACCCAAGAAAAGCTTAAGAAGACAAAACTTGGGACAAGATATGGTCAAGTTTCACTCCCGACAGCCCTGGCTAGAGTGAAAGTCGCGGCTTTTCTTGCTGCCACTTTTCTGTGGTTATCTGGAGGTCAAGGTTTGGTTCAGTGTGTAATTAAAGAAACCTTACCTTCTTGGTTCTTATCAGTTCACAGATTTGAACCGGAAGAGGAATCCGAAGAAAATGTTTCAGTTCTTAGAGGATATTCATTAGCATACTTTGCAGTCCTCTGCGGGACATTTGCTTGGGGCATTGACTCGCCAACAAGACGTTGCCTGCCAATTCTAGGGCAACACCTTGACTTTCTAGCTAGTGCCATAGATGGGAAGACCTCTTTGGGTTGCAATTCAGTTATATGGCAGGCTTACGTTTCCAAGATTATAAGTCTGATGGTAGGTTCCACCCCACGCTGGGTGCTAGAAATGGACAGGGATGTACTGATACAACTGAGCAAGGGACTGAGACGGTGGAACGAGGAGAATCTTGCTCTGGCTCTGCTTGCAACTGGTGGACTCCATACAATGGGCGCAGCCGCTAACCTCATAATAGAAAGTGAGAGCTAACAACGTTTCACTGTCTTTGAGTTCGGGTTTTCCTAACTGGTTCTGCTAATCTTAGTTCTTGTAATTGACGTTCGTGTAGGGTGGTCAAGTTTTTTTTTGCAGAGAAATGTCAAAATGTAGGATGTGATTCTGATTATATAAAGCTTGTAGTAGTTTCGAACAGATTTAATTATCACCGTCATCTGTTTAGTAGTGGAGTACGGGTAATTTTTCTTACTAAGAGGATCATTAAGAGCCATTTGATTAGCTTAAACAAATATTAGCCATTGTTACTTTGACCATAAAAATAATTAAATTTTTTTTTAAAGAATAATAATATTGCCCAAAGATTAATTTATTAATCCTTCAACAGTTCAACCCCTCCTACGGCCTAACACAACACCTACACCTACCACATGCTCCATCCTTTCCCTGCCAATTTGACACCACTTCGACGAGTCCTCTCCCTCACCACCGCCATTATGGTCCCTCGCCACCCCCCTTCTCTACGGTCACCATCACGTTTGTTGCCGAAAATGCACTTGGTTGCAGTTTAGAACCCTTCAAATCCCGAGACAAAGTCGGAAGGCCGCAGTGAAGTTGTAGCCGAGCCACCCATATCTCGTTTTCCGCCGTTTTAATGTTGTCAATTCACGATTTATATCTAAGATCTACGATTATCGGTCAATTTTTTGCGAAAAGTTGTGGACGGAAATTTCCGGTTATTAGGTGGTGTTAGCGACCAATGTTGCCGGCGCTGTGACGGAGTCAGTAAGGAGGCTGGAGGGGGGTTGGATTTTGGGGTGTGTTATAATTTTCAAAATCAAAAATTTGATTATATTTAATTTAATAAATTAATTTATTATAGATAGTCAAATTATAAAATTCTTATTACAGAAGAATGCAATCTAATATATTTACCCCCTCGGTAATTATAAAAAGGCAAATTTAATAAAAATAACCCAACGGTTCCCTTGTCTTCTGAAAACAGTTCTTATACCATGGTCCCCAAGACCCCAACCCAACATTGGTTGGACAGAAATATATTAAAAAAAATAAAAATAAAAACCCAATACGACTTTCTCTCACCTCCACTCCTCAACCCAACCGGCCGACCTGCCTCCATCACCACCACCACCACCACGGCCTCTCCTTCGAAACCACCGGAACCACCATCCGCTGGTGACCGTTTCTCCCGCCCCCATCCTTAACGCCTCCCTTCCCTCTCCAATCTCAAACCCAAAAAATAATTAAATAGCAAAAATCCATGAATTCCACCACTAAAATCCATGGATTATTTTTTTTGAAATCAAAAGTATACTTTATTGGAATTAAGTTACCGCGGCCACAAAATCCGCGGCCGCCAAGTCAAGTACATCGGAGGATGCCCCATCCACCCATACCCTCGTGGAATAATCCACCGGATTGAGGTGAGCTACAAAATGGGCGACCTTGTTACCTAGCCTACGAGTATGACTGAACTCACATGACACAAACCTACGAGAGAAATTAAAAACGTCCAAAACGGCTAAGCCGAAATAACTAGAAGCAAAAGAAGCAGAATTTAAAGTATTAACTAACTGAAGTGAATCCGACTCCAAAATAATCCGACTTGCCCCTTGTTGCCAAGCTTGTTGGAGACCAAGCAAAGCCGGCTTGGCCTCCGTTACATTTGGATCCCATCGCTCCCGCACTTGACAACACACTATCCGTGTAATCTCCCCTTCTTCGCCTTGGATGATTGCGCCTAGGCCCGACCCCGCCTCCCCCATAACCGCACCATCCACGTTCACTTTAAACACACCATTAGGTGGTCACCTCCACACACAGTTGCTGCCACCACCAGTCAGCTCCCCACCTTCCTCCTTCCCCGCCATCACGGCTTCTTGAAAAGGTCTCAAGAAACTAGTTGCTGGAAGAGCAACAAATTTCTCCTCTGCCCCCAAACCGCCATGCACCACCTCATTTCGAGCATTCTAAATCGTCCTTGCCCTCAACTGCAGCCCTTTCCCCCCTTCTCTAAACCAAAAATCAAACAAAGACTTTCCCGATTTACACCACTCCACTCGTTTGTCTCCACTCCCACCTCCTCCCAAACCCCTCGCAACCGCCGGACACATACGTCACCAAAGCGTGGACCTCATCCTCTAGAGCTAGCCCACACCTAGGACATGTCATATTAGCCGCGTCAATTGGCGTTGGATGTTTACCCTAGTTGGGAAAGCCCCATTACACAACCTCCAAACAAAGGACCGTATCTTCGGGGGCGCCTCCAATCCCCATACAGTGGCCCAGAGATTCGTCACGCCCTCGCACGAACTTTCGCCCTCACCCCCGTTAGCCACCCGCAGTCTATTCCTAACAAAGTGATAGCCCGATTTGACCGTGTACTTCCCTCTCTCACTATAGTGCCACACTAATTTATCTCGATGCGTCACACTTGCTAATGGAATACCCAGGCTTTTCTCCGTCTCGAATTCCAGCACCTCTCGCCGAACAGCCTCCCTCCTCCACACCCTACACTTCTCATCTATCCACTCCGCCACTCTAAAATCCTCGCCACCCCTTCTTGGCGAGATGATTCTGAAGGTCGGTCCCTTTCGAGAAAATGCATCTCCCCACGCCCGTACACTCCTACCATCACCTATCAACAATCTACATCTCTCCCGTAACACATCCTTAGCCCCAACGATGCTCCTCCACGCATAACTCGGATGATGCCTCAGCCTAAAAAAATCGTCATTTGGGAAATAACGGGCCTTAAGTAGCCTACTCAGCAGAGACTCCAGATTCGAAAAGATTCTCCATGCCTGTTTCATCAACATTGCTTCGTTATACGCTTCAATGTCGCGAAAACCCATGCCCACCTCCCCTTTCAAGCGACACAGCCTCTCTCACGCAACCCAATGGATTTTCCTCTCCCCCTCCTTGGCACTCACCAAAACCGAGAGTTGATCTCGTTGCAAAGGCTTGAAGGAATCTTGAATAACCCCATATGATAGGTAGAGATTGCTTGGGCCACGGCCTTGATTTGGACCTCACTACCAGGGAAGGAATTAAGACTCCATTTCCACCCTTACCACTAAGGAGTAAGTTCATGGACCTTACCACTAAAATCCATGGATCTTACAACAATTATTCATGGATTTATATGTCTTCATCAATATTCATATGATTCTCAATCAAGAACCACATGATTCTCAATCAAGATCCATATACACCAAGGTTAAGATCCATACCTTAATTCTTCATGATGCGGGGGTGTAGATTCCACGGATGGTCTCTATAGCGACGGACGAGCGAGTCGTGCGATGATTGCACTAGGATAGGAGTCGCAACCAAACAATTGTGGGGTGTTTGGAAACCATACAATGCGATCTTGTTCCTTGTTACAGAGGGACTACGTAAACGCTAGGTGAGTCTGTACCCATTGAGCATAAACGCTTGGAGAAGCGAGTCATGCCAAGTACAAAACACGTTTGCGAGTCGTTTACCGAAAGGGACAAAACCAAGGAACGTAAGGAACAAAATGCGCATTGTGCCCTACACCAATATGCAGTCTACGGACCGCAAGACTGGGTTCGGGGGTGACGGTACGTGTTGGGAAGCCATAAGACATCCAACCCCGCCCGCGTATAGAGGCCTCTACTAGTTAAATTATCGTTTACAAGTTGTCGAGAAGTTAAGCCATGCAAGTTACAGTCATTTACAAGTTATATACAACCTAGTAAATTAGCTAAGTGGGTTATTTAGCACATAAACTAGATCTTAGGTCGCAACGTCGTTAAGATTGATTAATGGTCCCTAGCTACCAATTTGTCCAAGCGCTTTGCACTATTTGTGTTAGGCGTGATTCATATAATTCGTTTTAGATCTAAATCTTGGTTAGCCAAAATATAAATCTAGGTCGAAAGCAATAAAATGTGCACGTAAAGAAGGGGTAGAAGATCTGAAAATGTGAAAAGACAAGTTTAGAAAAGAGGGGGTGCCCTCAGGACTTACGTGTGTCCGCGATACCACTACTTGCTCTACTATGCTTCGAGATCGTTGCGTT
Source organism: Spergularia marina (assembly GCA_963680865.1). NCBI lineage: Eukaryota > Viridiplantae > Streptophyta > Magnoliopsida > Caryophyllales > Caryophyllaceae > Spergularia > Spergularia marina. The sequence continues at coordinate 14,275,794 of OY804559.1, forward strand.
GATTTTTAGTATGCGTCGTAGGGGCTAGATGTGTTCTTGGAGCGATGCGTTGCTCTTTGAACGTGGTGTTTGAGAGGGACTTTATTTATGTTGTGTTTGTAGTGTTGTGTTTGGGGCTGTCCTAGAGTGTAAGGTTGCCCTAGGGTTTTTGGTGTCGTGTTGCTAGGGTTTTGTGTGAGAGAATGGAAGAGAGAGTAGCAGAGATTCGGGGTGAAAAATGGTGTGTGTAGATTGTTAAATGAGGTGGAGGAGGGTTGTATTTATAGTGTATAGGAGGCTAGGGTTTTGGGGTACAAGAATATGCTGGCCGGCCACCCTAGGGCTTGGTGCGTCATGGCGCGGGGGTGGTGCGTCAGACGCGGGGGTCGGTGCGTCAGACGCAGCTGAGGTGCTTCAGGCGCGGCCTAGGGTGCTCCAGACGCGGCTGAGGTGCGTCAGGCGCGGCCAAAGGTGCGTCAGGCGCGACTCTGGTGCGCAAGGCGTACGTGCAGGTGCGCCAAGGCCCCTGTGCGCACATAGTGGTGCGCCTGGACCCCTTGACGCACCATACAAAATTGCATTTCTGGCCTTCTTATGACATGAGTATTGTACATGTGAATTTGGGTGGGCAAATGATGTACAAGAACATGTTTTCTTGATGATATTTGGCGGTTTAGGCACGCGGGTTATTCCTGAGTTAGGTCAGGTGTATAAGGGGAAGAAAATGGTCGTTTTTGGCCTTGTTTTGGGTGAAGTCGCATTTGCTAACGGATTCACGACAATGGTGGTTCACATAGTAGAGCAAGTAGACGCAGTTCACAGTATAGTGTCCTTTCATCATCGGGCATTTGGGTAGGGACAAATGCAGGTGTCTACAGAAGCCCCCACTTTGACTGAGGCTTGGACAAGGCGAAAGTCAAAGTATGTAAATCGTGCAAACGGGATGCGAATGCACGTGGAGGGTCGTTTAAGGTCCAGTAGACTACCGCTGCGTTTTTAGAGGTTCGCCAACCAATAAGAAGACATACCTGATGTTTATAGTCGGTGCGACTGCGGATGATGTTTAAGGTTGGTGCGACCGTTGGATAGTGTTGTGGAACTTGCTGGTTGTATTTGTCATGACTTCTGAATGTCGGAAGTGTATCCGATGCTATTTGGTGATTATGTCAATGTTTAAGGTCAGTGCAACCGCTGATTGCTAGTAGTGATTGTTTATACTTATATCGGAGGTGGGTCCGATATTGCTTGATGATGGTGGTGTTAGGTCCACTACTGTTGATGGTATTTGGCTTGAGATGTTGAAAGTGAGTCTGACGTTGCTTGATCATGGTGGAGTTAGGTCCACTGCTATTGATGGTATTTCGCTTGAGATGTCGAAAGTCGGTCCGACGTTGTTTGATAATGGCGGAGTTAGGTCCACTGCTGTTGATAGGATTTCGCTTGAGATGTCGAAAGTGGGTTTGACGTTGCTTGATCGCAACGGAGTTAGGTCCGTTGGCGTTGAATATAGAGTTTTGATAGATGCTCGAGTTTAAAGTCGGTGCGACTGTTACATGACTTGAAGGTGTGTGAATCAGTTGGTTTATGTTGGATTGACAGTTTCGAGGGGAGCCCCCATTCTTGCATGAAATAGGAGATTATGGAGCAATTGGATGCCGCTTGTAACTCTTGTTTGCCAGTGGATTATGCATGTTGAAAATTCTTGTTGTAGTTTGTCTCACTCTTGTGCGAGCAAGGAGGTCGTGGCACAGAGATGTATGCTTTTGACCTCGCGGTTCCAATGCTTGGAGAGTAGTGGTGATGGACGATTGCATCTTGTCCTGAGGGTGGCGAGTGCTGCGTGGTTCTCATGCAAAGGTTTATGCAAGTAGTGTGCAAATGTATGTCATGTGATGAATAACAAGTGATGCCTAGTGCTTGTGTAAAGGATTGTGCATGTGGCCTGGTGTGCCAGTGTAAGTGACGCGATATAATGCAATGTTATGAAATGCAATGCGATGATGTTATGCAACTTAGATTAATGCAACCTAGACTCGAGCTACATGCATATGTGAAATGCGAAAAAATGCAGGGGGTACCCCGACTTCCCCCAAAAGGAAAAAAGGATGAAAGAGATGTTAACTTTCATGGAATAAAACTAAGAGTGCCAAATAGAAAATAGTGAGGAGAACAGAAATGTGTAGGAGTGAGTTTGAGGTTTCCCCCAAAAGAAAAAAAATGAAAATGGTATTGTTTTATGGAAGATATTTAAGGTTTCCCAAAAAAAAAATAAATGAAAATGGTAAAGTTTTATGGAAGATATTTGAGGTTTCCCCCAAAAGAAAAATGATGAAAGAGGTTGGCAAAAGTTGTGATTGTCCAACTTATGGTGACGGCGAATAGTGACATTCCCACTGCTCGAGGATGATCTTCGTGCTTGCTGCGAAGCAAGGCTTTGTATTTGTGGTGGCACAAATGTATGCATGTAGAGACACATGGCTTGATGCTTGAAGTGACTCAAGTCTTAGTACTTGCGGCGGCGCAAATGTTTGATGCTTCCAAATGGACGAGACGTGCTGCTCGTGATGACGATCGTTCTTGTCTTGGGTCGACAAAAGATTCCATGCGTGGGCAAGGGAAAAGAAAAGTCCATGAATTTGGAATGTGGAGTTCGGTAGTTGTGGCTGGCTCAATTGGGCGTTGATCCTTGATGTTGGACCAAGTGGGATATAAATTCTGGAGGCATATTTGATGCGGCTGGCCAAGGGTTATGGCTTTTAATGTGGCTGGAAAAAGGGAATTCAGACCTATGCGTCGGTCTAAATTTTGCAAAGGGGTAGGTTGATAACATGGGTTCAAATTTCCATGTCATTTAGCACTACGGGAAAGAATCAGAGAATGCATGCATGGCGAGCTTGATGAGCGATCCCCAAAATTCCTAGTGTCTTACCTTCGCGATTATTACCCGTCGTGCGGAAGAACTCTCGCGGTGAATCGACAAATGCCAAGTTCTTGATTAGAAGAGCGACAACTTGCGGTGGCGTGATGTGCACGATCTCAAGGAGGACTTTTTCGGCGCTTTTGTAGTTGGCTGGGGTGACAAATGACGGATGTGCATGAAGGCTCTGGCCCATTTTACCCCCAATTATGCTGACTTCACTATGTTAGCAGTTTGAAAGACACATTTTGCTTGATCTTTTCAATTTTGCCCTATTGAGGGATGCTTTCACTTGTTCGTGGCACTTGTTATTTGTTTTTTGGCTCCAGTTTCAGAAGTTTTGCTTTTTTTTTTTTTTTTCATTTTGGCTCCACTTTTTAAAGTCTTGCCGTTTGTTAGCCAAATTTGTTGTTAGTGGCTCTACTTTTTAATTCTTGCCGTTACGGTCAAGTCAACACCCTTTACCCAAGTTAGGAAGATGTAGGATGAAAATGAAAAGGCTATCGGCATGGAGGCTCTGCGGGCTACCAAAGAAAATGGATTCAATCGTGAGGGATCAAAGTCATTTATCTAGTTACAAATTTTTGCCTCCAGTCATTAATCGTGTAGCGTAAGAGATAGTAGGATTCGTCGTTGGACGCTCATGAGAAATATGGTACACCAAAAGCTCATTTATTCCACCAGCGAAAAAGAGAAATTTCTGTCGCGGTTGGACGTATCTATGCTAGACATGGAAATGAGGTAAGGAAAAAACATGCATTAAACCTTTGGCCGTGTGGTTGTGTCTTGAAAGACTCCCTACGTATCCAGTAGCGCGTGGAATCAAACCAAACGTAGTTCGGAAAGAACGTTCATTGTTGATGTCGTTGATGATAGCCTCGTTGTAGTGGTGCTTGTTCTCATCGTCTTGGGTTTTCGTGCAATGTAAGTTTTAGAGTTCAAAACATAGTGCATGGAGTTTGCTATCCCTTTGATTTTCGGAATGGTAATGTCGAGAACTTGTGGAAAAAACTTTACATTGACAAGAGGAACGTGCCACCAATCTTGACGTGGATTGTGGATCCATAGAGAAGTAGTAGTCGTCCCTCAAACCATTGGCGCTTCAATTGAGTTGCTTGAAAATGTGGGCCGGGGTCACCGAGTTGGACAAGGTGTTGATGATCTTGTGTATGTAAAGATCGAACGGTCGTGAAGAGTGGGCTTCAACAACGGAAAGGAAGGAGGTGAGGAGTGGACCTCGATGATCCTTGGTAGCTAAGATATAAACAAGTGCAATGTGTGTGATGTGTACGCATACGGATAGATGTATGGACGAGATGCAAAAATTCAATGATGATGTGAGTGAGGAGTGGGCCTCGGGTGATCCTAGGTGGCTAAGATCAAGTTATGTGGTTCATATTTCCATAAGTTGTACGAAATTGTTGAAAAATGGGTGAGGAGTGGGCCTCAAAAATCATAGGTGGCTACGATTGAATGATACGGATTGACGTGTCGTTAAGTTGTCAAGGTTTGGCAAAAAAAAAGTGAGGGGTGGGCCTCGAAGATCCTAAGTAGATAGGATCGTTGATACGGATTGACGTATCGCTAAGGTGCGGAGTTTTTGGGTAAAAAAAAGCGAGGAGTGGGCCTCGGAAATCCTAGGTGGCTAGTGTTGATGATACGGATTAACGTATCGAAAAAGATGTGAATTTTTGTGTAATAAAGACCGAGGAGTGGGCCTCAAATATCTTAGATGGGTAGATTCGATGATACGGATTGACGTATGAGACAGACATGATGTGTCTGACATGATGCACGACATAACTCTTTTTTTTGTAAGTTCGATGCATGGGTTGTGATGCGTGCATGCATGGATGCATGTGATCATACAAGTCGTAATGCAAAAACGCGTGCAATGGTTCGGGTTCCTAGGATGCATGAGTTCGTAGTTAGGTACAAACTTGACCCTACATGAGACGGTTTGTCCTAAGAATTATGGTATGGACTAGGATGATGCATGATTTAGATGACTAGGGGTGGACCTAGATGATATGCAAATGTATGGTGCAAGACGCAACTCTATGGACATGACGTATGTATATATATGTATGTATGTATGCATGTATGTAGCAAGCTATGGTTGTGTATGCGTGACACATCAATGCGGTATTCAAGAATGCAGCACGAAGTGCAATAAGACCGACTCGATTTTGTGTGTGCAACATGTGGGTGCGAGGTGTATAGGTGCAGGGTAGTGTATGCAAATGTTGAAAATGACTCAAACAATGGGAAACATGCAATGGGGCATGGCTAGGAATGGGCATTGCACCATTCAAAGGAAAATACGTGGTGCGTATCAGTGGGTAGACGCACGGGGTTGGTGCGCACAAGCGCGCGGACGCACGACATCGTGCGTACAAGGCCATGTCGCACACGCCAAAACGTCACAGAAAGTGACGTGGGGCACGGGAAAAGTATTGGTGTGGTTAAAACACGATTTGACAACATTTTGGGGTTGAAATGATACACATAAGGCACAAAAAGAAGCAAAAAAGGCACGTTGGAATGAACATATACCATGCAAATGTACTATGGGTAAGGTTTGAGGTTTAGGCTTAGGGTACCACGTTTTAGGTAGCTATATCTCAATTTGTGACAGTCCATGCTCGAGAATATAACATCCTTGCACCAGAAACAATGTTTCATTGCAAACGAAGTGTCGGTGATGCGAACGTGGGTGATACAACCATTATTAAGTCCTACACGAGGTAGAAAGACATGGATGTAAGTAAAGGACAAGGGTTCCTATGGGACGTGGATCGCGTCCATGCAAATGAAGGTGCTAAACTTCTCAACAATGAAACGTGATAACCAATCTTCGAGTCTCACCCACTTTGAACAATAAGTCCGCAGCGGAGCCGCCACTTTAGATTCCACGGATGGTCTCTATAGCGACGGACGAGCGAGTCGTGCGATAATTGCACTAGGATAGGAGTCGCCACCAAACAATTGTGGGGTGTTTGGAAACCATGCCATGCGATCTTGTTCCTTGTTACCGAGGGACTACGTAAATGCTAGGTGAGTCTGTACCCATTGAGCATAAACGCTTGGAGAAGCGAGTCATGCCAAGTACAAAACACGTTTGCGAGTCGTTTACTGAAAGGGACAAAACCGAGGGACGTAAGGAACAAAATGCGCATTGTGCCCTACGCCAATATGCAATCTACGGACCGCAAGACTGGGTTCGGGAGTGACGGTACGTGTTGGGAAGCCATAAGACACCCAACCCCACCCGCGTATAGCGGCATCTACTAGTTGAATTATCGTTTACAAGTCGTTGAGAAGTTAAGCCATGCAAGTTTACAATCATTGACAAATTATATACAACCTAGTAAATAATCTAAGTCGGTTATTTAGCACATAAACTAGATCTTATGTCGCAACGTCGTTAAGATTGATTAACGGTCCCTAGCTACCAATTTGTCCAAGCGCTTTGCGCTATGTGTGTTAGCCGTGATTTATGTAATTCGTTTTAGATCTAATCATGGTTAGGCAAAATATAAATCTAGGTCGAAAGTAATAAATACGCACGTAAAGAATGGGTAGAAGATCATAAAATGTAAGAAGACAAGTTTAGAAAAGAGGGGGTGCCCTCAGGACTTACGTGTGTCCGCGATACCACTACTTGCTCTACCATGTTTCGAGATTCATGCGTTGATCCTTGGTATGCGTCGTGGGAGGCTAGATTTGTTCTTGGAGCGATGCGTTTCTTTTCGAACGTGGTGTTTGAGAGGGGCTTTGCATGAGTTGCGTGTTGTGTGTTGTGTGTTGTGTGTTGTGTGTTGTGTGTTGTGTGTTGTGTTTAGGGGTGTCCTAGACTGTAAGGTTGCCCTAAGGTTTTAGGTGTTGCATTGCTAGGGTTTTTTGGTGGAGAAATGAAGAGAGAGGGGCAGAGATTCGGGGTAGAAAATTGTGTGTGAAGGTGTGAAATGGGGTGGAGGAGGGTTGTGTTTATAGGTGTTGGAGGGTTTTGGGGTGGAGAACTAGGGTTGGCCGGCCACCCTAGGGTTCCGTGCGTCTGGCGCGCGAGCTGCTGCGTCATGCGCACGGAGTGGTGCGTCAGTCTCGCGCGCTGGTGCGCCAATGCCTCTGTGCGCGTTCGGGGGTGCGCCTGGACCCCTTAACGCACCATACAAAATTGCATTTCTGGCATTCTTATGAAATGAGTATTGTACTTCTGAATTTGGGTGGGCAAATGACGTACAAAAACATGTTTCGGCAAATTCACGTGGTGCCCCCGAACTATGTCAGAATGCGCATGGTGCCCCTATGTTTGAAACTTGTACACTACGGTGCCCCTGAACTTTGCACCTATAGGCACGTGGTGCCCCTAACCACCCAAATTAACTAACGGCGTTAAGTTTTGGATGTTAAACAATGATGTGGCATAAGATTAGTAAAGTTTAATTTTTTTTTTAATAAAACTAATAATTAAAATTTAAAAAAACATAAAAAAAAAAAACTCAATTCAGTTTTCTCTCTCCTCACCTCCCCCAACACTCCAACCGCCCCACCGCCGGCAACCCTCGCCACCTCCCCCTTCCCCGAGCTACCACCACTGGGCCGCATGCGGCGGCGCGAGCCCAGTGGGGTGGCTCGTCAAGGTCGAAAACTGCCCGAAGAGGGCTGTTTTCGACCCACATGAATCGGCCCTCTTAGATCTGAAGTCGAAAACAGCCCTCTTAGGGCGGTTATCGACCTCGACGAGCCACCCCACTAGGCTCGCGCCGACGTATGCGGCCAAATGGTGGTAGCTCGGGGAAGGGGGAGGTGGCGAGGGTTGCCGGCGGTGGGGCGGTGGCTGGTGGGGGCGGTTGGGGTGGTGGGGGAGGTGAGGAGAGAGAAAACTAAATTGAGTTTTTTTTTTTATGTTTTTTTAAACTTTAATTATTAGTTTTATTAAAAAAATTAATTAAACTTTACTAATCTTATGCCACATCATCGTTTAACATCCAAAAGTTAACGCCGTTAGTTATTTTGGGGGGTTAGGGGCACCACGTGCCTATAGATGCAAAGTTCAGGGGCACCGTAGTGTACAAGTTTCAAACATAGGGGCACCATGCGCATTCTGACATAGTTCGGGGGCACCACGTGAATTTGCTGAACATGTTTTGTTGATGATTTTTGGCGGTTTAGACACTCGGGTTGTTCCGGAGTTAGGTCAGGTGTATAAAGGGATGAGAATTTTTGTTTTTGGCCTTGTTTTAGGTGAAGACGCATTTGCTAACGGATTCACGACAACGGTGGTTATCATAGTAGAGCAAGTAGACGCAGTTCAGTGTAAAATGTCCTTTCATCATCGGGCATTTGGGTAGGGACAAATGCAGGTGTCTACAGAAGCCTCAACTTTCACTGAGGCTTGGACAAGGCGAAAGTCAAAGTATGTAAACGTGCAAACGGGATGCGAATGCACGTGGAGGGTCGTTTAACGTCCAGTAGACCGCCGGTGATAGGTTCGCCAACCAATAAGAAGACATACCTGATGTTTATAGTCAGTGCGATTGCGGATGATGTTTAAGGTCGGTGCGACCGTTGGATAGCATTGCATAACTTGATGGTTGTACTTTTAGTGATTTTTGAATGTCAGAAGTGGGTCCGATGTTACTTGGTGATTATGTCAATGTTTAAGGTCAGTGTAACCGCTGATTGCTAGTAGTGATTGTTTATACTTATATTGGAGGTGGGTCCGATGTTGCTTGATAATGGTGGAGTTAGGTCCACTACTGTTGATGGTATTTCGCTTGAGATGTCGAAAGTGGGTCCGACGTTGCTTAATCGTAACGGAGTTAGGTCTATTGGTGTTGAATGTAGAGTTTTGCTTGATGCTTGAGTTTAAAGTCGGTGCGACTGTTACATGACTTGAAGGTATGTGATCTTGCTCGATCTTTGATGGATTGACATTGTCGAAAGGAGCCCCCACGTTTGCATGAGTGGGGAGATTATGGAGCAATTGGATGCCGCTTGTACCTCTTGTTTTCTAGTTGATTATGCATGTTGAAAATTCTTGTTTTACTTTGTCTCACTCTTGTGCGAGCAAGCAAATCGTGGCGCAGAGGTGTGTGCTTTTGACCTCGTCGTGCTAATGTTTGTAGAGTAGTGGGGATGGACGATTGCATCTTGTCCTGAGTGTGGGTAGTGCTGCCTAGTTCTCATGCAAAGGTTTATGCAAGTAGTGTGAAAATATATGTCATGTGATGAATAACAAGTGATTCCTAAGGCTTGTGTAAAGGGTTGTGCATGTGGCCTGGTGCAAGTGTAATTGACGCGATGTAATGACATGTTATGAAATGGAATGCGATGATGTTATGCAACTTAGATTAATGCAACCTAGACTCGAGCTACATGCAGATGTAAAATGCGAAAAAATGCAGGGGGGTACCCCAACTTCCCCCAAAAGGAAAAAGGATGAAAGAGATCAGATGTTAAGTTTTGTGCAAGAAATTTTAAGTTTCCCCCAAAAGAAAACAAAAAGGATGAAAATGATAAAGTTTTGTGGAAGAAATTTGAGGTTTCCCCCAAAAGAAAAAAAATGACGAAAAAGGTGAGTAAAAGTTGTGATTGTCCAACTCATGGCGACGGCTTATAATGACATTCCCACTGCTCGAGGATGATCTTCGTGTTTGCTGCGAAGCAAGGCTTTGTATTTGTGGTGGCACAAATGTATACATGTAGAGACACACGACTTGATGCTTGATGTGGCTCAAGGTTTAGTTTTTGCGGCGGCACAATATCTGATGATTCCAAATGGACGAGACGTGCTGCTCGTGATGACGATCGTTCTTGTCTTAGGTCGACAAAAGATTTCATGCGTGGTGAAAGCGAGATTGTCGTTAAATCTAGTCAAATTACCACTAAATCAAGCTAACTAGCAAGGGTAAGTGGGTATCGTATCCCTGAGGAAGAGGGGAAGTCCTAATATGCAATTCTAGTGCCGAAAAATAAGAAATAAAATAAATAAGAACAATAAATGGGGGATTTTTGGTTTGAAAGTTGGATTAAAACGAAACAAACGATTTATCAAATTAACTAAAGCGACCCTCGGTGATAATCTATTCAAACACCCTAATATAGTAATTATTACTTCTCTCTAATTATGCCATTCATAGATAATCTCGGTTTTCACCAATTAATCCTCTTTTGTGGGGAATTTGAGCAACCGCTACCAAATTCCCCTCCTTTAAGTCCTAAATTGCCTAGTGACCACTCAAACAATTCAAAAGCAAAGGCATGAAGAGCATGGATTAATAAAAGATTAACAACAACCCAAATTAGTATCTAATTAGCCGCAACCGCGACACTAATCAAATCTAATCTATTAGTTGCCTAATTAATACCCCAATCAAAAGTTAGTCATAACCATACACTAAACATGTGAAAGTTGCTTCCTTTAGGGTCAATAATCAATAACCATCAATTAAAAACCAAGCATATGAAGTACCCAATTCAATCAAATTAACCAATTAGATAAAACAAGGATAAATCAAGCAATTGAAAAATAAGGAATTAATTACTATGAAATTAAAGGCAAAATAGAGAGAAGAAAATCTTACTAATACATAGGATGAGAGAATTTGATTACACCAAGAGTTTAGAAGGTGATTAGTATTTCATGCTAATTATTACTATAATATTTTAGATGAAATTCATAATAAAAAGATAAGTTCTTCTTAAGTTTCTCTCTCTAGGATAAAAACTAGATCAAGAATAATGAAAGTCATAAAAGGTGATAATTTCTAGTGAGGGGTTACATGCCCCTTTTATTAAAGATAAGTACAAAAGATACTAAATGACAAAAGCAAAAGAATCCAATAAAAAAACAACCGCTCAAAAAGCAAAGGAAGATTCCCGGAAGGTGCCACTCTCGGACAGAGGAAGAGTCCTCTCGGCCCGAGAGCCAGTCGTCTCGGACCGAGACAGAATTGTCTCGGACCGAGAAATCTCTTCCTCGGACCGAGATAGGTGTTTCTCGGTCCGAGGAGTTCTGTTTCCTCCTTTTCCTCGTACTAGTTCCAAGGTGTTCTCGGGTTTTCTCTCGGGGGCCGTGCTAAGTCTGCGCGTGGGGCGTTTGAGCCACAACCTAGTCGTAATACCACCAATTAACCTCCACTCACAACATCATCATATGGCTCACGAATCATGCTAAGAAGAAGCTCAAACACCCCTAAAAGCATCTAAAATCCACTCGTTAGCACACACTCTTTGCCGCATATCAAACTCCCCCATGCTTAGACCATTACTCGTGCTCGAGTTATCCAAATCTCCTCACTCAAAACCTAGGTCTCTCTTGAAGCACGGGATAACTACCGCATAAAAGAGAATCCAACTCCTCCAAATAAGAGCCGCAAGTCAAACCATATAAAAACCTAGTTAGAGTTGGGATGGGTGCAATGCTCAACACCCCACCTCTAACCATCTTATGCTACCAACCCGGAACAAATGAAACAAATGGGGACTAATGAGTCCTAGGCTCCCCGATTGCTCTCCAACTCCCACTTAAACCACAATCCGGGATAGCCATGGAATGTGACTCACCTCTTCTTAAACCACCGACGCCACTTATATCAACAAAATGCAAGAGGAATTTCTATCTAAGCCCACCAATTTCTAAACAGCGAACCTCCTTATAACTCCCTTGATGATCCTAACCCGTATCGCCCCAAACTCCTCTTCTTATGTCGCCCGCCGTGGTATCCAAATTTTTTTTTTTTTACAAATACAAAACTATAATACAAACTAAGTGACAAATGGCAACAACAATCGAAATATAACACAATGCCAGCCGTCTTCCCCAAGCTTAGAACTTGTCATTGACCCCAATGACAACCAAAACCAATTAAAAGATTGGGCAAGAACGAGTTGGAAAAAAAAAGAAGTACAATCAAAATATCCACTAACCCACACAACAATGAACCAAAACGTCTCATCTCATAAAATAAGGAAATAATGGGCTCTCGGGCCAAGAGACACCCACTCTACTTCACTCCCCTATTCTTCCTCGAGAAATGTGTCCACCCTCGTCTCACCACTTCATCTCCCTCATGAACAATATGCATACACATCCTCCAACAACGGCAACAAGTCAAAGCACCAAACTAAAATAAACCAACAAGAAGGCTATTTAGTGGTTTAGGGGCGGCGGGATGGGGTGTAAATCAACATAGTGGGGGAACAAACGTGGTGGGGCACAAAGAGAGATGGTATAGAAACGGTTAATGAAACGGGTGGGGAAGTAGAGGCTAGAATCGAGAGAGAGAGAAAAAAAAGTTAAGGGAAAAGAAAACATACCTCGTGAGAGCTCAATTTCCCTCGATTACCATCAAAGCAAGTGGCTCACGGTCTAAAGACCGGCAGAAGAGCCACTCTCTCACCTCACAACTCCCGTCTTCCTCAAGAATTGTCGCCTCCTATCACCTCACAAACTCCCATCTCCCTCGTGTGTTTGTTGGAGCGTAATGACCCCCACACCAAAAGTTGTCCAAAAACCAAAACAAAATGGGCCATTTTGTGATAATTTTGTGAGTTTCGGGCCAAAAGTCAATGGTTTAGGGACAAACAAGCATGTGAAACTAACGGGAGGGGTCAATATGAAGAGAGATGGTAAAAAAGAAAATGGGACAAAATGGGGCGACGGAGCGAACTGGTTAGAAGTGAGATGAGAAGAACTGTAGGGAGAAATGGTGTTCATACCTTGGCATTTGTCGTAGATGGCCATTGTCAAAAGCGAAGGAGAAACACACCAAAACAAGAAAGCAAATAATCCTAGGAAATCGGTCGTTAGACATTATACAAATATACAAACGATGTCGATACCCCTCCCCCATGCTTAGCACATGCATAAGAATTAAATACCAAAAGCACATGGAGGGAGGGGGATGCATACCTCTGTATGGTGGGTCCTGAGGGGGAAGTACTGACGACCGTGGATATCGAGCTGGCGGAAACACTCATCAATATCCGCAAAGTCAGGGGCCGTGTAGCTCTGGGGGTGGGTGGTCCGGAGAAACTGGTCGCTCGCATCTAAGTAGCGCAAGCCCCTCTCAAACTGGGGGCCCTGAACCGCCATCCGAGGCTCCAGCCTGTCTAGTCTTTGGCCATAGGTGGCCAACTGCTGATCGATGTTATCAAACCTCTGACTGTGCCCCCTCAAAATCTGCCCAAACTCGTTCATCTGCTGACCCATGGTGTCTAGGGTGCTACTAACCCTATCCAATATCTGCCCGAAACCCCCCATGCTTTGGCCATACCCGGGGAACTGTTGGGCCATATGATGGCCATAAGAATCAAGCCTCTGAGCAAACTCGTCAAAACTCTGCCCCATCTGCTGGCCATATCCATGAAAACTCTGCTCCATGCTCTGCCTCCAAGTATCCATCTCTGGAGGATTAGAACTTGGCCCTCCCATATGTGGGGCAAAGCCTGGAACACGAGTGGGTCGCAGAGGTTTCCCCAGAGCCAACTCCTCCTCAATTTGCTCCTCGCCATCAACTACCCGTCTCAACTGGCGTCCTCCCCTCAAGTAAAAGTCTCTCGCATCATGAGCATCTCTAATCTCCACCATATCCGGAGCGGGAAGAGTGAGAAACTTTTGGGTGTTAGTACCCAAAGTCCAACAAAGCGGCTCCTTATCCGTCGGGTCCACGAGCCAATGCAACCTTTGCCGAATAAAAGTCTCGTCTAGAACCTCACCATTCTCCTTATCCTTTATCAAGGCCGCGCTTTCCGGAATCCGACGAGCGCGACCTAAGAGGGTGATCATGCCACCGAGAGCAATGACACGTGTCGGGAACTTGAGGTAGGTGAGGCAAGTGTCAATGAACACCACGGCCCAATCTTTTCTCCCATTCTCATTGGGGATCAAAGATGCTAGGTATGAAAGGCTCGTTTGGGTGATGTTATTCGGTTCACCTTGCCCGAGAAAGCATTGGTTCATCACCCGGTATGCAATTCGAAGCGCGGGGTGAGGGATCATGCTAGCCTTTGGATGTGTGGGCATGGTGGGTTGATGTGTCAAATGATTCCAGAATACATCGGCTTGGAGACTCTCATAGGTATGGATTTCTTTGCCACTACCATTCTCACAATGGAAGATCCTATTAAGCTCATCATACTTCATCTTGATTGTTTGATTCTCGAGCTTGAATATGATCCTCTCATTCTCACTATCATGCTCCAAAGTGGCTAGGAATGGAGCCGTCCACCTAGGATAGGTGGGTGCACTCACATTCAAAAATCTATGCATACCCGCGTTCTTTAGCAATACCAGAATTGGCTCCGTCAACCCCAATTTCTCTATCGTCACGGGGTCAAAGAATTTTGTTGCAATGATCTTTTGTGAGTCCAAGATACTATTGAACTTTTTCTTTTCAGTTTCCGTCAATTCCGTGAGGCCATGTAACCTCCAATGGTTAATGGTTTTGGCACTCTTTCTCTTCTTTGACGGACCCGACTCATCATCATTATGACCCATATTTGATCACCCAACAAATTCCAAACCAACTTTCACTCTTCCCAAGCTCCACAATTCAACAATAAGCACACACACTACAAACTCCAAGTGTACACTCCAAATTTGTGCAACAATCAACAAAACATCTACAAGAAGCAAACAAAACACTCAAATGCACACGAACTTGAGGGTACCCCTTACCAAAAAGGGCTCAAATCTTCAAATTTGAGCGAAATTGATCCTCCAAAGTGTTTGTAGAAGCCTCTATGACCCTCCAAGAAGTTTTTCCACCTCCAATTGGCTCCAAAAGCCTCAAGAATCAAAATTCCCAATTTTTAGGGTTCTTGAGCGAAAATCGAAATTTTGGGTGAAAATTGAAAATTTTTGTGAATTATGGGTTGATTTGTTGAAAGTGGAGTGATTTTTGTGAAGAAATTTGAAGTTTGGGAGTGATTTAGTGTGATTTGGTGGAGAAATGAGGGATTTGTAGAGTGAGGGTGAGTGGGAATAAGGAGAGGCGAGAGAAAGTGAAATGAAGGAATGAGGGAGGGGTCGAGAGACGGGGCAAAGAAAAGGCAAAAATCGCAGAAACCGCCACTCCTCGGACCGAGACGCCCTCCCTCGGTCCGAGACGATCAAAATTTTGACTTGAAATTCTACCGAGTTCCTCGGTCCGAGACTCATCTTTCTCGGTCCGAGGGGACTACTCCTAAAAAATGCCACCCAGACAGCTTTTCTCGGTCCGAGATTAAACTTTCTCAGACCGAGGCCTGTTATCTCGGTCCGAGAGACATTCATCTCGGCCCGAGGCTTGTCTTCCTCAAAATTGGTGTCCTGTCTGGTTTCCTCGGGCCGAGAGAACTTGATTCTCGGGCCGAGGAGTCCCTTTTTTATTCCTTCACTTATCAAAACTTGCCTCGACCTATACTAATGCTTGCCCATCTTTGCTATTTCCATAAAAACCGATTTCCACTACCTAAAACCACAACTAATCTCCACACCACACCAAAATTAAATACAAAACTTGGGTTGCCTCCCAACAAGCGCCTTTGTTTAACCTCATTGGCTCGACGAGAGGTCTACTCCCCTACTCTTCTATCCTCGGCTCAAAAATTGAAATTTCCTCCACGGTCTCCACTCCAAACCCCTCTAAATACGGTTTCAACCTATGACCATTCACTTTGAAAGCCTTTTCTTCATTTTCCTCAAAAATTTCAACCGCACCATGAGGGTAAACCTTGGAGACGGTGTAAGGGCCGAACCACCTTGAGCGAAGTTTTCCGGGGAAGAGTTTCAATCTAGCTTGGAACAACAAGACTTTGTCTCCCACATTAAATTTCTTCCTTGCCAACAACTTGTCATGCCACGCCTTGGTTTTCTCCTTGTAAATAGTAGAATTGTCATATGCCTCAAGACGTAGCTCTTCCAATTCTTGGACTTGAAGTTTCCGATGAATGCCGACCTCATCTATTGCCAAATGAAGAGACTTAATGGCCCAATAAGCTCGGTGCTCTAACTCCACCGGAAGGTGACAAGACTTTCCAAATACCATCCGATACGGGGACATGCCAATCGGTGTTTTGAAAGCCGTCCTATACGCCCAAAGAGCATCATCCAACCTCAAACTCCAATCCTTGCGGCTCGGATTCACAGTCTTCTCCAAAATTGACTTCACTTCTCGATTTGAGACCTCGGCCAGCCCATTGGTTTGTGGGTGATAAGGGATTGACAACCTATGGACCACATAAAATTTCTTGAGCAAGGCGCTAACCGTTCTATTGCAAAAGTGATCCCCTTGTCACTAATCAATGCCTTGGGGATGCCGAATCTTGAGAATATTCGTGATCTAAGAAATTCTACCACTACACGAGAATCGTCAGTCCTCGTGGCCTTTGCCTCCACCCACTTGGAGACATAGTCCACGGCTAATCAAATGTAGTAGTAGCCGTGGGAATTGGGAAAGGGTCCCATGAAATCAATGCCCCAAACATCGAAAATTTCACAAAATATAATGGGAGTTTGAGGCATCTCATTCCTACGGGAGTTATTTCCCACCCTTTGACATTTGTCACAAGATTGACAAAAGTTATATGAATCGCGAAAAAGGGTGGGCCAATAAAAACCGCTATCAAGAACCTTTTGAGCGGTTCTTTTGGACCCAAAGTGACCACCACAAGCACGTGAATGACAAAAAACAAGGACGGAAGTTACCTCTTCATTGGGCACGCATCTTCTTATGACGTCATCCGAACCATGCTTCCACAAGTACGGGTCATCCCACATGTAGAAACGTGCGTCACTCCTCAATTTATCTCTTTGAGCCTTGTTGAAATTCGGGGGAAATTTGTTGGATGCCAAAAAGTTAACGATATTGGCATACCAAGGTTGCGTGATTTTCTTTGCATTGATGGAATAGAGGGTCTCATCTGGAAATTTCTCTCCAATCTTGTCATACGCATAAGGTGAGCCCTTGTCGTGCATAATTCGGCTAAGATGATCGGCAACCCCATTCTCCGCACCCTTTTTATCCTGAATCTCCACATCGAACTCACTTAAGAGTAAAACCCATCGGATAAGTCTCGGCTTAGCCTCCTTTTTGTTCATCAAATACCGTATGGCCGCGTGATCACTATATACCACCACCTTGGTGCCCAAAAGGTATTGTCGAAATTTCTCCAATGCAAAAACTACGGCCAACATTTCTTTCTCCGTAGTTGTATAGTTCTTTTGAGCATCATTTAGCATTACGGATGCATAGTGGATCACGTGGCTTGCCCTCCCCTCCTTTTGACCTAAGACGGCTCCGACCGCAAAGTCACTTGCGTCACACATAATTTCAAAGGGAGCGGTCCATCTTGGAGGTTGAATAACCGGAGCGGACACAAGCCGGGCTTTCAACTCATCAAAAGAGGCTTTATAAGTGTCGGAAAAATCAAATTCCACTTCTTTTTGGAGGAGAGCACACATGGGTGAGGCAATCTTAGAGAAGTCCTTGATAAAACGGCGATAGAAACCCGCATGTCCTAAGAATGATCTCACCTCTTTCACAGTCGTCGGGTAAGGTAGTGTGGAAATAACATCCACTTTGGCACGATCCACTTCAATCCCCTTTTCCAAGATCACATGACCCAACACTACCCCACTCTCTACCAAAAAATGATATTTCTCCGAGTTGAGAATTAGGTTAGATTCAACGCATTGACTCAACACCCATTCAAGGTGGTCTAGAGCTTGCTCAAAATCATCCCCATGCACCGTAAAGTCGTCCATGAACACCTCAATGAACTCCTCTATATGCTCCGAAAATATACTCATCATTGCCCTTTGAAAGGTGGCCGGGGCATTGCAAAGCCCGAATGTCATTCTCCTATACGCAAACGTTCCAAAAGGGCAAGTGAAAGTCGTTTTCTCTTGATCTTCGGGCTCAATAGGAACTTGAAGATAACCCGAATAACCATCCAAGAAGCTATAATATCTATGCCCGGCTAGCCTCTCTAGCATTTGATCGATGAAGGGCAACGGAAAATGTTCTTTCCTTGTTACGGCATTCAACCGTCGGTAGTCAATGCAAACCCTCCATCCGGATTGAAGTCGTGTCGGCACCTTCTCTCCTTGATTATTCTCCACCACCGTCACCCCTCCTTTCTTGGGGACTACTTGAGTTGGGCTCACCCACTCACTATCGGAAATGGGGAAAATGATTCCCATTTGCCAGAGCTTGATGACCTCCTTTTTGACCACTTCCAACATTGGAGGATTGAGACGTCGTTGAGGTTGTCTCACGGGTTTCGCCCCCTCTTCCAAGTTAATCTTGTGCATGCATATGGAGGGCGAAAGCCCATGAATATCGGCTATGCTCCATCCGATGGCCTCTTTATACTTTTGCAAAACCTCGATCAACTTATCCTCTTGTTCACTCTTCAATAAGCTTGAAATGATTACCGGGAGGGTCTCACGTTTTCCCAAGAAGACATATTTTAAGGTTTTTGGGAGTTCCTTAAGCTCGACCACCGGTGCCTCTTCAATTGAAGGTTTAGGTCTCTCAAGGGATACGTCCAACAGAATTTGCTTGGCATGGCGGTTTTTCCATGGATGATGATCGATCTCGTGTAATGACTCCTGTAAGTTAGTGGGCATAGGCATACAACTACTACACTCTATCCTATCCATATCACCAATGCACATCATATCGTCATGTTCATCACACTTGGAGTTAAAAATACGTTGCACAATCGGATCTATAACATCAATGCATGAGATTGAATGCACATCCATAGGATACTTCATGGAATCAAAAACATTAAATTTCACACGTTTTCCTTTGAATTCCATGGTTAGAGAACCGCTAGCAACATCAATCTTGGTTTTAGCCGTTTTTAAGAATGGCCTACCTAAAAGTATAGGTGCTGCATGTAGATCATGATCCATATCAATGATATAAAAATCGGCAGGAAAAACCAAAGAGTCGACTTCCACAAAAACATCTTCGAGCACACCTCTCGGGTAAACATTAGATCTATCGGCCAATTGTACCACAATATCGGTTTCATGCAATTCATCAAGTTTCAAAGATTCAAAAACCGAAAAGGGCATCACATTGATACTTGCACCTAGATCCAACATGGCATGACTAAACTTCCTTCCTCCTAAAGAGCATGGAATTGTAAACATCCCGGGGTCTCGACATTTTTTTGGTAATCTACGTTCAAAAACGGCCGAGACATGTTCGCTCATCTTAACTTTTTGTTTCAACTTTTGCCTAGGTGTGCGTTTGGGTGTTAACATGTCTTTCACAAATTTTCCAACCTTAGGCATACATTTAACAAAGTTAAGAAAAGGTATATTTACCTTACAATCTTGGAAGAGGGCGTACATCTCCGTATTGTTTGTCTTGAGCTTCCGAGTATCCTTAAGAGCCTCGGGAAATGGTACGTCCGCCTCCACATCATCATCATGTAACATAGAAGAACCGAGCAAAATTTTATGAGAAACAGATGTCTCGGCCCGAGAAGGAGCATCCTCGGTCCGAGGGGGGTTATTATCGGTCCGAGACATTCCTTCTCGGTCCGAGAGAATGCAGCAGAATTCTGTTTTCCAGTCACCTCGGACCGAGGGGGAATCTTCTCGGACCGAGACGGGTTACACTCGGTCCGAGATAGGTGTCTCTCGGACCGAGAAAAGTCAACAGGATGCCTTTTGCCCCGTATAAGCTCCTCGGGCCGAGAGATGTGCTCCTCGGTCCGAGGAATGTCTTCCTCGGCTTGTGTTGGTCTTTTCTCGAGCTGGTCTTCTCCATACCCAACAAAATCTCTAATTTCTTCCCCCAATCTAGGTACCAACTTCCCGACTTGGGTGGACCCTCCAGTAGAGTGCCTTGCACTCCTACCACCCTCGACCCGAGCTGGATGCTCCTCGAGCCGAGGGAATTCATTTCCCGACATATTGTTGCTCTCATCTTCCACATCTTCGACCCAAGCTTCATCCTTTCCTCGATCATCCGTCTCATGTGGCTTCCTACCGCTCCGTAGACTCACGAAACTCACATTTTTCTTGGGATTCGCCTCGGTTTGGGATGGGAATTTGGTGGAACCTCTTGATTCGAGCCGATTCACCGCATTAGATAGTTGGCTCATTTGACCTTCAAGATTTTGAATACTTGCCTTCGGGTCTTGTTGATTTTGAACCATAAAAGCTTGCATATTCGTGACATTGAGGGTCAATGTCTTGATCATCTCTTCCGCGGACATTGAAGATGAGGAACCACCTAGAGATTGTTGGCCGGAGAGAGGTGGTTTAGCTTGGAAACGAGCATTTTGAAAGTTATTTTCACCCCTTTGACCGTGGTTGAAGTTGACATGACCTCCTTGATTGTAGTTCCCGTCCCTAGGCCCTTGAGAGTTGTAGTTTCCACTTCCTTGGCCTTGGAACCGGTTACTCTCTTGATTGTAGCCACGACTAACTCCTTGATTGTTGCCATACCTCAAGTTAGGATGATCTTTCCAACCCGAATTGTATGAGTTTGAATATGGGTCATATCTTCTTGTAGAATTCCCTTGAAAACCACCCACGGCATTGACCTCTTCATAATCCCCGGGTGGTGAGTTTCTTGATTGATTTCGGAGAAGTTCCTTCACCATACTCGTCAATTCTCCCACTTGAGATTCATTTGAATGCCCCTCAACCAATTAACCCTCTTCACACACCTCTTGGACTCCCGGTCACGTGAGTTCGTCGCCAACTCTTCTAGCAAGTCCCAAGCATCAATGAGAGTCATGTTGTCCAACCCACCATTACTCGCGGCTACCACATGCCTATAGTCTTGGTCTTCGAGCCCGTGGTAGAAGAATAAAATTAGGTCTTGCTCCTTATACCCATGGTATGGACAACTAGCAATCAACTCTCGGAAACGGTCCCAATAAGAGGCAAGTGACTCTCCCCGTTGCTCTAATGTTGAAATTTCTTTCTTCAAAGCCGAAACTTTAGTGTTGGGGAAGTACTTGTGGATGAATGCCTTCTTCAAAGCCTCCCAAGAGGTGATGCTATTGTGGGGAAGGGTGTATAGCCAATTTAATGCCCGATCTTTCAAGGAAAACGGGAATACCTTGAGGAAGAAGGTGCTAAGACCGTAGAAGGTGGGTAGATGGTGTAGAAGAGCTCCCTTGATCTCGATTCTTGAAGTAGCCTCATTATCGGGGAAGACAATGCATGAGGGTTGTTGTGAGAGATCCGGGGCGGTGAGTTCTCTTATACTCATGACTCTAGGCGGTGATTCAAAAAAATCGGAAGAGGCCGAAGTCCAAGATCCTTCCTCTCTAAACACCCCAAAATCGGCAAAAATGTTTCCTTCCTCCTCAACAACCACTTGATTGAGTTGCTCCAATGAGAACTTCTTTCTTTGTCTCAAAGTTCTTTCAAGCTCCCAATCTATCTCAAAACAACTCAAGTCGGGATTAGTAGCACGGGTTTGGACCATAGGCTAGTGGCCCAAACGCCGCAAAAGAGAAATAAAACAAGCCTAAAAAAACACTCAAAAGAAAATGAAAATAACAAAAATAACAAAAGGAAAAACACACAAAAAATTTATATAAAATCCACACAAATATAGCAAAAAGACTAAAAACGTCTCCTCCCCGGCAGCGGCGCCAAATTTGACAGCGAGATTGTCGTTAAATCTAGTCAAATTACCACTAAATCAAGCTAACTAGCAAGGGTAAGTGGGTATCATATCCACGAGGAAGAGGGGAAGTCCTAATATGCGATTCTAGTGCCGAAAAATAAGAAATAAAATAAATAAGAACAATAAATGGGGGATTTTTGGTTTGAAAGTTGGATTAAAACGAAACAAACGATTTATCAAATTAACTAAAGCGACCCTCGGTGATAATCTATTCAAACACCCTAATATAGTAATTATTACTTCTCTCTAATTATGCCATTCATAGATAATCTCGGTTTTCACCAATTAATCCTCTTTTGTGGGGAATTTGAGCAACCGCTACCAAATTCCCCTCCTTTAAGTCCTAAATTGGCTAGTGACCACTCAAACAATTCAAAAGCAAAGGCATGAAGAGCATGGATTAATAAAAGATTAACAACAACCCAAATTAGTATCTAATTAGCCGCAACCGCGACACTAATCAAATCTAATCTATTAGTTGCCTAGTTAATTCCCCAATCACAAGTTAGTCATAACCATACACTAAACATGTGAAAGTTGCTTCCTTTAGGGTCAATAATCAATAACCATCAATTAAAAACCAAGCATATGAAGTACCCAATTCAATCCAATTAACCAATTAGATAAAACAAGGATAAATCAAGCAATTGAAGAACAAGGAATTAATTACTATGAAATTAAAGGCAAAATAGAGAGTAGAAAATCTTACTAATACATAGGATGAGAGAATTTGATTACACCAAGAGTCTAGAAGGTGATTAGCCTTCCATGCTAATTATTACAATAATATTTTAGATGAAATTCAGAATAAAAAGATAAGTTCTTCTTAAGTTTCTCTCTTTTGGATAAAAACTAGATCAAGAATAATGAAAGTCATAAAAGGTGATAATTCCAAGGGAGGGGTTACATGCCCCTTTTATTAAAGATAAGTACAAAAGATACTACAAGACAAAAGCAAAAGAATCCAATAAAAAAACAATCGCTCAAAAAGCAAACGAAGATTCCCGGAAGGTGCCAATCTCGGACCGAGGAAGAGTCCTCTCGGCCCGAGAGCCAGTCGTCTCGGACCGAGACAGAATTGTCTCGGACCGAGAAATCTCTTCCTCGGACCGAGATAGGTGTTTCTCGGTCCGAGGAGTTCTGTTTCCTCCTTTTCCTCGTACTAGTTCCAAGGTCTTCTCGGTTTTTCTCTCTGGGGTCGTGCTAAATCTGCGCGTCGGGCGTTTGAGCCACAACCAAGTCGTAATACCACCAATTAACCTCCACTCACAACATCATCATATGGCTCACGAATCATGCTAAGAACAAGCTCAAACACCCCTAAAAGCATCTAAAATCCACTCGTTAGCACACACTCTTTGCCCCATATCACGTGGACAAGGGAAAAGAAAAGTCCAAGAATTTGGAATGTGGAGTTCGGTAGTTGTGGCTTGCTCAATGGGGCCTTGATCCTTGATGTTGGACCAAGTGGGATATAAATTTTGAAGGCGAGTTGGATGCGGTTAGCCAAGGGTTATGGCTTGTAACGTGGGTGGAAAAGGAGAATTCAGACCTATGCGTCGGCCTAAATTTGTAAAGAGGTAGGTTAATAACGTGAGTTCAGATATACATGTCATTTAGCACTATGGGAAAAGAATCGGAGGATGCATGCATTGGGAGCTTGATGAGCGATCCTCAAAATTCTTAGGGTCTTACCTTCGCGATTATAATTCGTCGTGCGGAAGAACTCTCGCGGTGAATTATCAAATGTCAAGTTCTTGAATAAAGGTGCGGCCGATTGTGGTGGCGTGATTTGCATGATCTCAAGAAGGACTTTTTCGATGCTTTTGTAGCTCGCTTGGGTGACAAATGACGGATGTGCATGAATGCTCTGGTCCATTTGACCCCCAATTATGCCGACGTGACCATTTTTGCAGTTAGAAAGACACATTTGCTTGAAGTTTTCAATTCTGCCCTATTGAGGGATGCTTTCACTTGTTTGTGACAATTGTTAGTTGTTTTTGGCTCCAGCTTCAGAAGTTTTGCTTTTTTGTTTGTTAGCCATATTTCATTTTGGCTGCACTTTTAGCCATATTTTGGAAAAAGAAAAAAGAAAAAGGAAAAGAAAAAAAAAACCTCACTTATATTTCTCTCTCCACTCCACGACAAACCCCCACCCCTTTTATAAACTCCTCTGCTCTCCCCTGCTTCTTCTTCACGCCGCACAACCACGCGACGCACACCGCCACCTGCTCCGCCATTTCTGCCACCGCCCCAGATTGCCGACGACCACCTCTGTACCACCGTATCTCCTCCCTCGTCGACATTAGTTGGGTAAAACACCCCTCCCTAGTTATCTTTTCCCCTGTTTTCGTTCTTCTTCAAAAACGGGATTATTAGGTCGATTTTGTTGCTCCAATTTGTGCTTAATCAATGATAATAGATGTCATGATTAGTGGGTAATCGATTTGGGTTATTTTTGTGCACAAATAATTGATCTTGATGGTTGTTTTGGGTTGATTTTCACTAATTACGAATTTGGGGTTAATTAGCTTAATTATTTGAATTGGTTTAATTAATTTTGAAAGTTATGATTTTGGTTTGCTTATAATCTGTTAATTAAGGGTTCTTGAATTTAATTTGAGATTAAGTTGGGGTTTTGTTCAAGTTTGTAGAAATTGTAAATTGGGGAATTGGGGGAATTTTGAGTAATTGCTTTTTAATTAGGTTAATTAGCCCAAATTAATTATTATAATCAATAATTCGAAATTATGATAATTTAGGGGATTATAATCTGATTTTCGGATTTTAGTCGATTCAATTCGTTTTTATGTAATTTTGTGTAGTTTAAGCATGATTTTGATAATTAAAACATAAGGTAAATTGTTTGAATAAATCTTAAATAAATATTAATAATTGGGAATTGATTTTTATGAATTAGATTCTGTTTTAAAAGTAATTTTAAGTCTTTGAGAAATTTCAAAACAAATTGAGTGTTATTTGGTTATTAGTAGCTAATTATTGATTTAGAATTGTAATTGTTGGTTAATTGTTGATTGTTGGATTAGAAATTTAAGTGGTCATGAGCATCGAATATAGAATAGTACTAACTTAAGTATTAGATGAATGATTGGGTGAGATTAGTATTGATTTGGGATTATTGGTGGTATTATTTTAGAACCTGAGTTCGTAGACGAGGAATACTAGTGATTGTTGCGCTATTGAGTTTCGTTTGCTTGAAAAGGTAAGCTAGCATGCTCAACCTTTCTTAAACTTGTAGAAACTCTTTTAAAATTATGTGCTATATGTGAATGGTGTGTTTGGATGAGAACTTAGTATCGTGATAGGTGGAGAACGATTCAATTTCCTTTGTGATTATTATGTTGTACATGTATGGTTACCGCAATGGAAATAAAGGTAATGTGGATTTGTATGTAATATTGGTTGTGATTGAATTATGAATGATTGCAAATTGTGAATGTGGATTATGATGGTGATACGGAGATTTGATGGAGTATGGTGTTATAATGATTTTGTGTCGGGGTCTCGGAGTTGCCCCTAATGTATCGGAGCCTCGGAGTTGCTCCTAATGATTTTGTGTCGGGGCCTCGGAGTTGCCCCTAATGTGTCGGAGCCTCGGAGTTGCTCCTTATTATTGTGACGGAATCACATTGATTCCTAATTATAGCCTCACCGCATCGGTCTTTAAGTGGGCTTGGCTCTAGTACTACTCTATTAAGGTTAAAAATACTTAATGGGGGGTGTGCACACTTAAGGTCTAGAAGTCTTTGGTTCGATATGATACAATGAATTGACAAAGTTGCGGAGTAATAAGTTGGATTAGATTGGAAATTCAGAGTGGATTCTTTATTTAATTAAGCCTGGATTGGTGATTGTGAATTTTGTTGAGTTTGATCTTTTGTTGTGCATTGAATTCATTTGGTTGATATGATTTTGTGCTAAGTGCATTTTCGAAAATAAAACTAAAATGTTTTCAAAATCCAGGTAAGGGTTTTGGTTTTCTACGAGTTGAGGTGTTAGCTTACTCAATTTCACTGACTTTTTCAACTGTGGTTTTTGTGCTTTAAATCCACCACAGGTTTGGAGTAGATTGATGCATGCGGGAACGACGACTCAGTAGATATTAGTTGGACTCTAAGTTATTAGACAATTCATTATACTTAGACTATTTCATACTTCGATTGTTGTAATTTAATTAATGGATTGTAATAGACTATTTTGGATCACTAGACTTCGGTAGTTCGGTTTCTGAAATCTGCTTGCATTCGGGTCTTTGACTCGAGTGCGGAGTGACACCTCTGAATTTTCTTAATTTGTATTTTGGTTCGCTATAAAAATGTTTTTTTAAAAAGGAAAGGAAATTTGGGGGTGTTACAATGCAAGTGTTGAAAATAACTCAAACAATGGGAAACATGCAGTGGGGGCATGACTAGGAATGGGAATTGCACCATTCAAAGGCAAATGCATGATGCGCGCATAAGGGCAGACGCACGAGAGTGGTGCGCACGAGGCTTGTGATGCACGTATTGATTGCGCACAAGGGGGAGACGCACGACACCAAAAGTCACGAAAAGTGACGTGTTGCATGGGGAAGACATTGATATAATTGAAAATTACTTTGACAAAGTTTAGATGATGAATATGGGACAATAGAGGCAAAAACAAGCAACAAAGGCACATAAGAGTGAACACATACCATGAAAATGTACTATGGCTTAGGTTTTGAGGCTTAGGCTTTAGGTACCACATTATAGGTAGCTATATCTCGATCTGTGGCAACCCATGCTTGAGAGTATAACATCCTTGCACCAGAAACAATGTTTCATTGGAAACAAAGTGTCGATAATGCGAACGTGGGTGGTACATCCATTATTCAGTCCTACACAAGGTAGAAAGACATGAATGTACCGAAAGGACAAGGGTTCTTATGGGACGTAGGTCGCGTCCATGCAAATGAAGGTGCTAAACTTCTCAACAAATGTAACGTGATAACAATTCTTCGAGTCTCACCCACTTTGAACAATAATTCCCCAGCGGAGTTGCCACTGTAGATTCCACGAATGGTCTCTATCCAGCGGACGCGCGAGTCGTGCGATGATTGCACTCGAATAGGAGTCGCCACCAAACAATTGTGGGAAGTTTGGAAACCATGCAATGCGATCTTGTTCCTTGTTACCGAGGGACTACGAAAACGCTAGGTGAGTCTGTACCCATTGAGCATAAACGCTTGGAGAAGCGAGTGATGCCAAGTACAAAACACCTTCCCGAGGCGTTTACCGAAAGGGACAAAACCAAGGGACGTAAGGAACAAAATGCGCATTGTACCCTACACCAATATGTAGTCTACGGACCGCAAGACTAGGTTCGGGGGTGACGGTACGTGTTGGGAAGCCATAAGACACCCAACCCCGCCCGCGTATAGCGGCCTCTACTAGTTGAATTATCGTTTACAAGTCGTTGAGAAGTTAAGCCATGCAAGTTTACAATCATTTACAAGTTATATACAACCTAGTAAATAAGCTAAGTCGGTTATTTAGCACATAAACTAGATCTTAGGTCGCAACGTCGTTAAGATTGATTAACGGTCCCTAGCTACCAATTTGTCCAAGCGGTTTGCGCTATGTGTGTTAGGCGTGATTCATGTAATTCGTTTTAGATCTAATCTTGGTTACGCAAAATACAAATCTAGGTCGAAAGCAATAAATATGCACGTAAATAAGAGGTAGAAGATCAGAAAATGTAAAAAGACAAGTTTAGAAATGAGGGTGTGCCCTCAGGACTTACGTGTGTCCGCGATACCACTACTTGCTCTACTATGCTTCGAGATTGAAGTGTTGATCCTTAGTATGCGTCGTGGGACGTGGGAGGCTAGATTTGCTCTTGGAGCGATGCGTTGCTCTTCGAACGTGGTGTTTGAGAGGGGTTTTGCTTAAGTTGTGTGTTGTGTCTTGTGTCTTGTGTATAGGGGTGTCCTAGAGTGTAAGGTTGCCCTAGGGTTTTAGGTGTTGCATTGCTAGGGTTTTGTGGTGGAGAAATGAAGAGAGAGGGGCAGAGATTCGGGGTAGAAAATGGGGTGTGAAGGTGTGAAATGGGGTGGAGAAAGGTTGTATTTTAGGTGTTGGAGGTAGGGTTTTGGGGTGGAGAACTAGGATTGGCCAGCCACCTTAGGGTTATGTGCGTCATGCGCAGGGGGGCGTGCGTCAGGCGCGCGAGCTGCTGCGTCATGCGCACGGAGTGGTGCGTCATGCGCGAGCGCTGGTGCGCCAATGCCTTTGTGCGCGCTCGGGGGTGCGCCTGGACCCCTTAACGCACCATAAAAAATTGCATATCTGGCCTTCTTATGACATGAGTATTGTACTTGTGAATGTGGGTGGGCAAATGACGTACAAAAACATGTTTTGCTGATGATTTTTGGCGGTTTAGACACTCGGGTTGTTCCGGAGTCAGGTCAGGTGTAAAAAGGGATGAGAATTGTTGTTTTTGGCCTTGTTTTAGGTGAAGACGCATTTGCTAACGGATTCACGACAACGGTGGTTATCATAGTAGAGCAAGTAGACGCAGTTCAGTGTAAAATGTCCTTTCATCATCGGGCATTTGGGTAGAGACAAATGCAGGTGTCTACAAGTGGGTGACAACAGCCATACTACCCCTTCTCCATCACCTAGGAGGAAAATGGAGAGTATAGTTTGGATGACTTGGGATTCAGAAAGCAGAAAAGTTGGGGTGGAATGGAGAGTTAGTCAGGAAAGGATGTTCAGCCCACCACACTCAGTAACAGGTTCAAAATCCTATCACTAGGAGTAAATGAGATAGGAAAGCATGAAGCTAAAGGACTAAAAATTGTGCATCAATGTTTAGTGGAGGATGGGGTTTCAGATCCTCCACCATTATGTTAGTAGGTGCTTGGAATATAAGGGGGCTCAATGAGGTAGGAGCCTCATGGTGAAGAACAAGTTTAGTATTGTAGGAATTTTGGAGACCAGAGTGAAGGAAAAGAAAGCTGATAATATTCTCAAAAGAAGTTTTGATCAGTTCTTAAGTGCTACAAATTTTGATCATCACTATAATTGTCGAATTTGGGCGCTTTGGAACCCAAATTATGCCAAGGTGGAGATTATCAAATCTACTAGTCAACTCATTCACTGTAAGGTCAAGAATAAAGCCACTCAAATTGAAGTTTACTACACCGTTGTATATGGTAGTAATGATGCCACTGAGAGGAAACAATTGTAACAACCCTAAATTTTCTACCAAAATAAATAAACAAAAACCTAGGATTATAATGTCACAATTAACTAACCAAGTTAATTGCAAGGCGAAAACCAAAATAATAAACCCAAAATATAAATAATAAAGTAGTACGACAGCGGAAGACTTGGTCAAAATTTACAAAACTCACCCAAAACTAAATGTTTATAAAAACGATCCCATGAATGCAGACGTCCACATACTCATTACATCACCTTCAAAGACACCTGCCAACTACGTCATTCGAAAATGACACAGGCCCTAAAATAGGGTAGGGACAAACCCAAACAAAAGAACGTCAGCAAACTAGCTGAGTAGAACTCAATAAGCAAATTAGGAAACGATAAAGTTCAACAATAAACAAAGAACTGAATAATCGAATTACTTTCCAAAACTGCACTAATATGTGCTAACTATCCTAATGGGTAGCCTACTACGGACAACCCATAATTTGGTAGGCTCCTACCCCATACCAAACCACTACTAGAGCCCAAGACACCACCCTAAAGAACTCGAGTGCGCACACCCCTCACATGAGGGCCAGTAGGACAATCCGTTCATGGAGGAAGTTCTATTAGGTAACTGGTAGCTAATCCAGTTATAAAGTTACCATGATCAGAGGTATAAACGTGACGATCGAATTTCACTAAGGAAACCGTCGCTCTAGAGGGCACATCCAAAAGTTTCAAACTCCAAATCCACCTTACATATGATATATACTTTCCAAGAACATTCCAAAATTATAATTCAAAATCATAAGTATCGAAACGATATATATATATAGAGAGTAAGGATCATAAGAGTACCCCTTCTTAGTTGAGTACTGCGCACCCAATAGCAGTCGTCAGATTCATCAAATTGAATGCTCGAGATTAAGCCACCTGTCTTCAATTAGAAAAGGAACTGGTTTCCTAATTTTTCCCCAATTCCCCATCGATTTCAGTTTTTTCGTTTCTCTCTCCTCCAACTCTCCCTCTCTTTGACATTTTCTCTCTCCTGGTCTCCTTCCCCGCGCTCTCATCTCACCTACTTCCTCGCGTCGACGCCGCTACCTCCACCTCCATCGCCATCGCCACCACCTTTGTCGCGTCTGGTACACGCTGCTACGGTCTCTCTCCTCGCCGTTTGCTCTCTCCTTCGGCGGCGCCTTCGCCACCTTCCTCAGATCTGTTCGACATTTTCTCTCTTCTTCAAATCAAATCAACCGTAAAATTGCCGCTTGAGAGGACTGCGACATCGACGGTGATCCGGTGCTGCTGCTTGTCACTTCGATTTGCAACTGTTTTGTCTCTCCTATAGTTTGGCGACGGCAGCGAATTCCGACACATTTGCGAACTCCGGCGGCGAAGTCCGACTGTAAATTCTCTTTCTCACTCTCTTAATTTCAATTTATCGATTATAAATTTAATTTTTGTCAGATTATTTGATTCGATTGAATAATCTTTTAGATTACGATTGTGATTTCCATGTGCATCTTTTTAAAATGTTTTTCTATGTGTTCAAAACCTAATTAATTCGATCAATGTATATTCTTCACATTTTGTTCCCGTGTATTGTTCTACTTAGGCCTGGAGATTTCTTCACATTTTAATTTCTGCGCGAGAAGTGTTGATGTCGAGTTAGTACATGTTAGTTTTTTCCTCTGAAATTGACGCATGATTTAGGAAGAAATTGATGCAAAGTTTCGATTGAAATGATTTGTTTGTATATTTGTTGATGTTTGAATTTTGAAATTTACAATATGTCTTTATTCTTGTCGCATTGTTTGAGTAGTGATTAATTTGGCGAATTTTATGGAGTCTCTTGTGTCATTGTATCGACTCTTTTGTGTCATTGTATGGACTGTGGGTGTCATTGTATGGACAGTGGGTGTCATTGTATAGAGGTGTCATTGTTTGGACACTCGTGTGTCATTGTATGGACATTCTTGTGTCATTGTATGGACAGTGGGTGTCTTTGTATGGAGTTGTCATTCTATGGACACTTTGTGTCATGTGGTTGTTGTGGTGGTGTTGGTGGTGGTGGTTGTTTTGGTTGTGGTTGTTGTGGTGTGGTTGTTGTTGAAGATATAGTAAATTGGGGTGTATTAGATAGTTCTCTGTGATTCTATGAATGAGTTTGAGGTCTAGTTTAGGGGTTGTTTGAAGCACAGCCTAGTCATACATTTGCATCTAATTTTTACGACTTGGTAACTGTTGTTTTTGTTCACTAAATTTCTTATCACGCTGGTTTTCTGAGTTTGCCTTGGCCACTATCTTGTACTCCTATAGTCTACTAGCTCAATTGGCAGAGCGCCCTCTCTTGGACGGAAGGTGTAGGTTCGATCCCTACGTAGACTAGATGCTTATCAGGTCTAGAAAAATTGGATACTTGATTACATTATTTGCATTTGCCTACTGTGCTTGAGCATTTGAGGTTACTTCAATTCCCAGAAAATAGCAGGAAAGCAAAAGAACCTCAAAATTATGTCGGACTTTCTCTTATCATTTTAGCTAAACCAACCTTGATAAGTATGGTACCAATCTTATTGTATTTCATAGCCGATATGGGAGTCGAACCCATATCTTGTGCGTTGCACAATGCTCTTCCAAATTGAGCTAACCGGCTTTAAGAACATTATCACGCAAATTCATCAAATATGAACCTGTCCAACCAGCAACTAGAGAATCGAAACCAATAAGTCTCGTCTCCCTCGTCACCCCTAACGATAGGGACTGATATGTCTCACAAAAACCAATCCTAAAGCATCAAGTTAAAAACCTGAAATGTTGTCCTTCGAAGAATTTTAGCAACAAAGTAGAAGCTATTAAAATCCGAATGTTAGCACTAACTTAGCAGTCATTTTGTAATCATAGAAACATCTTTATGCTCCAATTCAGGAAACAAAAGTCTCACCTTATTTACAGGCTTCCTCCAGGACCTTCCGAATCGATCGATACATAATTAACGCCTGCAGATTCACCAGTCCAAATGTACAAGATTCTAGCAATTCATCTAATCGAAGATAGCAACCAAATGACAACAGTAAAAACAAACACAACACCTTCTAGAGTCTTGCACGATGACTGATACGAATAAGCAAACAAATGCTTTAGGGCCAAAATGAAAACACAGTCTAAGTATGATTTGTGCAACATGTCAGGCCATCTAGAAGTGCACAACTGTTAAGGCACAAAATTGTCACACACACACACTAACTCAATCACATTAAGACGTCACTTAGTGGTCACGACTTCCCTCAACTGCCTTATTTACAGTTACATGGCACAGGATTGTTCATAGAGTGACACAGGTTTGTGCAAAGAGTGACACACCTTTACACGTTTGTCCATAGAGTGACACAAGTTTTGTACATAAAGTGACACACGATTGTTCATAGAATTACACAGCCATACAATGACACAAGTTTGTACATAAAAGTGACACGGGTTTGTACATCAAGTGACACACGTTTGTCCATAAAGTGACACAGGCTGTTTTCACTCAAAAAATTAATCTCAAACCTAGTGTCATTTTATTGTTCAGCAATTTGTCATTGTATTTTCCCTGAAATCTAAAAATCTCAAACCTATGAATTTAATTAAAAAATTAGATCGTTCAACTAATATTCGAAAAATAGTGTCATTATATTGTTAACTTGGTGTCACTGTATTTTCCACGAAATTATAAATCCATGACACACGTATGTGGTATGCACATAGAGTGAAAAAAAATCAGCAAAAATCAGCATACATGCTGATACAGCATAGCTGCCTTCCGATTACTTGTGTAATTAAAGATCAAATTTGTACATTTAAGACAACAAATTCCTAGATTTCTAATCGAAATCAAATTAATCGAACGCAAATCAAACTCTAGGGGAACAGACCTTGATCTAATTGACAAAATAATCAATCAAATCAGTTCTAATTTCAAAAATGACAATAAAATTACCAAAATCAATCAAAATAATAGCCGATTTGGAGATTAATTCTGAATCTCATCGTACACATTTTAAAAGAACACGATTTGTTTGCTAAAATGAAGACAGAGAACGAAATCAAACCTGATTGAAGGCAAAGAGACGGAGCTACGACGATGATGGAGTGCGCGGCGACGAATCTGCGGTGGTGTCGGAGATGCGACGACGATGGATCTACTGAGGTGGCGGAGATGTGATGACGACAGATCTGCGGCGGTGGCGGAGATCGACGACGAAGAGAGGATAAACTTCTGTGAAGTTTTTTTGGGAATTTTAGATGACTTCCCATGAATTTGAAGAGAGAGAAAAAGCAGTAGATAAGAGGAGAGAGAGTGTTATTTTTGGAAATGAAGAGTGAGATTAGAAAATTTTGACCCCTCCCACCAAAAACTGGAGCGCGTTCGTTTTTGTTTTTCTTTGCGGGTGTCATTCTATGTAACACTCTGTGTCACTGTATGATGGTGCGCAGTTCTCACGGGAAGGGGAGTTCGCACCTGATCTCATATATATATATATATGAATCAGGTCAGAAGTAAAGTTATGTCAGAAGGTTAGAAGTAATCTCAGCCACACATCTTGATAATCCAGTAACTCTCATAACTTTAGTTGCTCCGTAACTCCAGTAACTATAGAACATAACTCCAATAACTTTACAATTATAACTTAACAATATTTGACTAAGATACGTAACTTCAACTTAATTTCAATAACTTCAATAACTAAAACACGTCTTTTAATATAACTCCATTAACTACAACACGTAACTATAATAACTCCAATAACTATAAAACACGTAACCCCGACTTAACTCCAATAACTTTGATAACTCCAATAACTTTAATAACTCTAATAACTTTAATAAAAAAAAAATCAGAAAAAAAAAATGACCCACATTTTTTTTTCTCTCTCCTCCCATACCCACCCACCCACCACCATCACCACCACGAATCACCTACCACCGCCGGCAATCGATTTTTGGGGTCGGATTGTTTATTGGCGCTGTTGCAATCAGGCATGGGTTTGATTCTGGTTGTAATACTGCTCAGTTGCTTGCTATCAATGACACTGACCTTTACCATTCAAAGGTTTTTTTTTTGTCTTCACTGTTATGTATCTGTTATTCTGAACATTAAGCTTACATGAACACATTACAGACATTCCTCAGTACGCTCAGTAATTAGTGGGTATGTGCAGCTGGTTAGATTTTACAGTAGAATGGGATTCAAGGTTGTACATGAAGTGGATGGCTCATCAATTCGAGATCTCGCCCACATGCTAGTATGGGGAGGGCAAGGAACAAGAATGGATGCTAATGGAACTGCTTGTCAATGTGATTATATATATTAGGCTGTGTGCAATTGTATTTGTTAATGTGATTCTATCTTATAGGGTGTGTGATTTTATTCCATAGAGTGTGTGATTTTATTAGTTAGTGTATGATTCTATTTGATAGCTTGTATGATTCTATGTGTGCGTTAGTGTGATTCTATTCATTAGCTTGTGTGATTCTATTTGATATCGTGTGTGATTCTAAGTTTGTGTTTGGTTCTATTTGTTAGTGTGTGATTCTCTTCGATAGTGAGTGTGATTCTCTTCGATAGTGAGTGTGATTTTATTCCATAGAGTGTGTGATTCTATTAGTATAGTGTATGATTCTATGTGTGTTAGTGTGATTCTATTCATTAGCTTGTGTGATATTATTAATTAGTGTGCTTCTAGTAACTAGCTTGTGCGATTCTATTAATTAGTGTGTTTCTATTAATTAGTGCGCTATGTGATTTCAGGCTACTGTGAGCAGAATGATATCCATTCTCCCCATGTCACTGTCTACGAATCTTTGATGTACTCTGCCTGGCTGGGTTTATCCTCTGATGTTGATACTAAAACTAGAGCGGTTAATTAGTATTACTCATTACTTCCTTCTCTTTTTCTTAAAGTTCTACCTAGTATTTTTCTGTCTCTTGTAATATAAGCAGTACCAACAAAAGTCTGAGAACAAACATCCAAGAACGAGAAAGGTACCCGTTCTGCAAGAATGCGAGCTTTGCTAGCACTTCCCACACCAATAGCAATGAGCTTAACACCAGCAGAGTCAAATCTGGCCTGAGTTTCTTTCAAAGTTGATGCAAGCTCCCAGCTATATACACAGGACCACCCGAAAAGTATGATATCAAAATACCACCATGCTAAGCAATAAACTCGAAACCCCCACCACAGATATTGAAATTTAAAGGACAAGTTACCATGCTATAGTAAGTCTATCTCAAAGGGAATTATTCACTTTTAGTTGAATCTACATGCTTCAATTCTCTAGTTGCTGTTTGTTAATATTTGGCTGGGTTGGACAAGTTCATATTTGATGAATTTGGGTGACAATGTTCTTAAAGCCGGTTAGCTCAATTTGGAAGAGCATTGTGCAACGCACAAAATGTTGTTTCGACTCCCATATCGGCTATGAAATACAATAAGATTGGTATCATACATTATCAAGGTTTAGCTAAAATGATAAGAGAAAGTCCGACATAATGTTCAGGTTTTCTGCTATTATATGGGAATTCAAGTAACCTCACAGTAGGCAAATGCAAAAACTGAAATCAAGTATCCGATTTTTCTAGACCTGATAAGCATCTAATCTACGTAGGAATCCAACCTACACCTTCCGTCCATGAGACGGCGCTCTGCCAATTGAGCTAGTAGACTATAGGAGTACAAGATATTGGACAAAGGCAAACTCGGAAAACCAGGGTGATAAGAAATTTAGTGAATAAAAACCACAGTTACCAAGTCGTAAAATAGATGCAAATGTATCGACTAGGCTGAATCTCAAAAAGCCTCTACACCAAAAAACCTAGACCTCTAACTCATTCATAGAATAGAATCACATGAATGTCTCATAGGATCTTACAAACATTCACCATCGACCAAACTACACTAATACATTACCATCCAAACTTCTATCAGCATTTTATCACCTACGTCCCATAAAAATGACAGGTTTCTCATAAAATCATATGAATACAAGGATTTCACAATAAATCCTGGCCTTTCATTTTTCTGCATGGTATGCTCAGGTGGCTCATTTAGAGCTCTCTCTTCATAGTTAAACCTCACATTTGAACATAGAAAATTATTACTACGAGACATGTTTATCACCTTTTAAGTGAGCTAATCATATGAGGCAACAACAACAAACCATTATCTTGGCTATGTGGGAATATCCATATGGTTAGCTAAGGTGACGTCACCAAAGAATATCCAGAAATAATCACAAAACTAACTAGGTTTCAGAATTCTTAAGCAAAATGATCACATCAATTGCGACTCTGGAGTCCGGCTTTTATGGATAAAGGACCACAACGGCTAACGAGTGTGATCCTAAAGATAATGGAGTCAACTTAAGAGGTAGTGAGCACATCTCACGAGTCCTAATAATATCACAACTTCACTAGTGATTCTATTTTGTTATCACAACTATAAATAGAATAACACTAGATATTATCGGTATCACATCGTGTATTAATAGAATGGCACCACCATAGTTTTAGAACCACACATCAACAACTAATAGAATCACACTGATTTCGTAAAAATCACACTAACTAATCTAATCATGCCAAGTAAATACAAACGCTACAATCCTTTACTTCCCAACCATGCACAATTTTCATTGACTAGCTTTATTCCTCTACTTCACCCATGGTTCAATATAATCTTCCTCATGAGTAAGGCTAAATCACACCATGGTAAAATCACACACAATACCAAAAAGAATCACACATAATACCATAATAAAATCACACCCCAACATATTGAATCACACACGAATACACGATAACAAATAACACGATGACAAATTGAATCACACACTGACAAAATGAATTACACACATAATAGGCGGAAGGTGTAGGTTCAACTTACTCAGATTTTCCGATTGCCCAGTCACTTTGCACCATCGCCGTCGCCGGAGCCTCGATATCACCGGCAAACAATAACCAAAGAATGAACTCCAAACCTCAAAAGTTATTTTTCGAAACCTCGATCTCAAAATGCACCTAATGAGATCGAAAAATGTCAAATTAAAGTGTAAAACACATGAAATGACAAGATTTTAGAATCTAGGGTTTGTCGAAAAAGAATTTCTTACACGATTAAACTGTCGACGGAGTTTCCTAAGCACGCGACGCCGCCATAATTCGCCGTGGACGGAGCTACGCCATCGCTAAAAGTCGCCTGAAAAAACTGAGAGGAGAGAGATCGGTGGCGACGAAGAGCGACGGCGGCGAGGAGAGAGAAAAATTAGGAGCGAAGGTGAGGAGAGAGAAACCACGGGAGAGTAACAGCGGCAAAACGGTGAAGAGCGAGAGAGGTAACGGTAGCGGAGACGAGCAGAGAGCGGCGGATAGAGGCGGCGGAGAGGTGGAGATCGGCGGCGAAGCGGAGGTGAGACAAAGAAGAATCGGGTTGCAGCAAATTTGGGGGAAACGGAAATTGAGGAGAGAGAAATTAAAACTGAAAAAATGAGGGGAAAGAGTTGGATATTTGTTTTTATATTTCTGAATTAATTGACTATTTTACCCCTATAGGCGCGGTGAAATTTGGAGCGTAGATCTAGAGCGATCACTGGCTGAGATGAGGACTCATGGAGTCATCTAAGCCTAAAGGACTCATTTGAACCTAATTTTATATATTAGTATATATATATATAGAAATTACATCATGTAAGAAGTGTCCTTAAAGTTAGAAATAAGAAACAATCTGGACCACTCATTTTGATAACTCTCATAACTTCAGTTTTCAGTAACTCCAATAACTTTGACACGTAACTCCAATAACTTTAATAACTTCAATAACTATAAACACGTAACTCCGATAACTCTAATAACTCAAATAACTTTAATAAATTAAAAAAAAAACAGAAAATAACTTTAATAAAAAAAATTCAGCAATTTAAAACCCACCCTTTTTTCTCTCTCTTCCTTTCCCCAACACCTACCCACTCCCGTCCACCACCACCCACGGTGGCACCCGCACCGACCACCACCTGGGGCAGCCTCACCACGACAACCTGAAGCACCACCATCACGCAACCACAACCCCGCCCTCTTTCCCGCCCAAAACAACCTTCATCGTCCTCCACATCCTCTTTTTCTCATTTTCTCTCTTCTCCTTAAATCCCTTCCCCAACCATTATAATCAACCACCGCTGCCCAGAACTCCTCCCCAGGCCCTCGCCCTACGCCGGCGACCACAACCACGCTGCCGCCGCCTCATTATGTCGCGTCATGGGTTGTTTTCTTTATTGAAGGAAAAAATTGGGGGTGAAGGAGGGGGAAACGGTGGCGCGCATGGGCGGGTGTTAGGTCGGGGTGGCCGGTTGATCAAGGTGGCTGGATTGGGGCCCGTGTTGGTTGTGGTCGGCGTCGGAGACCGGCAGGACTTGGGTGGTCGGGGAGATGGGTGGGCGGTGGGGGGGTGGGGAGGAGAGAGAAAATGAAGGGAGTGGGGTTTTGTTTTTACTTTTTCTTTATTTGCTTTAATCTCATCCATTATTTTAAGTTAGATGTGTGGCTCACATTGTTTCTTATTTCTGATTTTAAATTAGCTTCTTACCGGATGTGACCCCTATATATATACATACATATATATATATATATATATATATATATAGGAATTGTATCAAGTCAGAAGTAAATTTATGTCAGAAGGTCAAAAGTAATCTCAGCCACACATCTTGATAATCCACTAACTCTCATAACTTTAGTTGCTCCGTAACTCCAGTAACTGTAGCACATAACTCCAATAACTTTACAACTCTAACTTAACAATATTTTGACTAAAATACGTGATTTCAACTTAACTCCAATAACTTCAAAAACTAAAACACGTCTTTTAATATAACTCCATTAACTACAACCCGTAACTATAATAACTCTAATAACTCCAATAACTTTAATAACTTCAATACTAAAACGTAACCCGACTTAACTCCAATAACTTTGATAACTTCAATAACTTTAATAACTTCAATAACTTTAATAACTCCACACGCTAAAATCGATGACTTTAAAAAAAAAACAGAAAAATGAACCCCCATTTCTTTTCTCTCTCCTCCTCCACCCACCCACAACCACCACCACGCACCACCTGACCACCGCCACCCTCATGCGCCGACCACCACCTCCCGTGACGCCACCACCACCATTAGACGGGCACTGATCCGGCGACATCACGGCGGCATCAACCTCCCCGCGCCATCGTCCTCCACGTCCTCTTATTTTCATTTTCTCTCTCCTCTTTCACTCCCTTCCCCAGCCCCTATAATCGACCACCACCGCCCATAAAACGTCCCCCGCTCCTCGCACGTCGTTTCCGACCACGCACACGCTGCTGCCCCCTCACTATCGTCGCCGTCACGGGTTGTTAGCGTGATTGAAGGAAGAATCGGGGATGAAGGAAGGGGAATGGTGGCGCGGAGTGGCGGCGGGAAGGTCGTGGGAGAGAGGCGGTAGTTGTGGTGGGGTCGGGACCGGTGATGGTGGTGGTCTAGGACAGCCGTGGGCGGAGCTATGGTGGTCGGGGAAGGTGGGAGGGGGGGTTAGGGGAGGAGAAAGAAAAAGAAAGGGGAGTGGGTCTTTTTTTTTTGTTTATTTGCTTTAATCTTGACCATTGATTTTGAATGGATGTGTGGTTCAGATAACTTCTGACCTTCTGACATATATTTATATATATGTCAGAAGGTCAGAAGTAATATATGCCGTTAGATCGCTTCATCTTGATGGCTGAAAACACGCGCGAGATTTTAAGGCTGAGGGTAATTTGGACAATTTCCATCGGGGACGGGGGGTCAAGTTGGATCAGAAATTCCAGCCTCATTCCAAATTTCAGCTTTCTCTCTCAAATTACTCTACTCTCCTCTTCTCTCTCTTATTTTAAAAAAAAACAAATCAGTTCTCAATCATTCTACGCAAATCAAATCACCCAAATTTTGTTAATTTCAAACTAATCTAACCTGTAAATTCGAATAAAATCACACGAATTTCATCATCATATTTTCTCTGAAATTTATTGAATTCATTGATTTCTTGATTTCTCCCAAATCGATTCAATTTGAATCTAGGGTTCGATTGCCCCCAAATCGTTCGAATTTGAATCGATCGTAAAATCATCAAATCAATTTCCCCCAAATCGGCGAATTCAAATCGTTCGAAAATCATTCAATCGATTTTCCCCAAAATCATTCAATCGATTTCCCCCAAATTATTCAATCAATTTCCCCCAAATTATTCAATCTATTGCACACAAAAATCATTCGAAGAGTTTGAATCACCCAACTTACAGTGAATCAAAGGAAAAAATTAAATCAGGAAGTAGCTTCAATCAATTGAATCAGGTATTCGATTCTATAGCTTCAATCAATTGAAAAAAGAAAATTGTTTTTTACGTTTTTTTCCGTGCGTTTTTTGTTCTTGCAATCGAAGTTCTTTTATGCATTTATTTTTTTCAATTTTTCGATTTTTGATTTTCAATGTGAGTCATATGAAATGTAGCAGAAGCACTCAACACTTGGACATCAACTTTGAGTTTTCATTTTGCTATGCCTTGGTTCATAAAATTGTACCGTATGTAGTAGATAATTGAGTTAGGAGTTTAGTTGTTAGAGTTATGTGTATTAGATAGTAGAGTTAGCTAGTTTAGTGTGTGTAGTTAGGTATGGTGGAGTTAGTGGAGTTACGGAGTTTGTATGGTGGAGTTATGGAGTGTAGAGTTAGTGGAGTTATGGAGTGTAGAGTTAGTGGAGTTATGGAGTGTGGAATTAGCTGAGTTATGAAGTTTGCATTTTAAAGTTAGTGGAGTTACGGAGTTTACTTTATGGAGTTATTGGAGTTACGGAGTTTGTATAGTAGAGTTAATGCAGTTTGGGAGTTTGTATTGTAAAGTTATTGGAGTTACGCACCTAGCATTCTAGAGTTAGTAGAGTTACTGAGTTTACATTGTAGAGTTAGTCGAGTTACGGATTTTGTAAAGTAGAATTAGGGAGTTTGCAATGTGGAGTTAGTATAGTTATGGTGCTTACATTGTATAGTTAGTGGAGTTACGAGTTTGCATTGTAGAGTTAGTGAAGTTATGTGTCTTAGTTTATAGGGTTATGTTTTCCATTGGAGGGGTTACGAAATTTAGTTAGTAAAGTTACGTCTTTTACATGCTAGAGTTATATGTTTTAGGTAGTTGTTAGAGTTAGAGGAGTTATTAGAGTTACGGGTATATCTAGTAGAGTTATGTTAAGAGTTATTAAAGTTAGATGAGTTATTAGAGTTACGAGTATATTGTCACGGATGGTAAATATTGTTCTCTGCCTCTTTGAAGTCATTGGATAAACAGGGAGTTATTAGAGTATTAGAGGTATGCCTACCCCTGTTTATAGTTATCAGATAGTTATCAGAGTTAGAGGTATGCCTACTTCCAGTGGAGCTTTTCAGCCTTTCAGAAGCTATTTTGTCTTTCGCCAAAAGAATTTCTAATCAATGATTCACTTGTCTTTCAAATTGTTTAGTTATATGTGACTGTGGATGCGGCAACAAAGGACAATATGAAGGCAGTGGATAGACCACTCTTTGGTGACTTTTGGGAGCGGTTTCTTGTTAGTTACTCTGATGGCTAAGATAGTACTACTTCCATGTGATCAGACAAATCATAGATCTTTCACACTATACAGACCCTAAAAAAAAAGATTGTCACGGATGGTAAATATTTTTCTCTGCCTCTTTGAAGTCATCAACTAAATAGGGAGTTAGACTGTTAGTATTAGAGGTATGCCTACCCCTAGTTATAGTAATCAGAGTTAGAGGTATGCCTACACCTGGTAGCTCATTTTGAGTTTCTCTGTTGATGCTTTCTTGTTTTCAGTGTAGTGTTTTCTTATGAGACTTATGAGTTATATGAGTTTTCTGATTAAGCATTAGACATATGAAACCACATTTAGTCTACTAGCTCAATTGGTAGAGCACCGCTTGTTGCGGATGGTGTAGGTTCAAATCCTACGTAGACTGTTAATATAGTAAAAATAAATCGTGTGGCCATTGGAGTTCAAAATTTTTTAGTTGCAAGTTGTCCCTTGCTGTGCTTTGTGTTTCAGTCAGCCTTTGAATGATGCAAACGAAGCTCAAAGGGGCCTCTTTAACAGTTCTAGGCTCGGAATGAAGTGATTAGATGTGTTTGCTGTACTTGAGACAATGAACGTTGATCCTGAGCATTCTAGATCAGTATGCAATCTTAGACAAGAATAGCCTCGCCAAACAAGGTACTATATGTCAAATACTTTTGGCTGATTGACATGCCGACGGTCAGGAACTTTGAAATGAAACTGGCAGAGGTCAGCTACTATTAGTAAGCCCACGTCTTTGGAAGAGATCTATTGAACCCAGAATTGTCGAACCAAGAATAAAACAAGGGGAGACAAATCTCGCAGAACATGCTTCCTGCATTTACCAAATTACTAGATACAAAGCCTGTGTGGGATTCAAACCCACGTCTTTGTGCGAGGCACAATGCTCTTTCTACTGAGCTAACAGGCTGAAAATCTAACTTACAGCAATCCAAACTATAGCAAAATAACATATGAAGCAAAGCGGCAAAGTCTTTAGCTATCTGCCCGAAATTCAATCAACATATCAAACATGTTTCACCTTGAAGACAAACGATCTGTATATTGAGGATCAAACCTGCATATTTCTTCAAACTGGTCAAGCTATTAAACCTCAAAATTCTTGAAGACAACTGATCCGCATATTGAGAACAATAAGAAACAAGATTAGGAGCAAATATAATCGTACAATGGTTCAATGCGGGTAACAGAGCCACACTGCTACCTCAAAGAACCACACTGCTACCTCAAAGAAAACAAGGAAACAAAGACCCCAGCTCACATATATTTGCAGAGAAGATACACTGCAAATGAATAACTCTAAGGAGCAAAAGGCGCAAGTCTAATTACTAGAATTATAGAATATATCTAACAATAATCATCACAACTCTTAAACTGACAGTTATATGTGCTTGCACTGGGAATCAGTAGCTCAGCAGCAAATATTTGAGCAAGACGATCTTAGTTCTTAAGATCCCACTCATTTCGCATCATCAACTGATTTCATGTTATTTCATGAAACTTTCAAGAAATCCTGCAGAAAGTTCCAGATCAAATAGCGGATAGACAAAGGCAACAATGGAATCCAAAGAAACAATCTTAAAAAGAAAAAAATGTGACAGGTACAGTATACGCTATAAAGGTACTAGCTTCATAACTGAACCAAACCGAACCTTATGTCTAATATGTATCTGCTATATAGAGATATACCTCACCTCATTTATAAAGCACCTGCTACATAACGCACATCAAACAAATTAGGTTTACAGTCGATTAGCCCCACCACGAAAATAGAGTAGAATCCAAGCCAATTTCTGAAAAATCCACAACCTCCTACAATTTTCACAATTAACTGGTTGCCAGAACGTCCAATAACACAATTGGACTCTAGTAACTACAATACCTCTAATAGCTACAAAGCTAGACATGCTTGACTATACTAACCACATCACACGATTAGTGAAACTTTAAACTAACTCTAAAAATACTAAGCCTAACTCTAATAAACAGAATAAATAACTCTAGTAACTATATGATTATAGACTAATAATGCCATGATTTCACA
The DNA here is from genome assembly GCA_963680865.1 of Spergularia marina. Classification (NCBI taxonomy): domain Eukaryota; kingdom Viridiplantae; phylum Streptophyta; class Magnoliopsida; order Caryophyllales; family Caryophyllaceae; genus Spergularia; species Spergularia marina. Next base: position 14,319,267 of record OY804559.1, read on the forward strand.
CAAATTATCCAGAATAATCGAGTTTGCAATGATACAATTCAATGAAATTCGAATAAATTGCTTGACGTGGTCCGAAAGTTGAACGAATTACCTTCTTCGATCTATGACATGATTTTGACGCCGATTTTTGTTTCTTTTCGGCTTCTGAGACACCATCAGCAACACATCCCCGACATTTCATCTGGAAATGTAAATGAAAACTAAAATCATCAGTAGAACCAAAAAAAAAAGCGTGCAAAAATATGAAAAAATTGAAAGTGAAATTAAATTCGAAGAAAAATGTCAGAAACTAATCGAATCAAACTAAATTCGAAGAAAAATACAATTAGATCTCACAAAATTTCTAAAATAAAAAATATTAAGTACAATCGAATCAAATGAAATTAAAACCAGATCAATAAATGAGATTCATTTCGAAAATTAATTTCTAAATCGATCAGATATGAAAAAACAACATCAAAAATGAAAAGCTAGGGTTTCGAAAAATGCAAACCTGAGAGAGATGAATCGTGCGCAGCGTCGATGAGGAGAGAGAAACGGAGTTGAGGACATGGAGGAGTTACCGGAGTTGCTGGAGTTGAGGACAGAGAATCATGCGCGTCGTCGGTGATGAGAGAGAAAGGGAGAAGAGGAGAGAGAAACAAAATGGATGAAATGGGAAGGAATTTGGGGATTACCCCTGCCTAATTTAATCGAATGACTGAAATAGCCCTGAGACCCTATAGTTAGCGTCCACAGGTGGTGGAGTTAGCTGGAGGAAAAAAAACCGCGCGCGTCGTCAGCCGTTAGATCATCAAGATAGACGCTCCAGATTACTTCTGGCCTTCTGACATAACTTTACTTCTAACCTGATACAATTCCTATATATATATATATATATATGTGTGTGTGTGTGTGTAGCAGGTTGTTCCCATAAGAAGTGTTCTTATGGTGAGAAGTAGGAAATTATCTCATCCATCCATCCTACCTAAATCTAATGGTTCATATTAATTATTAGAAGTAAAGAAAACATCTAACCCAAACTAATATTAGTCTTCCCAAAATAACCCAAACAAATATCAGATCTTTATCTCTCCTCTCTTTCCCTCTTCTCTCTCCTCTCCCACCTCTCTTGCCGCCGCCGCACACCGAGAACCACCACAGCCGTCGACGGCGCCACCAGCCAACTTCCCTCACTCCGGCGAGTTTTTGTTGATCATCGACCTCCATCGAGTCGAGCGACGCCTTCTCTCTCTCACAAAGCCGCGCACGCCGCGGTGGTCCGACGTACACTTGACGCAACCATCGGCGACGCCGACGTTACCAGTCAATTCCCAAGACCCCGACGAGTGTTCGTCAGTCGTTAGCGGCCTTTGTCAAGAATCAATGCATCGCGAAAATCGTCTTCTCCCTCCCACTTTTAGCGCTCATTTAGAGGTGAGGAGATTGAGAAAATGAGAGCGTGGAGGGAGGGGGCTTACGATCGCCGGATGAGGGAGGAGATTCTGGTGGCCTTGGGGGTTGTTTCGGTGGTGGTCAGAGGAAGTCATGGTGGCGTCTGGGGTTGTTTCGGTGGTGGTTAGGGTTTGGGGAGTGATTTGAGGAGAGAGAAAATGAATGAGAGGTAAAATGGGGGATGAAGAGGTGGGGGATGTGTCGCAGAGGATGGGGCTTCGGCTCGCCGGAGGATGGTGAACACAGTGGTGGAGGTGGAGCGGGATGAGGTGGTGGTTGGTGCGATGGTCAGTGGCGGTCGTGGTGGCGGTTGGGGTTGTTTATGTGGTGGTAGGATTTGGGGAGGGGGAGGGGAGGAGGAGAGAGAAAATTTGTGAATTTTATTAGTAAACAAATGCATTTTATATTTAATTCAAGTGCATTTTATTTAAAATGCATTTTATATTTAATTCAAGTGCATTTTATTTAAAATGCATTTTATCTTAATTCAATGTGCATTTTATTCAAAATGCATTTTATTTCATCTACAAGTGCATTTTATTATTATTGAAAATCGACCAAATGCATTTTGTTATATCGAAAGTGCAATTTGTAAAAATTTAAGTTTGTTAATAATAAAACGATTAAATGCATTTTGTTAAAATTTGAAGTGCGTTTTTTTTTAATTGGAAGTGCATTTTTGTTGGATTGAAAGTGCATTTTGTTAAATTAGAAGTGCATTTTACAAGACTAAGTGCATTTTGTTTCATTAGAAGTGCATTTTATAAAACTAAAACGACAAAGTGCATTTTATTAAATTAGAAGTGCGTTTTATAAGACATAGTGAATTTCGTGCAATTAGAAGTGCATTTTATAATATTAAAACGACAAAGTGCATTTTGTTTCATTCGATGTGCATTTTATAAAAATAAGTGCATTTAACAAGACAAAGTGCATTTTGTTAAATTATAAGTGCATTTTACAAAACTAAAACGACAAGGTGCATTTTTTTAAATTTGAAGGGCATTTTGTAAGAATAAGTGCATTTTGTTAAATTAGAAGTGCATTTTACAAAAAATAAAACGACAAAGTGCATTTTGTTAAATTGGAAGTGCATTTTACAAAACTAAAATGACAAAGTGCAATTTGTTAAATTAGAAGTGCATTTTACAAAACTAAAACGACAAAGTGTATTTTGTTTAACTAGAAGTGTATTTTACAAAACTAAAACGACAAAGTGGATTTTGTTAAATTAGAAGTGCATTTTGTAATAATAAAATTTTATAAGAGTAAAAGTGTTTTTTTGTTGAATTAAAAACACGTTTTTTAAGAATAAATGCTTTTTGTTTAAATGTGTAATTGATTTTGTAAGTGTCAATCTCAGATATTGATAATACAATATAAGTACTTCTTACTTCTCACCATATATAACTTCCTACCGGATCGTGCCCCTACATATATATATATATATATATATATATATATATATATATATATATATATATATATCCGGTCAGAAGTAAAGTTATGTCAGAAGGTTAGAAGTAATCTCAACCACACATTTAGACTAGATCAATGGATGAGATTGAATCAAATTAACAAAAACAAAAACATAAAAACAATAAAAAAGAACCCCCCCCCCCATTCTCTCTCTCCTCCCCCAACCCCCCTCCCACCTTCCCCGACCACCCAGCCCCACCGTAGGCCTTTCCCGACAACGACCATTGCCGGTGTAGACACCACCACCTTAATCGCGCGGCTTCCCCGGCCTTCCCTCCGCCCATACGCGACGCCGTCGCTTTATAATTCTCCCCCATTATCTCCGTTTTCCACGGGTAAATTCGAGGGAGAGGCGAAATCGAAGAAATGAGGGGCCGCGACATCGGGGGAAGGGCGGCGACCGTCGAGGGAGGGGCGGCGACCGTCGAGGGAGGGGCGGCGAACATCGGGGGAGGGGTGGCGGTCGCGGATAGGGGCTGGGGAAGGGAGTGGGAGAGGAGAGAGAAAACGAGGAAAATGGGGCGTGGAAGATGATGGAGGCGGTGGCGCGGGGAGAGCTATGCCGCCGTGGGGTCGCCTGACTGGTGCAAGTCAGGTGGTGGTGGTGGGGTCGAGTGGGGTTGTGGTCGGTGCAAGGGCCGGCGGTGGCCGGCTGGTGCGTGGTGGTGGTGGTGGGATGGTGGAGGAGGAGAGAGAAAAAAAATGTGGTTTTTTTTTTCTGGTTTTTTTTTTAATTTTTTTTTATTAAACTTATGAATTTTAGTGTGAAAAGTTATTAGAGTTATTAACGTGTTTATAGTTATTGGAGTTATTATAGTTACGTGTTGTAGTTATTGGAGTTATATTAAAAGACGTGTTTTAGTTATAGGAGTTAAGTTGAAATTACGTATTTTAGTTAAATATTGTAAAGTTAGAATTGTAAAGTTATTGGAGTTATGTGCTACAGTTATTGAAGTTACGGAACAACTAAAGTTATGACAGTTAGTGGATTGTCAAGATGTGTGGCTGAGATTACTTCTGACCTTCTGACATAACTTTACTTCTAACCTGATTCAATTCCTATATATATATATATATATATATATATATATAGAATTCTGAATACGATATTCTATTATATGAATTGATTTGAATATATAGGATACGAAAATCATGCTCAAGCTCGGGAATAGGACGTGGGCGTTCTTACCTTGAATTGCTAAAAACCTTCTCTTAGTCTCAAAACTCTAAGAATCCAACCTCATCGAACCCACAAGCTAAAATACGTCAAACATAAACCAAATCAACTTATGACTACAAAAACGTCAATAGACATCAGTGAATAGACATGAAAAACGATGTGTGTAGCAACACAGTGGCATACCGGTAAATAACTTCAATGCATAGACATGGGGTTTTATTAAAATCTGATGTATATACCCCAGAGTAGTAATAATAGATGTCCAACTCTAATAAATCCCACGTCTATAGAAGATTTTTATACATGGGCTTAATATAAAGTCCGGCGTGTATGAGCTTTTCCTAATTATTAATTTAATCGCCCCCCTAAAAAAATTAAGCAATATCGCCCCAACCCCAAACCCTTTATCTGTCTGCTTCATTCTCACTTTCTCTCTCCTATCTCTTTCAATTTAGATCTCGGTGATAAATTTCACTCCTCTCTCATTCTCAGTGGTGCGGATCGGGGTCGCCAATAAGTGCGGAAGCGACTGAGCTTTAAACAATGAGAGATTGAGAGGACCGCAGTGGGAGATGTACAATCAGTGAGCAACGCCATAAGGAGGGCGGCGTGTAGCTTGCAGTTGACGCACGGTGGTGGCGTGAGAAAAAGTTGAGTGCAATTCACCCAAACTCCTCTGATATATTGATTTATTACTTCTTAATTATTATTACTTTTATGATTCAATCCATAATTGTTGATTGATTTAACTTGTCACATGCTTTTTTCACCCCCATGAATTTAGACTATTTTAAGGTTTTATTGGGAAATTTCGTATATGGTTGATATTTGTAGTCCGAATTTACATAAATTTTGGGCAAACTTTGTGATACATTTTAATTATGTTCATTGTTAATTGATTAATGTTTCTGGGTTTGTTTCTCTCTTCTTTATTTCTACCTAAAATTTCTTGACCTAATTTCCCAGATCTTTGAGTTTTAGTTCAATTCACATCTAATTGTACTTGTATAGTTGGATTTTGATTTTTGCAGGTTTTTTCTAGAAGTGAGTTTTCAAAGTTTTGATATTTTGGCATTGGGTCATTTCGCTAGGTTTGGAACTGAAATTCTTTTATCTTTGTAATTTGTCAGTGCCCATCAATTTTTGTTATTTGGTGTTACATACCCAAATTAGAGGGACTTTTTTTGTGCTTCCTTCTTTGTAATTTATGCTGATTTTTATTGATCGTAAGTAACGAAATCATTCTTTAGTTTTAATTTTAGCTCCATAAAGATGAATTACGTGTGTTTGGCTGTTCAATTTGCTGCTTGAATTTTGAGCTTTCAACAGATTTCTTGAAACATAAGTTGGAAACTAGCTGCTTGTATTATTGATTTAAGAGTATTTGACAACATGCTTATATGTATTTGTAGGCGATCTAGGCTAATTGTGATGTGGTGCTTGCTAGTTGTTATAACACAATTTTATCGAAGTGTATGTCATCACTCATCAGTTGGAGATTAAAGACAGGTGCAAGGAGTACTGAGTAGTGCATATATCAGGTGCACACGATAATGGTTATTGTTTGTTAGTGTTGTATTAGATCAAAGAGAATGCAGTGGGTAAGGTACGAGTGTTGAAAGTTGTAATTAGTCTTACTAGTTCGATGGAGAGATTATTATTGTTAAAGGCATGCAAGCTGTAAATTATGCTAATTAACTAACTAGATTTGTAATGTACTTCTATTCATTATAATAAATGTTGGGCATGAATCAGGCGTCTAGCACCCACTCTTCCACCATCACCTTTCTTCCATACGATTGAATATTGCCATGCAACTGTTTTTTTAATATTTTTTTAAGAGAATAGACGTGGGTTTTCAGAGAAATCTGATGTATATAACTCTCTATAGACATGGGTTTTATATTGAAATCCGATGTCTATTAAGTTAATAGACATCGGATTTCCTTAAAACCGATGTGTATTAAACGAATGGACATGGGTTGAAAAACCGATGTCTATTGAGAAAACATAGACGTCACTCAACTTAACGTCGCTTTGGAAACTGATGTCTATACACAAAAATGACCGACGTCTATATGAGGTTTTGTAGTAGTGAAGAACCCACAATAATGTCGACGACAATCCTCTAACATACAACTCATTCGTTATGAATCCAATTAACCCAACCTTAACTCACTTCAAGACATATATACTTTCAAATCAAACCTCAAAATCTAAACGTTAGATATTCGAACAATTCCAAATCATTCCAAATTAAACTATACGAAATCAACCATACTTTCTTACAACATACGTCCCTTCAACAATCACGAATCATGTACCTTTGAACACGACCAAATCCTAACTGACATCATGAGCAACAATCATCAAGCTAACCTTCACTTCACATTTGCAAGCCTCGCGTTTTTTCCTCTTAACTATTAGTTGAATCAACATAAGTTTTACCCAATTATCAAATAGAAACACACCCAACACTACCCTATACACCCAACAACCTCAACCTCAATTAATCAACAGATTAACCACAACAAAACATCAATGACAAATCCAATAAATCATCAACAAATCATAAACAAATAACCCAAAATCAAAACCAACAAAATCATACATAACCATCAAAACAATTGATAGAAATTTTTAAACGATTACCCAACTCATAAAATCAACAATCAAGCATTGTAATCTCATATAACACGTTTATAAAGCCATGAAATCACAATCATAAAATTGAAATCAGAAATTGATACCCAAAACGTGATTTTTGAAATCAGAAATTGAAATGCTAAAATGAGTATTCTTAGGCAAAGATCAAAGATTACTCATATTCAACTTTCCGATAGCAGTACTAGTTACTTTTAATCCAGAATTGCTGAGAGCAAATGTCAGAGTTGCATGGTCAATATTATAGACAAAGATGGGAAGAATTTTATATATCGGAAGGAGATTGCTGGAGCATTTATTGATTTTTATAAAGGTATGCTGGGGACAAATCACCCTGTGGAAAAAATGGATGTTGATTTTATAAGAAAAGGTGGTTGTCTCTCAACAGACTTGCACTCTGATTTAATCAAGCCAGTAACTATAGAGCAAATAAAAGCTGCTCTTTTCAGCATGAGCCCTGATAAAAGCTCGGGACAAGATGAGTTTAATGCTGGGTTCTATCAGAAGACATGGGATATCGTTGTGAAAGATCTTACTAAGGCAGTGAAAGAATTTTTCGAGCAGCAGCACATGCCTAAGAAACTTAATGCTACCATGATTACTTTGATCCCTAAAAAGGAAAATGCAGCTACTGTTTCTGACTTTAGGCCAATCGCTTGTTGTTCAACAATTTACAAAATCATCAGCAAAATTCTTGCTGACAGGATAAAACCTGTTCTTAAGGGCATCATAGGGTATGAACATGCTGCTTTTGTCTCGGAGAGGAATATCTTTGACAACATTGCTATTTCACAAACTTTGGTTAATGGTTATTCTCTTTAGAATGTTTCTCCAAGGTGTCTACTCAAAGTAGACATCAGAAAAACTTTTGATACTCTCAACTGGGGCTTCATCAGAGACATGCTCACCACACTCAACTTCCCTTCTCTATTCATTGACTGGATTTGCAGTTGCCTAACCTCAACTTGATTTTCTTTGAAGATTAATGGAGTCTATGAAGGGTTTTTCAAAGGGAAGAGTGGTATAAGGCAGGGAGATCCCCTCTCTCCCTACATATTTGTTCCAAGCATGGAGATCCTTTCAAGACATCTCAAAGAGATAGAGAGCTACCCTGACTTCTCCTATCATACTCAGTGCTCCAAAAGAACCACCCGCAAAGTATCGTGCTTTCAAGAGTCGGCTCGCCAAAGTGTCAGGATGCTTAAATATTCTCCACGCATGTTTCATCAACATAGCATCATTGAAAGCACTAATGTGTCTAAAACTCATCCCACATCTTTGGGACGACCCAACTTATCCTACGCCACCCAGTGAATCTTCCGTTCACCATCCTTCGCTCCCCACCAAAATCGAGCAATGAGAGAATTAATCTCGTTGTAGAGACTCGACGGAATTTTGAATAAGCCCATATGATAGGTAGGAATCGCTTGGGCCACAACCTTAATTAAGATTTCTCTACTTGCAAATTAAAGGATACCAATTTCCGTTTCCACCCCTTCAACTTCTTCCAACCTCGCTCTTTGATCGAATTGAACGCTAGGCGCAGGTTTCTACCCACCACACCCGACAGACCCAAGTAGCGCTGGTGTTCATCGACAATTTTCGCCTCCAAGATTCCAGCCAGCCTCACCTTCTCCTCGTTCCTCACATTTGCGCTAAATGACACCTCCGAGTTTTCGAGGTTCACTCGTTGACCCGACGCCCTCTCATACTTCTCTATCACCTCCCTCACACATCTCACATCCATTTCCCTCGCTCTACAAAAAATTATGCTATCATCCACAAAAAGGGAGGTGTGAAATCATAGGCGCTCGCCTACATATACTCACTCCAAAGTGTCTTCCTCCCCACAGCCTTAGGAATCAACTCCGAAAGAGCCTCAACACAAATAAGAAAAAGGCAGGGGGAGATCGGGACCCCCTGCCTGAGTCCCCGGTGGGGCCGAAAAGTCGCCGACTATGTCCCATTGATGAGCACAGCCGACTCCACGTTCGCTAGACACCGCATCACCATCGCACTCCACTTCGCACAAAAACCCAATTTCTCCATCACCGCTCTCAAGAATCCCCACTCCACCCGATTGTACGCCTTACTCATATCGAGTTTGTACCCTACACAATCGGAGTTCCCACTATTCTGATTATGCATGAACTAGAATATCTCGAACGCAATAAGTCATTATCTGTGATCAGCCTCTCAGGAGTAAAAGCACTCTAAGAATCTCATATAACGCCCGGAAGGAAAGTCTTGAGCCTATTCGCCATCACTTTAGACACCAACTTATACCAAACGTTGCACAGACTAATCGGTCTAACCTCCGACATTTGAGTCGGCTTGTTTACTTTCGGGATCAACACGATATTTGTCTTGTTGCGCCGTCCATCGAACACTCTCCCTCCACCAACGCTACTACAAACCTGCTCACACCATCCCCTACAATATGCCAGTGCTTCTGATAGAAATTTGCATTGAATCCGTCAGGCCCCGTAGCCTTACTTTGGTCCATCTGTTTAAGTGCATCCCATACTTCCTCTTTAGACACCAGCGCTATGAGGTTGTCATTCAAGGCCTCGGTAACACAAGTGTCGACCCCCTCCAAAGCGTCCTCAACCTCTACGATATTCGTTGCCGTGAAGAGGCTTCGGAAACACTCCACCGCCACCGAACTCACCTGGTCGAACCCCTCTACCCGCTCACCTTCCGCATTCATCAGCCTTGTGATTTCATTTCTGCGAAGACGCTTTTAGGTGGAAAAAATTTGTGTTTCGGTCACCCTCAAGAAAGTTAGCCACTCTCGATCGCTGACTCTAGTAAATTTCCTCATTTACCATCAAATCATCCATTTTCTCACACACCACCCGTCTCTCTTCCACCACTTCTTCAGTCGGTGCACACCCATTCAAGAGAGTGAGTCTGTAAAGTCTCCTCAATATGGCGCCCATCTCCAAACTCTTCCTTACTCCACCCCCAAAGTTTCTTACTAACCGTTTTAATACGGCTAAGAACCTCCGATGCATTTACTAGGTCACCCCCTTCGGTCCACGCCTCTTCTACCACCTCTGCACATCTAGGAGAGGTCACCCATAGATCCTCAAACTTGAAATTCTTACGTCTACGAACATCACCCACATATTGCTTCAGGGTTATCGAACAGTGATCTGACATCTCCCTCTCGAGGTGATACACCGTAACCGACGGATGAAATTCGATCCAATCAGCTGACCCCAAAGCTCTATCTAATCTCTCAAAAACATCTGGTGGTTCAGCTCGTTTGTTCCACCATGTAAAAGGATCTCCGTTATAACCAAGGTGTTTAAGTTCACAGTCATCAAAAGCTTCCCGAAACTAATCTAACTCCATGTGGGCTCGCGGCGGGCCACCCCTCTTCTCTTCTTGAAAAAGAAGTTGATTAAAATCGCCAACCACCAGCCAAGGAAGATCCGACCTTCCCATTATGTCGCGGAGAAGGTCCCATCATAAGGACTTCTCCTCACGTCTTGCCCACCTGTAAAATGTCGTAAGTCTCCATGGTATAGAGCTGAACAGCCCCACCACCTCCGCATCAAGATGATGTGCAGACGCACCAAGAAACTTTGCGCGAATATCCTTCCTCCACAAGACTGCGAGCCCACCACTTCTCCCCACCGGGTCGACGTATAGACCCTCAGAATCACCCAATCTACTAGCAGCTATCTCCATCTCGCTTGCACACAATTTCCTCTCCACCAGAACCACCACATCAGGTCTCTCTCTCCGCAGCAATCTTCTCAAGCTTCCAACTGTTAGGGGGATTGCCCAAGCCCCGACAGTTGTAACTTAAAAGACTCATTGTTGTTCGCGGAGCTGGTCCACACCAGTCTCCGCTACTAAAAGAGATAAATCGACAGAATCCACACCCATCGCTCGAGCTCTCTTCAAATCTAATTCATCACCAACCTCCATCTCAGACTCCTTTCTCTTGCATTCCTCAATATCCGCAACCCCCTTGCCTGCTGACTTTTTAGTGTCCCTTGGAATCCTTCGAAGCGATACTCCTTCCCTACCTCCTTTGACCCCTCGACAAACACCAAATTATTCACTTTGGATAAAGACTCAGCATTCGTTCCCACTTCAGCAACTCCCGCGCCTGCATCGAGCCCCGACTGGTTCACCTTAGAGCGCTCCCCATTCACAGGTTTCTTGCCAACACCCTCCCTGCTTTCCACATGGCTCAGAACTCTCTTACCCTCCTTCTCAATCCTGAAAATAGTCTGATCATCCAACGTCGCTATTAGGTCATCCCTCCCCCCACACGTCATCCGTGGTAGTCTAGCATTTGAACCCCCCCAGCCTCTAATGACAACCTCGACCCATCATCGAACACCAGTTTCCAACTCGCTTGTTCCACTTCCGTTTTTCAACCAAATCTTCCTCCGTAATGTTCTGACAATCCTTCTCCGTATTGTCGAGTGAACCACACGCAAAACAAAAGAAAGGTAGGCGTTCATATTTCAATCCAATCGTTCATTCCTCCCCTTTCGAGTCAATTGCTTTGAGTTTTGTACGTAAAGGTTTATCCACATCCAAAAGTACCTTCACATGCCTCGAACTTTCCCACTTGATCTTTTGTTCTTCAATTTCCACCACCTGCCCAATTCTAGATGCCACCAATTTCACCGCTTTTTCCGATCAGCAATTAAAAGGGAGGTTATACAACCTTACCCAGAACAGACAATGAGTAATCTGAGTTTCACTAGGTTGTAATTCATTATCAAAATTCATCACTAGCATCAACTTATTACCAAAGTTCCAAGGCCCCACCCCATCTCTAGTGTTCAAGAAATGAATAATGAAAACACCATTTTCGATTCGATCAAAAGTTACCTTATTTTTCAAGCCCCATGCTTCTGTTAAAGTAGTCTGCATCGCCTCAAAGTTATATGATCGAACCGAATGAATCCGCCCGATGAGCAGAGACTGTGAGTTAGCGTCATCCGATTCATCCGCTACCGCACTTAGATCGAGTACCTCCTCCTCTTCCTCCTCTGTTATACTTAAGGAAGAACACTTGCTAACCAGATCATCCGCCATAACGTCCGTAGAGAAGCCTGACTCAGGAGTGAAAGGGATCTCGGGGACGAGATCAGAGAGACTCTAACTTTCTTTCGCCTAGGGTTTTAGTTGATAACTAGAAGAGAGAAAACCTCAACACCACTTGTTTGTATAAAAAAAAATGTTAGTAATGTATTTGAGAGAAAAAATAATTGAAATGCAAGAATATAAAAAGAAAAGGGAGAAAAAAGAATACCTTTAGTGATCAATGTTGTTAATCCTCCAAGTCACGGTACTAAGTTATCTAACAAGTTTAATTATTTCTAGGAGCTAGAGTGATTCTAATACTATACATTTATTAGAAAGGATTAGATTTAAGGTGGAGTTTTAATGTGGGACATAAATGAGAGAATATATTAAATGTATGAGTGAATGTAGAAAAGCAACTCTCTTCTTTTTTTCTCTTGAAGGAGTCGACCCTCCTTGCTCTTCCTCTCTTTTTTTTTTGTGATGAGTAGTAATGAATGATGGTAGTAAATGAGGTTATCTGTTTAAGTTGAAAGAGGAGGGATTATGAGTGAAGGAGATTGAACGAGAATAAATATCAAGCAAAGCAGACAATAAAAAAAATATTCCCTTGCTCTCTCATCACTCTTGGCCAGCCAAAACAAGTGCCAACACACAAATTTTTTTTTGTCATTTTGTTATTGTAATGCATGGGAAAGAATAATGATTTATTAAGCCAAAAAATAAACCAAAAAAACAAATAGTTCGCATCTTTTTAGCATCTTGTTAGTGTAAATGTACATGACATAAGCCTGGGATCATGAGGTGGGCTCATTGTTGAGGTGATTTAGTAATTAGGAAAATAAAGTCGGGTTTGACTCGTTTCGTGCGATTTTGCCTCGGTTTGCTCAAAATTGGAAACCGGGTGAAACAATTAATGAATTAATGAATAAATGAATTTGAAACTAAAAACAATGAAAATCAATATTATTAACTTAAATTAGCAATTTTCGAAATTTGTATAAATAATAGAAAAAATGGTGAAATTGAAATTATTGAGAAATTGTTTTATTCACAAATAAACGAATTAAAACGGGTGGATAGAAATGAATAAAGTGAATTTGAATAAGAAAATAGAAATAGATTAGTAAAAATGAAATAAAAAAGGTGAGACAAAATTTGGTGTCTACAGCTTGCCCCTCGTTGGTCGAGTTTTGCAAAAAATGAAGACAACCGCCATGAAAAGACGCAAAATTTTGGATCCCGACTCACAACTTCGTCGTTGCTCGGTGGGACTATCGTCTAAATTTTGATCCCTTTTAACTTTTAAAATGCGGGTCGTCGCCGTTTGTTTGGTTGAGGTAGATTGGTTGGATGCGACTGAGTTGTCGTCTTTTGAGGTGAAAACAAATTTTGAGGGTTCAAAAATGTGGCTTGTCATCGTTCGATCTTTGGTTGAGTTGAGGTTTGAGGTCGAGGTTGAGGTTGATATCAAACCACAACTTTATTGTCGTGGTGTGACTTCTGAGTTGAAAATGTGGTTGAGGTAGATTTACGACCTTATTGTCGTAGTCCGAATTTTAAGTTGAGATTGACGTTGATTGTTGATTTACGAATTCATTACCGTTATCGAATTGTCGAAATTGATTCTGATTTAAAACGTGGTTTCGTCGTTGGATGGTCGAATTCTTTGATCGGTTCTCAATCGATAGTTGGAAAAATGAGATCGAGTCAATTCCAGAAACCTTTTGAGTGTGCTGATAGTAGCATCTTTTCCTTGGGTTTGATGTTTGGTAGTGTGGTTGGGCTTCTCAAAGAGGAAGGCTCTCAATTTATTGGGTTGTATAGAGGAGTGCACATTGGTGTAAGTCTCTACACACACCAAAATGACAATTGTTGGGTGTAATTGCAAGAGGAACGAGGAAGAGGCACCCCCTCTTTGGGCTAGATGGGAGCTGGCCAAGCCTTAAAAGAGGGTTGTTGGCTCTCTTTTTCCTTGCACATTTCTTCTCATCTTGCTTTTAAGTTCAAGTGTTTTCATGTGCACATTTCTTTTGTTTCTAAAATACCTTCTTTTTGCTTGAACACATCTTACTATGTCTTTCAAAAGTGGAACCTCTTCCAAAAATGATCTTCCTAAAGAAGACACGAAATTTCTTTCAGACTTTTCTTCTACATTGAAAACACGAGCCTCCGCAAGCTCTTCTCTTTTTACCAAATCCATGTCTCATCTTTTGAAACATCCCATTTGTTGGGAAATGCTTTACTCGGCCATTCAACATTGGGATGAAGAAGCGCGTCTTTCAATTTGGTGAAGTGAAAATGTCGCCTTTTGTAGAGGAAGTTGAAGGGCTTCTTGGACTCAAGAAAAGAGACACCTTGATAACCCCTCACGGGTTTGCATCTAGTAGGAAGCTACTTGAAGAGGTGTTGGGCATCCCTCCTCATCTTGAGAGTGCCTATCTCCTTGGTACCAACCTTCATTTTGCCAATTTGAGGCTCTGGTTCGAAGGTGGGAAGACTAACTTTGCATGCTCTCTCCCTCTCCACTGCTAGGGAGAATGCATGCATTACCATGTTCCTTGGTGTCCTCTTTTTTCGAGAGTCATTAGATTGTTGGAGCGTTCGATGCTTGAGCTTAGTTCCCTCCATAGTTTATGGGGGGGAAGGTTAGCACCTCTTATCATTGGTGAGCTCCTAAAATCACTTGATTCTCTCAAGGAGAGCTCTCCTCCTTTCTTCAAGGGATCTCCCTTGGTCTTATGTTTGTGGCTTATGGAGAAGTTCAAGGCTAGCGGCCCCGTGAAGGTACCTATTACAAGGTAGCTTCGTTGCTTGAGAGAGGGTCTACTCCTTTGTTCAAAAAGGCAAGGGTTGACGGTTCATGGGTGGAGGTTTTCATGAAGGGGGATATTGAGTGGGTGACTCCTCACCTTCGTCTTGAGAGATTCTTCATATCTACTTCCAGGAAGAAAGGTGTGCAACTTCCAAGTTTACATCAAGTGACTTTCTCGCTTCCTTGGAGGTGTTTGAGACAAGGCGGGCATCGTCAAACTTTTGTAGAGGGGTTGTCGGAGTCAGCATGTGAGACTATGCCATCACCACTTATAATGCTCAAAGGGTGAAGGATCTTTGGAGAAATGCCTTCTTAATTCATTTCATCCCCTTCTTTTAGAGAGCCATCTTTGGAGCCTAGCTACCGAGCATGGCTTTGGAAGGACATCGGGCTAGGTCAAAAGCCAAAAAGGGTGAAGTTGGAGAAAGTGAAGGTGAAGGTTGAAGAAGACTTTACTAGCTACAGTTCAAGTTTGGTAGATCGAAGAAGTAGTCGATGGTCGACTTAGCACTCTAGTAGTACTAATCCGGGTTTGGATGTGCTCAACTCTATTGTTGTTTAAGATGGATTAGAGGTCAAGGTAGAGTAAGTTAGTGAACAAGTAAGATTATGCATTCTAGGTTTATGTATTGAGAATGAAATGGTTTGTAATGAATTGTTAGTGCATAAATTTCAATCCAAGTATGTCTTTATGAATGTCCACTAATTTGATTTCAACATCTTTTGCATTTAAATTCCAATCTTTGACCCTGTTGGGTTTCCGGTTTTGATGATAACAAATATTGTTGCACAATTAAGGTTAATAGTTTGATTGATGTGATTATTGAACTAACGTTGTGATCTAATACTTGTCGAGTTGTTTGGTTCTTTATAAGAACAGGTTTCGCCAATTATATGGTGAGTTGGGTTTCAATGGAACAACTACAAGCTTGGTGCAACTACAAGAGACGTCAAGAACATCGGGTTTAATCCGTATAGATCTCTTGTATTTATCTTGGTTGATGCACAAGGAAAAGAACTTTGCCTTGAGGGAACAGAGCATGGAACAGACTCATAGTCTCTGTTCCATACGCTGTTCCTATGCGGTGAGATTTCAAATATTCCTTATACTTTATTCAAGAAAACTATCTTTCTCAAAGATACGTAATTTGCTTAAATAATATTTTCATAAAACTGATTTGATCATATATTAAAGATATAACCTACTTTTGGTGATTATCCTTTCAAAGAGGTATTTATTTTATCCTGTAAAATAAGTTTTCCAAAACAGATTTTTTATCTTTGGAAATAATATCTTTTGTTTTAAACCTCTATCTTTGGGTGATTCTTGCCTTATCAGTTTTATGATGTTTCACTGCTATATATGCAGCATTGAACGTAATGTTTTAGGTACGCACTTCACGCACCTTGAGAGTAAAACGTTTTGAGCTTAAACAGAATTTCATCAAGGCAACAAAGTTCCTAGTGCGTCATCTTGATTTGGGGCTTATAGTATCTCTCCTGGCTTTCGAGAAGCTTATCGAGATAGCTATTCTTTTGTAATCTTATTTTCTTTAGAGTGTTGCGGGTAGAGTCTGAATATCTGTGGTAGATATTTGGGTAGAGGTTCTTGTGGTAAGAACGTCAATTAGTTCTTGTGGTAAGATCGTGAATTGGTGCTTGTATTACTCTTTTGATAATAGTGGATTATTGAAGATTAGGTTAGGGTGGACGTAGACCTTGAGGTAAGGTCGAACCACTGTGTCGTGCGTATTGCTTTACTTTCATATTATAGTGAACAGTTCCACATACACTGTTCCGTGTAGCATTCCTCTCATCGTTACATTGTGTAGAGAACAGTCACACGTACATTGTTCCATACACTGTTCTCTCCCATTGTTATCTTACATAAAGTGCGAAAAAGTTATAGAATTCGGGTCTTTTACTCGAATTATGTCAAACACTCTATTCACCCCCCCTCTAGAATGTCCGCCTGATACCATCAATTGGTATCAGAGCAGGTTTGCTCGAAAGGCTAATATCCTAGAGTATGTCTATGGGATCTGTGAAGCAGGCGATGAAGGGAAATACTATTTCTATGCTGACTCCATCAATTTACAAGAGTGACATGGGAAAAGATGGAAGGGGTTATTATAGGTCAAAGACAGAGTTATTTAAGCGACATGCACCCATTGCAGATCTATGTCCTACGTCGTTGAACATGGAACAGGGAACAGAACAGTTCGCTCCCAAGCCTCACTTGTGCTTGATGGCAAGACATGAAGATGAAGACGATGACGATCAGGTAAGTTTTGATTCAATAAAGTCTAATTTGCATAAGTTATCTAGGGAAAAACTTGGTAATTACATCATTACAATTATGGATGAATGTATGAAGATACCTTGCACATGTCAGGACTTAAAAGAACAACTTCAAGATGAAGTAACTAATAGAACTTTGCATGAAAAGAAGATTTCTTCACTTGTAATTGATTGCTCTGGCTTATGTGATGAAAATTCTTTGTTATTGAAAGATCTTGAAGATAAGAGCGTTCAATTGTCTATTATGCAAAAGAAACTTGATGAAAAGTCTAATCATGTCGTTGTTCCTAACATTGTTCCCATGTTTGAAGATTGTGAAAACAAAATTCGTGCCTTAGAAAAGGAAATAGAAGATCTCATGTCAAAACCTACTCATGTGCATAATTCTAATAATTCTATTTTCCTTAATGACAAAGTCTTACAAAGTTTTGAACTTGCTAAATCTGAGATTGAGTCGTTGACAACAAAGAATAAAGAACTTGTGAGTAAAATTGAAGTTCTTGAGAATTCTTTGAACATTGCTAAACAACAGAATGATAACTGGCTCTCTAGTCAGAAATCTATCAATCCTTAAGCATCCAATCCATAAAACAAGGTAAGACAGGTATTGGTTATGTTGGTGTTGAGACCAGTACAAGGAACAATGCACATACTACTCACAGGAATAGCGTGCAGACAAGGAACAAAAACTGGAGTAATGATTTTTCATATGCTGGCTCTGAGACCAGCAGAAGGAACAGTGCACAATCCTATGCTGAGACCAGCAGAAGGAACAATGTACAGACCAGTAGAAGGAACAGTGCACAGACCAGTTCCCAGAACAGCTCAAGGAATAGTGCACGAACCAGTGCACAAACCAGTCTAAGGAACAGTGCACAAACCAGTCACAGGGACAATGCTCGTGACTTCCAGAGGAAGAGAATGAACAATTGCAGGGGTAATTTTCACGACAATAGTGGTCCACCGACCAATCGAATGAACGAGCAATGGAACAATGCATGAACCAGTGACAAAAGGAGTTTCAATGACTACAGACATGACACTAGAAAATGGAACAACCATTGGAACAATGTACAGACCAGTCATAGAAGTTGTTCCAAACAAGGTAAGTATCTTTACATGCCTAATTCCACTGTATGTTATTTGTCTGGTAATAATGACCTTGAGATGTATGAATGCACCAAGCAGAGAAAAACATTTGCAAGGAACGGTAAGGTAGTCAAGCAAGTATGGATTCGTAAAGATTTGATTAATGCTATGACTAACTCCAAGGGACCCAAGTCTGTTTGGGTTCCTAAATCAAAGAACTAAGTTCCTTTTGCAGGTTAGGGTGAGAGCGAGCAACTTTTGGTATGTGTGAAATGGTTGCTCGAAGCATATGACATGTGATCCGATTTATTTCTCTCACTCAGTGCCTTTGAAGGAGGGTGTATGATTGCTAATGACATCAAGCATGATATTATCATTGATGTAGGTAAGATGGGTAAGTCTTTCACACACTTGGTTAGTAATTTGATTTGTTGTGTTTTGCTTCGTGTGTCAAGGTTTGCACTGTGCTATATTATTCTCTATGCATTCTTGAACAAAGCATATGGACATGTATCTCATTCTTTGTGACAATGTGAAAAAAGGGATTTTGATGAGCTCTTGTTTGTGGCTAACTGAAAATCAACTTGCTGGTACTTTATTAAACTGTTACCTAGTGATAGGTTTAAGAAAAGAAGAGTTGAACTTTGGTTGATTAAATTGAGATATTTGTAAGCACACTTTAACCCCCAATGATTGACGAAATTTGGTTGTCTCCACTTGGTTTACACAAATGTCTTTTGTATGCACATATGATTGATCTTGTTGAATTTGCTTTAGATGTACAAAAAAACTCGTGAATTTGTTTGCAAGCTATGCTATCCATTAACCTAAGTTGCCTTGGAAATAGCGTTGAGAACAGTCCTGAGAACAATTTTGGCCCCCTTGTTCCCTTTGTGCTTTTGATCCTAAACTTGTTCCCAGTTTGCTCTCATATATGCCTTGTCCACTTTTTCATTCCTTGGTTCTACACCTGTTCCCATCCATGTTCCTATCCATTCACATGGCACGTATATACACTGTCCCCTCGCCTGTTCCTGAATGTGTTGTATGGATGATCTAATCAAAGGTAGGAGGTTGGGATTATACGTACAATTGCAATGGTGGAAAATTTTCTATAATCATGAGAAATGATATTGAGGATACTCGGGAATATTCATTGGTTGGAAATTTGCTGGATACTATAGTAGATATTTGCTTGCTCTTCAAGGAGAGAATATTGAATTCAGAGAGAAGATACTCATGATCTTATATGGTGATTTGTTTTGGAATATTCTCATCACATGATCTTGGTTCCGAATATATCGAGAATATACGGTGATCTTGCTAAATTAATGGAGATTATGGTGCTGAAATATTTGGAAAGTGAATATTCCGAAAATGATAGTTGCTTGGGTCACAAGAAGAAACATTTGAATTATGGAGAAAAGATCTTATATGCATTGGTTTGGAAGGTTTCGTGAAGCAAGATCATCAAATAATTCTGCAAAGTGAAAGATTACAAAATGAGGAGGATTTGTTTTCCAAAAAAAGAAAAAAAAATTGGAAAAAATGAAAAAAAAATGAAAAAAAAAGGAAAACAGACTTCTAGCCACAGACGGACTCCAAGACACTTCTACATGAATGAAAGGGCTGCAAAGTTTCATCTTCACAATCTCCAAAACTGCTACTGCTACTGCTACTTGACACAAGCCCTGTAAAAAGAAGCAAATCTGTACCTGGTCCTCTGGTCCTAAACGTCGCTCAAATCAATTAGCGGCGAGTAAACGTCCTTGAAGAAGTTGTGCCAATTGAAAATGATGAGAACAAAGATACTCTGATGAAACTTTTGTGGAAACTTGTGAAATACAAGATGATTCTTCTAGTGATGAGGAAGAGGACCAAATAGTGGCTGCAACTCAGGGGGAATCTGACAAAGGGAGGAGATTGCTGGTGCTACTACCCACGACGGACAACAACATTGAATGTTGTTGCTAAGACCATTGTTCTGTCATCTGTTCCCGACATTGTTCCATCTTGTGTTCTTGATCCTGGTCGTATCACTGTTCTCAAGTTGTCAATTGATAGAGATGGTCGACAATCATTAGAGAATGAAGAGGCTGAAAGAGGAAGATTGTTCTTAGGGGGAACATCATTTGAAGCTCAAAATATCCGCTGAGCTAAGACGATTTTGACATGAATATCCACTACTGATGCTGCTACCTATGACGACAATAATGTTGAGTATTGTTGCTGACTCCACTGTTGCATCATATGTTCCTGACACTGTTCCAGCATATGTTCCTGGTACTGGTCCCATCACTGTTCCCTAGTTGTGAATTATTATGATAGACGATCATTGAAGAATGAAGAAAATTTACGGATGATTCTGAGGGGGAATGAATTGTACAATCATGAGGGGGAATGTGGTTCATAAATTTCACAAAGAAGGTGATTGATCAATACTGATGCATTCATCACTGATTCCTTTGAGGGGGAACCTCTTTACATGATTATCGAGGAGGCAAGCTCGATTCCTGAAATGTTTGAAAGAGTGGGTGATTTGTTTTGATCTCTTTGTTGATTGAGTTGATGTTCACACTTAGTGCAACTCTGGCGGATGACTATTGTTGATGGTGGCTACTGCCATTCACGGTGTACTTGATGTGACAATATGAGGTTTTGAAAGCTAAACTCGTACTCGTCCCCAACTGTGTTCCTATGTTATATTGTCACTGTTCTCGCCACTGGTCCCATAAGATTGATGAGTTTTCTCATTATGCACCTGGTAATATTATCCTTTTTCCCACCACTGTTCCTTCGGTTGTTCAATCCTGATCCTTTCTCCCTTTGAAATACCACAAACACAGCCTTGAACATTTGTTGTTGCTCTCTCTTTTGCTGACTGTTTGATACACTCTCATGCTAACACTGTTATGTTTTCAAGGATTTGTGACCTGGTTTTGGGTAGTCATAGCTTAATTACAATTTTGCTTGAGCTATTTGGTTTCTATTGTCTACTCAACTTGGTTCAATTCGCATTTGTGGTGTTGGATTCGCATACTCTCTTGTGCAGTCTTGACCTTTTTGATGGTGTCAAAAGGGGGAAAATTTGTGCAAAC
The DNA here is from genome assembly GCA_963680865.1 of Spergularia marina. NCBI lineage: Eukaryota > Viridiplantae > Streptophyta > Magnoliopsida > Caryophyllales > Caryophyllaceae > Spergularia > Spergularia marina. Next base: position 14,340,385 of record OY804559.1, read on the forward strand.
TTTCTATCTAACTTATGATTACTATAGTTCTTCTCGAGCTTTCGGCATTTTATTTCAGTACCAAATTGTTGAGTTTCATGTTTGCTACTGACCTTTGAGCTTCATATTGGCTAATGATCATTGTCTACAACTATGTCTTTATGCTTTGCTCACTAGAATGTTTTGTGTGAAAGTTTGACACACATATTTATCATCATCAAAAAGGGGGAATTTGTTGGGTTTCCGGTTTTGATGATAACAAATATTGTTGCACAATTAAGGTTAATAGTTTGATTGATGTGCTTATTGAACTAACCTTATGATCTAATACTTGTCGAGTTGTTTGGTTCTTTATAAGAACAGGTTTCGCCAATTATATGGTGAATTGAGTTTCAATGGAACAACTACAAGCTTGGTGCAACTACAAGAGACGTCAAGAACATCGGGTTTAATCCGTATAGATCTCTTGTATTTATCTTGGTTGATGCACAAGGAAAAGAACTTTGCCTTGAGGGAACAGAGCATGGAACAGACTCATAGTCTCTGTTCCATACGCTGTTCCTATGCAGTGAGATTTCAAATATTCCTTATACTTTATTCAAGAAAACTATCTTTCTCAAAGATACGCAATTTGCTTAAAGAATATTTTCATAAAACTGATTTTATCATATATTAAAGATATAACCTACTTTTGGTGATTATCCTTTCAAAGAGGTATTTATTTTATCCTGTAAAATAAGTTCCAAAACAGATTTTTAATCTTTGGAAATAATATCTTTTGTTTTAAACCTCTATCTTTGGGTGATTCTTGCCTTATCAGTTTTATGATGTTTTCACTGCTATATATGCAGCATTGAACTTAATGTTTTAGGTATGCACTTCACGCACCTTGAGAGTAAAACGTTTTGAGCTTAAACAGAATTTCATCAAGGCAAACAAAGTTCCTAGTGCGTCATCTTGATTTAGGGCTTATAGTATCTCTCCTGGCTTTCAAGAAGCTTATCGAGATAGCTATTCTTTTGTAATCTTATTTTCTTTCCAGTGTTGCAGGTAGAGTCTGAATATCTGTGGTAGATATTTGGGTAGAGGTTCTTGTGGTAAGAACGTCAATTAGTTCTTGTGGTAAGAACGTCAATTAGTTCTTGTGGTAAGAACGTGAATTGGTGCTTGTATTACTCTTTTGATAACAGTGGATTATTGAAGATTAGGTTAGGGTGGACGTAGACCTTGAGGTAAGGTCGAACCACGGTAAATCTCTGTGTCGTGCGTATTGCTTAACTTTCATATTACAGGGAACAGTTCCACATACACTGTTCCGTGTAGCATTGCTCTCATCGTTACATTGTGTAGAGAACAGTCACGCGTACATTGATCCATAGACTGTTCTCTCCCATTGTTATCTTCCATAAAGTGCGAAAAAGTTATAGAATTCGGGTCTTTTACTCGAATTATCTCAAACACTCTATTCACCCCCCCCCCCCTCTAGAGTGTCCGCCTGATACCAGACCCTAAATGATGCATGATGACCCACTACAAAGGTTAGCCCATATGCAAATAAACATACACATAAAATGACCCAAGTGTGGGGAAGATGTAGAAGCATGACCCATATACACAAGGTGATCGGGTTTGAAGCCCGGGTTGACACGGTTCGACTGCAGATTAGACCTGGAACCGTTTTTTTTTTAGTCTCTCTGTTTTTTCAGGACCGTAACTTTTCATAAGCCACCACTGCTTTTGTTTTTTGCTCACTCTTTTTTTTTTGGCTTATCGGGTCGTTTAGTCGTGTCTCTATAGACCTTTTCGACTTTAGAGAACTTTATTGGCAGATACATGTTCACGAGATTCAAAATTTTCTCGTGAACCTTTGGCCAGACCCACTGAAGGGTGGCCTACGTATTCAGTCGTTGGAAATCAGGTCATGCGTAGTTTGGGCTCCTCTTACCCTGAAATTTTGGTAAATTTTGTGGTCATCCATTTGAAATATTACAAACTTATTTATCATACATGAGTTTGACCATTACATCAAGGATCTATTTCCTAAACATAATATTTCTTTAGCTCATCGAGGTTGGTGTAGTGGATGAATTCATTCCCATCAAAGTCCATGAGCCTCATTGCTCCTCCAGGTGTGATCGTCTTCACCAAGAATAGACCAGACCAGTTTGGTCTGAATTTTCCCCTTATGTCGTGCATTGTGCACGATTCTCTTTCAAGACCAAGTCCCCCTCTTGGATGTTTCGATCTCGAATTCTTTTGTTGAATGCTCGAGCGATGCGTCTTTGGTACGTGTGTATGTTGTTGAGTGCTCGGAGATGCCTTTCATCAGCAAATGCTAACTCGTCGTATCGAGTTTGCAACTATAAGTCTTCAGGGACCTCGCTTTCAGCCTTGACTCTCAATTGACTGAATTTCGGTTTCGATCATTAGGATTGCGTCCATGCCATACATCAAGGAGTAAGGTGTCGTGCTAGTTGGATATCCCCATAGTGCGTAAGGTAGTTTTTCATGCCAATCTCGGGCTTTTTCAGTCGTCTTAGAAATGATAGTCTTGATCGTTTTATTTGCCGCTTCCACAGCATCGTTCGTTTGAGGACGGTATGGAGAAGATTGGTGATGTTTGATCTTATACCTGGTTAGAGTTTCTTTCATCTAGCCCACGAACTGCGAGCCATTATCAGAAATGATCTCGTATGGTAATCCGTATCGGCAACCGATATTGTGCATGACAAACTTTGAAACCTCCCTCGCCCCCAGTTTTGAGAAGGGATCGGCCTCAATCCATTTTGAGAAATAGTCAATCCCTACTAAGATGTATTGGTGGTCGTTTGATGCCTGTGGATGAATCTGACCAATGCTGTCGATTCCCCATGTTGAGAAGGGTCATGGTGATGTCATATTGTGCAAGGGCAACGGCGGCAGGTGGTTGAAATTTGAGAAGATCTGACACTTATTACAAGTGCGGACAAAGTGGTAACAATCACTTTGCATTGTAGTCCAATAGTAGCCGGCGTGGATGATTTTCTTTGCAAACATTACCCCATTCATATGATCGAGGACCACATTCTCCACTATGGAATCGGTCCATGATTCTTTTCATTTCTTGTTTGCTTACGCAAAGCTGATGGACCTCATCCAACCCCTTGTGGTACAATTTTCCTCTCATTAAAGCGAATTGAGAAGCGAGTCTTCTAATGGCTAATTGATCCTTTCTTGAGCTTTCAAGCAGATAAGTTTGATTTTTGACGTTTCTTTGGATATCCGCGCACCAAGGCTCGTTCTCTTTTTCCTCAGTTATGGCAGCGATGAACTCGTCAAACCCAACCGCGAAACTTTGCCTTTCTTCGAGCACTATCGATTGAACTTTGATTCCGGCCTCCCAAGTGAGGTTCACGGCTAGATTTGGCAGAGCGTCAGTGAAATAGTTCTGATCGCGTGGGAGATATTTGAAATCGATGTCCTCGAAAAGATGAATTAATCGTTGGAGGCACTCAGTTGGAGTCTTTCTTCTCGGACTTTCTAAGCCCCAATCGTTTGAGATATGATCAAGTTAAAATCACCATAGACCGTCAAATGCTTTGCCCCTACCGCGAGGGCAGCTTTGACACCATACTCACACGCGTCATATTCTGCGGTGTTGTTCGTGGTAGGAAAGTCAAGTTTGACTGCAAACGGTATGTGGAGGCCGTCCGGGTCTACCAGTAAGACTCATGCCCCATCTGTTGGAAGCTCCGTCGAAATACATTTTCTATTTCAACACTTCAATGGCGTGGATATGTTCGTCCGGGAAGGAATCATCGTACTCATCTCCCGAGATCGCCCCTCCTTTTAAGGATTTATGGCTCATGCATTGGATGTCGAATTAAGACAGGATGGCATGCCACCTAGCAAGCCTCGAGACCAAATATGTCGTGTGAGTTTGGAGGTGGTGCCTCAATTTCTTCGGAGCGTATACCAGGGAGATGCAAGTTCTTTCCAAGGGAGAGTATTTGGTTTCATACTCAAGGAATTTATTACTTAAGTAGTAGATGGTTACCTCTTTCTTGGACCCTTCTTGGTATTATGCCAACAATGCCCCCATGGCAGTGTCAATTACCGTAAATTACAAAATTAGTGGTTCGTCTAGTCTAGGGGGCATTCGAACTGGTGGATTGGCGAGATACTCTTTCATTGAGTCGAACGCTTTTTGGCATTCGTTGTTCCATTCTTTGGAGACTCCTTTTCTCAACAATTTAAAGATAGGCTCACATTTGGTCGTGAGTTGAGATATGAATCTGCTGATGTATTGGACTCGGATCAGAAAACCTTTGATTTCTTTTTCAGTCCTTGGTGGTGGTAGTTCAATGATTGCTCTTGTTTTTTCGGAATCCACTTTAATTTGATCCCATCCTGGCTCACGACAAAACCAAGCAGCTTTCCTGAGCTTACCTCAAACACATAATTCTGCGGGTTCAATCTCAAGTTGTACTTTCTTATCCTATCAAAGAACGTTTTCAATGGTGGGAGATGCCCCTAGCGGTCTCCACTCTTAACAATCATGTCATCAATGTAGATTTCGACGATTTCGTGGATCAGATCGTGCAAGATAGTCGTCGCAGCCCTTTGGTTGGCGTCGTCGTTCTTTAGCCGAAACGGCATACTCGGTAGCAGTAGGTACCCCACAAGGTGCTGAATGAGGTTTTGTTCATGTCGTCTTCTGCCATGAGAATTTGGTTATACCCGGACAATCCGTCCATGAATGAGAACATAGCGTGACCGGCAGTGTTATCAACCAAAACATCAATACGAGGGGAAAGCAATCTTTTGGCGATGCTGCATTGAGATCTCTGTAGTCGATACAAACTCGAACATTTCCTCTTTTTTCGGTACAACCACTATGTTGGCGAGCCAATATGGATGTTTCATGGCTTTGGTGAAATTTTCTTTGAGCTGCTTCTCAATCTCTTCCTTGACTTTGAGGCATACCTCTTGTTTCATTCGGCAAAGTCGTTGCTGCTTCAGTTTGCATTCTGGCAGTAGTGGAATTTGGTGCACAACGATTTGTTGATCGACTCTTGGCATATCAGCGTAGGACCATGGAAAGACATCTATGTACTCCTTTAACAATGCAATGAATGCAAGAGTCTCTTGTGGGGAGAGGGATGAGCCTATTTTGACTTCTGTAACGTCATCATGTGACCCTTTATTTATAATGATGGGCTCCTCCATGGGAGTCATGCATGATTCGGGAACATCTATGGACTCAATGTCAGAAGATGTGTCATGATCAGATGCAATGTCATTTATGCAAACATACTCGGATATTGATTTATACACAATGTTTTCATCATTAGAAATGTCAGATTTGGTAGAAAGGGACGAATGGTCGGATGAAGAAGTGTCAGTTTCGTAAGTGTCAGTTTCGTAACTGTCAGAGTTGGCAGAGGAGTCGGGGTTCGGTTGGATAATGAGTTCAGGGGTGAAGTTTCATATTGGATAGCCAGGCTCGATAGCGCTGCTCTTGGATTGGTGCTCCAAACCCCAGTCACGTTGCATGTGGTCTCCTGCCACTTTGATTAAAGTAGTGGGGTCGTTATCTATCTCATCGTTCAGCTCGGACTCCAATAAGCGCCTCATCGCTTTGCCACACATGGTTTCCACCCGGTTTTGGCTTCCTTTGGCTTGTTGGTCTTTCGCAAACCAACTTCTATTCAAATCCTCATTGGACGCCTCAACAAAGAATATCTCAAGTCATGGAAGCCTTCCAACACAGTTTGTATGCTTGGGAGCTTAAGACAATAATACATATATTAATACATAATGACTTAATTGGTAATTTAATCGGTTTTGCAATATTTATACATAATGACTTAATAAAATACAACAAGAAATAGCTAGCATACTTGGTCTAGAAGTATAAATACACGCACAAGGTCAAGGGTTCAAGACTTGATATATTATTTTCTTTAGTTTTCGGTCTAAAAAGAATAAAGCCTAAAAATGCAACAGCCATGATTAGAACTCTAGCATCCTAGGAGAAATTGTCTGTCCTAAACCAGCATTCCAACACAGTTTGTATGCTTGGGAGCTTAAGACACTAATACATATATTTATAATTCTAAAATCAGCAAGTCGCTGAGACGGGCCCAAATACGTACAAAAAAGCCCGACAATAATAATTAGAATAATTGATAATTTTAAAAAGAAAAATAATTAGGGTAAAAGGAAAAAGAAGAAGAACACGCATAACGTAAACCAAAAAGGATGAAAATCCCTTTCAAAAGAAAAACAAAAGAAGAATCACGTCCATAGGAAAAAAAAAAAGAAGATCGAAGAGGGAATCAACGAAAAGAGGTACGTTTAATATTCTGATTGTGTTGGTGTTTCTCCAAACTCCCAATCAAACCCATCAAATCATTGATTTAGGGTTTCTACCAATTAATTGTGATTTAAACATGCATATACGTTTTAAACATTCGATTGAGATTCACATCCAAACTGCAATTCGGTTTAGGCTTATATTCTCGTTTTTATTTTTATTGAACCAACATTTTTCAATTGAAAACTTGAATATTTAGGTTGAAAACTTGAAATCTTGTAATTGTACCTAATATTATTGAGAATTTAGTGTTCAATCAATGAACTTGAGGTTTTGGGTTGCAAATTTGATGTTTGAGGTTGAGAACTCACGTTTTTACTAGATGGCTTATGTTAGTTCGTGCACTTAAGTTGGATACTTGATGTTTTATGTTGGGATCTCATGGTTTTATTTTCTATCTAAGAGAATTAACTGTTTTGTTATGGACTAGTGTTTTAAAGTTATAAATTTAGAATTTTAAGTTTAAAACTAGTGGTTTTATCATGAATTCGTGATTCCAATTTTGGTACTTCGGGATTTGATGTTTCCGACGCATGACTTGCACTTTGAAGTCTATTAGCTCAATTGGTTGAGCATTGTTCAATCGAACGATAAGTATGGGTTCGAATCCCATATAGACTTGTAAATTTTAATGACCTAAAATGTCCTCTTGATGAGATATAAGATGAAAAAATTTCATACGATTATTATTTTAAAAGAAAAACCTATTGAGAGATGGCACGAATTACTGAGAAAATAATGTATGGAAATAACTGTAAAAGAGGAGCTTCCCTTTAACGTGGGAAACACTGTATTTTTCCTTCTTTTTTTTGAATTATTTAAAAAATGATAAATAGTATTGGGCTAAAATGTTAATGGGCCCGTTTCACTTGTGAGACCGTCTCATACAAGAATTTGTCTTCTAAAATTAATTGGGGGTCACGTGACCAAATTCGAGGAAGTAATGAGATGTAGAACTTCGATCACATGGTATAGAAAAGAGATTGAAGAGGGATCTGGAGATGTCAATCAAAGTTTTCTTAAAGATGATGAGAAGGTATGAATATAGGAGATTGATGATGATGGCAATAGGATTTTCAAGGGAGAAAGTGACGGGTGGTTGGGTTTATCTGAAGAGAGAGAGAGAATGAAGGGGGAGGCTTTTTTTTTCAAGTTAACGGTGGTTAAGGGGTTGTTAGTATTTTGGGTACCACATGCACACATGCAAACTTGGAGGGTACCTTGTGTAGAAACTTGACAAGTTAATTAGGTACCGTGTGCAATCAAGCAAAGTTCGAGGGTACCACTTGAGTTTTCCGTAAAATTAGATCTTCTACCTTTCAAAAATTAAAATTTCTGAATTGTTTGAAATTTTGTGGGTTGGTTTTTTTAACGATTGCAAAATTTTATTAAATTACGATATTTTCAACTTGTTACTTTATGTTTGTTCGGTTTTTGGTAATTTAGTGATAAAATGAACTTTAAATCAAATGTATCCGTAAACAACCGTTAAAACATACAAACACTTTACAGTGGTCATCTCTATAATCCAACTATTTTATACTCCATAATTACCATTTTAACATTGTTCTTCGATTTAAGAACGACTACGTGATTTAGAACTATTTTCATAATACCTCAAAACTGATAGAGATTTATATGAAACTGAATGTGTTTGTGAAATTAGATTTTGTTTTATACTTTACTTGATACTAGTTTGTATGCCCGTGCAACGCCCGGGCTATGTATTTATATTGTTTTTACTCGTTTTATAAGAAAAATGTTGGCTTATCTTTTTTTCTAATAAATTAACATAATGATTATTTTCCATAAATTAGCTAATACTATACTACTCTATGATAATTTATTACCATATCCTAACCAATAATTATATTTAATGCTATTTTTATGTTTTATCGAATTAATGAATGTCAAGTGTCCTTCTAGGAAAGACTTGGTTTCAGGTTTTAATATATAGTATTAGATTAGATTTCTTCGGGTTTTGTTTTTTACCGCATGATCTAGATAAAACCTAGAAACAATTTTATAATAGTCCACCATTATCATTCAAGGTTAAAATAGTTGTAAGTTGTAATAACTTGAAAAGCAAAAATGCAAGCCAACATGTAAAATCCAACTAATTTATATTAATGGTCATTTAGCATTGTTCGATTCAAAACTAGTTTATAAATGTTAAATGTATCATAATAATACAATTATGATAACACACATATATGAAACTAGCTTAGATGTCCTTATTAAATTGTTAGCCTATTTAGTTTGAATCTGAAACATCAATAGACACTTATATAGAATGTATGTACTAAGTTAGTAGCTTTCTTAGCTTCGATGGAAAGCTAATAATGGTTCTTAAAATTATTTCAATTTGAAAGTAAGGATAAATACAGGTTTTGTTCTTGTAAAACATACATATAGCTAAAACAATAAACATGGCGAAACTTCACAAGATTACATTCAAGTCGGGTGGTGAGGTAGATTATTAAAATAAATGATATCCTAGCCAGAATTCAAATGAAGATTAAAGAGAGTGGACTACTTAGGTGGGGCGAGTCCCCCCACGTATGTACCTCTAATTCCATATCTATGTATTATCGGGTTACCGCTCAAAGGGAGGCCATATATAATTTGCGGATTTTTTGTCAAACACTCCCTTATAAAAGGTTGGATTTGTCAAACACTCCCTTATATAAATATTTTTGTCAAACACTCCCTTATATAACCATTTTTTTGTCAAACACTCCCAAATGAATATTCCCGGCCACAAAAAGTCAACTTTCCGACATGACCACCGTTAACAAGTGACTTCAATCGGATTTGTCTTTTTCTTTTAATTTTCTTTTTCTTTTTTGCCTTTTTTTTACATATCCCTCAACTCTCTTCTTTTCACGTTTCAATATTTAGAGGGATAAAACGCATCTAAGACGGTGAAAAGAAAAAAAATATACATAATTTGCTATATAAGGGAGTGTTTGACAAATCCAACCTTTTATATAAGGGAGTGTTTGACAAATCCAACCTTTTATAAGGGAGTGTTTGACTAAATATACATAATTTGCTCATTGGTTTAAGAGGAGTATTGGTTATGAACTTGCGATGTACGCACTTGATTTGGAAAAGTCAATCTTTAATATTAGTACGAGACTTTACAAGATGTTAAACTCATTGGCAAAATTAAATCATACAAACCTCATAGCCGAGAATTTACTTTATTACAATAATTTAGTATATAAACAAAAATTATTTAACAAAATAAATGAAAAGAGGAAATTATTAGCCATAAAATAATTAAAACTCTTCTCCTTTCAAAATAAATAAATTAAAACTGTTAAAAAAATAAAAATAAAGGGACCCGAACCCATGACCTATGTAAAATGTAAATAGTTACCATAATTAGACCATCAAAATCTACTTGCTCTGGCTCTTTCTTTCTGTTAGTGCACAAAATACTTACCATTATATCCTATTACTCTATAAAACTTTAAAAAAAAAAGCACAATCGTCAACCTTTGTACGCCCGTCGATTACAATTTGCTAGCCTCCGTCCCTCTCACGCGCTAGGGGTGTTAATGAGAAGCTACAACTCGTGAGCAACTCGAGATCGACTCGGTCAAAGCTCGGTCAAAACTCGACTCGTATGAGCTCGACTCGTGATCGAACTCGACTCGAGACCTTAACGAGCCAAGTCGAGCAAAACCCAACTCGACTCGAGAAACTCGCGAGCAACTCGAAAATCAAAATATTTGCTTTGTTTTACCTAATAAACAAATATATTAAATTTAATACTACTTAATACCGAATATTGGTGAACTATTTGATATTTTGTGGAGAACTGGCATTGATTCTTTTAATTAAAAAACTAAACTTAAGAGTTATACGGAAACTGGGCTTATTCATCTTCTTGGCTACGGAAAATTTTACAGACAAAGGCTCTAGCTTGGACTCTTGGCCCGAACTTGTGTAGTTTTTTTAGTGAGCTCGGCTCGGCTCGTCAGCTCGAGTATAGCTCGCGAGTCGAGTCGAGCTCAGAGTTTTCTTTCACAAGCTCAACTCGAGCAGGGCCTATCTCGTGATCGACTTAACTCGTTAACACCCCTACGCGCTACCGCCTTATTGTCGTTCTTATGCAAATAGGCTACCATTAATCAACAAATCGACATTGGAATGGAATTGGCGAAAAGGGGTGAGAATAGGTGGGACATCGGCGGACGATTGGCGAGGGAGAATGCTATGAAAGACGGCGACGATGATAAAGCCGGTGAGGAGGAGCGTGCAACGCATAGAAGAGTGGGGAGAACAACGAAGCATGAGTTGGGTCGAGATCGGCGATCGCGTGGAGGGTTGATTGGGGCTCTGAGGGGTCTTCACCGGAGGCGGATGAGCAGGGAGGCAGAGGGAAACGGCGGAGCTTGGTTGCGAAGTGGGTGAAAAATCTGCAAATGGGGGTCATATATTACTCAATAATAACTTATTAGGGTTTATCAGAAGAAAAAAAAAATTAATAACATATTAGGGGTGTAATCAGGTATGGGAGAGTGTACCATGGTTAACATATTTTAACGGTGTACATCACTCATTACAAAATAAATAAACACGATCTAATATTGTAGTGTGACCGGCGGTGACCGTCGGTTATTCTAGAATTTTTGTATCAGATGTCCCATGATGAAGACAGGTACAATTATCCCACCAACCGAAGGGCACCTGACTGACACAGTGATACACCAATACCTCAGAATACGCGCAGTGTAGACAATTTTGTGAGCCATATTGCTTCATTTCATTATATCCAAGTTACATAAACGCCAATTTCACAAAACGAATGCAACGTTGAGCATATATGGTTCACATGCATTAACAAATTATATTACATTCTAAAATAGTGATCCTAAGTTAGCCTGGCAAATGCTCCTTGCCAGCCTACAGTAATGGATCATTAACTCTACATTATGCAAATCAGCTTTTCTACATAAGTCTGTGAAATGGTCCAACCCAGGCTACCACAAAGATACAAAATATATTATACAGATATGTAGAGCAAATTTAGTCTCACCAGGCCATCCTTGTATTCTGCTCCTTTTGCTTCATCACAATACATACATCCTCTTATATTCAGTGCTCAAGTACTCCGGATCGGATGCATCGACGGACATAGAATTGCAATGGGATTTACTCTCTGATTTCCTTATCCTTCTCAATTTTGAGTCTTCCAACCGATGCCTGACCACACAGTAGCACATGGAACCGATAGTAGGGATCATTTTCACAGCCCCGATGACCGTGGCCCAAATTGCCAGCCATCTCCCATGCCGGCCCACTACCACGTAAGACAGAGCAATGAAGGAAACTGAGATGCAAAGACAAGCCATCCACATGAGTTTGTTTATCACAAACATGAGCTGCTTCTTCGCTTTCTGCTCTATAACAACTACAGATGTCTGGACAACAACAACAGTCGGGGAAATGAACAATGACACACTGTCAAACACAAAAAAGATGATGAATGCCGCCGAATTTGCAATTTCAGCTTGCCCAATAGTAGCTCCCTTCTGCTTCTGTTCCACATACTGACCAGGAACTTGGAAAATAGCTGCGAAAGCAACAATGGCTATGAGCACAGCAACAACTGTGGCAGAGTTTCTCGCATTGTTCAGACCATTTTTATGCAGCTTTTTGACCTTCTTTGCAATCCTTTAAACTCATATCAATTTGATGTGTTTGCTGCAGCTGGCTTTTGATGTTATGTTTAATGTCGCTAACGCTTTGCTTAAACTGCTTTTCTGTGCTTGGGGGCTTCCCAAATTCTTTGGAACTGAGGGCTCCAGCATCTCTTAACATAGTTGCAAGTTCTGGAGGTCCAATTTTCTCAGCAATATCAAATGCACTCTCACTTGCCTTATTGATTGTATTGAGGTTTATGCCTCGACATATCGGAGACAGCTGACAATCTACAGATTTCAACAAGTAAATTAGTTCACTAAATGACCTATTCCAGAGGACATTATACGTCTATACTTCAAAAAATACATCGACAAAGTTAGCAGCAGGGGGCAGCAACCCCAGCCCCCAGGCAAGGTGCAGCATTTCCCATACGCATTTTCCACTATATCATTATTTGCTGCATCTTGCTTTTTAGTTTATAATCTCCACCCTGAATGTAAATGCGCGCACATGTTCATGGGTGTGACCGTGTGAGGTTAGGATTAGACTGGGTCAATTTTTGTTGAATTGTTTTTTCTTGTGTTAATTTTTACGGCAAATTCACGTGGTGCCCCCCAACTATGTCAGAATGCACATGGTACCCCTATGTTTGAAACTTGTACACTACGGTGCCCCTGAACTTTGCACCTATAGGCACGTGGTGCCTCTAACCCCCCAAATTAACTAACGGAGTTAACTTTTGGATGTTAAACAATGATGTGGCATAAGATTAGTAAAGTTTAATTAATAATTAAAATTTAAAAAAAACATAAAAAAAACCTCATTTTAATTTTCTCTCTCCTTACCTCCCCCACCGCCCCACTGCCGACAACCCCCACCATCTCCCCCTTCCCCGAGCTACCACCACTGGCCCGCATACGGTGGCGCGAGCCCAGTGGGGTGGCTCGTCAAGGTCGAAAACTGCCCGAAGAGGGCTGTTTTCGACCCACATGAATCGTCCCTCTTGAGGGCGGTTTTCGACCTCGACGAGCCACCCCACTGGGCTCGCGCTGACGTATGTGGCCCAGTGGTGGTAGCTCGGGGAAGGGGGAGGCCGCGAGGGTTGCCGGCGGTGGGGGAGGTTGGGGTGGCGATGGAGGTGAGGAGAGAGAAAACGGAATTGAGTTTTTTTTTATGTTTTTTTAAATTTTAATTATCAGTTTTATTAAAAAAATTAATTAAACTTTACTAATCTTATGCCACATCATCGTTTAACATCCAAAAGTTAACGCCGTTAGTTAATTTGGGGGGTTAGGGGCACCACGTGCCTATAGGTGCAAAGTTCAGGGGCACCGCAGTGTACAAGTTTCAAACATAGGGGCATCATGCGCATTCTGACATAGTTTGGGGGCACCACGTGAATTTGCCGTAATTTTTATATAGGATTTGTTATTGTTTCTTATTTTGTGATTCATGGAGTTTCGCAAGTTCCCTCAGGGTAATGAACCTTTTCATAAGTATTTTTCTCGACTAGAGGACATGTGTAACACTTGCCCTTTATTCTCCGATTGGGAACTAAACATGATTATTCTAGAGGGCATGAACTATGAAACTCGTGAATTGGCTGAGTATATGAGTAACTGAAGACTCTATGACATGGATCTCTATGAGATTTGAGATTTTTGCCATTTCATGGCATATCAATGTGCACAGGATGAGGATTTAAAACTGCGAGAGTCTATGGAGGAAATGTTTAGAGAATTTGCGTCTACTCTGCAAAATGATATGGCGAAATATTCTCAAGAAAACAAAGCTAGCTTCCAAAATATGGAAAGTCTTATGAGTCAAATGATCAGTACTATCAACTGTTTGGCATCTCAAAATTCCAATCAGTTTCCTTCACAAGAAGTAGAGGGGTCTCAAGAAGTGGTTTTCGGTGTTCATGGGCACTCACAAAATTATGTAGATGATCCTTGGTAATAGAGACCAAAGTGAGTGTGCATGATTCTCCTTTGAGAGATGATACTTTCTTGTATGATAATGATGATGATGATGATGATGATTGTGTAGATTCTGATGAGCTCTCTTCTTCTTTGATTATGCTTATATCGTCCATTGACCTTGAGATTGTCCCTATGGAGGTTCTTGGTGGTCTCACCTTGACCCATACCTTAATTGATGATTATAACCTTAAGATTTCTTTGGATGAGAGATTCGAAGATTGGAGAGGACCTGTACATCCAAAGGAGAATAGGAGTAGAGAGACAACGGATGAGCATTTTTAGACTTTCCTCCCTAAGGAAGAGTCTCTCATAACCCTTTTGACTAAATCTGTATCCTTGATCCCTAAGCCCCCTTGGTTTAATTGTCATCATTCCTCTCTATTCCTTGCTCTAAACTTGTCAAATCCAAAGTATGAAGATGATGACATAAGAGACAATTTTGAGCAAAGAGGTCCGACAACTCCTTATTTTTAGAATTCTACCTCTATTGCTTATGCATTATTTTTTATTAACGTTTTCTATTGTCATGCATATGAGACTTGTTCGAGCATGTTCGACAAGCTTTTAAGAGCTTTGAATTGTTCCGCTCTTAGTTTTGGTGTGATGATATGCCTAAAAAAGGAGTCTTTCACACATGTCTGGTCATAAAGGGTGATTCCCTAGCATACGTCGAGCCAACGACGTTAAACAAGTGCGCTTCTTGGGAGGCAACCCGAGCATTTTTATTTTTAACTTGTTTGTTATTTGTGTAGTTTAATGAGAGCATTAATTACCACTAGAGATGTTCTAAAGGTATGCATTTTCGTTCCCATTTCTCTCTTCCTTCTCATTCTTCTCACCTTTCTCTCCATCACAATTTTTCCTCGCCTGATTTTGTGAACCATCTCTTTTTGTTCCTACCTATGATTCACCATTTTGTTTCGTTTTCCTATTACCACTTTTACCCTTACAACAAAAGTTTTTCCAATTAAACCATTTATGATGTATTTGGAGGTTTCACTATGTTTGATATGTTGTTTTGGTGTGTTTGTGGTACGTGATGGTGGTGAATAAGTCCTTCTATGAGGACATTATCATTTGAGGGAGTATGAAGGTCTTGTAAGAATAGTGTGATAGATTGGTGACGACTTTTCTTGAGGGCGTATGGGATATGGTGTGAGTTGAGTGTAGCTTAACACCTTGGTTTTATTTGATATAAACCTATTGCTTTGAGGAAAGTGCGAAGGAGATGTTCATTATTGGTTATTTTTGGAGTTCTATGGGACAAGTGCATATGTTATGAACTCATCGCTAACCCTATTTTATTGATGTCCTTCTCTTATTTTGATGTGATTCACATTGAGGACAATGTTCGATTCAAGTATTGGGAAGTTAGTTAGTGGATTATCATTGTATTATATTGTATTATATAGTTTGTTATACCAATTAGGCAATAGCTACCAACCATTAGTAGCCATTGTAAAAGAAGAAATAATAGTCGTTGATTTCCATAAATAAATCTTAGCCCTTAATTAATATGACCATAATTAAATTCAATAAATAAAATAAGTGATTTTTCTTTCTCTGCTCCCTGCATTTCTCCATTTCCCTACCCCGGAAACCACCGCGGGCCAACCCACCCACCACCACAAACCGCCCCCCAGCACCACCTTTTTGACCGACGGTGGTCGGCTCCCCGCCCTCTCCTCCACCCCCATTTGCTCTTTTTCATAGCGCGGGGGTTACGGAATCAATGTGAGAGAGGGTGGTTTTCACAAGAGCGAGGACAACCAACGACGATGCAACTAAGGTGGCCAGAGATGGCGCAGTAAGGGTCGCCGTCGTGTTTCCGGCCGGATGTAGTGTTCCCAGGTGAATTGGTGGTAGTGGTGTGGGCTCGAGGCGGCGCTAGGGTCTAGGGCGGTGGGAGGGTGGGGGAGAGGAGGGAGGAGAGAGGAAAAAAATGGGTTGGGTAAAACCTATTTTATGTTAATATATTTTCACATATATTTTTTACTTGGTCAATTAATCAAGGGATATGATTGATTCTCATAAATTAATGGTCAGATTTCTTCCTGTTACAATAGCTACCTACACTTGGTAGCCATTCTAGAATCGCACTAGTTTGTTATATAGTTTCTTAAAAAAAAATGAAAATCTGGATTGGTGAAAACTCACAAGGGTGAGCGCCGAGACAAAAATGGAAGTGTGATGTGACATAGTGAGATACTAAATAGATAGAGCGGTTAGGATGAAAACCCGATGGGCATCTTAGGCAAGATGCGAGAGCGGAAAAACAAGAGAGTATCACACTAATCTGTATTGCATTTTTGTTTTTGCGATGTTGGCATAAGTGGCGGTCTTGAAGGAAGATCGAGTAGGTTTTCACTTGGTTGTTTGGAGGTCCGGATTAGAGAAGATTATTAGGCAACTACAAACCCTCACTACGCTATGAAGATATAAGGAGCGTAGGTGGATTCGTGAGGTAAGTTTGATACCGATGACACTACTACGGGTAAAACTTCGTTTGAGGGTGTATTCTCAGCTAGCTTGGGGGAAGAATAAGCTATTGTTAGTTCCCCTTAGCTTTAGTTTGCGACTTCTCTATGGAGTAACAAGAAAGCGATTTTGTGTACTTTCGTTGTAGGGAAGTAGGTTGGTTGTAAACTTGTTCCATGTTTCACTTTTAGACCTCAATGATTTTGGAGAGTACATTACTCGAGGACGAGTAAAAGGTTTAAGCATGGGGGAGTTTGATGTAACAGTATTAATTGTGTCTAAGTACAGTGTATTTTATCTCATTTTGGTGGTCATTTTTATAGGATAACGAGTATTCTCCTATTTGTTGGTTTGTGTTGTAATTCAGAAAATATAAGCTGCTTTTGTATGAGGAGATATAATCACTCCATTTGAGTTAGTGTTCACATGTTGAAGACAAGAATGGCCAAGCTAAAAACATGGAAAATACCACCAAAGACCAATTCTACCTACAAGTTGACTCGAGTTGAAGTTTCGATAACCAAGAACACAATGTCAACTTATGATCGCCATAACTTTCTTTGTAGCTGAGTTTTTGCATAAATTCTTCTTGTAGAGTAAAGTTCATGTTATGAGCTTTCCAGTGATATATTATGAGCTCAAAAAAGACTTCCGAGGTGAGAGTTATGTGCGTTTGATTATCGGCCTGCGGAGCAGTTTCTCAACTCGAGACAGTTATGTTGCGAGTCGAGGAAGCTGCCTCGACTCGAGATCCTTCTTCTCGAGTCGGGCATCAATTGTCGAGATGTATTTTTCAACGGGTTAAATCTCGAGTCGAAAAACTTATGTCTCGACTCGGGGCAGCCTGTCTCGACTCGAGACAATTTGTCTCGAGTCGAGAATCCTTTCTCTCGGGTAGTATTTATTTTTGGCATTCTCGACTCGTGATGGCATTCTCGAGTCGAGACGGTCATTTCCGGATATTTTCTTTAGTTTTATTTTCTTTTATCTTTTTCTTTTATTTCTATTTTTAGTTTTATATATATAGAGTAGGAGAGAGAGAAAGCAGATGGGCAGCCTCCAAGCCTCCATTTTCTCTCATTTCTTCATTTTCTCTCTCGTAGCTTAGCTTCCTCATTTCTTTGTTCATCTTTGTAATATGGGGAGCTAAACTCTCCTAACTCTTGCTGAAGCACTAATCTTTCGGTTATTTATGTAAATTATCGTTTTTTATATCCTTATGTACTTGATTGGTTGTTATTCCTTGCGTTTATTTATAATCTTGTCTCGTTTTATCTAGGTCGCTACTAGATTTAGCTTGGTTTTATTATTAGCTTGTTTAGATAATTTGGTGGTATCCGATTATCTAGATTTGTGAAGCAACCTTTGTTTATTAATGCGCGGTCACGGTTTATAAACTTAGGAGGAATTAACACGATAAGTGAAGGTTAGGATTGGTTAATGCGTGGTTGCGGTTAATTAGTTACTAAACTTGTTATTCTTAATCGATATTAGTTCGTTGTTATTGCTACCACTAGGTTGAACCGGAGACGGTCGTTTAGGTTATCTAGAGTGGTTAGGGTGAATTTAGAGCGGTCGCTTAAATTCATTAATCTTAAGAACTAATAGAACTTTCTTCACGGTTAAGCAATCAAAGTGAAGGAATAATTCGATGTCTTGCGGAAATAACTCGTTAGTGATAGTTGCGGATCCATGTCTTGTCCCTAATTACAAATCACCTTTTATTTACTTGTTTCATGCTTGTAACTTCGTTACCAAACCAAATCAAAACCCCCCTTTTTGTGACGTTACTTTGCATATAAACACCATTAAAATTAATCCTAGTTCCTCGTGAATACGATCTCTACTTCCCTAGCTACATTAGTTAGATAGAAGGGTTATTTGGTGGATATCGCGACAATATCTTCCCATCACCAGCCGAACCTTTAAATCAGTTGGATTTTGGTCTTGTTATTTTTTATCTGGGTAGTTGTACTTCTAGATCTTGAAGTTTCGACCCCAAAAGAGAAAAATACATAGATAAGGCAATAAAGGAGATAATTAGAACAAACTGAACTTTAATCAAGGGTTTTGAAAGTCAGCATAGGAAGAATTTCATGTTACAAGAGGTGAGAGGGATAGAAAAACTTGTGATTTAAGATTTAGAGAGAGAGAGAGAGAGATAGAGAAAAAAATGAGAGGATTTGGTGATGAAGATAAGAAGCAAGTCGTAAAGAGGAAGGCTTGGGTTTGACAACTAACAGGAGAGAGAACAGGAGGGTTTGGGTTTTGGTTTGGGAGGATAAGAAGTCACAAAATAATGAACAACGAATATTCAGAAAAAAAAAAAAAGAAAAAAAAAAGGAATATATCAAATAGACATCAGTTTTCCAAAACGTATGATGTCCATGTGCGCATAAAAGACGTCAGTTTTCTTAAAAAGGCCGATGATTAGTAGACATCAGTTTTGTTAATAAATATGATGTCTATTATTTGGTTATAATTGCAAAAATGTCACCAGTTCCGTATACACATCAGCTTTCTAAACATGTGATGTTTATTGACTGATGTCTATACTTGTTTTTGTAGTAGTGTTGCCTATTTGGAGGGGTGTTGTTAGGTTTGCTTGTTGTAGTGTATCCTTGATTCTCTTGTAGTTTAATGGCACCCACGAAGAGACGAAGAGGGGATGGGGCAGGGTCTAGTGCCTATATGGGTTTGCAAACTTTAACTACTGTTGCGAAACAAAGGTGGGTGAGTTTGACCGCCCCCGGTAGAGGGATCCGCCTAATTTTTTTTTCTATGGTGTCACCCTGCGAATGTTAGGGATTGAGGAAATGACCCTTCGGTCGTTGGATAACATGGGTTTGAAGGGCACGATTGAAATAAGGCCGCCCTACGGTTTCAAAGGTGGACTGTGAAATTCTTGTCCACCTTTGAAAGGACGGGTGTGTTGGGGAGTGAATTTTTCTATTATAAGTGCCTACTTCGGATCTAGAACAAAGCAAGAACATCCATACTGAAAGAGGAACTTCCCTGCAGAAAAGAGGGACCTCCCTGCAGAATTACAGGGGAACTACTTCCATTTTCGCATCGGAAGTTCTTAGATCGTTTGAATAAGTCAACAACGGCTAATGCAATTAATTCTCTATCAATTATGGAGATAATGACAGCAATTAGGAAGATGTTACGCAATTAAAAACGCCAATTTAATATGACATCAAGAGCAGGATAAATTCTGCAATGATGAGGATTAATGGTGCATTTATGACAATAAATGTTGTAGAATGAATGTTGAAACTCCAGGGGGAACAAGAGGAGAAATTCAAGGAAGGACAATAATGAGCGGAATTGATTGCTAATGAGGGATCACCTATAAAAAGACACTCAAAGGCAAAGAAAGAAGATATTCAACACCCATAATCAGATTATTATACTTATATTCGAGTTCCTGCACAATTATCCTTGTATTACTAGTCTAGGAACCTCCATATGAATTGTACGCTGCCTACACCGAAACTAGTGGAATACTTGGTGGGACACAGTCTTCCCCCGGTGGTTTTTCCCTTATTTACAAGGGTTTCCCACCTACAAAACTCTCTTGTCTTATTTGTTGGTTATCTCTTTTATTTCTAGTACTTCCCGTCTTCTATATCCCTTCCCTCAGAACAACAGTCTACTTCCTCCAGAACTGCAGTCTACTTCCCTAGACGTCCAATGCTACTTCCTTGATCTGTAAACAACTTTCCTTCATTTGTAATCAACATCCCCTAATCCGGATCCTGTACCCTGAACATCCGGAGTAGAAGTTCCCAATACTATTAAGGTTACTAGATAACCCCTTAGTCGAAAGTAGGCCCTAGTGCTTATTTTTTACCAAAACAAGGTGGAGAGGATGAGAGTGTCGAGAAGGAAATCCGGTTCAAGCTGAATGATGAGGAATACAGATTGACTTACACGGAGTTAAGGGAGGCGTTTGGTGTCTTTGACCCCGTTGACCTTTTCCCGTATAGTACCATTGAGGCAAGTGATTTTTGGAGAGATTTGACGGGGCATACCTTTTATAACCTCAAGAACTCTAGGATCAATCACCCGGTGGGGCGCTTGATTGGCCGGTTTTTGGCTACCGCCTTCTTTGGTCACGGTGAGGCTACGAAATTGCGACAGCCGGATATGTCCATACTTAGTACTTTCCTTTTTAGTCGGCTAGAGGTGCTGGATTGGGTTGAGATTTTCGTGGCTACTTGTTTGGGGATCCGTAGTTCTAGTACGGGGAACATTTCTGTATGGGGCATGGTCTCACGCATTGCCTATTATTGTGGTTTAACGACTTCAGATGAGCAGCAGGTGGCAGCTGAGAAGGATAGGTGCCCCCATCAATACCCTATTTCTTCATTCTTTTAGTACGACCATGCTGTGATGGTTCAGACTCACTTCCTCACTTATTCCGACACTTGTCGGGGGCATTGGTACTATCGGTATGGGTCGGGCCTTATATATTGTCTTAGGTTGCCCCGACTTCCTGATGCTCCCCCAGTATATTTTGGTGATTATGCCCGGGATTTCTACCTCAGTTCTGAATTTATCTGACGCGCAATAGCTGCCGTCTGGTACGGCGAGAGGGGTAGTCTTTCCGGGGATGATGCGGAGGTAGCTGCCACATCCGGTGGCGGACGTGGTACTTTTTGTCCCAGTGCGGAGGAGTGGACCTCCTTGAGAGCAGAAGTGCGTGACATTGGGAGGTTGCAGAGACGGTTGTTCCTCCATTTTGGCATTTCTGACGACGGTGAGGACCCTGGGGGGTTTCGCGCCGCTGAGTTGGTACGTTCTTTGGCCTTTTCCCTCCTTTTGTTTGTAATACTTTCATAGTTCACATTGGAGGCAATGTGTGAACTAAGCATGGGGGAGGGGAATTGGTTGGTTGTATATCTTTTGTATAACTTTGTATAGCTATTTTCTTTTGCAAGCATTCTTTCGATCTAAAAAACCCCGAAAAAAAAAACCAAAAAAAAAAACGAAAAAGGGAAAATGAGAGAAAAGAAGAGAGAGAGAAGAGCGAAAACGAAAGTAAGGAAAAGACACGACAGAATAAAGTAAGGCGGTGAGTTGGAAAAGTTAATGAGAGGCTAGGTGAAAACCCATTGGGCGCCTAGGCAAAATGAGTAAAGTGTGTCGGTTACCGGTGCATAAGTAGGGTGTTTGAAGGTCGTGTCGGGTAGGTCCCTGTAGACACCCTACTTGGGGACTTCCCTTATAGCGCCCGATGATGAAAATGGATTTAGCGCGATAATCGATTTTGTATGCCTACGAGACTCGTACCCGAGCTAAGGCCCAAATGGCCGTTAGGTTTAAAAAAACTACTTGACCCAAATGCTATGGTGGATTAACGTAGCTGGATCGGATTTCATATTGGCCCAGTTGAGGTGGGAAATCCATGGTATTGCTGGCCGAATTACATGGGGTTTTGGTCAGTACGTGTGGTTTGTGGCCCAAATGAATTGGATGCCACTTCACAAGCTGGCATTCAAGGGAGTTTGGCAACTCCACGCTGGCATGTTGCCACAGCTTGTATGCGTAATTTATCTTTTCACACTTTCGCTTTATCCGAATTACACTCATTTTCCCCATTTTCATTCTTCATTCATTTTCTTATCTTTTCCCTATTATCCTCATACTAGTATCTCTTCATTTTCCTATTATCCTCATGCCATTATTTTTTTATTTTCCTATTATCTTCTACCATTTCTATATTATCCTATCTTTCTTGGAGACTAAACCTATGGTAACCTAGCCTAGGTAGTTCCTATATAAAGCCCCTCATTTTTATTGTTAAAGAGAAGTGAAAAACCCTCGGGAAAATACGCCGCAAGCAAGCTATGAAACTAAGAGTACCTTACCCATCCTTGTTCTCGGCATTGGAGAACAAGGGTACACGACACACACACACACTACCATCATATACATATGCATACTACAATCATATACACACCTCGCAACCAATTCGCCGTAGTCGTCCACCATAGCGCGATCACCACTTCAAAGGTCAAAACTCGATCGTTGGGTCAAGTGGAGGAAACGACTCAAAGATAGGGGTTGGGCTCGTTGGCATACAATACCGAGATCCGCGAAACATCGCAAGTAAGTCCTGAGGGCCCTTAATCAATAAACTTCTTGCTTTATCTCGAATGATTTTCTCGTAAAATGGTTTTGTTGGCCGATTAGCGCGCATGATTAGCCTTGCATGATTTATATACACTCACTTAGCATGTCTGTTGCCATACCATATTTATTTATTAAGCATGCTAAACTAATATAGTGTTTGATATTAGCTTATTTATTCTATGAATATGATGCATGATAATGGTATGATTGCAATGACTTCTCTATGTATGTATGTTGTTCGTATAAGTTTGCCATTTATTTCATTCGCATGATTTTAATTTGTTTCGCATGCTACA
This sequence comes from Spergularia marina, assembly GCA_963680865.1. Classification (NCBI taxonomy): domain Eukaryota; kingdom Viridiplantae; phylum Streptophyta; class Magnoliopsida; order Caryophyllales; family Caryophyllaceae; genus Spergularia; species Spergularia marina. Next base: position 14,363,277 of record OY804559.1, read on the forward strand.
TGTTATGTGTTATCCGTCGTCGTTTAGTTACTCTTAATTTATTATGGATCAACTAGTAGAGACCGTCGACCACGACGGGCGGTTTGGGTGCCGAACACTTTCCCAACCTGTAACCTTGCACGGACCGATTCTAGGTTCGTGGGGTCCTAAAAAAGAATACCTCACTGGCGAGTCCTGGTCAATAGCAATTCATTTATGGAGGGCGAATCGGCTCACCAGGCCGGTACGGTACCTCACAGTGGCGACTCCGCTTGGGACTTGCAAAACTTGAAAATTGATCCGTAATAAATTTTTAGTAATTGATTGTCATTGCATTTGCATATAGCTAGTTTGCATGCTTTCGTTAGTACGCGAGCGAGAGGATTTATCCAATTATTCACCCGTGGTTTCGACCACGAAAGACGCCCCTCCTCGTTAGGCCCATTGGTCACTACAACGAGCAGCGCGGTTAGTGTTTCACCCCCATTGACGTCTATGCTCGTCCATTCGATGAGTATAGGGGAGTAACTCTGTTGCCACGGTCCTTCCGCAAAGCAATAGAGCATATTCTTAGTCGTGGGTAACCCTTAACCCAAACCTACCCTCTTAGGCAAACCCAGAACCTAGGTCCAACCTCATGCTATTATATGTTAATTTGCGTATTCATGGCCTAATTCTGTGAATTCATGGGAGTTTGGGTTCTTTCTGTGTTTGCTCGTTTTGTATAGTAGTAAATATGGGTTTTAGGGTCATATTAGATGGGTTGTCACCAAGTATAGGAGTCCGCGTTTCTAGTTTTTTTTTTTGTCTTTAGAGTCCAACATTCAAGTAGCATTCTAGTGGCATTAGGGTAGCATCTAGATTATTACTTGTTTAAATATCAAACTTTCCACAAATTGTCGTAGCACCATAGTAGCATCCCACTAGCATCCGTCTAGCATTCACCTAGCATCCTGGCAACCTTTGTCCAATTAGTCGAGAAGTATCCTACTGGAACTAAACATCCAGATGATTTGTAATTTGAGCTAAGATAAAATAGTTATTTGGATATTGTTAACTCTATCCCATCACTTTATTGGAGCCAAATAATATTTCACTTCAATAGAGCAGCCCTACACAAATAATAATCGAGACTTGGTCATGTAACGTAAAAAAAAAACTGATGGTCATTAACCAAGTTTAGCCTCATCGTCGGTATACCAAACGAGCTCTAAAAAACTTGTTCAAAATGTCTATGTGTTCATCTTGTTGCATAGTTTATCCCATATATGTGCGTTAAAGTTGATAGATACAACCTTTTCTTGTACAAACCCACGAAATATACCTATCGACCAAATTTCGCAAAAACTGATTTCAAGATAACATAGTCGGCTTCATCGGCGATGTACTAAACGACCACCAAAATAATCATTCAAGACCTCTATGTGTTCATCTTGTTGCATGCTATGTCTCAGTTATTTGCGCTTAAGTTGATAGGTACCCCTTTGTTTTATAACTATTCACAAAGTCTACCCATCGACCAACTTTGCAATAAAATGATTTCAAGTTGCTATGTTCGTGTCCACCGACGATGTACTATACGAACTCGAAAATGCTCATTCCAAGTATCTAAGTGTTCGTCATGTTGCACACTACATCCCACATATATGCGCTAAAGTTGATATGGACCTCATGGTTTTGTATGCATCGACCAAGTATCCATGTCAATCAACTTAGCCAAAAAAAAGAGATTGATTTCCAAGCTAAGTTGTTTAACACACGAAGGCCCACTCCAAGTCTTTACGTTGTACATTGCTGGATGATGAGTATTCCTACTTATATGCTAACCTTGTTGCATAGGAGCATGTGAATATGATCAATAACAAGTCATGACGATTGTGTGAGGATTGGTCAGAGTGCCTTGCATATAGGAAATTACGCAAACGAAGGAAATTCAATTCATGTGTATATGGTGGAACATCATCTCGTAGGACATATCTTTGTAGCATTTACCATGCATTCATTCATTTTAGTTATGCATAATTCACATCTTTTTTTTTCATTATTATAAAGTCATTATAGGTTATCCATATAGCATGCATTGCATTAGGGGCGTATCACAAGTACTTGTACACATTTACCTCGTCCATTTGTGATCCTTTTTACGATGAGAGTGTAATTTGATTTGCATAAATTTAAGATGCACTTCAAAAATTATTTACAATGGTGAGCATATCCACACACATAACAAAAAGCGGTAAAAATTAATTCGACTCTTATCAAAGTGAGGTCGACACATAAACAGTGACACACACTCTACTTTTTCAAATAACTGAAAGTCATTACCCCCATTCGAATTGTCCTTAAAATTCAAATAAAATGTGCTAATGGATACTCACCACCGCAATTTTCATGAATGACTTTTTTAGAAGGCCCAATTTGTACTACTAGTACTACTATCAAAGACTCTCCCCACTCAAAACTTTTCGTCTCATTTTCAAGTTCTACGAAGAGGTATGTCTAGCGTCCTTATGACTGATCTCCAACTATGGACAAATGACAAGCCCATGTTGAAACACTAGGTTTGCATTTCATTCTATAACCAGAGGACTCACAATGCAATTTTAGTTGAAGGAACAATCAATCAACAAGTCAAGAGTGATTCAAATTTTGCGACGAGGATCTATTCCTATTTTTTCTCCTTTGCCTATTCCAAGTCTAATGTAGGATACCTTTCTCCTCCATCCAATTACCACATCTACCTTCCTCAATCAACCTACGAGAGTTCCAAGCATTCCTTGGAGGTTCATTTGACACCTCGAAATTGTTCATGGTTATGAGCAGCTTAACCACGTCTATCCCATTCAATATAGTCGCAACTTTTGATCACCACCATGTTATCCAATATTCACGATACAATTTTCTAAGATTCTCAAATTCACGTTTTGGTAACAATGACAATATGAATTACTCGCCTGTTTTTTCTTTAAACTTTTTTTAGGCAATTAGCCATGGCCTTCTGAAAGGGACATTCTTGTGCAACCCTTCTAAGTAATTATACATCATTGTTGCCCTCATATAAATCAGAAATTACAATCGTGGCTCATTAATTCTTATATCTCTTACCATTCTTACCAATCAGGAATCAAGTCATGAGAATTTGAGGTCTGCTTTCATTGCGCTTTTCATAGTTGCAATAATACAATCAAGAAAATGTTCGAACAATTTTTGCCACGTTGTCTTAGCACGTTGATCGATCTTAGACCTTTCCAGCAAACCATACCCTTATCGTTTAGAATTAGACTTGGAAGTTTGACCCTCAATCATCCTCAGCGCCTACAGACTTGCCAGCTTTTTGACCTTTAACCTTAGCCTCGACAAACCAAGCCCTTTTCAATATTCAATGACCTTCCCCGTACCTTTCATTTCAAGTCATCTCACATCACTAAAGCCTACAATGCATGTCATGCATCCCATGTAACCCTACAAATGTTCATGAGCCAAAATTTTCAAAGCCGTCAGGCTCACCTTCCGCTGAAACTCTTTTTCAGCCTTGCCTACCGTCATTTAGGGTCCTTGTCACAAAAATTGAATCACAAACTACTTTGTAGTACATTATTCAAATTCTCATGGTTTCACACTTGTGAGTTCAATTTAATGTCATCAAGTACATTCTATCCGAGCACAAAAAAAAATCAAACATCAAAGTCAAATGAAGAAGATCCAGGCTAAAGATGCTCTTAAAGAGGTCTTCATGCAATACACATATATTGAAAAACTTCAGCTGTAAATTAAGCTTGAGGGCTTCTATTTCAAGTGCAGAATTACAAGATCATCAACTTCAAATGTTCACATAATCAAATTTGCCTCTCTTTGTTCCTGGATCACATTTGGATGTAAAGTCTTTGTTCAAAAAATTTTAACATCACGTACACCACAAGAGTCTAGCTCTAGGCATGCATTTCATGTTCTCTCATGCATTAAACACATTTGCATTCATTTGCGCATGATGTCCAATTGCCAAGAGTCTACTAAGGTCAAAACGTCTTGCGTTGTCTAAAGTTTCCACGAGTCACACTTATTGCATGCATGTCATGGGTTCAATTGCACTTAGCGTCTCATGTTCATCCCAATTCAACAACACTAATCAAAAGCAAAATGATGAGCACAATTCAGGGACAATAGAGCAAACCCCAATAGTTCTCAAGCTTAGGGTTAATCTACACCGTGTCTCTACCAAGGTTCACTAGACGTTAGAGAGCAAAGTGCACACCACGAGTTTCTCCTCGAACATTACAACTCAATCTAGCCACACTTTGGACGATCTTGACAATACCAAGAAATCAAGATCTGAGTCCCCAAGACAACAAAAATTGTACAAAAAATCAAATCCTTTGGTCCAGTTCAAATAGTTCACTAGACTATAGAACCAATACATTCTGCGAAAACATGTCGTCATGAGACTTGAAAAAAAGTACAGTCGTCAGACTATAAAATTCAATTTCAATTCAGCAGTCGCGAGACTATAAATCCAGTTCAGCAACCAATTTCAATTTAGTAGTCGCCAGACTGTAAATGTTCCAATGCAGCAGTCGCCAGACTATAAAATCAGGAAGCAGTCACCAGACTATAAAATTCAAGTTCAATGCAGCAGTCGCCAGACTATAAATGTTCCAGTGCAGCAGTCGAAAGACTATAAATGTTCAAGTGCAGCAGTCGATAGACTATAAAAATTCAATTTGGTAGTCGACGGACTATAAATGGCGACTTATCCTAGATGACAACTTCGCCCATTTAGGATAACGTTCTACTCTGCGTCAACATGTTCCGGATGATAACTTCGCCCATCCGGAATGCCGAGCATTTTTTTTGTCAACAACCAAGCTACGTAAAAACCCATTTCGAATGGTTACTACGCCCATTCAGAATAGGCAAAATTTATCAACAATGCGCTAAAGCATGTCTTGGATGACAACTTTGTCCATTCAAGATACTTATCTTACACATTTCGATCGACAATTTCGCCCTTTCGAGATGGTTACTGTGTTCTTTTTCTTGAAGTTTGATGTGACTTAGATAAGCTTTCTACGTTCATATTTGCATCCGATTGGATTTACATTTATTTTGTGAATGTGATCCTTTGAGCTTCGTCTTCTCAAATACTCGGTCAAAGTGGGGGCTCCTGTAGACACTCTACTTGGGGACTTCCCTTATAGCGCCCGATGATGAAAACGGACTTAGCGCGATAATCGATTTTGTATGCCTACGAGACTCGTACCCGAGCTAAGGCCCAAATGGCCGTTTGGTTTAAAAGACTACTTTACCCAAATGCTATGGTGGATTAACGTTGCTGGATCGGATTTCACATTGGCCCAGTTGAGGTGGGAAGTCCATGATATTGCTGGCCAAATTACATGGGGTTTTGGTCAGTACATGTGGTTTGTGGCCCAAATGAATTGGATGCCACTTCACAAGCTGGCATTCAAGGGAGTTTGGCTACTCCACGCCTGTTGCCATAGCTCGTATGCGTAATTTATCTTTTCACACTTTTGTTTTATCCGAATTACACTCATTTTCCCCATTTTCATTCTTCATTCATTTTCTTATCTTTTCCCTATTATCCTCATACTATTATCTCTTCATTTTCCTATTATCCTCATGCCATTATCTGTTTATTTTCCTATTATCTTCTACCATTTCTATATTATCCTATCTTTCTTGGAGACTAAACCTAGGGTAACCTAGCCTAGGTAGTTCCTATATAAAGCCCCTCATTTTTATTGTTAAAGAGAAGTGAAAAACCCTCGGGAAAATACGCCGCAAGCAAGCTACAAAACTAAGAGTACCTTACCCATCCTTGTTCTCGGCATTGGAGAACAAAGGTACACGACACACACACTACCATCATATACATACGCATACTACAATCATATGCACACCTCGCAACCAATTCGCCGTAGTCGTCCACCATAGCGCGATAACCACTTCAAAGGTCAAAACTCGATCGTTGGGTCAAGTGGAGGAAACGACTCGAAGATAGGGGTTGGGCTCGTTGGCATACAATACCGAGATCCGCGAAACATCGCAAGTAAGTCCTGAGGGCCCTTAATCAATAAACTTCTTGCTTTATCTCAAATGATTTTCTCGTAAAATGGTTTTGTTGGCCGATTAGCGCGCATGATTAGCCTTGCATGATTTATATACACTCACTTAGCATGTCTGTTGCCATACCATATTTATTTATTAAGCATGCTCGACTAATATAGTGTTTGATATTAGCTTATTTATTCTATGAATATGATGCATGATAATGGTATGATTGCAATGACTTCTCTATGTATGTATGTTGTTCGTATAAGTTTGCCATTTATTTCATTCGCATGATTTTAATTTGTTTCGCATGCTACATGTTATGTGTTATCCGTCGTCGTTTAATTACTCTTAATTTATTATGGATCAATTAGTAGAGACCGTCGACCACGACGGGCGGTTTGGGTCCCTAACACTTTCCCAACCTGTAACCTTGCACGGACCCATTCTAGGTTCGTGGGGTCCTAAAAAAGAATACCTCACTGGCGAGTCCTGGTCAATAGCAATTCATTTATGGAGGGCGAATCGGCTCACCCGGCCGGTACGGTACCTCACAGTGGCGACTCCGCTTGGGACTTGCAAAACTTGAAAATTGATCCGTAATAAATTTTTAGTAATTGATTGACATTGCATTTGCATATAGCTAGTTTGCATGCTTTCGTTAGTACGCGAGCGAGAGGATTTATCCAATTATTCACCCGTGGTTTCGACCACGAAAGACGCCCCTCCTCGTTAGGCCCATTGGTCACTACAACGAGCAGCGCGGTTAGTGTTTCACCCCCATTGACGTCTATGCTCGTCCATTCGATGAGTATAGGGGAGTAACTCTGTTGCCACGGTCCTTCCGCAAAGCAATAGAGCATATTCTTAGTCGTGGGTAACCCTTAACCCAAACCTACCCTCTTAGGCAAACCCAGAACCTAGGTCCAACCTCATGCTATTATATGTTAATTTGCGTATTCATGGCCTAATTCTGTGAATTCATGGGAGTTTGGGTTCTTTCTGTGTTTGCTCGTTTTGTATAGTAGTAAATATGGGCTTTACGGTCATATTAGATGGGTTGTCACCAAGTATAGGAGTCCGCGTTTCTAGTTTTTTTTTTGTCTTTAGAGTCCAACATTCAAGTAGCATTCTAGTGGCATTAGGGTAGCATCCAGATTATTACTTGTTTAAATATCAAACTTTCCACAAATTGTCGTAGCACCATAGTAGCATCCCACTAGCATCCGTCTAGCATTCACCTAGCATCCTGGCAACCTTTGTCCAATTAGTCGAGAAGTATCCTACTGGAACTAAACATCCAGATGATTTGTAATTTGAGCTAAGATAAAATAGTTATTTGGATATTGTTAACTCTATCACATCACTTTATTGGAGTTAAATAATATTTCACTTCAATAGAGCAGCCCTACACAAATAATAATCGAGACTTGGTCATGTAACGTAAAAAAAAAAACTGATGGTCATTAACCAAGTTTAGCCTCATCGTCGGTATACCAAACGAGCTCTAAAAAACTTGTTCAAAATGTCTATGTGTTCATCTTGTTGCATAGTTTATCCCATATATGTGCGTTAAAGTTGATAGGTACAACCTTTTCTTGTACAAACCCACGAAGTATACCTATCGACCAAATTTCGCAAAAACTGATTTCAAGATAACATAGTCGGCTTCATCGGCGATGTACTAAACGACCACCAAAATAATCATTCAAGACCTCTATGTTTTCATCTTGTTGCATGCTATGTCTCAGTTATTTGCGCTTAAGTTGATAGGTACCCCTTTGTTTTATAACTATTCACAAAGTCTACCCATCGACCAACTTTGCAATAAAATGATTTCAAGTTGCATGATAATGGTATGATTGCAATGACTTATCTACGTATGTCTGTTGTTCGTATAACTTTGCCATTTATTTCATTCGCATGATTTTAATTTGTTTCGCATGCTACATTATATGTGTTATCAGTCGTCGTTTAATTACTCTTAATTTATTATAGATCAATTAGTAGAGACCGTCGACCACGACGGGCGGTTTGGGTGCCTAACACCTTCCCAACCCGTAACCTTACACGGACCCATTCTAGGTTCGTGAGGTCCTAAAATTGAAAACCTCGATGGCGACTCCTGGTCAATAGCAATTCATTTTTGGAGGGCGAATCGGCTCACGGTACGGTACCTCACAGTCCCTCTTGGATGGTATAAGGAGGTTTGGTTGGAACTCCAGGCTAGAAAATTCTCGGTACGTTTGAAGATATAAGTGGCGTTGGTGTTGAATCCGAGGTAGTTGTGGCTCTGACGGTGCTATTTCGGACCATGGCTAATGAGGAAGTTGGAGGTGAGCTAGCTTTGGACTGATTTAGGACATTTTTAGCCTCCCTTGCTTCTTGGTTACTTTGCGGCATGATGATATAAGATGGTTTCTTCCGTTGCGTGAGATTACATCTGTGACGGACCTTACTAACAAGACGAAGACTCACCGTCCTTTGTTTGGAGCAGAGGAAAAAAGTTTTGAGATGAACTTCGCCCGTACTAACTATCAATAGACCTTGGAGACATCTTTGGGAGAGTTAGGTGGTCGTTTTATGCACATTTTGGATGCGGACATTTTGAGGCGTTATTGAGAAGAGCATCCCGAGACATTTGGCGGCCCACGCTGGAAGAATGGCGGAGCGCCAGATAAATCGAAGACGAGAGATGCAGAGATATTTCGTAACCCACGATGGAGAGTATGGCGGGCTGCGGTGAGCCTTCGCGGGCCGCGACCAGAGGCTTGGCGGACGCAAAGGGCGTTATTTCCTAATTCCGTATTTTCTATTTTATATTTTCTTAGACTCAATAAATAAATCAATAAATAAAAAAACAACCGACCCTACGTTTGTGAGTTCAGGGTTTTTAGAAGAAAAGAAGGGGTTTTCATGGATTGTATGAGGAGCTAAATTATTATTTCTTGATCTATTAATCGAAGCATCGCATCGACAATATCGTGAGTTTGATCTATTAGTTTTATCACTTTCAATAATAGTCTTATCTTTGGTATTATTCTATACAATTGTCTTTTGTGATTGCTAGGTGCACAATTAGTTTATGGCTTAGATTGATTGTTTGCTAGTTTTAATTGATCAAAGGAATCCATTGTTAATTGATTTTAACATTGTAGCAATCCCCAATTCATTGATTTGTATGTAATCATCATTAGTGAATTAGGGCAAAGATTTGACTCACATGTTAATTACAAAACGTACGTTAGTATTACATGTCTCAATTCATATCTCTCTAATTTCTATTGCTGGTATTAAATTGAACCTAATCGTGTGCTTAGGTTGTTTGATAGTTAGGATTATTACGTAGTGTTGATCACACCTTTTAGCTATTCTTAAGGACAGATTTCCACGCTACAGTAATTGAGATTGATAGAGGAATAGTGGCAACTAGGACCAATTAGTTTGTGCGTTATGCGAATTAATTGATCAAGATCCGTTTTATTCCTGAATTGCATTCATAATTCGTACTTGTTACTTTTAGATAATTTGACAATCAACATATAAAAATCCCCATTACTTGTCACATTGGCACTTCAATTCACCACGTTTGACAACCCATTTCCCTGTGGATTTGATCCCTACTTCCCTACTACTGTTGTTAGGATTTAGGTATATTTTTCGTAGATAATCACGACTTTAGTCTCAACATTTAGCATATAAATTACGCATTTTAACATTTAAACTATGTACTTTAGCGCCAAAAAGTTTGTACTTTTTCTGTAGCAGTTATGTTCCTTAGCGTTTTAATTAGGGAAAATTTCCAATGTACCTCTGAGGTTTCCGAGTTTTTTTTTGTATACCCCTCTAGTTTCCGAGCTGTCGAGCGTGTTTCTGAGATTTGCAAAATCACGTTTTTTGAGTTTTTTAACTAACGGCGTATAGCACCGTTAGCCCCTTAGTGAGTTTGACTTTTTAAAAACAAATCGACCCTTAATACCTTTAGAAAAAAGCAAAATACCCAACCCATATCCTCTCTCCTCCCTCTCCCCCACCTACAAGCCACCCATGCTCCGCCCCCTTCTCCATCGTTGCTCGTCCCCCACCACCACCAACCCAAGCTCCACCACCATCGGTCGACACGTCTCCCCCACCGTGCTTGTGTTGCCGCGAGCCATCTTCCCCACCATGCAACACCTGCCCCTCCCCAAATTAGTACAAACCCCAACTCTCTCGATGATGATGGTGGTGGGGGATGACCAGCGGTGGAGAAGGGGGATAAGGGTGGCGGATCAGGCCGGAGGGGGAATTTTGACTGAGTGAAAAAGGTGGATGCGTGAGGATGAGAGGCTGGATGGAGAGTTGAGGCTAGACCTGGCCAATGGGGCGGGTCGGGGCGGGTCATCAATTTTTCTTAACGAGTCAGGGCGGGTCGTGACCCATTTGACCCGGCCTGACCCGGCCCGTTTCCTCGTCCTCCTCCTTGGCTGCAACTTCTGATTCACTCTTCGTCCTTCATCTCTCCCTCAACAAACAAACAAAAAAAAATAAAATAAAAAAATCACCCAAAAATCCTTAATTCTAGATTCAAGATATTAAAGATCAGGAATTTCAATACATCTACAAGAAATAAACAAACAAAAAAATCACGAAATTAACCAATAAAATCAAACTTTTGCAGAAAATAAAAATCAATAAAATAAAAATTTTCTCTCATCATATCCCTCCACCGCGTCCACCACCACGTCGACATTCGCGATGGTCCTCAACCCAAAACCCACCCCAGAACCACCAATCACAACCCCAATCCTCATACCCCTCCACCGTCGGGTGCGGTGGCGCCGACGAAGAGGAGCTCTACGGCCAAATGAAATCGAAAGAGCGTCAATTCAAGTTCATGAAAATAATGGGCATGGGCTGAAAGTAATTTCTGTGAAATGAGATTTTTTTTAACTAATGGGCATGGGCTGACCCTGAAAAGAGAAGTCAAGCCCATATATTAATTGACCCGCCCCTACCTTGATCTGACCCTTATCGACCCAGTTATAAATGGGCTGGGCTTGACTCTATTTAAGGGGGTCGGGGCACGGGCCTTAAATGGGGACCCGGCCCATTGGACATGCCTAGTTGAGGCATAGTGGAAGAGGCACGCAAGGGGCAAGTGGGGATCGTCTACACCCAGACGACATCGCCGGTACCGGTATCTTCGGCGCTGGTGGAAGTCGGTGTGAGGGTCACGGTGGTTGTAAGGCGGCAGTGCAGGTGGGAGGGAGAAAGAAGGAGAGAGAAGATTGAGGTTTTTTTAATTAATGCTATTAATGGTCAATTAGCTAAAAAAAAGTCAAATTTAATAAGGGTCTAACGGTGTTATAAGCCGTCAGTGAAAAAGCTAAAAAAAAAAAATTTGCAAACCTCAGGGGTACGTTGGACAGCTCGGAAACCAGAGGGGTATATCGGAAAATCTCAGAAAACTCACGGCTATATTGGAAATTTTCCCTATTAATTATGCACTTTAGTACATTAATTATGTGCTTTAGTATACTAGTATAAATTTTGTACTTCAGTGTTTCCGTCATCTATTTTGTACTTTAGCATATGGGAGTAAATCATATACTTTTTATGAGCAAAAATATAAGTTATGCACTTAAGTGTACAACCTATGAAATTTAACACACAAAATTAGTACTTCAAGATAATAATAATAATAATAATAATAATAATAATAATAATAATAATAATAATAAAAATAATAATAATAATAATAATAATAATAATAATAATGACAATAATAATAACAATAATAATAATAAAAATAATAATAATAATAATAATAATAACAACAACAACAACAACAACAACAACAACAACAACAACAACAACAACAACAACAACAACAACAACAACAACAATAATAATAATAATAATAATAATAATAATAATAATAATAAAAATAATAATAACAACAACAACAACAACAACAACAACAACAACAACAACAATAATAATAATAATAATAATAATAATAATAATAATAATAATAATAATAATAATAAAAATAATAATAACAACAACAACAACAACAACAACAACAACAACAACAACAACAGCAATAATAATAATAATAATAATAATAATAATAATAAAAATAATAATAATAATAATAATAATAATAATAATAATAATAATAATAATAAAAAAATAATAATAATAATAATAATAATAACAACAACAACAAAATTTGTATTTCGCACGGGTGTGGGAGCTCAGATAGTATCTCGGCTCCCCACCAATTTCTTGTAATTATTCTTGAATTTTCATTCAATATACCATTACTTATAATAATAATAATAATTATTATTATTATTATTATTATAATAATAATATTATAATAATTATTATTTATAATAATAATAATAATAGTAATAGTAATAGTAATAGTAATAGTAATAGTAGTAATAATAATAATAATAATAATAATAATAATAATAATAATAATAATAATAATGTACCACTATGTACTTTAACGTCGAAATTATGTACTTTAGCATAGTGATGTATTATAATATCTAATTGATGTATTTTAGCTTGTCTATTATGTGCTTTATCCTAACAATCATGTACTTTAGGGTGTAAAATATCGTGTATGCACTTTGGCATTTAAGTAAAATGAATGTTGTATTTTATTAGTTTTTTTCTTATGAGGTGAAGTGATGTAGTGTACTATTAGTCAAGTTACATGAGGCATAGTTGTATAAGAGTACTCCGTATAGCCTAAATAAATCATATCACCCAAACAAAAAAAAAGGTTTTACAAAGGCAACTGACCTAACCTACCTAACACACGCGGACTCCCATTTCTTTTCTTTTATTGTCATTTGCATGTTCACAGTTACACAACTTACACTCTCTCAAAAAATCCGAACTCACTCATTTCCAACCCCGTTTTCCCATTAATCTCTCCTCTCTGGTCCTCTCATCCCCACCCCGGACAACAACCCTGTACTCCTGCCCTTACGCCAATTTGCATACATGACCACCACCTTCAACTGGCCAGAGAAAAGGCTACGCACGCGATTGGAGCGGGTGGTTGGGGGGATGTCGCCGGCTTAAAGACATCTCCAGCGACGAACGTGGTGGTGTCCAGTGCTACTCACCGTGAGCTGGGGGTGGTGGCGTGTGAGGAGAGAGAAAAAGTGGGAGTTTTTTTGTATAAAATAAACCAGTTTTGAATGAAAACCGGGTGACATAGGGATGACGTCATGATGACGTGGGAGTGATGTGGTCCCGGGACTACCTAGTCTCTAGACTATGGTATACGCGCCGAAAAACACTAAACAATGGTGATCTTTGGACAACATTCCATATCACAGCACATATTTATTCCCATAAATTTGTATAGAATCCAGAAGAACAGAAGCTAAAATACAATTATCCTTCCAAACAGTTGCCCACATAAAATTAAAATCAGCTTGAAGGCAGTTGTAGGCCAATCAGGATAAATGGAATTTCTCTACTGAGACTTTGATCCTTTAGACAGCATTCAACCAAAAGGCAATCAGTTGATTAGTAATGGCAAGATTTTGTAAGCTTCTGTTAGCTATCATGAGCCTCGGCTGTCAACGATGATCTCCATTAACAACACTATTCGCTAAAGCCCTGCAGTGAAAAGCACAAATATCAGATGTCATCATCGAATATTTGTATGTGTCATTTAGAAAGCCACCACAAATCCTTATACACCAGTTCAGCAGCTGCTAGTGCTATGATGTACTCTAACTTTTAAGTCAAAGAAAATAAATGCTAGGAATACAAACTCTGCTACATCTTACAAGCAGAACAGAATCACTTGGATGGAATATCAAGTCAAGGCTGCAGAACAAGTAAAGAACAACACATACTTTTGAAGTACATTTATAAGAAAAAAAAGGATAAGAATGATCCATTAAGACACTCTAGGTGCAAAGTGTGCTCTCATGTTAACTTGGCTGCCACAGACATTTATGAGGTGTCCTAGTGTAATGAAGCTTGGCTACAACATCTTTACCCTTATGGCGGGGTAAGGGGAGTCGGATGCACGCAAGCGTCATTCCTATTGAAACATAGAAAGGCTGCGCACAGATGACCCAAAATGAAAATTGCTTCGAGAATTGCACCGACTGACTGCTACTTCACAAAATAAGAAGCACATACTTTATGAGCCAATGCGCTTTATTCCATTATATTCCAAAGCCAAAGAATAATTAGTCTTTGGCTCCATTGTAATGAAGCTTGGCTACATCATGGAAAAGTCCAGATACAATGCGGAGACATGGAACAATGATTAGGCAGATATTGCCGACTAAAGGGTACCAATACTAGGAGATGGTCTTTAAGTATCACCGCAAGTAGTTGAAAAATACAACGAACACGATTTACTAAAAATTATACTCTTCTCCTTTTTTTTCCTTTTTTTGATGTTTGGCTTGAATATGTGATAGGAACTCACACCAAACGTTAACAAATGAAAAAGCCGGAAGAAGTAACTTCTGATTTCAAGAATTTAAGAGAATCCTACGCAAAAAGGGTGAGAGTTGGAGTGGAAAAGAGATGCAAAGACTGACGCTAACAGACTTACAACTCAAAGTCTCAAACTGTTTGTCACGAAAGCTCCACAACATAATTCTACACGAAAGTCGAAAGCCCTAGAGAGGTTAGGCTGAAATGCAAACTGGTTTACTTTAACTATCTAAAGCTTCACCAAGGGAGCAAAAGAAACCAATCAGCAAAAGAAAATATAGTTTGACCGCCGGGAGAACAATTCCTATTTTCATGCCAACAACTATGAAAAAAATTAACAAATAGGGAGAGAAATCAAAAGAGCTTCAACTGCCCCCCTACTTTGCGTTTGAGACAGTCGTGTAAAAGCTCACTAGGTGATTGTCTGATGCATTACCTATTTCTCCTGGCATAACCCTTTTTTATATACTTCCAGGTGTACTGATTTCCCTATTCCAGTACTTTCAGCCGTTTCAGGTTGGAGATAGGTAGATCTAAAAATAGGTATACTCTGATAAATGGGAAACGAGGCCAGATACTTCTGCGCCTGTCCACGACACAACAGTGTCACTGTACATATAAATGATGAAACTTATACTGCTCACATCTAAAAGCCTTATAGGATACCTACACAGTACAAACCTTATATTGCTCACATCCAAAAGCCTTTCGAAAGACTAAACACACTCCTATGTTTTGGTATAAAAGAGCAACAGACAAGAGAGGAAGTACCAATAGACAAGGAACCACTTAAGTAGCTGACAAGTCAAAGCATAAAGGGGCGCTTCTTAATGAGGCACAATAAGTTTATAAAGAAATGGGAAGAGAAAATGCTAATCGACGGAATATCGGAAATCCAAATCATGGGCGCAACAGAATAATCCACTCTTTCTTCATCTCCTCCCCATCTAATTAGAAAGCTAACGACTGTATACAAAAATAGAGAATTAGTACTATATAAGCAGATACATGGGGTTGAAAATAGGATAGGATCAGAACGGTCAATTTCTCGGACTGTCGTCCAAAATTTCAGAAAAAAGAAATTCCAAAAAAATTAAAAAAGAAAAAAAAAAGAATTAAGAAAAACAGGCTGCTGAGGTAATAACATCATGTCCAGCAGGAAGCAGTATTAAAGAAGTGACATTAAAGCTCGAAAGAGGTTCGCAAAAACCTTTCGTAGTTGTTGTCCTGATCCTAAGGAGAACCCTACATTTCCAGAAATAACTAGAGTACTCTATAAAAATCTTTCACACAGAACTTCTTCAACCTTAGTTTTCAAACAACAAGAATCCTCTAGCTGTACGGGGTAGTTATAGATGCAAGACAGACGCGGCACCGACAAGGATTGGGCAATCAAAATACACTTCCATTTCCCCAAACAAATGACAAGGTCTTCCAGGTTGGGGTAATGCAACAGCGCAAGCTGCAATCTGAGCTATATAAAAAGCATTGAATTGGTTGTTTTTGGAGCGGAGCACAATGAATGATACCTAAAAATCACCACATTTTCAACTTCGGATAAATCTTCTATTGCGAAGTAACCATACTACAAAATCAACAAAAATAGTACCTCAGAGCCTCAAAGGTTTCCGCTTATCGCAGGTAAGGGGTGGTCAGATGTACGCAACCTTACCCCTATGTTGAAAATCTAGAGAAGTGGTTTCCTGAAGACCCTACTGAAAATTGCGTAGATGATTGCACATTGCTATTTCACAATAAAGGAAGAGCGGACAGTTTTCATTTTAGGTCATTCAGCTACATATGCCATAAACGAGGGCCATTGAGGTACTCCCCGGTAATGATGTTATTGTAATGATCTTTGCTACTATAAAACCAGCAATAAGTCATCCCCATCACCCCTAATCGAATTTGACAGTCTACTCCAGAGCCTCGTATGACTAAGAGGTTGACTCTTCTTCCCAAACCCTTATCATCGAGAGGTTCAAAAACAAAACACCGGAGGCTTTAATTCAAACACTAAAACGTGCACATTCACACACACACACACAACAACAAAACAAAAAAAAAAAAAGGTTAACCCACAACTTTTGTGGGAACATTTTCAAAAAGAAAGTAAAAAATAGAGCTTTGGTAGAGGGTTAATTCCATTTCCAATGCCAATGGAGCCAAAGACTCAATATTACATCGCACCAGATGAACATGAACACATGGGATATAGAAAAATGGATAGCACTATCTGTACTAATAATACTCCTATGTAAAAATGCAGTCACAAAATCACAAGATACAGTTTCAGGCGACTTTCATTGCGTCATCTGAAAATTGGCTCTCAACATTTTACGCTACCTTATTCTGCAATCCCTTGTTAATCACTGAGGTAGTGTTGTTATTATTCACTGGAACATCGCTATAACAACAATTGGGCAAAACAATATCCATTTTGCCTAGAAAACAACAGACTAATTGATCAAAAGTTTTCAAAACTAAACCCCTCGTTTAGCATGGTCGCTGCCTTTTAGCAAAGCAAACCATAGACCAAAACAGACATTCCGTCTGTACATAATACCACCCCACCACTGATAAATATTTCTACTTCTGAAGCATCTCTCACACTATCACCCACTGGTTCTAAATCTTCAGTCTGCTCCAGAGTCCCAAACAATCTATAATATACGCTTCTTCCCCAATCAGGTCATTACCCAAAGCCTTCAGCCCTCCAAAACACCACTTCTAGATTCTAGTATCCCTAAGACCAGTCATTCAGAAAAAGGTGTGGAATTGGAATTGATTTTCGAGGGAAAATTAAAGGACCAAGAGTTGTGCGGAAACACTCTTTAGCAGATGTTTAGTTGTTTACCCAGACACCACCAGAATGCTTGAAATGACAAGGATGTATTACGTACTCTCTTCATCATCTAAGAAGGGTCAACATCAGATTCCGCAAACATTATGACATAAAGCCAGACTCTTCGGAAGAAATTTGTGCCAGAACAAAATCTAAACTCCTAATCCAGCATGACCCCTAGCATACCCCAACATAGACCAAAATATATGTCCTTTCCTGCACTGATGAAGCTAACTGCTCAAAATAATTCAACTAAATACCAAGCAACAAGATGATGTTCATTCACAATCTGGAGCACATAATGACAAACAAGGAAAGGGCAACTAATTGCAGGTGTCTAGCGACAAACTGAGAAAGAGGCATAATATTTTTGCATACAGGTCATCAAGATTTGAAACTTTGACTGAACTACTAAACTCCAATAAGAATTATTGTTTGTTTGTCAAGAAACAAAAGTATATTGAACAATAACTAACATATTGTATGCATGGTGTGGCAAAAGCTCAAATAGTTTTCTTTGTTTGTTAAATTAATAACAATTCTGGGGGAACCTGAGGACCTGTCGAGTGTTTTAGCATGTAAATCATAATAATCACTATTGATAAAAGTTCCACAAATGGCATGGTACTACATTGCAGTGTTAGCATCTAATAGGGAAGATGTTAACACATCAACACACAGTACAAACACTTTGGAAGATAAAAATCGGAAAGGACGCTGGCTAGCTGGTTTTAAATAAATAAAAAAATGATTCACTTTTTTCAACCCAACCTTCTAAGGAACACAAATGACAGCCATATCCATAATAACTAGAATCTCTGAAGGGCATCTTAAAAGGAAATCCAATATGTAAAATTTGATGACCTTCGACAACTGTTTCTTGACAAGGAACTGCATCGCAAAAGTACCCATATATGTTCGTCACGAAATCCATATTTTAATAGACACTGTATATTCTAAGGTAGCCGAAGAAAGGGTGAAGGGTTTCACTTCCTGCTCGGCTCTCTTCAGGCCCAAGGAACAAGCTCTACACCCTTCTTGGACATTTATGTGTATCTTGATGACAAAATTTGTTGTCGTCGTTATTACTTATCT
Source organism: Spergularia marina (assembly GCA_963680865.1). NCBI lineage: Eukaryota > Viridiplantae > Streptophyta > Magnoliopsida > Caryophyllales > Caryophyllaceae > Spergularia > Spergularia marina. The sequence goes on from OY804559.1 coordinate 14,381,740, forward strand.
CAGCCGTCATCCATCCTAACTGTGGTGTAAACATGGCAATCTGAATTAGTGGGTGTTTGTATGAAGAGATGCATAGAAACAAAGGAAAGAGGGGTGTTGGTGGTTATGAGGAGTTATGCTATGCAAAAAGTCAACAGATGGTGGTGGTTGTAGTGGTGTGCAAGAGAGTGCCCTGAAATATGATAAATGGTGGTAGTCGTACCAAATCTTTGACTATAGAGGAGGGTAGAGTGATGAGGATCCATAGAGACAAGAAATAGAGAAATGAGGTGCTAACAATGTTTCATATTTTGCAATACGGACAATTTTTTGTTTTACTCTAATGTGATTGTTCCATAGCTGGATAAGTGTGATCAGCTACGAGAAGCTCTATTTCCCCCCCAAATTGTAGATAAATGGGATCCCTCCATAAAATTATATATGACTTTCTCACATTTTGAGGCATCCCCTTTATCCATCAATATCTCATAAGATATATTAGTAAAAATTATGAAACTATGTCGCATGAAAGGATTTTTCGATACAAAGCAACGATATATATTTCATAATTTTTCGATATGTGTTTCTCTTTAAAATTGCAAGTCAAAGCCTCACCTTGGAACCCGAAAACATCATACTCCCTCCAATTCTGAATGATGTTCCTTTTTCCTTTTTCCTTTTTGTGTCAATTCTAAATGATCTTCTACTTTCCTTATTTGTAATGCTTTTTGTGGTCCTAATGGTTTGTAACCCACCCACTTACATTTTCTACCACATCTTACTTCCTACAAAAAAATTCGTGCTATTTTATTGTGGAACATCATATAGAATAGGAGGGAGTATATTTATTTATGGAGGAAGGAGTATATTTGGAATATAGAAGTTTAACTCAAAAGTATTAGCTACAAAGGCCACAACTAAACAAAGCATAGACTTCTACGGCTACAACAAGTAGTTTGAATACGGCACCGCATAGAGCCAGCAAAAGATGCAACTAAAAGGCCTTGATAATCATGATTCATGGAAATAGCATAAATATTAAGGTAACACAGAGAGGAGGAGATACGTTTGCACCAAACTAATAGATAAAAGGGGTTCAATCAGAATGGCCTTCAATATGCCATTTGGTCAAGGTATCTCAGCTGGAAGCTAGGAAGACTATCACAATCAGCTAAAACCAGTTTTCTTTTTCTAAGCAAGTTAGGTAATCATTATATTCAAAAGGGCACCAAAGGGGTGACTCCCATACACAAAAAGACGCCAAACAGGGTGACGCCCATATACAAAAGAGAGCGAATTAAGCTCTTCTGAAAACCTTTATCCACAAAAAGTAGGAAAGTCAAGTGTCGGTGGGGAATGCGATACTTGAGTACTCCCTTCGTTCGCCTATCAGCTTCCTACTTTTTTTTTTTGGTTATAATCAGCTTCCTACTTTGTATTTAGGGGTGTTCATCTTTAAACTTCCTACTTAGAATCTTTCCTTAATTGTACATGTAAAGACCAAAACACCCCTACTTTATTACTTTTTTATTAAAATTGCAAGTGGAGCATACCCCTTTGTCGTAATTTACATCAAGTGGACCCTAAAACTCATTCTTTGTACTATTTTTCTTAAAGACTGTGTTTCTGCCCTATGCGTTTTATAGGCAAACGGAGAGAGTACTTGACTCCCAACTATATAACAACCTTAAAAAGTGATATTTGAAGCGTAGGTGTGTCCACGCAATGTCATCAAAAATGCGATGATTTTTTTCTTTCCAAGTAATGTTGTTACCTCTTGACCACAAAAAATCTCATAATAGAATGCTAAAAGCCAAGTGTTCATGTCACTAAAATAGCATAAGGCAGAGAGGTGACATCAATCAGCCAGACTTTGTCGCACTCTCACTCAAGTTCATTTCCATCAAAGTAGCATCCTGCCTCGCATTCTTACGGGAGCTCCATAATGTCAGCAAATTACCACTAGGCGTCGAATTTTGATGCACATCACACTCTTGAAAGTGTCAAATGTACAAGACTTCTGGCTTCTACATAAAGTCAAAACTAACCACCACCCCCCCCCCACAGAGCACGCAAACATATGAGAATAAGTAGATAACAGAAAGGTTTACAAACTTCCATAGAAAGAGAGCTTAGATGCTAATGTACAAGAATGCCTTCTACTTGGACCAGGACAAAAGACATCGCAAAAAACCAAAAATTCAAACAATGTAATATGTTGCACAAATAGAAGAGGATACAGTTCTTTCCCTCTACCCAACCTTCATCGTGACGACCACTATGGACAAATTCTTGGATCTCGACTACCGATTAAGGTTAAGCTAACAATTTCCAGTTTTAAGTCTAAGAGATGCAAACAAAAGACTCAGCCACAATGTTAATTTGCGGGCCTTTCTTTTGCCAAAAGCAATGATTTTAGTGATGAAGAGAGACAGTTCTAAATCAAAAGCTTTATAGTCTTAAGAGTTTACCAAACATACATACAGCAAACTAAACAACTCATGTAAAAACCCCTTCAACTGAAATTAACGGCATTCAGCACATGAAATAATTCTAAAAGTTATATAGTAGTTTTCGGAATCAGCAAATCAGCAAACCCAACTTCGCCCATAATTCAAGAACATACAAAGCCACAAGGGAGGCAGTCAATCAAACTTTAACCAACAAATACAGGCTTGAACCTAAAATTCAACTCCCATTCCAGCAAAAGAATTCTATCCTTCCTACATTCCATGATCATCAACAACGACCAACAACAACAATATATAATGCCGGAAACGCTCCGGCCCAAACCGAGGTAACAGGGATTACGGAACAAACAACAATAACAATTCAAGTAAAAAAAAAAACAATAAAACAAGCATAAAAGAGGAGGAAAGCAGCTCACTTTTTATGTTTGCGACCTTTCTTAGGACCCCAACCGACAAGCTTAGCAATGGGACACCCACATTTGGCCCTAAAGAGCAGCACGGCACGGCCATTTGGAGGCGCCATCTTCCTCAGCTCCGCCCTTAGACACTCATAATCAGGGTTTGTCTCACTCCCTCCTTTCCACGGCAACCTCTCTATATCAACCTGACCACCATTAGCAATGCTGTTAATAACCGGAGGAGGAACGGCGGCTGATTTGAGGGAATCTTCTGTCTGAAGCTGCAAATCGAACTCGAGCGCCTTCTTGAGACCCTTGCACAAGGGGTTAGAGCAGCGTCTAGGACGGAAAAACCCGCCGGAGCCACGGCAGAGGGAGACGGCGGCGAGGAGGGCGAGAGAGAAGAGGACGCCGAGGACGTAAGCCAAGGGAGGGATAGGAGGGAGGTTGGAGGGGAGGAGGAGAGAGAGAGAGGTGAAGAGGTAAGAGAAGTAGGAGGTTAAAAGGAAGGTGCCGGAAATGAGGACGAGTATAAGGATGAGGAGATCTAGGGTTGCGGTGGCGGAGGGGGAGTGGTGGCGGCAGAAGAGCGGCGATGAAGAGGAGTGGTGGTGGTTGTTGTGGTGGTGAAGGGAGGAGGAGGAGGGTTTACGGGGTTTGGTGGTGGTGGTGGAGGAAGAGGAAGGCATGGTGGTGGTGGTGGTGGTTGGTGGGAGGAGAGAGAATGAAACTGGGTGTGGGCGCATGTTAGTAAATGGGGTGGATTGGATGACACAGAATTTTAGAAACTTTACTTTTCATTTTTTTTTTCTTTTTCTTTTTTTTTTTGGATTTTGATTTTGATTTTTGAAAGTAAATGGGGAGTGAAAGTGAAGTCAGGAAGGAGTGTTTGTGGATGTTGCTTGTGGAGTGAAAGAAGGAAGGCTTGCCTGAAAAGTGAAAAAAAAGGTACTCCGGAAGATCAAGAGATGGTGCATATGTTAACTTTAGATCTTCCTTGTAAATTTGTAACCATTCCTATTATGGCTATACCATTCCTATTATGGCTATTATGTCTTAAAATGTGATCATAAAGTTCGAATTTAAATTCGTGTCTTCGGTGGATTATTGTTGTGATCCACTTAACATGTACGATATTCATTGCAGATTTGCAGGAAAGACTTGTTTGCATGCTCGGCCCGCGCCTGCATTGTATATCTATATTGTTATACTAATGTTGCGAAATTTTCAGTTTATCTTTGTTATAATATTATTAGCAACATTATTATTTTCCATAAATCTATATAATCTATATAATACCTTTAATAGGCTAGCATCACCGGATGATGTGGCGAGATATCCAAGATTGTTAGAAAAAAAGCCAGGCCACTGCTTATTCGTCAGCCCAAAACAGCTCCCAAATCTTTCCTCCCACGTCATCATAAATCATCTCCCATAATCTGATCATCTCAATTCCTCTTCCTCTGCAACCTCTCGCCTTCTTCACCCCATTAAACCTCTTCAACCTCTCGCCTTCAAATTAATTTGATTTTTCTTTTTTTGGGTTTCAATTGTTATCAACAATTGACAAATTTGTGTAAATTTTAATTATGTTGATGATGATGGGGCGTGAAATTGGGATCTAAATGTTATGACAATGTTAATTGCTGATTTGGGGAAAGGTTACCAGTGAAATCACCACTGCCTTCCGTGCCCTATGACTGTGAGTTTGATTTTCCTCAATCTTCAATCTGTCGTTCGCCTGCCCCTTTATATGACCCCCCGGTCACGATTCTTGAAACCGCTAGTATTTCAATTTCGGTTTAAATTTGCTTCTTCAGTTCTTCTCATTAGTAATATCTTCTTCCCTATGATTTTACCTTGTCGTTCTGTATTGATCAATGGTCATAAGTTGTTGATTGCTTGAGCCTCGATTCTAAGCGTACTTTTTAAATTGCAGTATTGCTCAAATGATTTTTTTTTAACACTGATTATTTGGATTGACCTTGCAGGAAAATGAGATATTGAGATGATTATCGGAACACATGGAGGCGTGGAAAGGGTTGGGTTGTTTAGGCGATTGTTGTTACTATTGCATGAAGAACAGAGAAATGGAAAGGCAAGATCGGCATAGCACTGTAAAGTATCATGCCAAATGGCCATTCAAGCGCATGATTGGTCTCCAGGTTGGTTATAGTTGTCGTTTCTCCGAAAACATGACCAATTGACCACCACTAAGCACCGACTTGATCAACGTTGGCCACCAATATCCGTTGCCGCTCACCAATTAACATAGCAAGCTGTATCGTAGACGTCCGTCCTTTCGATACTGGTAATTCCCTCATCAATTTCTTTTATTTTGCTACGTTTTTGTTTTGTGAGGGTTTGGTTTTGATGTTTTCTTCTTAAAGAACAATTTGGGTTTCGTTTGTTGAATTTTGTCCGTAGATATAGAGTCTGTCACATTAGGTTGTATTGCCGGCGTGTGTTCTGATGATCGGTAGCGCAACTCGAGTTGACTACTCACTTCCACAAATTGCTTTCCACGGGACTAATTTCACTATCTTATTATTATCTATTCATACCGAAATTTCCATGCATATGGGGTGGTGACTGATGCGTATGTGGTACATTCCGTTATGTGTTTTTATGCATGTATCTTACACGAATCTGAAAGCTGGCATACATGTTTTCTGACAACTGATAATAGAAAAGCCTCCATGAAGATCTCTTAATTATGATTCAATTTTCAATTATTCTGTATGTATGTGCATGGTATTAATAATGCTTTTTGTATGTGTGATTTGTATGTCGTCAGCTAAAGTAGATTAACGCTTGATTAGAAGGCTCCAAAAGGGGGGTCTATCTGATGATGATGTGGAGGAGCAATGGTGATGATCGGTTGGACAGACTTTAATTTTGATCGAAGTTCATCTATATCTACCTGATACATCAAAAGAATTTGCAACATCTCTATACTATTCTGTGACAGCAAGACACGCAAAATCTGACAAGGTAAGGCCGAAATGAATGTATGACACGTAAAATAACTTTTTTGTTACAAGGTAATAAGTCGCACTACACATTAGCAATACAGAGGAAAGTTCTTTGTGACATTATGAGGAATGAAATACCTTATCCATATAATCTTGGTTAAGTAAGAAATATAACATGTAATAATACTCAAAGGTACCTTGCCATTATACTCTTTCCTGAGCAACACTTTAGGTGCAATGTAAGCTGGCGTCCTCATGATAGCTCATTTGGTAAAGCATTTGTGTACATACATGAATGTCGTAGGTTCGATTCCTACATGAGTTCTAAATTTTCATGTCATTGCATAGACCTTTCTCTGTCATTGTATGTAGGTGTCATTCTATAGACATTTTGTGTCATGATACACGAATGTCGTAGGTTCAATTCCTACATGAGCTCTAAATTTTTATGTCACTCTATAGACTTTCTGTGTCATTGTATGTAAGTGTCATTTTTATGGATATTTTGTGTCATTATATGCGAGTGTCACTCTATGTGACATTGTGTGTCACTCTATGGCGGTACGCAGTTCTCACGCGTCAGGTCCGAACTCCCCCTCGCGTGAGAACTACGCACTACGGTTTATGGTGGGAGGGGTCGAAATTTTCTAATCTCAGTCATTCATTTCCAAAAATAACACGCTCTCTCTCCTACTCCTATCTACTGCCTTTTTTCTCTCTCCAAAAAACTTCATAAAACTTAATCCTCTCTTCGTCATCGTCATCGATCTCCACCTCTGTCGTCGTCACTACGCCACCGTCGCAGATCTATTGTCACAACTACGCCACTGTCGCAGATCCGTCGCTGCGCACTTCATCATCGTCGCCGCTCCGCCTCCTCGCCTTCAATCAGGTTTGATTTTGTTCTATCTCCTCTTCATTTGATTAGAACATCTAGAATGCTAGATTTGTTTCAATTTGTTGTTCTTTGTCCAGAAAATGTAGCTGGATTTGCTTTTAGAAATTCTTTTCTGCTTTTCCTATTGATTTTCCGTTCAAAAATGCTCAAATCATTCTCGAATCAAGTTGAAAATCTGAGCATTTGCAAATTTAATAAACTTTTCGAGATTAATTTGTGTTGCTTATACTCAGAATGTTTGTTTGTTTATTAGAAACAATTTTTTGTTGTTTAGAATCATTACAGCTGTTGTTAGTTCATGTGATTCTAGGATTAATTTGTGACTTTAATTTGTTTCAATAGAGTCATTGGTACTAGTGAAGTATGCTTTGCGTGAATTATGCTGGTTTCAAAATGCCTTTCTGATCAAATTTGCTAACTGTCCACTTCTGTATGTGAGTATTTAGAGGTTCGGGTTTCTTTAGAGTTGTAAATATTGATGATTAGGTCCTCTAGGTACGTAGATGCAGAATTCCATCTGTTTGTCTACCTAGGGCTGTTAGTTCTTGATGTCTAATGTCTCTTTTGGGACAAAGTTATACATTTTCTTGTAGGATTGAGATTTTTAGATTTCGTGAAAAATACAATGACACCTAATGAACAATAAAATGACACGTGAAAACAGCGAGTGTCACTGTATGGACAAAGGTGTGTCACTCTATGGACAAACCTATGTTACTCTATGACTGTGTAAATCTGTGAACAATCTTGTGTAATTTTATGAAGAATCTTGTGTCATTCTAAGGACAAACGTGTGTCATTCTATGTTAAACGCAGGAAGGTGATTGTCATTGTCGAGAACATGTGAGAATATGTGAATTCTGATGTTGTAGGAATTGTTATTGCCGAGAACATTGAAAAGTTGATTGTCTTTGAATGAGCGTATGACGGTTAGTTAGGATTTGAAGTGTTTGTATTAGTTTCACTTCTTGCTATGATTTTCGTTGATCTTGATAGTGCTTGGTTCACAGTGATACATACATTTTGGGTATGTGTCATTCTATGGTAGTTTAGTGTCATTGGATGGTGGAGTGTCTGTCACTGTGTGATGCTTTTGAGCAATTCCAAAGTGGAAACAATCTTTTGAGCAGTAAGAAATGAGGATGAGAAATACAGGGCTACAAATTATGTAATGTCTTATTTTTTCTCAAAGCCGATTAGCTCAAACTGGTAGAGCGTGTGCAATGCATAAGGTGTGGGTTCAACTCCCATGTCGGCTATAATATGACAATGAGGCTTTTGGGAACTATGATTCCACAAACTGGTCAAAGCCGAACTTTTTGTTTTTGGATTTATTTTGAATAAAATCTGATGTCACAATTTGCGCTCAGTACGTTAATCTTAAATTTTGTGAGTTTGTGCAATTCAAATGATATTGCGGCTTTGGCCGTCTTCAACTGATTTCAGGTTTTCTAAAGTCACGAAATTCGAAGGCAAATTGCACCAGGCCTATATTTTACTCACTCAGTGTCACCTGTATCTAGCATCTGATATCTTAAGTAAGATCATAGTAAAAATTTGTTGTTGCTTTCTGTAGGTTCTCTAATCACCACGTATGTATGTATGTCTTCTAATATTTAGGCGAACATTGCGCCATACGCATATGTGTACAGATGAATCTCTACCGCTAACAATTAGAGTTAATTTTCAAGATCGAAATGCACAATAGAAACTACAATCAGATCTAGATTACAGTTAACTTCTAGAATTAGAATTTGTAACTGACATGGGAGTCGAACCTACACCTCGTGCATTACACGACGCTCTACCAATTGAGCTAGCCAGCCTCGTGCATATGAACCTTATATTCAAACATCATTAGGTGCCTGATTATAAAAATGTCCCAGAATCAGATGAAATACCTGAAGTGGCATCAAAAGAAGCAGCAGGTACCGATGGAAATTGTGGGCTGTCATCAAAATCGGTGCTACAAACTTGCAGCAGCAGGTACGGATGATTAGATGCCACTGACAAACTTAGAGGCCACTAACAATATGGCATCAGATTCTATGTTAAAGATTGACGACCGCTATTACAACCATAATATGCAACAGAATGTATGATGAACCCTTCTCACCAGCTCATGGCCTATCCGACCCTCATATTTTAGAACACAATCTCGGGCCTCATTCTCTCCACATAATACATAATCAATCACCCATTTATTCAGTATCACTACCATTTAAACACCAATTCAACCTATTTTAATAATAAAATGTAACTCTACACTAAGAATCAAGTGAGACAACATGACTTCAGTACAAAACACTTAAGCTTACTTCAATACCATCACAAATCCCATTCTTGGGAAAAGTACAACCAAATATCCACTACTACTCGTTTCAATGAATTACTCTATGCCCGTAAGCTCTCAAGCAGTGGGAGGAGGCACAGTAGAAGCTCTGACCCCGTCTCTATGCTTCAAAATTCGAAATAAACCTGTGTAAAAATGACGAAACTATAATCTCTGATTGCTGCTTCAAACACTAAAAAGTAACAAACATGACTCTATAGACTACTCGACTAACAAGCTACTCTAACTACAACACAAAACCTAGACTACGCCACCTTAAACTCGGTCATAATCCAATCAACATAGCATCTATATTAATACGGCAACAAAAAAATAGTGGACAGAGAGCAAGACAACACGACAACAGGGCACACAAAATGCATGACTCCATGCAATGACACTCATGACACCTAAGTCCATACAATGTCACAAGAGTGTCCATACAATAACACCTCCATGCAATGACACAAGAGTGTCCATATAGTGACACCACCATCCAGTGACGCCAATTGTCCATCCAATGACACAAGAGTGTCCGAACAGTGACACCTCCATCCGATGGTGTTCATTGTCCATACAATGACACAACAGTGTCCACACAATGACACCAACTGTCCATACAATGACACCTAGTGTCCATCCAATGGCACCGATAGCCAAACAATAACAAACATATCCCATAGAATGACAGATTTGGCCTATAGATTATCCATACAATAACAACCAGTGACCACAACCACCGCAACCATCCACCACTGTCGCCGCCACAAATAACAACAACAACAACAATCACAATACATCAAATAACAACCTAAATATCATCAGCCGCGGCGAGTAATAGATCGGCGAAAGCCTGATAATAAAATTACCAGAAACATCAAATAAATTTTCCACAAAATCACATCATAAAATAATACAAATTTAACAATTAAATCATAAAAATTAAGCTAGATTCGATTGAAACAAGAATGTGACTCAATTGAAACGTATGATTAACTCAAACGTCGCCGGAGTTCTCAATCGGTCGCCAGAGCGCCGTCGAAGTTCTCAAATTCGCCCAAAAAAATCAACATTTCTCTCAGACAACATAAATTGCAGCGAATTAAAATCAAATTACAAAACAAATGGGAGCAAAATAGGAATAATATACATAGATCGAAATAATCAGGACAAATCAATCAAAACAATAAAAAAATCTAGACAGATCTTACAGAAAATCGTAGAGAGGGCGACGACGAGGATGACAGGTAACGCGACCGAGGCGGTGGCGGTGGCGGCGATCAGCAAAACCAGCGACGACAATCGAAACCGGCGACGACGAGGAAAGAGAGTGAAGCTGAGAAGAAAGAGAGATCGCGCCGGCGTAGAGCAAGGAGAGGTAGCGGCTTGTACCAGACGCGACAAAGGTGGCGGCACCGGCGACGGAGGTGGCGGCTTCGACACAAGTAAGGCGAGATGAGAGCGCAGGAGACGAGACAGAAAATGTCAAGGAGAGGAGAATTGGAGGAGAGAGAAACAAAACAAATTGAAAATGGTGGGAATTGGGAAAAAAATTGGAGACCAGTTTCTTTTCTAGGGAACGACAAGTGGCATAATCAGGGGCGTCGAAAGTGCTTGATCGTACGGCTGATAATTGGTGCACAGTACTCACTATATATATATATATATATAGCACATTTATGCTTTGGAGTGATAGAGTAATTGGACACTTAATCTTTGTATATGAAACAATGCCGTTTGCTGGAATTAATGTTTCATGTTCAAGATCTTATCTAATTCATCAAGTTACTACGTGCTTACTTCTATCAAATTAATACAAAAAAACATTAATTTCATGTCTGCCATAAGTCTGCCAAAAGTCAGCACGTGTTTCATGTTCAAGATCTTATCTATATTTTTATCATCTATAGACCAGTCTGATAGTGCATGGTCCTTATGTGTTCAAAAGGTTGCAATTTCATTCTTATTTTGTGCAATGTAAACCATACTTTTCACCACCTGATGAAATGGTATGGCTCAAGGCTTTTTTGAGTTTTCGTACCTGAAAAGCTAATAAGTCGTTATTATTAGTCAAATTACCACTATTCCTACTAAATTAGCAAGGGTAAGCGGGTATCGTATCCACAAGGAAGAGGGAAGTCCTAATATGCAATTCTAGTGTGGAAAAATAGAATTAAAAGAAAATGAAAACAATAAATGGGGGGTTTTTGGTTTGAAAGTTTGATTAAAGGAAAAATGAACGAGATAACAAGTTAATTAAAGCGACTCTCGGTGATAATCTCTTCTAACACCCTAATATAATAAGCTTTACCTCTCCCTAATATTACCAATTCATTAACAATCCCGGTTTTAACCAATTAATCCTCTTTTATGGGGAAGTTGAGCAACCGCTACCAAATTCCCCTCCTTTTAGTCCTAATTTGTCTAGTGACCACTCAAACAAATCACAACCAAAGGCATGAAGAGCAAGGACTAATAAAAGATTGAAAACAACCCAAATTAGTATCTAATTAGCCGCAACCGCGACACTAATCAAATCTAATCTATTAGTTGCCTAATTAATTCCCCAATCACAAGTTAGTCATAACCATACACTAAACATGTGAAAGTTGCTTCCTTTTAGGTTAATAATCAATGACCACCAAATTATCAACCAAGCATATGAAATACGCAATTCAATCCAATTAACCAATTAGAGAAAATAAGGATAAATCATGCATTAAAGAACAAGGAATTAATTATAATGAAAATAAAGGTAAGATAGAGAGAAAAATACTTACTAATACATAGGATGAAGAATTGATTACACCAAGAGTCTAGGAAGGGGATTATCCTCCCATACTAATTATTTCAATAATATTTGAGATTGAAATCATAATAAAAATACTAATTTTTCCTTGAGTTTCTCTCTCTAAAATGAAAACTAGATGAAAAATAATATACAAGGTGATAATTACTAGGGAGGGGTTTTATACCCCTTTTATTAAAGATAAGTACCAACCACTAGAAGACAAAATAGATATTTAGGCACAAATAAACCGTCAAAAGTATCAAGGAAGCTTCCCAGAAGCTCCGCTTCTCGACTCGAGCGAAGAAATCCTCGAGTCGAGCGAAAAAATCCCCGACTCGAGGAACACCCTCCTCGAGTCGAGGATCTTGTCCTTCCAAATACCTGTCCTGTTAATTCTCCTCGACTCGAGGGAAAAAATCCTCGAGTCGAAATTACCGTCCTCGAGTCGAGATTAGTGATTCTCGAGTCACGAAACTCCGCGCAGGGCAGTTTTCGAACGGGCATAACTCTCACCTCCAAACTTCATTTTGAGCTCATAATATATCGTTGGAAAGCTAAGAAGATGAACTTTCCTCTCCAATTGGAATTTCTGCAAAATATCTTCTGGTTAGAGAGGTATAACTCAATGAATTTGGAGGTGATGGTGTGTGGTTCTCGGAGTGTGGTCAAGCGATCTTCTTCTCGAATTTTGCTCCAACTTGTAGCTTGATCCCTTAGCATTGTCCGAGATTCACCAAAAGAGTCTAAGGCCACCAAAAACTCGTAAAACCAACGAATAATCTCCAAAAATACTACGAGTGGTGTGGTCTACGAATCACGATAAAAGCATGCCCAAATAAACACTAAGACGCCTAAATCATGCGCACTAACACACTACATTTGCACCCTATCAGTACCAGAATTGCCTAAATTAGCTTGAATGCCACCAAAGTGGACCTCTTATTGGTGACGGACTTTCATATGGTGGTAAATTTGCGATGTTCTACTTGTTTATTCCCAAATGCACAGTTAATTTCTTTACATCTTTATCACTAATACACTTTTTTTGACTTGCGAACTTTTAAACAGGTGACTGTATATTCAAAGGTGTACATGGTTTAAGAAAAAGATTAAGGAAACTAGATCAAGACATCTTAATAATAAGGTATGACAAGTTTGACTGATTTACATGAGCCATGATATAAACATATGATCATAGTTCAGAATGCAGAATTTTCGTGTTCAATTAACACTAGATCGATGATGTACACTTAACTAGTTAGACAATCTCACTAATTGGACTCATCAATTGATGGAAATAAATTGTCTGAATTGTTGTATGACCAAGAGATTCCTTGATTGATGGTCATGATCGTCATAGTTATTCGTATTTCTATCTTTATCTCTGATGACATTGATTCAATTGCTTCCTTTGTGTGGACCCTTTTAGAATGAAAAAAGACACATAGGTTGAGAAACCAGTCACTCAAGAAGGTGACTATATAATGAAGAATTCATCCATAGGAGAGCTATGTATTGCCTGGAAGCCTGGAACATCAAGCAAGGTTGCTGCATTACGTTTACTTTACTTTCTTTTTGATGCGGGAGCATGGGGTCAGGTCTCACATCTTTTGTCGCCAATAAACTCACCCCCAAGATGCAGAAGAATTCCCATTGAAATGAGACTTTTAAAGTTGCATATTTCTGGAAAAAGGCTGACAGTTTCAGTAACTTGTATCTGACTTTGGAGCTTCATGTACTTGGGTAAAAATAGGCTATGACTATTTTTCTTCTATGGGTTTAAATTCATTGTTCAAGCTTTCTTATGACACCATTTAGAGCTTCATTGAAACTACAAGCAATATTTTATGAAGGGTCAAAGATAGAGCATCAGAATGCCAGAACTGTAGAAATGGGGCTGGCCTGATGTCACTCAGAGGGACATATCTTCTAAACCATGAAGAATTTGGGGTTTATTATTTTTGAATATTAAAGCTAAGATCCACAGCTTTAATTTGACATATTATAGGATCACAAAAGATGTCGGAGAAGAAAGTTATGGCCTGTGCAATACGGAACCAGGGCATGAAGAAAAACTGCAGTAACGTTCGGAAATGCATCTCAAGCATGGAAGAGGCATTTTTGTCTTTTCACGTGGTTGTCACCCACCCTCAGAAATTGTCATATGATCCTAGGAATATCCTAAGGTCATGGAATGTGAGAAATTGGACTTGTGACTGCTTTTGGCTGAGATTAAAAGCTCTGAAAGCGACATCACCTGTCATTGTCACTCTTGTGGTCCAAGTTCTCTCACAACAGCTAGTTCCTGCTTTATGCAACAGATAAGCACGAATTTGAACTGCTCTCCTTCTACCATACACCTCACCACACTCACATGAAGAAGAAGACAAGGGAGGAGCCTTGTGTCATCCAATAGGAATTGAGCTTCTTTATTTTCTGCTTTTCTGCTGTTTTTCTGCTTTTGTCTTTGTATGAAATTATCTGAGCCATTAGATGCTTGATGGAGGGTCTAGATTTAATTCATGCCTCTATATAAAGAGTGCAAAGCTGTAATGAAAACTCAGACTTTGAATGAATGAAAAACCCTTGAGATTTATCTCCATGTTTCCTCTGTGGAATTAGCAACCTGTGTGGTGCATTGTTCCAGCCTTCGTGGCTTGGTTTGGGTGTGATTTGCACCACCATCTATAAGTTTTCGTGGCTTTGTTTGGGTGTGATTTGCACCACCAACTATCCCCTTTATCCCTCAATTGATTAAGTCTTTGTGTTTATCAATTTGTTATTTTTTTATTTCTCACAAAAAACACAGAAAAATCATACAAAAACAAGTTTATTTTCTTGATTCTTGTTCTTACTTTTATTAGCAATTTTCAGAATTTCTTTTGATTTTTGATTACCACTCAAATCATATAAACCCCTTGAGTATTCATATCAAATTGGTTATCAGAGCTTTGGTTGGTTGTTGAGTGGTAGAAATCAAAGTTCTTGTCGTTTGTTTCATAAAAAGTTTCAATCTTGTGTTGGAAATTTCTGATCTTTGTGTCATAGTCCTCTGTTTTTTCTAAACTACAAAAAACCTCCATCCCACATCAATCCTAACAACAAAAAACCTGAAAATGAGTGAGGAGAGATTAGAAAGGCTTGAGAGTAGTTTGGAAACATTAACAGGTCATATGAACTTGATGAGGACATCATTAAATCACCTCACACGCAGCCCTGAGGATTTGGCTTTCCCAAGGAGGACGGAAAGAGGACAGAGAAACGGGAATGGGTCTGATTCAGAGGAGTATGGCAGAGGGCATCACCAAGAGGAGGTTGGCAAGCATCTTAAGGTAGAAATTCCTGATTTTTTTGGTAGTTTAAACCATGATAAATGCCTAGATTGGTTATGTTCTGTGGACAGAATGTTTGAGCATATGGGTTTTGATGATGTTAAGATGTTTAAAGTTGTTATCTTGAAATTGAAAGGGTATGCTTTACTGTGGTATAAGACTTTAAAAGCTCAAAGATTTAATGAAGGAAAACTTACTATAAAGTCTTGGATTAAATTGAGGAAAAAGATTGAAAACAAGTTTATTCCTTCTGATTGTAAGCCACAAAAGAGCCTTCATTTTCTATCCTTAAACCATAAACATCTATACTCTGATCTTGAGGATATGAAGTCTTCATTTGGGGGTTCAAATAGAATGGAAAACCAGGAGAAAAACAATAAGAATTCCAAAGAGAAGGAGACTGCACTTAAGGCTGATGTAGAGAAGGAAATGGAGGATTTTCCTGCTTCTATTGAGTCTAAGATGGTAGTGGATGAACCACAAGTTGAGTTGGATGTATGTGATGTGAGTAATCTTACTCAAGATGAAGAAAAGTCAGAAACTTGCTTGGTTTCATGTCATGAGGCAGTAGAAAATGTTGGTTTTTCTTTTGGTGCATTGTCTCTTACATATCTGAGTTCTATTGAGTCACACATCAACAAAAGGCTGTGTCTTTCTCCTAGAAGCAATGTGAGCATGTATGAACTGTCATGGCCTGAGAAGTGTTTGTGTTATGAAGATTTTGGAGGCATGGAGTTGGAGTCTAGGGGATTCTTTAAGGGTGAGTTTGTGAGAGTTTATTTGATGGAGTTTTGTGTTGGAAATCAATGTGTGAGCATGACTGTACCTCTGAAGGATTGTATGTATATGGGAGAAAACATGGTGTGCTTGATGGCTAAAAGGGGTTACAGATGTGATGCTCCAGCAAACAGGTCTCGGGTGATGTCTTGGGAGTCACATGAGATTGATTGGAAGCAAAAAAAGCAGCTGTGGCACTCGTTTCAGGGAGGAATTCAGAAATGTTGCAGGAAAATCAGTTTTGCGTTGTCTGATTGTATAGACTGTTTGGACAAGCAAACGAGCTTCAATTTTCAAGTTCCTTACCTTTCTGGAAAGGCCATACAAATAGCTAAACCATGGAATTAGACTGAGCAGCAAAATAATTTTGGATTGACTGCAGTTTGTGAATTTGTAAAGACTGACCTGCAGCCTGATTTCAGGGAATGCCAGGATTCAGCTTTCGAGTTCAAAGGGCAATATCTTCCTGTTCAGACATTATTTTTGAATGATTCTTGTGTGAAAAGTGAAGAGCATGAAGTGAAATTTAATATGAAACAAGTTTCATTCAAGGATCAGAAGTGGTTTGGAATTAGCCATTTTCGCAGGGTGTCATCCTGAATTTTATCCTTACATTGGATTAAGCTTCACAAGCATGAATTCTGAGCTGGGGTATTGTAATGACTCATATGGAGGGATCAACAACAGCAAGTTGGAGACATTGAGGCTTGAGAAAACCTTCACCAACACTAGGGTCATCATTCTTTTGTTTGATCCAGGGGTGTCATAAATTGTGGTAAGGGTGTCGAGTTTGATGCATACTTGGCCAATGATGGAAGCAGTTGTAGCTACTTCTTTTCATTGAGCAAAACTGAGGCAAGTGCAAGAAAGGAAATATACAAGTCCCAAACTGATATTTGTTCCCTCGCTTTTGACCTTGGTGGAACAAGAGAGATGCTAGCAAAGGGGGTGTCAGAGTTCAAGGCTGAAATTGAAAAGCTGCAACAAGTTGATATTTGCATTGGACATGGTTTTGTTCATCCTGAGATGCGTACTGCAACACTTACACTTGATGTTAATGATGATGCAAAGCCAAGACATGGATTTAAGGTCTTTGATCCCGGAGGAAGAGACTTAGGCTTTGTAATTCTGAAAACCATACCACCTGTCCAAGGTATGGATGAGCTAAGAATGAATGTGAGTCTCTGGGGATTGGTGTTAATTTCAGCTCGAAATTTGAGGACAAATTCTTTCAAATCTGGAGAGTTTGATGCGGGAGCATGGGGTCAGGTCTCACATCTTTTGTGGCCAATAAACTCACCCCCAAGATGCAGAAGAATTCCCATTGAAATGAGACTTTCAAAGTTGCATATTTCTGGAAAAAGGCTGACAGTTTCAGTAACTTGTATCTGACTTTGGAGCTTCATGTACTTGGGTAAAAATAGGCTATGACTATGGTTCTTCTATGGGTTTAAATTCATTGTTCAAGCTTTCTTATCACACCATTTAGAGCTTCATTGAAACTACAAGCAATATTTTATGAAGGGTCAAAGATAGAGCATCAGAATGCCAGAACTGCAGAAATGGGGCTGACCTGATGTCACTCAGAGGGACATATCTTCTAAACCATGAAGAATTTGGGGTTTATTATTTTTGAATATTAAAGCTAAGATCAACAACTTTAATTTGACATATTATGGGATCACAAAAGATGTCGGAGAAGAAAGTTATGGCATGTGCAATACGGAACTAGGGCATGAAGAAAAACTGCAGTAACGTCCGGAAATGCATCTCAAGCATGGAAGGGGCATGTTTGTCTTTTCACGTGGTTGTCACCCACCCTCAGAAATTGTCATATGATCCTAGGAATATCCTAAGGTCATGGAATGTGAGAAATTGGACTTGTGACTGCTTTTGGCTGAGATTAAAAGCTCTGAAAGTGACATCACCTGTCATTGTCACTCTTGTGGTCCAAGTTCTCTCACAACAGCTAGTTCCTGCTTTATGCAACAGATAAGCACGAATTTAAACTACTCTCCTTCTACCATACACCTCACCACACTCACATGAAGAAGAAGACAAGGGATGAGCCTTGTGTCATCCAATAGGAATTGAGCTTCTTTATTTTCTGCTTTTCTGTTTTTCTGCTTTTGTCTTTGTATGAAATTATCTGAGCGATTAGATGCTTGATGGAGGGTCTAGATTTAATTCATGCCTCTATATAAAGAGTGCAAAGCTGTAATGAAAACTCAGACTTTGAATGAATGAAAAAACCCTTGAGATTTATCTCCATGTTTCCTCTGTGGAATTAGCAACCTGTGTGGTGCATTGTTACAGCCTTCGTGGCTTGGTTTGGGTGTGATTTGCACCACCATCTATAAGTTTTCGTGGCTTTGTTTGGGTGTGATTTGCACCACCAACTATCCCCTTTATTCCTCAATTGATTAAGTCTTTGTGTTTATCAATTTGTTATTTTATTATTTCTCACAAAAAACACAGAAAAATCATACAAAAACAAGTTTATTTTCCTGATTCTTGTTCTTACTTTTATTAGCAATTTTCAGAATTTCTTTTGATTTTTGATTACCACTTAAATCATATAAACCCCTTGAGTATTCATATCACTTTTCTTTATGTGTGTTGGTCATTTGTTAGTATTTACCTGTACAATATATATAATGCAAGCTGTAGTATCCTATAGCATATAAATATGCTTATGTATCTCTGAAAACTCATATTTTGATGATGAAATATAACCCTCGGGTGCAAAAAACATTCTTTTATGGAATTCAATAGCTTAATCTTTTTTGTCATACGCTCTGGCTATTGTTGTTATTGATGTTAGTTTTGGTGTGTTAGTGCAAGATTGCAAGAAGAGAGTGAATTTACAATCTGATTTGGCATATATTACACAAGACTTTTGGAAAATGAGACTATTCTTATGTAATAGTGATACTTACATATATGAACTATGAAGCTACTTTTCCCAGGATACCGTTTGGAGCTCATTCCTTGTTGTGAAATTCATTATTTATATTGCCATTACTTTTGCATTGAATGAAAATTTGGAGGTATAAGTTGGCAAATTATCGTGTAGATAATTTTTTTTCCGGATAAATAGTGCTAAAAAGAAGTTTACCTAAATGGGGTGGGGAAATAAATTTCAACATTATGGGGTGCATGATAACGATATTCGTGCTCTATAAAAAAAAAAGCAATTTTGCGTGACGATTTTTATTGTGTGACGAATGGTTACCGAAAACAAACAAAAAAAAACAATTTCTGACCCATTTCGTTCAACTTTTTTACGCATTATTGTGAAGTTTCACGATTTTGTAACCAAAGTAATTAGACGGTAAATAGACATGTCAGCGTTCTCATATGCTCATACAGAGTATTTCTTTAGGATTTTAGTCACCATGGGCCATGGTTGAAAAATGTCTCTTTTATAGATTTATTTTGTGAGAGCTATGAACAAATCCAATTTATAGTTATGTTGAATTACATCTGGCCAGGTATGTGTAAGAATTAAATCTAGTCAACCGATTGTTACTTTTCAATTCAATTTTACCCTTATCGATAAAAAAACAAACACAACATTGAGTTATGTACGGATAAGCACAATAACGAACAAAGAAATAATCCCAACATTTGGAACTTAAATAAAAATCCCAACAAACAAAAATTACAATGAAATCAGACAAAGTCACATGATATCACGGGCACAAAAACTAGTTAGCTAATAATTTCCATAATATGTAATTACTTAGTGTTATCCAATTAATGAATGTCAAATGTCCTTCTAGTTAATGTTTATGTATGTAATGTCGATTGGGTAAGCAATTGGGGGGGGGGGGTTGGTTGAAAGTTGATTGATTAAGGAAATTGGAACGAAAAGCATACAAGTAGATGATGAATTCAATTGATGACAAATATTAGGTTTATACTTCAATCCACTACAGTTTATCAATTGATCCTAGAAGGTCACCTATCTCTCAATGTGAGCACATTGTTGTGACAATACGATTTATATTCTTCTTTCTTTATCTATTTAGAACTAGTCAGCGTATCTAAATAGCCCGAACTATCAAACAATCTAAATCACGCGTCTAGATCTATTCAATAGAAACAATTAGGTCTAAGAATATCAACAACAATAACTAATCAGAACACACGCGGCTCAAATCAAATAATAAATCAATTCTCCCCTAATCTATCTAATGTTGAATCAGCAATCAATCAAACAGATTAGGTTGCTACTTGTTCCAACCAATTAAATCACAAAGGGCCTAACTAGTAGTATTCCTAGCAAGAACAATTATGAAATAAAGGAATTAAAATATGAGAATTGGAATTACTCACAATTGAATCGATAGGAAGATTAGGAACAATCTCACAATAAGATAATAAACTGCAGTTTCAATCCGTAATAAACCAACTTGGGAGATTAGTTCTCCATAAATCTTGATTACAACCTTGAAAAATAAAGTCTGAATGTAAAGTTATGAAAATAGACGTAAACCTAACAACTTAAATAGTCTTCCAGATAAAATACGGAAAATATAAAGTAATATGGAAAGATTGGTTTTCGTCGCCCACCGCGGACCGCCGCCGTAACCGCGCAGTCCGTGCCAATTTGTCCCGCGGTCTGCCGCCAAATGCAAGAGGTCTGCGCCAAGCTTTCTGGCCCTTTCTTCGAATTTTTTCACGAATCAATCCGCGAAACGCGTTCATTCTCCCGCGGTGCGCGCCAGACATGCTGAACTCCTAGTTACGAGACTTCAATCTTCACTAACTTTTTACTTCAAATTGCTTCCATAACTCGGGATATCATACTCTAACAAACCGACTCTAAATAACCATTTCCTCATCATAAATTACATATATCAATACCGTGAAAATACAACATAAAAACCAATCAACTATCCCAAAATGACATTTAATACAGGCCAAAAAGAGTAACAAATACGAGCACTTCACAAAGTGCAGCTTTAAATTTTTTTTTTCGTTGGTTAATGTTGTGATCCACTTACCATGTTTTCATTACTTCTTATTATGACTAATTACTTCTTAAAATGTAATCTGACTTACCATGTCTTCATTACAATTAAAGTTGAGAATGACAACTAGTTCGTCTCTTCCTTTTCCTCTTAGTTTCTAGTTAGTGTGTTTTATTTGATTTTCCTTTAGTCTTCCTTTTTCTCTGAGTTTATATAGTTCGAGAGTTTCGCATGCTTTTCAAGTACATAACTTAATATTAAGCAATGAAAAATAGATACTCCCTCCAGTTCTGAATGATCTATTTGTTTCCTTTTTGGGCCAGTTCTAAATGATCTTCTACTATACTTTCCTTATTTGTAATGCTTTTTGTGGTCCTAATGGTTTGTGACCCACCAACTTTCATTTTCCACCACATCTTACTTCCTACAAAAAAATCCGTGATATTTCATTGTGGAACATCAAATAGAACAGGAGGGAGTATCTCATTTGTAAATAAGTGAGGCAAATCTATGATCTTCATAATGCGATTATATGGGTTTACAATAAAGTATTACACGAAAAAAAAAATAGTGTAGTTAAAATTTATGTGACATAAATAAAAGTAAATCAAAAAATGAATGTAACATAGTAGCATTTTGCATTTGCCTAGGTAGACATTATCAAATTATCAATTTTGCGTTCCGCTTGGACATTACTTTCATTCTTAAAAAGTAGAAAACCCATGGGATCTCTTGTTACAAGACTATAAGAAGATTAATTCTCTTGTACGACAACAAGATTTCATGACTTTTATGCTTTCTTGAGCACTAGGAAGTCATGTACAGTAACAAATACTTCGATGTAGCGACGCATAGGGCACCAATGCTCTCTTGAGCAAGAAGACATGAGTGCATGTCGTGGAGGACCTCTTGGGTGTGACACTGTAGAAGTTGGTGGTAAACTCGAAAACAAATTCGTTTCTCATGCAAAACATGGCAGGTAACATTGTGGTTCATTATGAGTCAAATTTTCCCTTTCTTATCAATTCTGCAAACGTTGTCTTATCCTCTGGTACTTGAAATAATAAAATCAATTCAATAAATGATTCTCCACCCTTTTCTATCTAAAGGGGGAAACCGATGCATCTAAGTCATAGATGTCAATAATAAAACCCGCAACAAATCTAATGCTATATATTTAAACATGAAACGAAATCAAATGGGCAATTCAATAAAAAAATTTATTTTGGATCATGACAGCAAATCAATAACATTATAGTCAATTAATTTTGGAATCATTAATATTGGAGTCCAATAATTTTGGGCTCAGGTTAGGGCAATTTGGTTTTGAATAGGTTGAATCCCGTCAATGTTGTTACTAACTATATCTTACATTCTCGATTAAAGTCTAAAGGTCCTAAAAGAAATTTATGTGAAAGTTCGACACCAAATAAAAATCGTGAAAGATCTAAATTCTTGATGGTGTCGCGTCATTTGGGATCTGTTCATATTTCTCAGATTGAAGCTAAGCGAAAGTAATCAACCGAAATCAATCCCCAAATTGAGCCAACACAGAGAACAATGTTGAAGGTATGTTGCTCTCTAATGTCTAGAAATTGATGATATTAATTGTTTATTTGTATTAAGTATTGAAATTTATTCACATATGTCTATATAACTGAATTGTACGCATGTTATTGATGGTGTCATTTGGGATCTGTTCATATTTCTTAGATTGAAGCTGGGCGAAAGTAATCAATCGAAATCAATCTCCAAATTGAGGCAACACAGAGAACAATGTTGAAGGTATGTTGCTCTCTAATAATGTCTATAAATTGATGATATCAATTGTTTGTATTAGGTATTGGAATTTATTCACATCTTTCTATATAACTTAACTGTGCACATGTTATTGAAGGTGTCATTTGGGATTTGTTCATATGTTATCGATTATTAGGTTTTGTTCATATTATAAGTATACATGATTTCCATTACGTGTAGTAATTAGGTTGCATCACTGAACTTCACAAGCTATCAATTGTCAAATTTTGTTAAAAAAGAATACCATCTGGACAAAATCCAATTAGAGTTGTTAACCTTTCCCTCCAAATTATTAATCCATAAACTCATTTATGACCCAAAAATTCCATTTACTCCCTCAACCCACTTTTTAACCCACCAATTCATCATTATCACATTTTTTTTTTCTTTCTATCAACCCTCACCCACCAATTTCATCATTTTTTAGGAATTTTCTCCTTCTCTCTCCTCTTAAGTTGCCCAAACCCTAGCCTCTCTCTCCTGGAAATCATCCTCTCTATCCTCGAAATCGTTCTTTATCTCACTCATCTTCGAACCTAGATCTGATTAATCATATACCCTCAAATGACCTCTAAGATTTGGTCCTTGCGTGATGAAACCCCAGAATGGGTGGCTACCACCACCGGAGTTTTCTATCGATACGACTCCACAATCGCTTACGGAGTCTGCTATTGAAGCGATTTTGGCATCTACTATGGATACACCGCCTTATGCTGGATTTGAATCGCCTCCTCATGCAATGATCGAAGCTCTTGTTGATTGCATGTCGCCTCCTCTTGGCCTTAGCTTCTTTACAGTGGAGGTCCAGATCCAACGACTTTGGTAGATGATGTGTATATTGATCGCATTCTTGCACCCACTGTACCAGACTCTGAGCCGGATATTGAGACACCTCTTCCCACTACTACAAAAACGCGAATAGACATCAGTACATAAACATCACACATTTAAAAAACCGATGTCTAAAAGGAATCGGTGGCATTCCTGTAATTATCACCGAACAATAGACATCAGTTTTATCAAATAAACTTGTGTCTAACAATAGACATCACATCACCCTTTGTCAAAAATCTGATGTCTTTGTTCCCTCGATATACATCGGACTTTCAATGAAAACTGATGTATAATTGTATATTGTACACAAGCTTTGTTTTTTGTAAAGGAAATAATGTGTGTATAGTTTCTTATTCCACCCTTTGTTATTTTTTTCTGGTACAAATTAAACGTCCCCATCTCTCTGATCTCCTCATTCATCCCTATCTGATTTTCCTTTCCTTTTCCTCATTCATATCTCATTCATCCCTCATATTCATCCCTCATTTATCCTTATCTTCTCATCTACACAACACCACCACCCATTCTCTCTCTCTCTCTCTCTCTCTCTCTCTCTCTCTCTCTGTCTCTCTCTATCTCTCTCTCTCCCACTCTCTATATTCTTATTCATTCCAGTCGATTATTTTTCAGATCAAATTCCATTTCTTTCGATTATGTTTTCCAGTCAAATCCCCTTTCTTTCCTTGTAGATGCTAGATGGACGCCCACTTTTAATCGGCCTCATCTTGGTCTCGTTCCCTACAAGTCGAAGATTCTAAATCAGTTGAAGCGAAAATTACATAAATTAGAATTCAGTCTTAAAGATCTAGTCTATTGAAAGGTACTTGTTATTTTTTTCTTGTATCATTTCTATGTATGTGATTTGTGGTTGATGCGGATTTTAGAAGTATTCCTTCTTGCATGCATTTCTTTTTGAAATTAGAACTTATGTCTTTTTTTTTTCTAAATAAGAATTTATGTCTTCTTGTGATTGTGCGACATATCATCTAATCTTTACATGATACTCTTCGGTGTTGCTCAGATCTTTCTCTCACAAATCCCTGATTTTGATTTATTTTTGGTGGCTCTCATATGTTGCATTGTTGCTGCCGTCATGTCTTTCACCGACTCCCCCATTGGCCTAGGTCTTGGCATTGCTAAAGTTTTGGGTATTTCGATCTCATTTTAGATTGTTTTGTATTCTGATGTTTTTTTTTTTTGAAATGTCTGATGTTTGTTTTTAGTTGTAAGCTTGTTCCTTATTCATGATCTAGAATTAAAAGACAAATACTCGTGTTAAGAAAGTTTAAATTTCACATCTGACTACATATTTACATATTCATGTGTTTTTTCGATCAATTAGAACTATACTCATATGTTGTGGTTGTTGATTAACAGGTCTTTTTAGTGGGTATCCCTGATCTAAGAGTTGCGCTGCAATTTTTCCTTCCTTTTTTTAACTTCTTACCATAGTTCTAGATGTTTTATGTAATTGCTGACACGCCTAAAATATGTTCCAACCGAGTCTAATCATCCTAGTATAGTTAGGGTCGAATCCACGAGGACGGAGGGTGGTTGTGTATCGATTAAGTCCTAATTTTAGTCTAATCAAATCAAGAATTAAAGTTTTGGTCTAAAATACTAACTATTTTCAACTCGGCCAAAAGGAAGGGTTACTAATTAATTACTAATGCCTAATTACTAATTAATTCATTCTCATGCAATTAAACAATAATTCCAAGTCTAATCTGCCAATTTCAATCTCAAGTCTCCCATGTTGATTAAAACGCAATAATTAGTAAAATAGATCGTCATCTATGTTTACCAATCGTTAAAACATTAGACAAGGTGATAAAGTAGCATGCTTTTCAAGGATAACCATTCGACAACCCCCCTAAACATAAAGTTTACAACTTTAACCACTTAACGTCACCCCTAGCTATAGAAACTACTCACACATGGCTAAACTAACACTAATCACAATTAATAGAACCCTAAACATGATACTAAACAAGAGAATTGAGTAAATATTCAAACTTGGAAGACAAATCTAATTAATTGACTAATAAACTTGAATTAACAATAATTAAAACAAGATAAATGACAATAAGTAAAAGGGAGAAATAATTGTTACCCAAATAAAAGTGACAAAAAGGAGGAGGTGGATGAAATAAGACTTGATTTGTATTAATAATGAAACTTGAGAATTGTTGTGCAAATCTTGAACAAATTGAAAGATGAAATGATGAAAGAAAAATAAGGCTAGAGAA
Organism: Spergularia marina; assembly: GCA_963680865.1. NCBI lineage: Eukaryota > Viridiplantae > Streptophyta > Magnoliopsida > Caryophyllales > Caryophyllaceae > Spergularia > Spergularia marina. The sequence continues at coordinate 14,407,555 of OY804559.1, forward strand.
ACCAAAGCTCAAACTAGGAGATAGAGAGTTTTTGGATCCCCTTTGAATTAGTCTAAACAATATCTAGAATAATAAAAAAGTGGCTACACCATTAGGCGTAGGTGAGTATATATAGTTGTGCAAAAGACAAAACGGAAAAACGTGTCAAATGGCGAAATTTGGGCTTCCACTCGGCCAGTCACTCGCCGAGTGGAGTCATCCGCTCGGCCGAGTGGATGTGCACTCGGCGGCTAGCTCTCGGGTGCCTATCCACTCGGCCGTCCGCTCGGCGAGCATATGGAAGAGCGGCCAAAAGCTGGCGTGCGCACTTTTGTTTGGAAAGCCATATCTCACTCATTGTTTGGTGAAATTGAACTTATAATATATATATCATTGGAAATCTAACGAGATAAACTTTCATCTCCAACTCAAATTATCTCAATATCTGCTCTAAAACTTGAGATATGACCGTTTGAAGTTACCCCCTTGCGCGAAGAGTCTTCAACTTATGTGTTTGCCCTCTCTTTGCTTCCAAACTTATATCATCATCCCTTAGTCTCGATTCCCGTGCCTAGGGTCCCGCTCTAAGACCTATCTCCGCCCTTTGACTCTCCAATGCCTCGGGTTCTGCTCCAACATTCTCCAGAGGTGCCCCTACAAAAGCCAAAACCACACCGCAGAACCCGATTCTCGTACAAAATAGAAAATGCACTAGAATATGCAAAATGACATTGAATTGAGCCAAGATAAACATATATATGAAAAGAGCGGGAAAACAACTATAACATCGTCAAAAAAAGGGAGACATGAGGGCAAGAATCACATGAAAAAGAGGACATATGAGTCATTTATCAAACTCCCCCACACTAAACTTTTACTCGTCACCGAGTAAGTCAAATCAAATGACAACGTAAAAAGGGGGAGACGGGCTCAATATCAAGACACAACTAGATACACACCACTTTTATTACAACAAAGAAACACATTTATATATACAAAGCTAGCCAAATAACCATTTTATTAATATAATAGCCGATTTGAGCTTTAGCGTGCTCCGCACCCCTTCAACTCCCACTCCGGGGTATCCTTGAGGAGGGACGCCCCTTGGGAGGCAAGGAGGGTCTTGCGAGAAAATTTGAAGTACAATCGTATCATTCAAGCACATAAACAAAAAGTAGATCGATTCCGAACAAAATAAGTCACTTCCCTCAAAAGTGACTACCGTCCTAGCCCAAATGGGAGCCTAGGAGGTTTTTCGGCTTCCCCTAAAGCAAAAGAAATGATACTAAAACTCAACTAAAAAGGCAACTATATACACTAGACAATCAACCAAATCCACTAAAGCATTGCACATAAGGGTTAACCCCCCTAACGCATTGACAAAGAGGCATGGAGGGAAGTGAGACAGTCCTCAAGAGTTCGTTTATTCTTATGGACCCCAAATCCCGACTCCTACAAGTGTAGGTGCTAAGGATCCTCCAAAATCGTGCTTGACAACTGAAAATTTTTGTGGAGAAAGAGATTGAAAATATGTATAGAATTTGTGGTTTATTCAATGAACATTTTTGTGAGGCTAAGGTGTCCCTAGCTCAAAACTAGATAACAAAGAAAATCAATTTTTGGGATTTTTACTTGCAAAACTTTTTTGATTTTTTTTTAATTTTGAAAATTGGAAATATTGGTTTCACTGTTATCGGGTTTTGACAAGTTTTATTGATGGTGAGAATTTCCCACTTTATTAGTGTGGCATTGTCACGGGTGGTAGTTATACCACTTTATTGAGGGATGGGGGCATATTTTTGGTGGCTCCACTTATACAAGTCTCGCCGATTTTCTTAATTGATGCAAGTTTTTTTTTGTGGCTCCACCCTTATCAGGTCTTGCCGATTCTCCTTGAAATTTCGTAATGAAATGGGATTTATTTCCAAATTGGCTTATTAAAGCCTCATTGGTGGCGGAGGTGTGCCAAGGTAGGGGCGGTCACACCTCCTTCTAGGTGTTTGTGGAAGAAAAACGCTATCAAGCACAACAATGTCACTTTGGGAGAGTAGTCACACAAGCATTCAACGCACAAAATTGGCAAAATCAAATTAATCGGAATAGTAGCCTCAAAATTAAAACATTAGAAGGGAAAAAACATTTATTCAGAATGCAATGGTGCAAGAAGCATTGTCTAAGTGGCATAATTTCCTAAAAAGTTGAAAACTAGAAACATTTCTAAATTGTTAGGGGGAGAGCAAAACAACTTACTATTTTTGGTTTTTTTTTGAATTTTTGAAAAAAATAAATAAATAAATAAATACAAGAAACAAAGAAAACAAAGCAAGTAAGTAAATATAAACAAGTGCATCATAATTTGGATTTAGGGATTTGGATTTAAAGGAGCATAAACAACATGCATCTAAATATGCAAATACTCAACTACGGAGAACAAACAAACAATCAAAGCCATAGATAACTACCACCGCATAGACTCAAATCATCAAACAAGATGCATTCATGATAAATGAAAACCAAGTCTAACATACCATCATATTACATAACCACGAGCTATCACATATATAGGCAAAGCAACAAGAAACACTAAACTCAAACTCCCCCCCCCCCCACACTTGAATCCGACATTGTCCTTAATGTTTAATAAATAAAAGGGAGTGAGTAAATGGATTACCTATGATTTCTCAAGGTGGATGCTCCATCTTACGTTATTCTCGTGGTTTATGGTGGTGAGAGGTGGCTTAAGTCATGTCGACCCCACCATTAACATACCCATCAAAGCACGTAACAACTTGTCGTAGGAGGAAGAGAAATCGTTTGATGAGACCCAAGACGATGCATATGACATGATTTTCGGTAGTATTTGATCTAAATAAGTGAAGCATGACTTAGATCTCTTGTGTAGCGCTTTATATTCAACGAAAATATGATCATCTTCATGGATATCCTTGTAATCTTGGTGGGGAATAGAAAAGTTTAAAGGGTTTGGATCAACGCAAATCTCACTCGAGTCCTTTTCTCTAGAACTCCCCAAAAGAACAAGTTTCTCTCTAGGACAAGATGTGATCTCAAGAGATTTTTCTTCACTCAAGAACTCCTTAATTTCCCTTTCTGAGACTTGCCCTCCGCCTTCATTCATAGGCTTCTTCATAGATTCATCAAATACAAGATCCTCACGACCAAACTCAAAAAGCGGATTATCATACAACGGGCAATCAATTTCATAAATGGGATTTTCATTGAATAATGCGCCTTGAGGTTCATCTACACCAAAGTTGCTCTCGTCATCAAGTTTCTCATCAACCATAGTCTCCACTATACTACAATCACCATTTTCCTCATCAACTAGCTCCTCCTCCTCATCTTTCTCATCATCATCGTCATCTTCAAAATCATTTGTGAGATGGTCATACCTTCCTTATAGATACACTTCAAAGTATTTAACTCATGATATTCTTTTAGTGAGTTGACCATCTCCTTGAATGTAGGTCGTTGGATCGAAGAAAAAATTCACCTCATCCTTGACATTATCTCTTATTCTATTAAGTGAAAATGAATAATGTGTGTCCATTGTAGCGATTCTATCCAACAACATCTCACATTCTTCTACCTCCAGCACCGCAAATGAGCCTCCCGCGCTTGCATTAACCAAATCAACATATTTTGCTTGTGTACCTTGATAAAATTGGGTAATCAACAACCATTTGGGAAGACCATGATGGGGGCAAGACCTTTGGAGGTCTTTGAAGCGTTCCCATGCGTTAGCAAAACTCTCATGTTCTTCTTGTGCAAATTGGAGGAGAGCGTTTCGTATTTTGGGGTTTTAGAAGGAGGAAAAATCTGTCTAGAAAAGCTTTTAATAGGTCATAAATTTTGTGGAAGGTGTTTGGAGGATGAGAGTGTAATCACTTCTAGGCTTTATCTTTAAGTGAGAAAGGGAATAAGATAAGTTGAATTGTTTCGTGTGATACCCCCTCACACTTGAAAGTTTTGCAATATAGACCAAAAGTTGAGAGGTGGTTATATGGACATTCGTGAATTGCACTCCCAAAAGCATCTTGTTGAATGAGGAGTATACGTTCGGGGTTAATTTGAAAATCGGTTGCTTCAATAATGTCATGGTTAATTGGAGGCTCGGTCGCCGAAATATTGGGAAGTATATGATCGACGAGCCTCATTAAAAAGTTTCACACCAACAAACAACCACAAACATAAAATGCAAGCACACTATTGCTAGTGCGCTTGGGAAGGGAATCAAATAACATTTGAAAGTAGAGTCATTCCCAATATTACGCACAAAACAAGTAACAAAGATTAGTCCTAAAACTAAACAAAAATCGATATCAATCACTAAACAACACCGTCCCCGGCAACGACCCGAAATCTGACAGGCCTAAAACATGTTCCAAACGAGTCTAATCATCCTAGTATAGCTAGGGTCGAATCCACGAGTACGAAGGGTGGTTGTCTATCGCTTAATTCCTAATTTTAGTCTAATCAAATCAAAAATTAAAGTTTTGGTCTAAACTACTAACTATTTTCTACTAATCAACAATTCAAACGCACAAACTAGTAACTAATTAAACTAAAACGCGGGTTTTGACAATAATTGACGAACGCTAGGGGTTAAAGTGGTTCACGAGTATACAATTGAGGTCTTTAGTTTAAGGGGTTGAATTGAGCCTAATCATTCACAGTAACAAGTTATCAAGGCCAAAAGGAAGGGTTACTAATTAATTACTAATACCTAATTACTAATTAATTCATTCTCATGCAATTAAACAATAATTCCAAGTCTAATTTGCCAATTACAATCTCAAGTCTCCCATGTTGATTAAAACGCAATAGTAAGTAAAATAGATCGCCATCTATGTTTACCAATCGTTAAAACATTAGACAAGGTGATAAAGTAGCATGCTTTTCAAGTAATAACCATTAGACAACCCGCCTAAACATAAAGTTTACAACTTTAACCCATTAACCTCACCCCTAGCTATAGAAACTACTCACACATGGCTAAACTAACACTAATCACAATTAATAGAACCCTAAACATGATACTAAACAAGAGAATTGAGTAAATATTCAAACTTGGAAGACAAATCTAATTAATTGACTAATAAACTTGAATTAACAATAATTAAAACAAGATAAATGACAATAAGTAAAAGGGAGAAATAATTGTTACCCAAATAAAAGTGACAAAAAGGAGGAGGTGGATGAAATAAGACTTGATTTGTATTAATAATGAAACTTGAGAATTGTTGTGCAAATCTTGAACAAATTGAAAGATGAAATGATGAAAGAAAAATAAGGCTAGAGAAACCAAAGCTCAAACTAGGAGATAGAGAGTTTTTGGATCCCCTTTGAATTAGTCTAAACAATATCTAGAATAATCAAAAAGTGGCTACACCATTAGGCGTAGGTGAGTATATATAGTTGTGCAAAAGACAAAACGGAAAAACGTGTCAAATGGCGAAATTTGGGCTTCCACTCGGCCAGTCACTCGCCGAGTGGAGTCATCCGCTCGGCCGAGTGGATGTGCACTCGGCGGCTAGCTCTCGGGTGCCTATCCACTCGGCCGTCCGCTCGGCGAGCATATGGAAGAGCGGCCAAAAGCTGGCGCGCGCACTTTTGTTTGGAAAGCCATATCTCACTCATTGTTTGGTGAAATTGAACTTATAATATATATATCATTGGAAATCTAACGAGATAAACTTTCATCTCCAACTCAAATTATCTCAATATCTGCTCTAAAACTTGAGATATGACCGTTTGAAGTTACCCCCTTGCGCGAAGAGTCTTCAACTTATGTGTTTGCCCTCTCTTTGCTTCCAAACTTATATCATCATCCCTTAGTCTCGATTCCCGTGCCTAGGGTCCCGCTCTAAGACCTATCTCCGCCCTTTGACTCTCCAATGCCTCGGATTCTACTCCAACATGCTCCATAGGTGCTTCTACAAAAGCCAAAACCACACCGCAGAACCCGATTCTCGTACAAAATAGAAAAAGCACTAGAATTTGCAAAATGACATTGAATTGAGCCAAGATAAACATATATATGAAAAGAGCGGGAAAACAACTATAAAATCATCAAAAGTAGGAGACAGGAGGGCAAGAATCCATGAAAAAGAGGACATATGAGTCATTTATCAATTGCCCAGAAAAATTAAAGGGTTGTAATTTGTAAACAATATTGTACTAATTTCATTCTATGTAGTTGAATACAATATAATATTATGAGTATTGGTTGACGGAGTCACAGATATGTAATTGTGCTACGATTTATTTTTTTTAATTTTTGTTGGGAGAATAGACGTGGGACATTTTTGAAGTCTGATGTCTGAAGTATCAATAGGCGTCCGAGTTTCTAGGAAATCAGACGTATTTGTGGTGAATACACATCAGTTTTCTGAAAAAAGTCTGATGTATAACAAACTAATTCACATCAGACTTAAAACTGACGTCTATCATATATATAATAGACGTCAGCCACATTAACGACCAGCTGTTAACTGAGGTCTATCCACTTAAAAGTCTGATGTCTAGTCGCGTTTTTGTAGTAGTGTCCGGATAGGAGGTGCTTGTCTTCTTCTATGGTCCTCAAAATGTACCCACAAAAAAAACTGTCGGAGTATGAGATGCAATTCGTGGAGGAGTTACGGGGGCTTGAAGAGAGGGGTCGGTCGAATCTCGAGAGTGCGAAGACAATTTTGCGCATTTTAATTTGGTGATTTATTGAGCTTTTTACATATTATGCAATTAATTGTCTAATTGGTTTTTATATGGTTGGATTTAATTGGCTTAAAGTCGTTTAACTTTGCATTGAAAATATTTGGTTTAATTCTAGCTTGATAAATATGTTTGGGTTTAATTGAATAGATTGACAATATTTGGTTTCTATTGGTTTGATTTGGGACGAATTGGGATATAGTGGGATGAATTAAGACAATTGGATATGTGAAGGGCAAATGAATGTATTTCGCTAGATTTTGGATTAATAGAACAAACTCATTAACATTCTCAAATTGGTCATATTACGACAATGGTGTGTTTGGAAAAATTAGGCATGTTTTCTTGATAATTCTTTGCATAATTAAGCATTCTTAAGTGAGATCAGTTTAGGTACGTCTTCGATTATTTTGACTATGGATCGGTATAATTGCAATACATAGACTAAGTTTGAATATAGTTGTATAAATTTGGCTATGTTTCGGTCTATTTTGTTTAAATTTGGTTGCGTTTAGAAATTATTCGATTATTTTGACTATGGGTTGATATAATTGCAAAAATTGGCTATGTTTTGGTTTAATTGGTTTAAAAATGGCTAAGTTTGGGCTCTGAATTGGATTTAGATTGGCTTGCTAGCTTGGGTATGTAGAGTGACATAATGATTTGTTGTGCCTCAACTTATGGGGTTATTATGTACTCCCTCCGATCCAGATTAAACTTCCCATCTTCTTTTTTAGGGTCTCGACTTTGTCTTTCCCATTTCCAAACTATTACGATTTTTGTCGACTTTGTTTGATTGTATGCTAAATTCTTAGTTTTTTTGCTAAAGCTATTGTTGTCTTGTGTGCTCTTGATGCTATTTTTGCTGCCTTTTTTTTTATTCCGTAACAATTGTTTTTGCATGGCTCATTCTGGCCTTTCAACATCTTTTGCTAACTTTTGTGCTTCCCTTTTGACATCTTTTGCTTCATTTTCTACATCTTCTGCTGCCTATTCTGCATCTCTTGCTGCTTTAACTGTTATTGATGCCACTACAGCTTCTTGTTTGCCTCAATTGACTGCCTTTTGGTGCTCAACTTCTTCAAGTGAATCCATGTACAATGATCGTGGTAGTCTGATTTTGTTCAGTAGTTTTCCTAGGTTATCTGACACGTAGATTGTCGTTAAATCTAGTCAAATTACCACAAAACAAACTAAGGTAGATAGAGTAAGTGAGTTATCGAACACGAAGAAGAGATGGAAGTCTAATAGGTGAATTCTATGCGGAAAATAAATAAACAAAAGAAATAAACAATAAAAGGGGGGGGGGGTTGATTTGAAAGTTGATTAAAGGAGAAATTAACGATTTATCAAATTAACCAAAACGACCCTCGGTGATAATCTATTCAAACACCCTAATATAATAATTATTACATCTCTCTAATGATGCCAATCATAGATAATCTCGGTTTTTACCAATTAATCCTCTTTTGTGGGGAATTTGAGCAACCGCTACCAAATTCCCCTCCTTTAAGTCCTAAATTGCCTAGTGACCAATCAAACAATTCAAAACCAAAGGCATGAAGAACATGGATTAATAAAAGATTAACAACAACCCAAATTGGTATCTAATTAGCCACAACCGCAACACTAATCAAATCTAATCTATTAGTTGCCTAATTAATTCCCCAATCACAAGTTAGTCATAACCATACACTAAACATGTGAAAGTTGCTTCCTTTAGGGTCAATAATCAATAACCATCAATTAAAAACCAAGCATATGAAGTACCCAATTCAATCTAATTAACCAATTAGATAAAACAAGGATAAATCAAGCAATTGAAGAACAATGAATTAATTACTATGAAATTAAAGGCAAAATAGAGAGAAGAAAATCTTACTAATACATAGGATGAGAGAATTTGATTACACCAAGAGTTTAGAAGGTGATTAGCCTTCCATACTAATTATTACAATAATGTTTGAGAACAAATTCATAATGAAAATACTAATTCTCCATGAGTTTCTCTCTCTAAAATGAAACTAGATGCAAAAATAATATGAAAGGTGATAAGGTGATAATTCCTAGGGAGGGGTTACATGCCCCTTTTATTAAAGAAAAGTCCAAAAGAAACTACAAGACAAAAGCAAAAGAATCCAATACAAAAGCAACCGTCAAAAAGTCAAACGAAACTTCCCGGAAATTGTCTTCCTCGGACCGAGACTCAAACTCCTCGGGCCGAGACGAAGCTCTCCTCGGACCGAGACAAAATCTCCTCGGTCCGAGGCGTGTATTCCTCAAATCGCCCCCCTGACGGCTTTTCTCGGTCCGAGAAACCATTTTCTCGGTCCGAGACGACTCTTCTCGGCCCGAGACGGAAATTCTCGGTCCGAGAAACTGGTGCGCAGCGCGATTTTAAAACGCGCATAACTTTCACCTCCGGACTTTATTTTGAGCTCATAATATATCATCGGAAAGCTAAGATCATGAAATTTCTTCTCCAATTGGAACTTCTATAAAATATTATCTGGACAAAAAGTTATGATCAAATGAAGTCGGAGGTGATGGTGTGTGGTTCTCTAAAATCATCCGACGCTCACCAAAAAGGGTCTTGAGCCACAAAATTCCTATAAAACCATCAATTAAACTCCAAATATATTACTTATGATGTGGTTCACGAGTCACGCTAAGAACAAGCCCAAACACCCCTAAAAGCATCTAAATTCCCCTCATTAGCACACACTCTTTACCGCACATCATTATCTAACTTTTTCTTGCCCATATGAGGTAGGTTATAGTTGTAGTTCCCCTTTGCAATGAGTGTTTCCTTCATGCAGTTCATTAGACTAAGGAACACCACCTACTTTAAAGTTTTCACTTTAATAGCACCATAGGCCTTAATCACTGCATCTACTAGTTGTGTAACAATTTTTGCTTGTCTCTTGTGTTGAAGTGTTTGTATAACTTTGAAGTCCAAATTTCATGTTTGGACTGTCTGGGGGCTGGTTGACTAAAGTAATATCCCATTCTCCTTCCTCCTTTGCTGCTCTAAATTCAGGATTATCCCATTCTCCTTCCTCCCTATGTGAGGTCTTGCATTGTCTTGTCTGATGATTCTTTTCTTCCTCAATCCCTCTGAGCATTTACTCTGATCTTGATTGCTGGTAGAATTTTATTTATCATACAAGCTTTGGTGACTTGCGTATTGATGGATATTATTGGTTTCACCTCACTAGTACCTTTGGGTCTGTTAACACTAAATTTTTGTGCTGGTACTTGAACCGTGAAGAATCATGTGCCTAATTTTCCATCAAAAATAACATGTTATAGGAGCCATAATATGCAATGTTATCTACTACATTTGGTTCATGAGGAACAAATGTAGATTTGACCAATGTATATGGATCCCTGAAGTCTTGATCAAGAAGGTGATTGATGAGATTCGTATTAGATTAAGACACATCTTGAAGGATCTAAAAGCGAAGGACAATGCGTGGCTAGCAAAACTTAAACTTATGTAATGTCCAAAATTGTATAAGCTAATGTTGGCTTAGAGAAGAGTTGTCATGTAATTGTTGATTTAGAGGTTTTACCTCTAAATGTCCTTGTATGTTTTGTTTATTAATAAAGCTTACCTTTCAACAAAAAAATCGGCATGAGAGATGAGCAGTGGATTTGGACGAGCTCATAGGAGAGGGAGTGAAAGTAGTTCAAATAATGTTGATGAATCAAAATGAATGTGGGTGACAGATGGGGGTGGAGGTGGGTTGGATTGTAAAGTTTGATTTGAGTGGGAATACCGATGAGTTTGGTCAATTAATATATGGGGGAAATGTTAGGGTTAATTGTATTTATAATTAGGCTTATAAGATTAAATGGTCAATTAAGTAAGTGTTATGGGGAATGGGTTAGTAAGTATACGTATAAATAGAAATTCAAGTGGATTAATTTGTCTCAAAATAGAAACGTAAACAATTGACTGAAATTGGCGAAAAAGAAATACGTAAACAATTGACTGAAACTGAGGGAGTACTTGATAATAAGTTTTGATTGAGTTTCTTCAAAGCTCTGAAACTTTAGAGACAATGATTTCACAATTAAGGCAATGGAAAGGGTTTGAGCTAGATGTACAAAGAGGGAATGAAAATATGAGACACACAAGATTCTTAGAACTCATCGTGATTTTTAAGGTGACAAGGTGATGGTGTCAATGATAAAATTAATGGTTAACACTTATTTCAGCTAAAGTTTACAACAACTTATGACTTGAGAAACTATCATGAATGACCTAGAGATAAATTCTTAGGATCCTAAATTCAACGAAACGAGCATAGAGTTCTAAGTGGTGTTACGCCCAACAAACGAGGATCCAATTTATGAGACCGAATTAAGATTTTGACGAAGGGTTCTTGCTAAGGTGCACTGTTAGTGATGATCAGTGATTATAAGAGATCAAATGCGGGTTAAAGGTTTGAAAGGTCTATGGTAAGCTTGCTAAGACATTAACGAGAATGATGCTTTACATGGTTCATAGATTGACGTGCGAAACCAATTCACTTGTGAAAGTAAAGGGTATATGAAATAAGGAAAACGTTTGGCAGCTGCATATAGACACGCGGTCATAAGACATTGCAAGTTTCCCGAGTTTCTAGATGCAAGTTGTTGGATAATCTTAACACTCATTGGTATGACGGAGAACTTGGGTACTTGATTCATGAATGTACAAAATGTGTGTTGAAACGTGCTAGTAATAACATAAGTAAATAATATTTTATTCAGATTTTTTATTTTCCTATATTAACTTATAGATAGAGTATCTAATATTTATATAATTAAGAAATATAAAAACAAGTATATGTTTGGCTTAAAACTTTTTGGGTAGAATTAGGTTAAATAATCACTATTTTATTGTATAATTGTAGCCCTCATTCATGAGTTTTCCTCCAACGTCCAACCCCATGGCTCCTGCCCTATGCTTTCCCCCTCCCCTCGTTTGATTCAAGATTGCCACTCTCCCTCCCTCCCCACCATGACTGATTCAACAAGTTAATTGCCCATTTTTAGGACTTGTTTGCTTTATTCGTCGAGCACTTCTTAAAATCTTTAGTTTCCCAAATTTAAATTTCGGATCTTTTTACATCGAAATCGGGTATTTCCTATCATCACCATTATCTGTTATCTTGAAGATTTAGCCATGTATACCAGTTCTACCCGATCATATAGTTTCGAGCCTTGTTTTACAATCGTCGTCTCTTCCATAACCAATTGTCACTGTTGGTGATACAAATTTATTTGCCTATTTATTCTTTTGGTTTACACAAATTACTTTGGCAATTAAGAAACTTGACAAGTTATTTGATTTGAACCACTAAAAAGTGTAGCAAGAACTTAAACATATACATGGCAGCTATGGGCAGGGGAATCAAATGATGAACGATGGCGAAATTGTATCTTGATTAATTAGAGCTAATTCTAATTTGTATAGGGGTCTAATTTAAGTAGCACCAAACATGTCCTTAGTTTAATGATTTTCTATAACATAAATATTGGATGTTATATTTATAAAATAATAGAAGAAAATAAAAAACTCAATTAAAATATAATTTCATTATGCTGATCACCACATGCGGTAATGACCATAAAATCTTCGCGTAAACTTATGCTATTTTATTACTTTTATTTATTTCTCAAGGATTGTGTTTTTATCCAAATTCGGGGGTCAAAAAGTTTTATAAAACGTTCTTGATGGGAAAAAAATTGTGAATGAAAGATCACAATGGATTGAATTGGGTTCTGCACGTTTTGAAGTTTTGAGGTGAGGCACTAATGTTGTTGTTCGCCTCATGTGAACAAGACTTTCTTCAAGTTGTTTCTAGCTCCCTGATATATCAAACAAAAGGAATCCAACCACCTACCCAAACGGTAGTACTAGATCAAAGCAGTGACGCCTTTTGCTTAGGCTATTCTGAAAAAAAAAACTAAAAAAAAAAAAAAAAAAAAAAAAAAAAAAAAGTTAACGAAACTATACGAGTCTGTATGCACTAGCTGTTGTGGATGTGCGACTGCTGTTGGTGATTCATGTAACATGTTATATGCAAGTGAATCCCTCGTTTCTCATACCGCAAAGTCTGGATGCAAATGCAAAGTTGACATAAGCCAAGGTAATCATTCAGAAGAGAATTCCCTGAGGTACAGGTATACAATATAGATGCAAATGTGACTTAGCCAGACTAGAAGCAGTTGTGGTTTTATAAATCCAAAAATTCAACGACTGCCCATAAAGAAAGTAGCAATCATTTACACAGCCTCAAAAAGGTGAAATTACATCGTAAAACAAACCGAAATGGGAAAGTATAAGATAGATTCCAAGGTGAAACATCAAACGTACACCATCCAGGAAGCAACTTCGATCATCGCATTATATATCAGCATCAGCAGAAACGAAACCTCGCAAACTCAGGAGCAGCCATGCAAACCAAGTTGAACATCCTGCACCGACATCAATATCTATAGAATCAGTTATTATAAACAGCAATTTAAACAACAATAACTAAATAATAATATTCCTTGTGAATATTCCAAATCAAAACTAGAATTGACAAGACTTGAATTTGGCAGCTCCAAGGACACAGCTCATACATACACGTACATCAGCAAAACTTGCTAAACTTTAGATTGATGTATTCAACACCAAACAGAAATAAAACTTGCTCATCACAATCACTTTTGACATCATCAGTTACATACATCACAAAAATATGATGTACAAAACAAAAACAAAATAAGGGCTTGTTCTGACTCTTTGAATCTTAATTTCAAGTACTTCAAACTAACAAAAAGTTGATATCAAAAGAGGCCTAAACAAATGCATAATCTTAACTTACCTAACCAATGATGCAAAGCTGATCCCATCTAACGCCTCCTTCGGACATCATCAGACTGGTGCCTCCGAGAAGACACTTTGTCGTCGGACCTTCTGCCACCATGCTCTTCCTCCTTCATATCCCTAGATTTTCCGTCAAGCCCATCTTTTTCCTCTCTGTCATTTCTACTCTTTTGCTCGTGGCCTTTTTTTTCTTGGTTTCTAATTTCATGCTCACCGTCCTCTCTTCTCTCTCGCTTCCTGTATCTCTCATCATCTACATCTTGCCTTACCCGTTTTCTGCTAAAATGTTCATCTTCATCTTCTCTCTCCGACTTCTTAACTTGCCTACTATATCCCTCTCTTCTTGCCCCCATTCTCTCCTCCGGCTCATCTACCTCCTGCCTTTCCCCTCTCCTACCAACATCCTTGAGTTCCTCCTTCCTTCTACCTCCTTGCTCTTCTTCGACACTCTTTTTCATCCTACTTCTATCCTTGTATTCTTCTCGCCTTGATGGCTTCGCATCTCCGTCTCTTATTTCCCTAGTTCTGCCTCCGAGCTCTTCTTCCCCTCTCTTTTCCCTCCTCCTACCTCCATCTTTGTCTTCCTCCCTCCTTTCTCGCTTTACCTCTCTTTGCTCATTTTCCTCTCTTCTTTCGCGCTTTCTGGTCCTGTACTCATCCTCCTCTCTACTCTCCATCTTTTTAATCTGATCATCATCCCTTTCCGACTTTCTCCGGTGCGATTTAATGTCCTCTCTTCTTTCAGGCTTTCCCCTCTCATGCTCATCTTCTTCCTTCTTGTCGTGCCTTCTGTGTTCACGAGCATCACCCTCCATACCCTTCTTTTTGTTATGCTCAATTTCAACTCTATCATGCTTCCTCCTTTCATCTCCCTTGTCATCTTTTGTTGTCTTTTCTTCTTTGCCCTTTCCGTAATTTCTTTGATCTTCGATATCTTTCACATGTTCACTCCGGTTTTTGTGAATATCAGAATCATCATCTCCAGAGTCATATCTCCCTCTTCTAGGAATCTGCTTCTTTTCGTCTTCATGATCCGAATCAAACTCATCACTATCATACCTAGCCCTCTGGGATCTCTCAAGTGCTACTTTCTCATACTTTGTTTCCCTACCGGAATCAGACCGACCATCGATATGCGACCTACTAGTGCATTTATGATACCTATCCTCGTGTTTCCTACCATAATCATCTCTATGCAAGTCTTTTGGTTTGCCTGTGTAGCTATCAGTCTCCAGCTCTTTGTTTGGTGGGCTTATCTTCCGTGCATCAGTTTCAAGCTCATTATCACTATCAGAATCATGTCGACCTTTTGCTAATTGCTGCTTGTATTTCCTTACTATATGACCCGAAGACTCGCTGCTATCAGACTCGCTGCCTGAATCATACCTTTTGGGTGCTCTAGAAACCTGTTTTTTGGGTGCTCTAGAATCTCTTTCAGCCTCCTTAACACGGCCTCTGTAAGGTTCATCACTTTCAGAATCAGAGTCAGAACTACTATCAGAAACAACTTTCTTAGATTTCTTGGTATGCTTCTGTTTTCTCTTTTTTTCTCTGTCAGAATCTGAATCTGAATCTGAACCAGAAGATTCAGCGTCACGCCGTCCTTTCCTTTTGACTTCCTGTTTCCTCTTACCCCTTGGATGCTCAGTTTTAACTTCATCTTGATGATGCTCATCAATCTTCATGTCCTCATCCCCAGACAAAAATTCACCTTCTTCACGTTCCTCAGCTAACTCACTCGATTTGTTCTGATTAATCCCAAGAGCATCTCTGAGTCTTTCCATTTGTTTCTCCTTCCTAGCTGCGATTTGATGTGTTTGTGTCTCAGACACCCTAAAAGCAACAAAAAAAACGTAAGTCAAGTTCCGAAGAACAAATTTGCAAATTAACAACACTAGGCAGTCAACAGCCATACAAATCAAGTTCCCTGTTTAGATGGACAAATTGTTTAAACAGTAGGTATGAGTCCTCTGATTTATTTAATCAACTAGAAAGTTGCCAGATTACAAACATACAAATCAAGTTCCCTGTTTAGATGGACAAATTGTTTAAACAGTAGGTATGAGTCCTCTGATTTATTAATCAACTAGAAAGTTGCCAGACTACACACAGCAAGGGTAGGTTACGTTAGAAAAAGATGACACCCTTGTAAGTTAAAATGACATCAGCTCTAGCCATCAGTGGTAGACTGGATATATAGGGGCAATGCAGGTGAGGGATTTCATGCACATATAAGGACAATGTAGGTGAGGGAATTGAGAGTGCTGATAATACACTGGTGGACTACCGAGCAACAAGCTCATCCTTAGTTTATCCCCAGTGGCTGCCAAACTGTGATACGTAACTGGATCGCAATTTAATGGAGGTCCAATAAGCTGCCAGGGTGAAGTTTGAAGTTTGATACCTTATTCAAGGAGTATGAGAGTAGATAAAACATCTGGCAAGACTGGAATCTTTAGGTGTACTACCATAACTACGTATCAACAGCAAACAAATCAAAGTCAAGGGAGATACATAATGGAGGTCGCGTCATCGAATCAATAGTTTAAAGTCTTAAAAGTTTCTCGCAAATGCATTAGATATCATAAAATACAAAAAAAAAAAAAATTGATGCAGGTAAGAAGACACTAAAATATACTAGTATGTTTATGACATGCTTTGTCCACATATAAGGAGGATGAATATGTCCTAAAGGGCACTCTAATGTCTTTATAGGAGTAACAAACACCAGAGAACTATTGGAGTCTCTTGAAGAAGCAGGAACAGTTGCTACAGCTGCAGGAAAAAAAAAAACCCTGTAACATGACAAAATCCTAAATCACATAAGCCTGCCTAGAGGAGACATATGAAATGGGTCATTCTCTCAACACCAGGCAAAAGGAACACATGAATACAAGATTTGTATGTCACAAAATCAGAGTGGGTACAAATCCTGCATTGGAACTTGTTAAAACTAAGCATAAATGATAGAAATGGGGTTGAGCAAAACAACTGAACTCCCAAGAGGAAATGAATTACTCAGCTACGGAATATGGATACTTCATACACTTATAATGATAAGGATATCTATTTTATTCAATGGATTTCTATGCAAGTATGCATGTTGGCATTCCGTGCTATCAATATTTTAATACAGCAATTTTATTGAGCTTAGTTTGAGCCATTCAGCTTGCAATTACAAAGTGATGCACAACACAAAAAGGATTCTATATTAGATTCCATGGCCAAACATGCTTTAGTCTGCATACACACTTTATGCTGAGACTGTTTTTTGAATGTCAGCCCTCAGCTCTATGATGCAAGAATTTAAATTTGTTGCAAACACTATCAAATGGAAGATAAGCTGCATGTATCAACAGACAAGGGAGATTTAAATTTTGGAGCAAGAGAAGTTTTACTAACAACCCAACAAAATATATGGGACAACAAGCACTTAAATAAAAGTTAAAGATCACAATGAAATGACTCTGCATTAATTTTTTTTCAGAGTCCACATATATGGCATCAATCATTATTCAGATATCGCACCAACAGTCAACTCCGAGGGAGAAACAGTGTCTAACACAATGAATCTGTCTACTTCATCCCTTCAGAACTTGAAGCCCTACGGTGGTAATGCATATCAAATTCACAACAAATTCATGTTCGAGTTCAAAGCACTGTCTAACAAATACGAGTTCCCTGTTCCAGTTCTAACGAATGTCCATTCATAATTTCATATCAAGTAACCGTCTAAGTTTGAGTCACTGACCTAACATCGCAATTCATCACAATCTTTGCAACATTATTTAAGTACTACTTTGCAATCCATCCAACAATTAAACCACATCCAAATATCCAAAATAACAACCACAAGAACAACAAAAGGTTAAAAAGAGGGAAAGCAAGGACCTACTTATTATCTGATGAAACAATGGCACCAGGACCGTCATCAGAAGCAGCAGAAACAGCAGCAGCCTCAGCTTCGAGCTTAGCACGATGCTGCTTAAGCTTGGAAGCAATCTGATCATCAGTAAAACCTTGTTCACTAAGCTCATCCTCGAGTTCAACGAGCTTAACCTCGATCTGCCTCTTACGATCATGCTCCAATATCCCAACATTCGCCTTCTTACTAAAACCAGCCATACCCTGATCAGGGCCATACCCTTTATTGAAATCACTCCCATGTTTCGACGTTTTCGGTCTCACGAAAAACTTATTGGTCTGCACATAACCATTCGTCCCCGAACCCCTAGCGGTCTGTAACCCTATCCCGTTATACATCTTCGGAACTTTCTCGTAGATTAGTGGGGCCCTGTGCAAATCCCGATTATTAAATTGAAATTTCTTGGAATTTTGGCAAAATTACTAATACAAAGTGCTAAGTTTCTATCTAATTCTTCAATTGTTTCCTCAGATTTGTGATATAGAATTCGTCAATTTTGTATCTTATTCATCAATTAACCCAGCAACTGTTTTTACGATCCCCCTAAATTAATATAAAATAAATTGAACTAATAGAAAAGGGGATTAGGAATTACCTGAGCAGATGCTAGATTGATTTGGGCGGAAAATTCACGATAGATTTGGGGGCAGAGTTGCGCAAAATCAATTCGGAGGAGATCGTCGCGGTTGTGTTGGAGTGAAGCTTAAGCTGTCGATAACAAGAACAAAGGCTCATCTATGTTGCCGGTTTAATTTTTAGGATTTTAGGGTTACTCTCAATTAACTTTTTTTCCTTTTTTTATATTTGGTCCTTATCTAAACTTATTTCGTGTAACAGGACCTTCGGGCACTTACGAGTTACGATCCAAGGTCTAAATGGGATATGAGGTTTGTCAATCATTATTTTTTTTTTTTTTTTTTTTTTTTTTTCAAAGAGGTAAGGATACACGGTGAGCGATTAGGTCCCCTACTATTCAGGGTGGCACCCAATGCGAGAGTACAACAATAATCCTACAACTACAAAACGATACTATACTACTATATTATACTATACCATATACAAAACAATCATATAGTACTAAAACGGCCGAGCTAAGTCCAGTGTGTCGAGTTGCCTAGCAACGAAGAGAGTGGACCCAGGTGAAAAGGTAAGAAACCAGACTCCACACCCCTCACGGCTAAGATCCAACACACAAGGGAGGAAGCCAAGCCCAAACATCAGCAGCCGCTTCCGCACAAGAAAAACAAACATGTGACCAAGAAACTCTACACATGCCGTCTTTCCTCCCACACAAGCAAGGGCTGAAATTAAAACAACAACACACATCACACCACCAAGCACCGAACCGTCAGAAGGACGACATGCAATGATGCCAAGCACCAAACTGCCAGAAGGACGACATGCAATGATGCAAATTTACCCAAACCAAAATAGCATGCATCACCAGAAAATTGCAATTCAAGGGTTGGGTGTACCAAGTATCAACGCAGAAATCAAAAGTAGTGGACATAACAAATAACGAAAGAAATCAACAACCAAGAAATCAACCCAGATGTGAACTTGGTACCACGACCAGCAAGGCAGCAACACTCTCATGCCGCCGTGCATATAAGAAAGACAAGGACATAATAAAAAAAAATCAAAAGCAATAAATAAGTAATTAGAAGGATCAATCAATCAATTCAAGAACTGTAATTTCTCAGATTGAAAATAAGCAAAAGCCAAAAAACGGCAAGTGAAGAAAATTACCAAAAATCAAATAAATGATCAACCAATCAAACCAAAGGACTAAAATCCTCCGATTTAAGGTAGTCAAAGGCAATTAGAATTGCAATTCAAGGGCTGAGCCCATGCCACACAACATAGTTGTGATGCATAAGAATATCAAAAGCCAACGCGAAGATGGAAAGTAAACGAAATTGTCACAAGCCCCAAAAGAGCAAGCCGAGCAGTTCCTATGCCCTGATTCGACCGTGAACCCAATCAGAGAAAGGAGCAAGAAATCGAAAGGGGTAGCAAGGAAGGAGTTAATTAAAGATTAATCACTATGAAATGAAAGAGAAGAACGGAGAAGAGGCAGTGAAGAACGAGAAATTTTTTGGGAATTTTCATGGGAAAAATTCTAGAGAGAAGGGAGAGCCTCTAGGGGCTCTCTACAATTGATTGAATATCTATATTTCTTTTGGTTTGTCAATCATTGTTGTCATGTCTAAGGGTGAGCAAAAAAAGCGTGTACCCGGACCTGGACCCGCTTAGGACCCGCGGGTTCGGACCCCAACAGGTACGGGTACGGGTCCGGATAGTAAAAATTTTGGCCTGCTACCCGCCGAGTACCCGCTGAACCAACGGGTCTAACGGGTAAAAGTGGGTACCCGTAATTGCTCATGTACAAAATTTTTTTTTAAAAACCCTAAAATTTAAACCTAGCCATTGACGTACAGAGAGCTTTCTCGCTATGCTGGGAGAGGACGGGGACGCGGCAGACCACCAAAAAACTGACTGGAGAAGGACACTGATTGCAACCATACAAAATTTATTGGGGATGATGAAGAATCGGAGTCACAAACACAAACCTAACTGGAAATGGGTTAGCCTCGTCCACTGGTGTTTGAAGAGATCTTAACATTGCAATTCGAGATTCAGGTATCAAGCTAAACCCAAAAAATCATACTAATGCTAATGAAAGTAGTGTAGAGATGAATCATTCTGAGAAAATAATCAATCAGGAGGTTGATACTATACAAAACCCTGTCTCTGAGAAAATTGATAGTGGAATGAAAACAAAGGAAATGCTGGCAAATCCAGGCACCAAAAGCTGGAGAAATGCAGTGGGGAAAAAACCAAATGTGGGGATGAGTCTATTCTATGATGAGGATAGTGCAAAATATGAGGAGATTACAATTCAGGAGATGGATATAACGCAGGAATTGGAGTATTGGAAATACAACCTGGTAGGAAACGTGCTTGGTGCTAAACCAAAGCTCAAAGATGTAAGGGATTATGTGGAGACTAATTGGAAGGATATAGTTGTACCAGAGGTGCTATATTACAAAAGGGGATGGTTTAGTTTCATATTTCAGAAGGGGGAAGACATGAATGAAGATCTAAAAGGAGGGCAATGGAAGATGGGTGGGAATGCTTTAATCCTGAAACAATTAACCCCCAAATTCTCTCAGAAGCTTGATCAGATTTCTACAATTCCTGTCTGGGTTATTCTCCCTGATCTTGAGCCTTGGCTATGGTCACCTATAGCACTAAGCAAGATTGCAAGTAAGATAGGAACCCCTCTATTTGCTAATCATACAACAACTGTCAAAGAGAGACTCACCTTTGCGAGAGTTATGATTGAAGTTGATGTCTCAAAAGAGCTACCGAATGATGTAATGGTTAATACCCCATTTGGAGAAATCTGTCAAAAATTTAAATATGAGTGGGTGTCCTACTATCGTTCGGGTTGCAAGAAGATGGGGCATGAAATAAGAACATGTAAGCTGAAGAAGAAGGATAAGGGGAAGGAGAAGCAAGTGTACCAACCTGTAAAGGCAAAAGAAAATGAACAGGAGGGCAATCCTGAGACAAGAGAGGAACAAAATGGAAGTATTTGAGGTGAAAGAGACTGAAAAGGAGCCACACGATGCTCAACAGGCAACACAAACTGGAAATGAAGTGGATGATTTGGGTTTTATAACAATCAGGAGGAAAAGCAAAGTAAGGAGCAGAACTGAAAATGTGGAAGGGCAAATGAATACACCAATGACACAAAACAAGTTCTACACTCTTGAAACAAGAGGACTGAAGAAAATAGATATAGCACGGGAAAATGAGCAAATCTTTCCAGATAAGGTGGATATTTTAGGGGAAGAAGAGCCTTCGGGCACCCCACATACCCCATGATCATTGCAACATGGAACATCAGGGGGCTAAATGAAGCCCTCAAACAAATTGAGGTGAGGGTTCTCATTTTGAAAATATAAGGTGGATATTATTGGTATATATATTGGAAACCAGAGTACAGGAGAAAAGAGCAGAGAGGCTTATTAATGGTAGATTTGCAGTGGCTAATAACTATGCAAATCATGCAAATGGGAGGATTTGGATATTATGATCAGCAGCAAGTTCAGGTGAATATATTAGGCACTCATGCCCAGTATATTCACTGTAAAATTCTTCATTTAAGAACAAATGAGGAGTGTTTTGCTACTTTTGCATATAGGAGTAATGATGCTAAGGATAGAAAAGAGCTTTGGCAGGAGCAGGTAAATCTGTCAGGAGGAGTAAATAGTTGGATAGTATTGGGTGATTTTAATGTAGTTAGAAATCCAAGTGAGAAGCAAAGTTCATCTCAAGCAAATACTTCAGACATGGATGATTTCAATAATTGTCTAAGCAAATGCTGTCTAGATGATTTGAAGTACCATGGATGTACATATACACGGACAAACAAGTAAGATGGAGATCGCAGAAACTGGTCCAAACTTGACAGGGTCCTGATAAATTCTTCTGGAATCATTAATTATCCAAATGCATTCACAGATATTCCCACAGCAGGGGTCTCAGATCATTCTCCTTTAATAATCAAGTTACTTCAGGAGAATAAGGTCAAGAAGCAATTCAAATATCTAAATTGTTGGGGGAAGCACAAGGATTTTAAGGGCATAGTGGGTGAAGTCTGGGTCAAGACTTGCAAGGGGAACCCACTTTACAGGTTGTTTCAAAAGCTGAAGCTTGTGAAGCATGGCTTAAAACAGATGCATAAGGAGCATTTCTCTGATCTGCCAGGCAGAGTAAAGGAAGCTAAAAGTAAACTTGAAGAATGTCAAAAGAATATACATCAAAAGTTGAGGGATAAAGACCCGCAGGAAGAAGAAAAAAGCCTGAAAGAGAGATATTGCAAATTAAAAGAAGCTAAGTTGAGTATGCTAGCTCAAAGAGCCAAAGAGCAGCATATAAAACAGGTTGATTGCTCTTCAAGGTATTTCTTTGCAAAAATAGCTGAGAGAAGGAATCAAAGAGTAGTTGGAAAAATTATGGATCATAAGGGGAAGGAATGCACAGGACAGAAAGAGATAGCAGAGGCTTTCATACATTATTATAGAGAGCTTCTGGGGAAATGAAGTCATACGGATCATTGTAACAGTAAAAGAGGTCCAGTTGTGGAGGAGAATAATTACTCTATGCTGAATGCTGATATAAGTGATGAGGAGATTGAAAAAGCACTGTGGAGCATAAACATGAACAAGAGCCCTCGGCAGGACGGATTCACCATAGGATTTTTCAAGAATGCATGGGATATTGTCAAGAAGGATGTGTTTAGAGCAGTGAGATACTTTTTCAACACTAGTAATATGATAAGACAGGCAAATAGCACAATTATTACCCCCATTCCAAAAAAGAAGAATGCAAATGCAGTCATGGATTTTAGACCAATCTCTTGCTGCACTACGATCTACAAGGTGATTAGCAAAATATTGGCTAATAGATTACAACAAATTCTGCCAGATATAATAGGAGAGGAGCACGCTGCTTTTGTCAAAGGAAGAAATCTATTTGACAACACAATGATCTTTCAAGTTCTGAGAAAGGGATATGGGCAACATAATGTCTCACCTAGGTGCTTGATAAAGGTGGACATAAAGAAAGCTTTTGACTCAGTTAGCTGAGATTTCATAGCTAGCATCCTCAAAGATCAAAATTTCCCTGATAAATTCTGAAATTGGATTCTGAAATGCATCACCTCAACTTGGTTTTCAATAAAGATCAATGGCAATGTGGAAGGTTTCTTTGAAGGAAACTGTGGGTTGAGGCAAGGGGGTCCATTATCTCCTTACATTTTTGTGCTAAGCATGGAGATCTTATTAAGATCTCTTAGAGAAATGCCAAGAGTGAAGAATTTTAGCTATCACCCCAAATGCTCGAGAATCAGTTTAACTCATCTGATTTTTGCGGACGATTTGATGTTTTCACGAGAGGAGATGTCCCCTCAGTGAATCGGGCCTGTAGGCAAATGCAACAAAAACATATGTTTACTTTGGTGGCATTTAATCGGAGATAAAAGAGCAAATTTTGGAGACATCAGGATTCATTGAAGGCTCTTTCCCCTTTCGATACCTAGCATTCCACTTAACTCAGCGAGATTAAGCTCTGATATGTATGGACAACTACTTTAGAAGATCTAAAAGGCAGTGCATCACTGGTCAGGGCAGCTCTTGGCCTATGCAGGAAAAATCCAGCTCCTAAACTCAGTTATCTTCGGGCTAGATAATTTCTAGTGCACAAGTATCTTACTCCCAAAGAACATCCTGAAGCAAATAAATAAACTCTGTAAAAACTTCTTGTGGAATATTGAAGATGGTAAGAGGAAAATGACTTTCCTAAGCTGGAACCAAGTATGCTCTCCAAGAAAGGAAGGAGGCATGAATGTAAAGGAAGGTAAGCCCTAACCTGGAACAAAGCCCTCCTCCTCAGATGGCTTTGGAAGCTGGATAAAAGAAGCAATGGCATCTGGATTAAGTGGATAAAGGCTTGCAAAACTCATAGAGCTTCACATTGGGATGTGGCTTGCAAATACTCAGACCCCGAAAGCTGGAGGAGTTTGCTAAGAGTCAGATATGAGCTGAAAACAAAAATGGGGGAGATTGATTTTGCAAAGAGCAAATTACATGAATGTGAAGTAAATGAGGAGTTTGCAGTGAAGAAGGCTTATGAAATCTTCAGGGTCAAGCGAGCCAAAGTGAATTGGGAGGGAGCAATCTGGGATACGGTGAGCATGCCTAAGCATAGTTTTATTTAGAATATGGCTATGCAGGAAAACCTAGCTAATATAGACAAGATAAGAATGCGTGGAATACTCATGGTGAATAGATGCAGCCTGTGCAAAAATGGTTGGCAAAATTACTCGCACATGTTCTTCAAATGCGAATATTCAAGTAAAGTTTGGAATGAATTGAGAAAGTGGACAGGGAGCTGCCAAAAAGGAGATTTATTGAAGAACTTAGTTGAGTTCTATGGCCGAAAGAGTAGAGGAAGAAGTTGGAAGTCGAGATGGACCAAATGCAGCATCACAGCTGCAATATACTGTATCTGGAACGAAATGAATGCTAGAATTTTCGGAGAAATGGAGCATAGCAGTGAGTGGCTCATTCATAGGATAAAGTATATTGTTAGCAAGTTGTTCTTTGTGCAAAAGAAATTTCTTTATAAACCGTGAAAAGAGTGCCCTATTTCTTACTAACAATGATTTTCTTTTTGGGTCTTCTTACTAACCATTTTACCTAATTCACTTATTTCACCTAATTTTTTATATTTTACTTAGTTTAACTATGTCGAGTTCTAACTTGTAAGTTTCTTGTCATGACTTAATTTTTAGTCATCTTTTAATGTAAAGGAGCAAGTTAATAAGTTTCAAATGTCAGTCCTTAAATGAATAAAAGAAAAGGCAGTATATCAATAGTGTTGTTGTTGTCAATATAGGTAAGGCTCTCGCTGTAGCTGACAAAAAGGATTTGATGAGAAAACTGTCAAAAGTTTATGTATGAAGAGGAGAAAGGCTTAGAGGTAAATGCTTTCCTTCACACCTGAGTAACATATTTTGCCTTTGGTGGTGGAGAAATTTTTTAAGTAGTCATGTATCCCTGCTTTTCTTTTAATAAAATTTGTTTTATTATGGACCCTGAAAAACTTTTATTTGTTATAATGTGTACTCGTATCTCTTTGATTTTCTTGTTCAATTTGTAACTTACCAGAGTATTCCTTTATTCAGAGTAAAGAATTGATCGGCTTTCTACGGTCTTTTGGCTGAACCAGATAAGCTGCTTAGCTGCATTCTTCGACGGGCAAAGAGAGCATAATCGTCTTTGCTAGATAGGTTGTCGAATTTGGGCGTGGGTATGCATTTCTTCTTTGGAAGCATGTTAGATGAACCCTCTTATTGAGCTCTTTGGACAGTTATAAGCTCGCTACTTTCGAGTACAAAGTGTATATTATGATCTTTGATCGCAAAATTTAGTAATGGATTTGTCAAATGTTTGGTTGTACGGGTTTTGTGATTCACAAGCCATTTTCTGAAACATTTAAGCAATGACGAAAGGTCCAGGTGGATGACAATTAAAAGCAATTTCATTTTTTTTTTTCCTTTGACCACTTTTTGGCGTCGGTTCTTGATGTAGATATGACGCCTAAAGTGGGTTCAGATGTAAATGCTGAACTAGAGGAAGAATATGTGTATGAATGCACTTTGGCCGAGTGGTCGAATGCAACTATAGATCGATGGTCTCTTGATTATGAAAACTGGAATTCCAGTCACATAAAAGCACAATGTCAGGTGGATACGATCCCGGGTTGGAATTCCTCTAGACCAACGGAAAAAGTTGTATGATTATCTCTGGTTTGATTAGTTCAGTTTGTGATCTTCATTACAAAGGAAAAACACATGGTGATTTGCGTCTAGACAATATTCTTCTCACTAGTAGCAAGAATTTAATTGGAGGACTTACAAATGGCACCGCATATATACAATTGCGCAAGATCATTGACAAAGGTGATCGAGTTAAATTCGGAAAGTGATGAAGGTGAGGTGAGTACAAAAAAGGATGATTACATGACCCTTAATCATATTATTTTCACCACAATATTAGAAGGACATGCATTACCTAGGTTGTGAGTGAATCTTCAGCAAATGCTTGCAAGTAACCGTGAGGTGATGTCGCCTAATGAGTATGACAATGAATTATGATATTTGTGATAATCAATTGGTATGAGTGGCCAGAACTGGCGACAAATGGCCATTTCTCCATTGCGTAGCGTAGTGTTGAATGGTCGTTTTTTCCATTAAAAATAATGAGTATTAGTTTCGCAAATGTGTAATTCACTATAAAAACGGTGATGTACCCACACACTCGATAATCACCGAATCGGTTCCAATGGCGGAAGAAATGATTCATGTGCCGATCACATTTGCAGAAATTCTGGATGCAACAAGGGGGAAAACCACAAGAGGATCAGCTGTAGCAAATCCGAAACAATCGGAAACAGGCACTGTAAGTTCTTCACCCTCTGTTCATGAAACTAGTAGCCCTGTTATTCCTGCTGGGTTTTCTGAGGGAAATCAATTGAATACTGGTTGTGAAATCAATGGACCTGTTAAAACTAGCAAACCTAATGCTAACAACAAATAGCCTGTTGCTTCTCTATTCAATGTGCCTGGTATGAAGTTGGAATTTATCCCTGTTGATGGTGATATTCGAATAGAATTGGATGATTTTGAATTGGAATTAAAATACTGGGAAAACACCTAAGTTGAGCATGTAATAGGTACTAAACCAAGTGAGATGAACCTCAATGAATTTGCCAGAAAACACTGGAATTTTGTGAAATTGCCATCCATTCTTAAGAAAGGGTAGTTTTTCATAAAGTTTGAGACGAAAGGAGAAATGGAGCAAGTACTGAAAAATGGACCATGGTGCTATGGAGAATGCTCCTTCATTCTGAAAATATGGACTTCGACCTTCAGTCAGGAAATGGAGAAAACTACTAATGTGCCTGTGTGGGTCTTATTTTCGGATTTGGATCCTCACTTTTGGACACCAAAGGCACTTTGTAAGATAGCAAGCTCGATTGGAAAACCTTTACTTGCAGATGTGAGAACTACTTTGAAGGAGAAATTGTCGTTTGCTAGAATCTTGGTTGAAGTGGATGTCTCGAATGACTTACCTGAAGTAATTACTGTGCACACTCCTTATGGCGAGAGCACAGAACATGTGAAGTATGAATGGGTGCCATACTTTTGCTCTTGCTGCAACAAACTTGGGCATTCCAATTCCAGATGCAAAAAGAATAGGAATGCTCCTGTGCAAAAACCAAAGGTATATGTACCAAAGGTAGTAACAAACACAAATGAAGAAAAAGTTGAGTCTGAAAAGACAGAAAAGGCTGATTCAGGAAAGGAAGAAAGTGAGTCAGCTAAAATGGATATCCCAAGCACACAGAGGCCGATTACTAGTCCCAAAGCTGCAATTGTCAAGAACAAGACTGATGATGAGGGGTTCACTCCAGTTACAACAAGGAAAGCTAAGCTCTTATTGATAAAGAAGTTGGGATATATGGAGAATAGGTTCAAAGCATTACAGGAAAATGAGCACGATTTGTTTCCGGAAATGCTGCAGGACAAACAAAATGAACCAGATGCTCAATGCATCATAGGGGATGGGGGCACTGACCCAGGAGGGGATCATGTGTTCCAATGATAATTTCCACATGGAATGTTAGGGGCTGTAACCAGCCCCACAAGCAATATGAGGTCCTTAAACTAATCCAGCAGCATAAGATTGATCTCCTGGAGCTATTAGAAACTAGAGTAAAGCAAAATAAAGGCGCAAATTTACTCAAAAGGAAATTCAGAAGTTATGACTTCTATCATAACTACAATCACCACTATAATGGAAGAATATGGCTCTTATGGAAGAGCAAAGTGGTGAAAGTTCAGATTCTCAAGTCTGCAGCTCT
The DNA here is from genome assembly GCA_963680865.1 of Spergularia marina. Lineage (NCBI taxonomy): Eukaryota > Viridiplantae > Streptophyta > Magnoliopsida > Caryophyllales > Caryophyllaceae > Spergularia > Spergularia marina. The sequence goes on from OY804559.1 coordinate 14,435,556, forward strand.
GTACATCCACTATGACATTACATGCCTAAAAACACAATTCACATGTGAGCTTATAGTAGTTCATGGTCTAAACAAGGGGGAGGAAAGAAGAGAACTTTGGGAGTTTCTTGCCCAAAGTTCAACTTGTATTCTGAAACCCTGGTTAGTAATGGGAGATTTTAATGTTGTTTTGAGCAGTGGAGAAAAGATTAGCAAGGGTCATCTCAATAATAGGGATGTTGAGGAATTCTCAAATTGTCTCAAGTAGGCAAAACTCACTGATCTCCCAGGTTATGGCTGTTTTTATACCTGGAACAACTTTCAAGAGGGTGTAGATGCAGTATGGGCAAAGCTTAACAGAGCATTGGTCAATCACCACTGGTTTTCAAGTGCTATTGCAGCTGATGCAAGTTTCCCTCAACCTGGTTTGTCTGATCACTCACCAGTTCTGGTTGATATAAAGCTGAATGTTATAGAGGGCATTAGATCTTTTAAGTTTCTTAAATGTTGGAGCATGGACCCAAGATACCTGAATATTATCAAAGAAGCATGGGCTAAGCCTAAGCATGGCACTAAAATGTTAAGGTTTATCTCTAAACAGAGGGAGGTAATGAAATCACTTAAAGTTCTGCATAAAGCTAGCTACTCTGGCATCTCTGAAAGGGTTAATAGCCGCAGGAATCAGTTACTCCAAGCTCAGCAAAGGCTCCACAATAACCCAATGAATAGTGATCAACTTCAGGAGGTTAAAAAAGCTCAGGTCAGACCTTGAAAAAATGGAAAAAGTTGAGCTGATCTCCTACTATCAGAGAGCAAAAATCCGTGATGTAAAGATGAATGATGCTTCTACAGGATACTTCCATGCCAAAGTCAGAGAGAGAAAAAGCCAGGCTTACATGGGGAGGTTCAAAGACATGAATGGTACTGAATATACCAATCATAATGGAGTTGCAGCAGCTTTTATAGACTATTACAAAAACCTTCTGGGAACAGCCCACCCCACTGACGAATACCTGCTGATTTTTCGGTGAAAGAATTTACAGTTGAGGATGTTAGGTCTGCTCTAAACTCAATTGATGAAATGAGAAGCCCAGGCCCTGATGGTTTTACTTCAACCTTTTACAAAAGCTCATGGGACATCATTGGTCATGACTTATGCAATGCAGTGTTAAACTTCTTCAAATCTGGACAAATGCTCTGTCAAGTTAATAGCACTCTCATTACTCTCATCCAAAAAAGGACACTCCTGACACAGTGGCTGACTACAGGCCAATCTCCTGCTGCAATACCATCTATAAAATCATTAGCAAAATGATTACAAACAGATTACAAGCTGTTATCTCAAGTATTATTGGGGCTGAACAGTCAGCGTTTGTTCCTGGCAGGAACATATTTGACAACATTCTGCTTTCCCAAGAGCTTGTGAGGAAGTATGATAGGAAGGGAGTTTCCTCTAGAGCTACTATAAAGGTGGACATAAAAAAAGCCTTCGACTCTGTTGCTTGGTCATTCCTAGAGAGGATTATGGGCACCATGGGGTTTCCTGGCCAATTCATAACCTGGATCATGAAATGTCTTAGCACGGCTCACTTCTCTCTCAATATCAATGGAAGGCATGAGGGTTATTTTGCAGCAAAGAGAGGGCTTCGTCAAGGAGACCCCCTCTCTCCATTCTTGTTTGTGATAAGCATGGAAGGTCTGTCTAAAAGTCTTCGGAAGCTAATCCACTCCAAAAACTTCAATCAGCACCCTAAATGCAACAAGGTAAGCATCAATCATCTCCTTTTTGCAGACGACTTGCTTATTTTCTCAAAAGGTGATCTGGAATCAATAATGACAATTGCTGATACTCTGCATAAATTTGAAAGACAATCGGGTCTTGCTGCTAATCGTGTGAAAACCAACATCTATCTTGGAGGTGTTAAGGCTGTGATCATGGAGAAAATAGCTGCTAAGACATGGTATAGCATAGGGAAATTCCCTTTTAGATATCTGGGGATTCCTCTTCATTCATCCAGGCTCACTATGGATATGTACTCCCCTCTTCTAGATAAAATAAGGATGAAAGTTAATCACTGGGCTAATAGCTATCTATCTTTTGGTGGGAAGCTGCAGCTTATCAATTCAGTTATTTTGGGTCTGCAAACCTTTTGGGGTTCAGTTTTGTTGCTTCCTAGAGTTGTTTTGAAGAAAGTGAGGCAACTATGCAGAGAATTCTTCTGGGGCATTAATGAAGAGCATGGGAAAATCACCTTTGTCAGTTGGCAAAAGCTTTGCACTCCAAAGAGAGAAGGTGGCTTAGGTATAAAGGAAGTGCTTAGCTGGAATAAGGCACTTGTAGGTAAGTGGATTCTCAAAATTTGTGGCAATCAAAATAGCATTTGGTGTAAATGGGTGAATGCCTACTACATCAAAAATGAAGGATTCTGGAATGTTAGCTGCAAAAATGATTGCTCAAATGCCTGGAAAGCTATTATGATCATCAGAGACGATATTATCACTAACTCAGGAGGCCTGCAGGGAGCTAACTCAAATGTTGCAGAATGGATTACAACCAAACATAAAGGTAAAGCTCTGTACAGTTTCTTTAGGGGTGAGAATGAAGCTGTTAACTGGCACAAGACCATCTGGGATAGCTGTTGTATACCTTAAAGCTCAATTATAACAGTTCTAGCTGTTAGAAACTCCCTTCCCACCATAGATAATCTGCAAAGGAGAGGTCTCAGCATCCCAAACAGATGTGTTCTTTGTAAGAACAATATTGAGACAGTTGCTCACCTGTTCTTTGAGTAGAACTTCACAGCAAGTCTGGAATAATGTCTTAGCATGGCTGGGTTATACAGGTAGATCATGGAGTCTGAGGCATGAAATAAACTGGTTTAAGCATAAAGTTAAGGGGAATCAAGTCGACAACACCTCATTCGAAGTGCATTCACTAATACCATCTATGAGTTATGGTTGGAGAGAAATGCAAGGATTTTCAAGGATTTCTCAAGAACTTGTGAGAATATTGCTTGTAAGATCAAATTTCTTAGTTGTATTAGAGCTATTGATAATTTTAGTGATTCTATTCCGTAATAATTTTGTATTTCGTAGTGGCTATCTCTAGGGTGGCTCAATGCTCTCCTTGGAAAGTCTTGTAATAGTTTTCTCGTCCCCATTTGTGGATGAATAAAACTATCTATCTCTTTCAAAAAAAAAATGTGTAATTCACTACCGTAGATATCAATTTTACTATTGTCATATATTACGTGAAAGAGACAATCTCATACTTGCAATAATCTGTTTTCGTTGGCAAGATTTTGGATTCCTCCTGTCACCTAGGACCGGTGATTGCGACCATATATTCTGGTCTTGTTAATTGGGAGTTCTGTTACAGGAAACTGCTCGTTTTCAAAGTCGTTATTTTAAGTCATCTGATGAACAAGTGTTTCTCGCCTTCATTACAACCCGATAATGTGGTGTCGTTGATTGGGTTCTGTCAAAGAAAACAGATCATCCCATATCTAATACTTTAATATGATTTTTTTTTTCCAAAACCTATCTTGAATGTGATTTTTTTTCTTATCTTAAACATTATATTTTTAATCATTGTATGAAATGAAAGTGTTATCGTTCGAGTTGTGCACTATGTTGATACGTTAAAAGTTAGTAGAAAAACAATCTCAATCTCACTCAAAGACGAGAAGTTGTAATTATAAACGTGTCTTAATTAGTTAGAATTCTGATCATAACGTAATGATCTTTAATTCAAGATTTGCCACTGTCTTGCCAATTGCCCGAGTTTGTTCCTCGATATGCCTTATGTAGACTTTTTATTTCATTATATTTGCACTTGTTTTATACATGTTTTTTTTCTCGTAATTTTTATTTGCAAACGATCTAGATGAACTCTTCTCCTTAGCTTGACAAGCAGATGTTGGCTCGCGAGCACGCTTTTGATCCTCTTGCGCTCGGTGAGTGGATGGTCGAGCGCAACTTGTTTCTTCTCATTTTTGTTCCCTTTTTCCTCGACTTTGGTGCCTAGGTAGGATCCTGCTCCAAACTCCATTTTTCGCTACTTGACCCTCCATGCCTCAGGTTCCGCACGAACGTGCCCTGTAGGTGTCCCTACAAAAGCAAACAACAAATTGCCGAACTCGATTGTTTTACAATATAAAAAATGCACTAGAATTTACAAAACCACCATAGAGATGAAATAAGCGGAAAACAAGTAGAAATCATCAAAATAGAATTCCAAGAAGATCATATATCAAGCTCCCCGACACTGAACTTTTACTCGTCCCCTAGTAAGCCAACTTCAAACCGTATAATGCAAGGGGGCACAAGCACAAAAGAAAATCATAAACAAGACACACACGATCTTTTTTCTAATGCCCGTTGAGCCTTAGCATGCAACGCGCCCCTTCAACTCTCACAAGACACACCCATGAGGGGGAGGGTGCCTCTTTCGAATGCAAGGTCTATCTTATGGGAAACTTTGGAAAATAACCATGACATCATTCAAGCACAAACAAAGCATATAGATTGAATCCGATCACAATTTTGTGAAGAATAAGATTAAGAACAAAGATGTATAGAATATGTATAGTCAACAAAAACTTTTTGTGAGGCCGAAGGTGTTGGAGTAGGTGTCGCTTGACAATAATGCGTTGACTACTTAAATTTAATTAGGAATATACCTGGGATATATTGAGTATACGAACTCAATTGATTAACGTAAATCGATAACGGTGGGTTGGCTAGAGTTTGACGTTATTGTTGTTTGATGGCGTTAATCAACTGATCCATCTCGGTCACACTTATAGACATAGTTTCTCCAAAGGATATTATATTTGTATTTAATATTATATAATATAAACCCTAATGTTTCGGTTAAAGAGTTAACTGAGCACATCGAATAGTATTTTACGAGTTCGGAACTCAGGTCGAATAAATTACGGCATTTGTGTGAATTGTCAATATACACAATTAGCTAATTTAATTACAAGTAGTTTTAATTTTAGCTAAAATGAGGTAACTAGTAATTATGATATAATAATTAACACACTTAAAGAAATAAGTGTACAAATTATACTCAAATTGGAAGAACATTTAATAAAAATAATTCTTAGAAAATAAAAAATTAACAAAATACAGTTGTTAGAAAACTATTTATTTTGGGGTCCAACTAGGACCGCTAAATCCAAACCTCAACTCCAAACCAAAAATTCCCCACCGTAATCTTTTTCCCCCCCTTCTACAACAACCACCAGGTCCACCCTAGCCGCCCTTGTGTCTCAACTTCGACCACCTTCAAGGTGGGAGTTGACATCGCTAGAAAAGGTGCGCATCGGTGACAGTGATATCACCACTCGTTTCCCCCACCAACCCTCCTCCACGAGCCACACGACCTCTTCCATCAGTATCTTGATTTTGCCTCTCTCCCCATTTTCGCCCCTTACCAACGGCCATTAGTAAATCTAGGTTGGCACCACCCTGGCCCCACACACATTTTCCATGTCTCCCCTCTTGGACTAGGATGAGAGAGAAGAGAGAGGGGTTTGGGGAGTTCGAAGGTGGTCGTGGTGAGGTAGAGGAGAAGAACGTGGTGGCTACAACGACGAATGACGACCGCGATGGTGATCTTGACGGTGGTTGTCAAGTAACAACGACGACAGGGATGGGTAGCCGCAAGAGATGGAGGATTTGCGGGGCTGAAGAGAGAAAAGGGTTGTTAAGCGAGAAAAAGTATCAGCTGCAAATTTGGAAAAAAAAAACTCGACTAACACGCTACGCGTCATGGCGACTTTACCCAAACACGTCATGCACCATGAGTCCTAGGGGTGAGCAGGAACTCGGTCGGGACCGAGAGCCGAACTGGACCGGCCGGTTCCGGTTTGGTTCGGTCTTGGTCTAGACCCAGTTCAATTCGGTCCGGTCCTCGATCCAACGTTTTTGGGGAATTTCTCCTCGGTCCACATTTTCTCGAGTCTCGATCTGGTCCAGTTTGGTCGGTCCAGGACCGATCCTCACCCCTAACCATGACGAGTCTTTCCTGGGCTTGAATGCAAGCCTACGTGCACCCTATTTTGATAATATACTTTTTTTTGGAACCCCGTTTTGATAATTTTTTATTTTTTGAAAATTCTGCATTCTCTTTTGTGATCTAAGCTTCTAGGGAACCTCGTGCCCAACGCAAAGATAGTTTTGGAGGCTCATCACCTCCATCTACACGAGAATTCATGTGAGAATTCAGATTAAGAAATCATTTCACAAAGGCTATACGCAAATCAAATCTGACAATGACCAATTAAATATTGATGATGCCATAATATTATAGAAATCTTACGGAAAAAAAAATCTACAAACGTAGGATGGTAGCAGCAGTATTATACCTCATACATATATAAGCGCTGCGCTATCAGTGCATATATATTGAAAGCGCTGAGATGTGAGTGTATTTATAGTAACAAACTAACAACTAAAGTTCATAGTATAGCTAGTCTGAGATTTAGCAGCATTATACGTCGATACCTGAAACAAACATGCACAAAATCGACACTTTAGGAACCATTACAAATAAGTATACAAACATATTTGTCCATGGGACCCTTCAAGAAAGACCAGAGTGCTTAACAAGATTAAAATGCAAGTAGAAGTTTGACTACCGGAAAGATTCATATCCTAAACTTTGGTCTAAAAAAAAAAAAAAAAAACCATTTGAGTACTAGCCTGGGCATGTAAACACAACACCATAGATTCAAAATTGGAAAGTTTTCAGACAAGTACATGTTAGGTCGTTGTAGATGCCTCTCATTACAATCCACTATACCAACTTCTATCAACTAAATTCAAGAACTTTTGTTGGTTACAATTGATAGTGATCTTAAGTCTCAACTGTCAACTGTTGGCCATTAAAGGGATGTCTACAATTCTCAAACTAAGCAGGTTATACGATATCTACTAATTACATTAATTTAGATATGTAACTGACTTTTGTTAATACAACAATATATAGAGGTTGGCTGCTCGGTATCTACCTAAAGCTACCCGAAGGTAAGGAGCAATAGCAACTTGAACAAATTGAGTTGAGCAAACAACGAAATATCTAGCAGTTACTAGCATCATGGAAATATCAACCACAATTATCTTCCAGACCTTAACACATAAAGTAAACAGCCATACCATGTGCAAATTTTCCCACGACAACTTGCTAGACTATTCTCCATAGCTTCAAATCACAAATTCAGTTGACATTGTCACAGATCCACCATTCACCTCAAACAGCCGGATGTAAGAATACAAACCCTAATTAACATACAATAAATTACAAACCTAACAACATGATTAAATGGGAAACCCCAAAACACAAAACCTATTTCACAAGCCCCAAATAAAAAATTCTATTTGTAAAATTTAATTCACAAATCCGAAGTCCCAAATAACATCTAAAAAGAGTCAGATCCAAAGACTTAAAAAAAAAGATGTGATTTATAAAATGGACGATTTCATGTAACTAAACTAATGAAGACAGAGAAAATCATACCTCAATTTGTAGCTAAGCATCACGATTTACGACGGTGATAAAGACGATGGCGGCCGGCGACCATGGTAATGAACGGAAGAAGAACATTGAGCAGAGAGAGTGTTGCTTCGATTTAACCTTCCAATCCAAGATAAGGGAAGGTTGGAGGAGAGAGAGAGAGTTAAAACATTGAGCAGCAGAGAGTTAAAACATGGAGGACGAAGGGGGAAGAGAGAATGAAGAGAGAGAGGATGATGTTGGGAAATGAGAGGGTGAGAAAAAAAAAGATATTTCTATCGTTTTTTTTTGTGGGGGCAGTGTTTAAGGCGTCACTTTATTGAAAACCGACGCGAGAACATTATTTTAAGCATCGGTTGCTCTGTAAACCGATGCCAAAAGTTTTCCTTTGACCACCTTGAGTGTTTACGCGTCGGGGACGCCTTAAATGTTTTTTTGCGTCGGTTTTAGAAGAACCGACGCCTTTAAACTGACGCCACTTTGTGTTTTTATACTAGTGACTCCTCCATCTAATCCTACATGTGCATCTGAACCCACTCCTCCATCTAATTCTACATGTGCATTTGAACCCACCCATCCATCTAATTCTACATGTGCATCTGAACCCTTCCATCCATCTAATTCCACATGTGCATCAGAACCCACTGCTGCATCAGAAACATGAGAGCCCACTGGTCCATCAAAACTCACATTGCCAATCTCTTCTCATTCTACACCAATCATAAGAAATTTCACAATTATCTCCGGCACAACTAAATAAATGTAAAGCTACTGTAATTTTTAAGATCATATAGCATGACTCCACGAGCAATACTTCAATTTTTATAACACACATCACAAACAACAAGTAAACAACAAAACTTATGCCACACCATAACCACAAAACTAAATAGAACTACAACCACGAAACAAAAGGAAAATAAAACACCTTTCAAATAAGTCCCATCAGCATCCACTCTTTTCCCACCACATTTCTTTTATGAGCCTTCCTAGCTTTAGAACTAGGGTTTGGCCTGGAATACATACACATTTATCACATACATGACCACCTATTCATCAAACATCAATAATCAACTGTTAGACAAGTTCATTTTCACGGTTGTTAGTATTTAAAGTTTCCACATTTAACTCAAAAAAATAAGTTTCACACATATTTCCAGCACAACTAAATTTAATGTGACGCTACGGTAATTTTTACAATAATATAGAATGACAGGGGCGGAGGCTCGACATGACATGACTTGTATTCACTCAAAGCAACTTAATTGTAACCCTTCCCCTGATTATCAATATGCATTTTGTCGATAATGGCACCTTTGTCCCCCACTTCCATCTGGGGGAAGATATAGACCCGGGAGGTGCTAGTCGGTTTTTAGATTTGGTGTAGTGCTCTCCGACACTCTAGTCTAGCTAATCTATTATAACTTTCCTATGCTTTATCTATGATAGACCCCGTTTCAACCAATCCGGCTACCAGGTTCAAAACGTATTCGTCAAAAAGTTATTTTCTCCATAAAAAAGACGTGTGGAACATTCATGCTATGATCTAGATATATCATTAAAAATACGTACTCCCTCTATTTCTTTTGGTTCACTACTTGTTGGCCCGCGCGCGCCTGCGCGGTCCCCCAACATGTGGCGTCAATGGGTAAATTTCCGTGGACGTTTTCCTCTTTGCAAAGTCATAAATGAAGATAATAGCGTATATAAATGTGATTGTCACCAATGCATGACCAAAATTGTCTTAGTTACGCCTTGTTCCTTTTGCTTTTAATTAATTGGCGATCATGGAGGCACCGTGCGTGATTTATATGCAACAATACATAAACATCCGCCATATAGCTAGTAAACTCCTCAGCATATCGTAGTATTACCTTTGAACAATAATAACAACAATATGCACACATAAAACATTTAGGCTATTTGGGATTCGAACCCAAGACTGTGCAAATTTGCACAATGCTCTAGCGTTGAGCAACCAATAGCCTATAAAAAGAGGAGTCCAATAAGCAATTAATCGAATCAAACCTAAAAACAAGTCCCCCAACATTTTACGATTTTTGGCGATGTCTAACATACTTTGACATACTCTAGGCTATTGATTCGAACCCAAAAATTTGTGCAATATTGCACTTAGTTCAACCATCAAGCTAATAGCCTATATTATTGACTTAAACAAGAAAAATTTAGGAGTTTTCTCTTACCCATGATTCATGATGATGTAGTCACTAAACATTGCACATACCAATAGCTCGAGACAAAAAGAAGAAATGTGATTACAAAAAATATCATCTTCGAAAGATGGACTACACTCAACTTTACAGTTAACCAGAGAACAACCTCTGAATTGCAAAAAGATAGAGAAACTGCTGGTAAGGGAACTCTAAGAAAGACACTCAAGAGAAGCAGAAAGAAGATATCGCACTTGATAGAATCAAAATTATAAGCTTAAAACTTCCTTTCTTTTAAATGGATCGGAAACCAAACCAATTAGACCAAAGAGTAGCATAAAACACAAAAAGATTATAATAAAAGCTACTAAACGAGTACAAGAGAATTAAACAAGTTTGATAAAACATCAGAGGAGGATAGGTAGTATAAGGACCTTAAGAAGCTCATAAGAACATAAAAACATTGAAAAGGGGGTAAAAAGTGGAAAGAAACCAATAAGATAAAAACAGTATTACTTGACAAAATTCATAAATTCAACAACAAATAATCTTGTCCGTGCATACACTACTAATTTGTTAGTCATACCAGCTCAAATCATAGATAGATCGACTCCAAACAAACCAAAACCTTCCAACATATTTCCAATGGCGAAAATCGCAGGCTGAAAATCAGTACGAAATTCTACAAATCCTATTTCGGTATTCATAGCAAATTTCTGTTTGAAACCAACCCAACCCCATACTACAATAACATGGCCACCCAATTTTATAACCCCAAACAATATAATTGCATGTCAATGAAAACTAACATTCTCTCATCACCTTTTCACCTCATACCAGTTCAGGAATTTGGTGAGGATATATACCCATAAGAATGTAATCCAATACCACAATATTTGAGCAATCAACTAATACTCAATTTTTGTTCAGGTCGAAGATGCTTTCAGTGAAATAAAATCAATCAAGAGCACGTATTATTTAAGCAATCTCTCTCTTTCACTCCCTTAAGCATTATCTATCCAAATAAGAGAAATTATTACGCTTCCTCACTCTTTAAAATGTTTTTTTTGTGAATAAATTTCATGCGACAACATAAGCACAGTGGCCTCAGGTCCTAATTTAGAAAGCCATTAGTGGTTAAATGAACTACAGGGCCGTGTGGGAGAAAATGGGGGCCCTGGGCGAAAATCCAAGGTCGGGGCCCTTAAAAGTCGGTAATATGGGTGAAACTCTAAAATTGGAGCCCTTCAAAAATCTTAACATGCGCTAAATAGTGAAAATCATACGAAAATTTTATGTCATCTTAAAAATAAGAAAACCTAAAAAACTAAAACTTTTCAAAAGAATAAATAAAGAAAAAAAAAACAGAGATTTTAACTCATCGTAAAAAAGAAACTAAACAAACTAAAACTCTTCAAAAAATAAAGAATGAAAATAAAAAACAGATTTGTAGGACAATGGGTTTCGAACCCATGACCCAAGGCTCCTCCTTCTTTTCCTAGCTTTTTACCACTAGGACAACTTGAGACTATTGATATTTAAACAGACTAAATTGACTTCTAATGTCGAATTAGAATCAACTAGGACATATATATTTTGTACTTGAGATTATGGGGCCCTGGGCGTGGGCCCATCTCGCCTAGCTTCCGCCACGCCTCTGATGAACTACATCTCCATTAATTGGGATTCCAAATCCAATTTATACAATTCTTGGAAGTTAAAACATATATAAGCTTTAGGTTTCAGTATATACAAAATTGAGGTGATGCATGAGACAAGATGTTGAGGCAACTCCTGAAAACATGCTTAGCTTATGCCCAGCCATGTCATACACGCCAACTAATACAAACACAACTATATCCTATGTGGCCAAACTATGAGCAGCAACAAGAAATGCTTGATGTATTATAGCAACTTAGTTACTTACTCAAGCCCTCGTCACAATAAACTATTCAATCCAGGAAGAGCAAACTGCTTACAAGACTTGCTACTTGCTATTGTTCAGTGTGCAGCATATTGTCGTGTGGGAGATTACCAAAATGAATAATAGGTTTGATGTAATTTCCTACGGGTCAATCCTACATACATAGACAAATCACAAGTAAACAATGGGTTCTTGTATCTTGGGAGTTAAATTACCCACCAATATTCTTAATACCCTATACCTGATTAACAACATGCTAAAGTATTCACCTTGCACCTCGTAAAATCCAGACTGTGTAAACTGTAAACTAAGCGCATCAGAAACAATGCCTACATATAGATTGAGACGAAACCCTACAGCCCTACCCCCTAACTAAGCAACTAATAGAGTTGTAGGCCCCCAATCATGTTATCAAAGATACACCACTGACGGTGGCAAACTCTACAAACCACTAACTAAACCGTCTAAGAAACCGCATTTTCCTAAGGGTGCCTTGAGTAGGTTCACCTGCTACCTTTATTCTTGCTACACTAATGCATAGAGTCACTACTTAAAGAGGCCAATCTACTATCATTTGAGTCTACAACGATTATTCCAATAATTACATGTCCGATTTTGTTGGAGTAGGTGTCCTCCGACAATAATGCGTTGACTAATTAAATCTAATTAGGAATAAACTTGGGATATATTGAATATACAAGTCATTCGATTAACGTAAATCGATAACGGTTGGCTGGCTAGAGTTTGACGTTATTGTCGTTTGACGACGGTAATCAACTAATCCCTCTCGGTCACACCGATAAAGATAGTTTCTCCAAAGGATATTATATTTGTATTTAATATAATATAAAATAAACCCTAATGTATCAGTTAAAGAGTTAACTGATTATATCGGATATTGATTTATGAGTTCGGTACTCAGGTCGAATGAATTATGGTTATTGTGTAAAATTGTCAAAAAAATATTGACAAATTAGCTATTTAAATTACAAACAGTTGTAATTTTAGCTAAAATGATGTAATTAGTAATTATTATATATTGCTATAATAATTAATTAACACTTAAAGAAATAAGTGTACAAATTATACCAAATTGTAACATAAGATGTTTAGGGGTATAATTAATAAGGGCAAAATAGTCCTTTTGCCACCACCACTATATATAATGTGTTTTATGATCAAACACAAGATATACATCATTTTTACAATCACATTATATATTTTAGAGAGAGAATTGAGAGAAAATCCTCAATTTTCTCTACAAAATCAGCCTACTTCCACTTCCATTAAGATCAAGTTTTCTTCATTGCATGTCAATGAAAACTTGATCAAAACACTTATCTAAGCCGAATATATCATTAGCTAATTTGTTGGCTAATTATATATAAGATTTTAGGGTTAAAATCTCATAATAAACTAGTCTTTTAGTGAGATTTTTTGGAGAGCTTCTTTGGTGGATCAATAGAGGAGACTTCCTAACTTGGAAACTCAAGATTAAGGAGGAGGATCCCCATATATTAGCATCTCAAGATCCTTCATTTGAAGGAAGGTCAAAATTGCTCTTAATTAAGGTATAAAAACATGTTTTATTACCTTATTTATGTTTTAATCTTACATGCAACTAAAGATCTTAGCTAAAATTAATTAGGGGTAATTAAGTACTAATTAGAGAAGTCTAATTAGGGCCTAAATAACTTTCACGTGGTATCAGAGCATCGGTTTAAGTTGCATGTTAATTTTAAGCTTTAATTAGGTTAATTGGTAACTTAATTAATTTTTAATGATAAAAATTGGCTCTATCATACAAACTAATGTTGCATATGATTTTTTGGGCATGTGGATTCTCCAACCGAAATTATGGTATTTTAGGGATTTATTTGCTAATTTTGCTTATTTTTGGTTGTTTTTACAAGATTTATGCTATTTTTTTAATTAATTGGTAATTATATTAACATGCATGTTTCTTTTATTAATTTAAGAAATTTATAATTTTTCCAGAATTATAATGAGTATAATTTCCGGAAATTGTTTTATAATTTTATTGGTCATTTGTTATTAGTTAGTAATAAAATAAATGGTGGAAAATTGATTTCTTAAGAGAAAATGACCAAAATAATTTGCAAAATTTTTGTCCTTAATTAGCTACTGGGTATGAGTTTAAATCACTTAATGAAATAATTTCTAAATTTTTCATAATTAGTTATGATTTATTTAGATATTTTCGGGTTAATTATGTGATTTTTGGACAAATAGTTAGCAAACATAATCAAATTAAACTAATAAATTCAATTTTAGTGGAGACTAAATATTGAAAAACTAATTTGTTGGTGGTTAGTTTAAACTTAAAAGGTGTTTTAAGTGTTGGTTATTGATTCTAATAAGTTAGAATCAGAAATTCCTAAATTCTAAGTATAGTATGGCCATAGAGTACTATAGTATGGGTACTGTAGCGAAATGTAAGGACAGTATCCGATTGGTTTGTAATAATTGCGATCTCGTATCGCCGGTTTGTAATACTATTTAATTTTCTTAATTTTCAAAAATGTATAATAGGATAGTCCATATGTACATTTGTTTATATTGAAGACTGACGCTTTTCACGGAGCCAATGGTTGGCGGATCGAGACCGAATTGAAGACGGAGCCTTTGAAGCTTTTGAAGCCTAGTTTAGGTTTAATTGCTTTTATTAGGTTCTACTCTTATGGCCATACTCGGACTTGGATTTATTTGATGCATGCTTGGTTTAATTTTTGCACAATTATAACCAAACGTAATCCCACATTGTCATGTTCATTATCCGCGACTCGCTAGAATTAGTTCATTTAAAAGCGATAGATAAAATATGACAAGATCTCTCACTAAAATGTAAAATCGAGATTTAGTCCTTCCACAATTCACGCCTATGCAACCCTTGTTCATTAGGGGCACGCTCGCCCTAGTGGGGTGTTTCCTTTTTACCTTGGGGGAGTAGGTTAATAAAGAGTTATTACGAGTGAATTATGGTTTAATCTTGACGTGATTTGCAATACAAGTCTTGCAATATGGGACTAAACGATTAATTTAAAGTTGAAATCGATCAACCGAGAGTTCTAAGTGTAGAATCAATCATGAGTTGGTTCACCGAAATTACATAAACATGGGATGTATCGCCCTCCGTGTACCTAAATTTATATAAAATCGGATCTCGGAATCATTTATATAATTAAGAGAGATCATTATATAAATGCCTAAATTCACAAATATTTATTTTAATGTGAATTTGACGATGAATTTAATCGATTTTCTTTTTCTCACGTTGTAGTTTAAAATTCGAAAATGGCTCAAACGTCCATTTCAGTAATATCCAAAGACTCCTGGCTTCGTAATTTTATGGAAAAGAATGAACTAAAGGAGGATGGAAGCAATTTTACTGATTAGGAGTTAAACCTGCGATTAGCCCTTCAATATGATAGAAAACCATGTTTTCTATACGAACCCCCGATTCCCGCTCCAGGTCCCGACACCACCCCTGAAATGATACAAATGTATGAAGAGTACGCGCATGAATCTGACCAGATTAAGAATGTATTGATTTTTGCTATGCACCCGCGTTTAAAGAAACGCATGATTGATTTCAGTGCGTATCAAATATTCGCTCGACTCACGACTAGTTTCTCGCAAAAGCCTCGAATACTTCAATACGAAGCAACTTCGAGTTTCCTTGAGACGAAGCTCTCAAAGGGCCAACCAGTTGGTCCTCATAAATTTATTGAGAATGTTGAAACTCTTGAAAAGTTACGTTGCCTAATTTCTGAAGATTTTGCGGTATACCGTCTGGTTAATTCTTTGCCTGCAACATTCGATCCTTTTAAGACGAACTACAACATGAATGATTTAAAGAAAAATCTTCATGAATTGCATCCCATGCTTGTACAACATGAGAGGGATTTGGTGTCAAGTGGGAGCGCGAATAGAGATGTTTTATCCATGGCGGTAAAACAAAAGGGGAAGTTCAAAAAGGGTGCGGGGAAGGGTAAAAAAACCCGCGCGTGGCAAAAGAAAGGGAAAAGTTGATTCGGGCAACAATTCTATTGCTAAGAGAGGCGCGACTCCTGAACAGAAATGCTTCCATTGTGGAAATTTCGGCCTTTGGAATCGAAATTGCCCACAGTACCTGGAGGAGAAGAAGTCGAAACTAGGTATATATATGATACACATTAATTATGCAAGTACCACGTCCTGGGCATTAGACACTGGATGTGGATCTCACCTTTGTAATCACTTGTAGGGGCTGACGAAGGTACGTCGGCTGGCAAAAGGTGAAGTTGACCTCCGTGTCGGGAATGGAGCTAAAGTAGCCGCCATATCAGTAGGAACGTATATTCTGTCACTTGCCTCAGGGCTAGAGTTGTATCTAAATAACTGCTATTTGTACCAACTCTAAGTAAGAATATAATATCGATTTCTGTTTTAGTCGCTGAAGGTTTTGAATTTTCAATACGAAACAACAGTTGTACCTTCTCGTTTAGTGATATGGTGTAAGGAACAGCCAAATCTATAAACGACATTTACGTTTTAGATTTGACAAATGAGGTCTATCATGTAGCAAATAAAAAGCTCAAAATAGGAGATCCCGATCAATCTTACCTTTGGGTTTGTCGTTTAGGGCATATAAACAAAAAACGCATTGAGAGACTCGTAGCCTATGGAGTTCCCAAACCATTTGATTTTGGATCATATGGAACATGCGAATCTTGTCTTTTAGGCAAGATGACTCGAGCACCTTTTTCGGAAAAAAGGAGTTCGAGTTAGTGATTTGTTGGCACTCATTCATACAGATGTTTGCGGTCCAATGACAATCCCTGCTAGAGGAGGTTATGACTACTTTGTCACTTTTACAAATGATTTTCGTAGATATGGCTACATCTACCTAATTAAATATAAAAGTGAGGTACTTGAGAAATTTGTAGAATTTCAAAACGAAGTAGAAAACCAATTAGGAAAGAAGATCAAGGCCTTACGATCAGATCAGGGATGTGAATATCTCAGTAATGACTTTGATATTCATCTGAAAGACTGTGGAATCATATCACAGCTTACACCTCCTGGTACACCGTAATTAAATGGTGTAGCCGAAAGAAGAAACCGTACCCTGTTGGATATGGTAAGATCAATGATGAGTCAGACTGAGCTTCCTGATTCATTCTGGGGTTTTGCTCTCCAAACTGTCATTTTAATACTCAATAGATGCCCAACTAAATCAGCTCTGAAAACTCCATATGAGTTATGGAGAGGAAAAGTTCCAAACCTCTCATTTATCAAGATTTGGGGTTGTGATGCATATGTCAAAAACAAGACTGACAATAAGCTTGCACAAAGATCTGATAAATGTCTCTTTGTAGGTTATCCTGTACAGACTCGAGGATATTAATTCTACAATCATCTAGAGAACAAAGTTTTTGTGTCTCGAGATGCTGTCTTTTTAGAAAAGAAATTTATTTCTAAAAGACAGAGTGGGAGAAAATTTAAACTTAGGGAAGTTCAGGAGCCACAAATGCAAAATGAGGCTCAGTATGTTTTGCCATAAGACATTCCTGAATCGTGTAACTCTGTGGTTCCATTTTCCACTCCTAGAAGGTCAGGCAGATCTAGCCACCCACCAGATCGATACCTAGGTGTGATAGAGGATGGTGGTGATCACTTTTTTCTTCTAGAAAGTAATGAGCCTTCAACCTACAGAGCAGCCATGACTGGACCGAATACTGCTAATGGCTAGAGGCAATAAAATCCGAGATAGATTCCATGTACGAGAATCAAGTATGGGACTTGGTTAACTTGCCTGAAGAAACCAAGGTTCTTCAGTTCAAATGGATCTTTAAGATCAAGAACGACATGGATGGAAATCAAAATATTTTTAAGGCTAGACTGGTAGCTAAAGGTTTCACGCAAGTTCATGGTTTAAACTATGACGAGACCTTTGCGCCAGTTGCAATGATTAGATCTATTCGGATAATCTTAGCGATTGCTGCTTTTCATAATTATGAAACATGGCAGATGGACGTTAAAACTGCCTTCCTAAATGGGTTTCTGGAAGAGGAAGTGTATATGGCACAACCTGAGGGTTTTTATTGATCCAAACAATCCTAAGAAAGTTTTAAAACTGAACAGATCCATTTATGGTCTTAAGCAAGCATCTCGGAGTTGGAACCATCGGTTCAACCATGTTATTAAACAAAATGGTTTCACCCGAAATGTCGAGAAACCTTGTTTATACATGAAATTTAGTGGGAGTAAAGTAACTCTACTAATCCTATATGTAGATGACATATTACTCATTGGGAATGATATCCCCATGCTTAACTCCGTTAAGGACTGGCTCGGGAAACATTTTCAGATGAAGGATTTAGGAGAAGCGCAATGCATCCTAGGTATTCGGATCTATAGAGATAGATAAAAAAGAATACTAGCGTTAAGTCAAGAAACTTATATTGATAAGATTCTTGACAGGTTCAATATGAAAGACTCTAAAAGAGGCTTTTTACCTATGGAAAGTGGGATAATTTTGAGTAAATCTCAGTGTCCAACTAAACCTGAGGATATTGAACGCATGAAATCGAAACCTTACGCTTCCGCAATCGGTTCGATCATGTATGCTATGATATGTACGCGTCCAGACGTGTCATATGCTTTGAGTATGACAAGTCGTTACCAAGCCAATCCAGGCGAGAGCTACTGGATAGCCGTTAAGAACGTGCTTAAATACTTAAGAAGGACTAAGGACACGTTCTTAGTTTTCGAAGGGGATTCTGAGCTTCGTGTAAAGGGTTATGCGGATGCTAGTTTCCAAACAGATCGAGATGATTCAAAATCTTAATCAGGATATGTTTTCATACTGAATGGTGGAGCCATATGCTGGAAGAGCACCAAGCAATCGGTGACTGCGGATTCTACAACGGAGGCTGAGTATCTTGCAGCGTCAGAAGCTGCAAAAGAGGCAGTTTGGATCCGGCAGTTCCTGGAAGGATTAAATGTAGTCCCTACATCAGCAGATCATATTGCAGACTATTGCGACAATAGTGGAGCAATAGTTCAGGCTAAAGAGCCTGAATCTAGTAACAAATCTAGACATGTACTCAGGAAGTTCCATGTAATTAGAGACTTTGTGGGACGAGAAGATATATCGATTTGTAAGGTTAGGACAGACGATAATATCGCTGATCGTTTAACCAACCCATTGTCACAGGCTAAACAAAATGGTCATATTGCCTCGATGGGTTTGAGGCATATGCCTGGCATGTGTTAGATTATATGTTGTAATAGTTAATAAGTGTATTACCTTTTACATATATGATAATTAAATTCATCGTTCTAAGTTTTATTAAACTCTTTAACAAATTCAGTTTTAATAAAATTCTGAATTATATATATATGCCCTGTTGATTACTAATAGGTCGTGGAGACGATTTGAACCCCATTAAGTGAACATGATTAACAGTGTATTTTGTCTCTAGTCATAAAATGAGGTGACGTCTCAATTGTCTAGATTGTAAGTCGGTTGATGACTAGTTCAATTGTCATGGATTTATAGAGATGAATAACAGATTACATAGACAGACTGTAGATGACACTCTGTCAGACATTTGACCAATTATAGAACCTTTGTGCTTGGTCGTGCCAAGGTAATCTATATTATTCCTATTAGTCGATTCTTTCGACCTGAGATTGTTTGTCTGAGTTTATGTAGCAGGCGGTGACTTTGATTTATGTCCTAAGTCGTACCGTAAAAGGAGGCTAAAAGGGCATGTATTGGGTCATTACCGACTGTATGAAACAAAGAAAATAAGTCAAGAAGGGATTGTCCACCCACGCCAGGGTATAATATCTTTGGGCCACTCGAGGAATTGTGACTGGAAATACGTGGCCAAGCTCGGAAGAGATCTATGATAGGTATTCCGGTCAGACAGTCATAATCCAGATCGAGAAAACCACTTCTGATAATGATCCAATGCAAGTTCGACCTGAAAGATACTTCGCATTGAGTGGGAAATATAACGGACAAGAGAATCGGTAACGCATGACTTGTTTCGGACAAGTGGGAGATTGTTAGAGTAGGTGTCCTCCGACAATATGCGTTGACTAATTAAATCTAATTAGGAATAAGGTTGGGATATATTGAATATACAAGTGAGTTGATTAACGTAAATCGATAACGGTTGGCTGGCTAGAGTTCGACGTTATTGTCGTTTGACGGCGGTAATCAACTGATCCCTCTCGGTCACACGATAAAGACAGTTTCTCCAAAGGATATTATCTTTGTATTTAATATAATATAAAATAAACTCTAATGTATCAGTTAAAGAGTTAACTGATTATATCGGGTAGTGATTTATGAGTTCGGAACTCAGGTCGAATAAATTATGGTTATTGTGTAAATTGTCAAAAAAATATTGACAAATTAGCTATTTAAATTACAAAGAGTTTTAATTTTAGCTAAAATGATGTAATTAATAATTATTTTATAGTGATATAATAATTAATTAACACTTAAAGAAATAAGTGTACAAATTATACCAAATTGTAATATAAGATGTTTAGGGGTATAATTAGTAAGGGCAAAATAGTCCTTTTCCCACCACTATATATAATGTGTTTTATGATCAAACACAAGATATACATCATTTTTACAATCACATTATATGTTTTAGAGAGAGAATTTAGAGAAAATCCTCAATTTTCACTAAAAAACCAGCCTACTTCTACTTCCATTAAGATCAAGTTTTCTTCATTGCATGTCAATGAAAACTTGATCAAAACACTTATCTAAGCCTAATATATCATTAGCTAATTTGTTGGCTAATTATATATAAGGTTTTAGGGTTTAAATCTCATAATAAACTAGTCTTTTAGTGAGATAATTTGGAGAGCTTTTTTGGTGGATCAAGAGAGGAGACTTCCTAACTTGGAAACTCAAGATTAAGGAGGAGGATCCCCATAAATTAGCAGTTCAAGATCTTTCATTTGAAGGAAGGTCAAAATTCCTCTTGATTAAGGTATAAAACATGTTTTATTACCTTATTTATGCTTTAATCTTACATGCAACTAAAGATCTTAGCTAAACTTAATTAGGGGTAATTAAGTACTAATTGGAGGAGTCTAATTAGGGGCTAAATAACTTTCAGATTTGACCTACGGACGATTATGCAAGCATAGGTTCATCCTATCTAGGGCGTGAATCATTAAAACATTATACCCTTAAGGCACATCGTATTTAAATGTGAAACAATACCTTAGATTTGAAAAATACACCATAGCCCGAAAGGGCCTAATCTAGATATGAGGAGGGATCGATAAATGTTCAACCTTGTGATGAGAAACATAGCAAACATAAGTACAATATGTGTTTAGTTTCTAGAACAGACAAATTACCCCCAATAATATCACTCAACCCAAATTACCCCCATGAATTCGAATTCTTATTGTAAATACAATCACCTGAATGTCTAAATAACCATTGACCGAAACTCTCAGCAAATTTGGACTGTAAACAAATCCAGACTCCTCTTCTTTCTCATAAATTCAACTTTTGGGGCGAGAGGAAAAAGGAAACCAAAGTCCATCAGAGAAACAAAGAATTTTCATGCTTGATTCCCAGGATTGATTAATCACAGCGCCCATGTCGAAACCTTGATGCGTTATTCTTGCCCCGGCCACACACATATTGTTATTTTCTCCTCCCTTACGGCTGTCCCTATAAACGCCTATTTTATGTTGCTTATATCCCAGTTCCCCTCCCTCCCATCTTATCTACACCTCATCCCCTTATTCTTGAACTATCACCTATCTTGTCGTCCAACTAATAATCCTACCCCTTCAAAGAGTACTCAAACTAATGTAGTTCTTGACAACACATCTTACACTAACATGAAGAAGTGTAATTGCAGATCAATAGATGTATCTCGACCAGATGTGCAACAAAAATCTTGACATGCCTCAACATTTTCAGCAATGACATCCAAGTATAAAGACGACATATAAGTTTTGCACTCGCATGCACGAACTCTAAAAGCACATTAAACCTCAATGTTTTTCGGCACTCAATTAAAATGCACACTTGACACTTCAAATCATGTAGCTTAGACGTTAGCACATGAAAGTATCTCAAAGTGAAGTCATATCTGAAATCCCGAAAACCCAATCAGGGACGAGAAAAGAGAATTTGCCATGTAATAGATCAAGTACAAGTAGCATCAAGTCAAGTAGGGATTTCAACCATCTGTCCTACCCCCCCCCCCCCCACCATATCCCACCTCTTAATCTCCTAATATCCCACCTTGGCATGACCCTTATAAAAGACCATAAAATAATGAGAGAAAATTATAGCATTCAAAACACATGATGGTACACTGACAACCGAAAGTTGTGTTTCGGTAAATCAAATATAGCATTTCATTACCAAACACTTGATCAAAAAATCAAACACTAATGAAATTACCCAGCATTGCAATTTGCAAGCACTAAAACCGCGAAACGGTACACTGAGAATAATTACGGAGTTTAAACTATGTTCCGATAAACCAAAAATTGGCAACTCATCGGCTACAACAAGGGAGAACCACTTTTAAGAACAAGAGGGCAACGACAATGAAGAATTTCCACATAAGTGAAGATTTTATGTCAAAGTAGAGCACTCACAGTAATAGTCTAGATTTTCGATATATGGTAGCTTGGCAACATTAGGACCGCCCAAATGCTCGAAATCAGCCAGCCCAGTATGCATAGAAATAAGCACCAACCCATTAACAAAACAATACATTCGATGATTTGTACAGAAAATATAATACAGGGGCAAGATAATCAGAAATTCAGCCTTTTTAGGAATTCAGAGTGATGTCATAATGTAATTTGGAGAGAATAGATAATGCTGCCAAGTGACAACAACAAGCCAATTAAATGGCTTACAACCTTTGAGCCCGGAAAAAAAGAGGCATAAAACATATTAAGCATCTTCAGTTGTCATAAAAGGTGACCAAACAAATGACCCTTGGACCTCAGATTAGTATCAAAGAATGGAAGGACACAATTTACCTGAAGTTACCGATATCAAAATCAATCTTCCCGATACTATGATGTCAAACATCAGTAGTAGGATGACTGAAATTCCTTTAGGCCTGCACATCGTAGACATATAGGGTCAATACCATATTACCATGAGTATTTTTAGGTGTATAAACTTTTTTTTTTGTTTGACAGAGAAATCTATAAGCTTAAATATAGGGCATTACCAGCTGGTTTGGCAAAGCAGATAGATAACAGAATTAAAATGAAAGCGAGAACACAACCAAATTTATATTTAATGTCTTCAATGTTTACCTCAGCACAGTCACCAGCTTAGTCTGTACAAAACGTATATAGGAATGCCGAATAGTCTACTAAATAAGGCCTTCAACATCCTACGTGATTTAACACTAATAAAATTTCAATTACAAAACAAATTAAATAAGAAGCAAAGCTAAAAATTTAACTAATCAGGAGACAAAGAAAAAGAGGGTGAACCTCTCTCACTCTCCTTAGATTCATTAAACGTGAAAGCAACACCGAAAACTACTTTCCCTATTGGTATACCAATGCCTACAACTCCTCCAACACCAAGACCTAAATTATATATTCCTCAATCTACAACCACTATATATTTTGAATCAGAGCTAACCTGACCATACGCAAAAGTTTCATTTAGCATTTGAACGATGAAAGATTCACACCCACTAGAATGGTCACAGTGTACCTGGGGGTATAAATCTGCCATCCCCTCTTTTCTCAAAAGGTGGGGGGCTGTAATTAAAGGAGAAGAGTAGAACACGTAATTCACCCCATCTTTCAAGGTGGATGTGCTAGCTATCACACGACATAATTGAATACAACAACAACAACAACAACATCCAAGCCTTATTCCCAAAAGGATTAATTTACTCATACGCATGGTATAAATTGTAATTTCCAATTCTCCAACATCAAACTTATCCTCCTTCCACCTCTTTCATATTAGGCTAGTGGTTAGGAACTCAACCTGCCTAGGGGTTGTCCCGGGTTCAAATCCTCATATCCCCATCCCGCAGCATTAGCTGCTCCTTTGTACCAAAAAAAAAATATGATTCTCCAATCACCGGTCCCCTTGATATAGAATCACGCACAAATTATTATAGATCGGGGCGAATTTAGGGGTGCTCGATGAGGGTGCACGGATCTGCTGGATTGTTTAGAAAACATGTAATTCGTTGCATGCTATTACTTTCAGGATGTAAACATTTAAGGAGGATTCAACATTGACAATGTTACTGATTGATTATGAAAATTCTAGTACAAACTTCAAACATCAACTCAGAGGAACATAAATTGAACCTTTTCATAAAAAAGGCCACACAAATTATTAGCCACTGAGGGTAACGTATGTATAATCATGGTCTCGAATTACTCACTAATATAGTATTTCAGTATTGCAAGTCTACAACAGACATTGATTCCACAGAAGGCTATTAGTTCAGCCAATGAGGAGAAATTTGGTTAATTGTAACAATTGAGCAGAAATTTGGATGGTTGTACAATTGAGCAAAGATATGGATAGTATATAAGAGAATATGCCAAATCAATTCCGTCCTACTCAATGAAATTCAATCTTCCGAAACATACCGAAATCTGAACTCTGAATCAATAGGATAAAGTTCACATAAGCAGACTAACCTAATGTACTCAAAACATTAAACTTACAACTTCATCTTTCATCAAAATTACTATATCATTCTTTCCCTGATCATCACATATTGTCAATGTGTCAGTATTTTCAATTCCATTTTTTATAACTCTATTTTATCCAGAACAAAAGCTATTCCAGTTCTCTATAAGCCAAAAATCTGCCATATTTAGAAACCTAGTTTCTCTCTAAGCCAATAATTTGGCATATTTAGAAACCTAGTTTCTCTACAAGCCAAAAATCTGTCATATTATTTAACCTTATGTTAACCTTATATGGCCCTCGAAAATTAGCAGAAATGAAGTAGATTTTTTATCAATCAAAACCCCGAAAAACAACACAATTAGTTTTATGAAGAAGGGAAAATGAAGAAAAAGAAAATACCCAACCTCATCATCATCATACCCATCGTCATCCTCATCGTTGTCCTTCATATAGTCCACTCCAAAACCCTCCTACTGCAAAGGAAAAAGAATTAGAACCTTCCGCGTACATTTAAAATAGACATACACAAATTGAACCAAATAGAAACATTAAAAGATGGACAAATACAGGTTCCTCCGAGGACTCTCCCATAACCACTATGATTCAGTTCGGGTTAATTCGGCTTCACATCCCAACCAACTTGCAAGGTAGACTCCAATAACAATAATAGAAAAGCTTCTAAGTAGTAACATAAGCAGGATGGATGCTTTTATTTCCCTGAAAATTATCCCATACTTATGAAAAGGCTAGGACGTAACTTTCACCCAAGAAATGCTATCTCTATCCATCAAATTCCTGAAAATGCTTTACACCAACACATCAATGGCACACAAATTCTTCAAAGAATTTCAGGTACCTCAAAAGCAACAAGTGACCCAACTATTCATCGGTGGCCAGCAAGTTTGCAGGACCCCCTACCCTATCACTCAAACAAGTCCTTACTCTTCCATTAAAAACACCGAATGCCATGCTATTGAACATGGGAAGATATTGCAGCTTGCAATACATAAACCCGAGTAACACAGAACACAAAATAAACTAGTATGTACTCATTTCAACAGCTCAGCAAGGCACCAAGTAGCTCTAATTTAATTTAGTAAGTACACAATAGTTGAATTTCGTCATTTATATAAGGAACCTATTTTCCAGGTGTCAACGGAAACATAATTCCACTAGGAATTATAGAAGTTGGATGGATATAGATAACAATTCTTGGGTGAAAGTTACGTCCCCTAACAAAACTCATCAGACTCGAACAGAACATTATAACAGCAACAGCGACACTTTGAAAAAATTCTCAAGGCAAACAAGCAAAGAATACTGGAATTACAGGCTCTTCATGTCTTCCTCATGAATGCAATTGAAAGATGAATTGACATATAATGACAAAAAAAAAAGACACAAAAGCAAGTGGAAGGACATGAGGAGTACCATGTGGGGATACTTGTCCTGGTCAACAACCCTAGTGTTTTCCAGCTTGATATTCAGGTATTGATCAACAGAACGAAGGGTGCTCCTGATAGGTAAGTCATTCTTCAACTCCACAACCACTTCTCGCCCCACAATTTCCTTGAAATATGAGAAGAAAAGCTACCGGCCAGGAAAAAAATCATGAAACTTAATTAGAAAAAGAGAAAGAATATAGTGCCAAACGTCATCCGAATCAAAAGAAAACAAGAATACATTACCATCTTTCTGCAGTTTCCTAAGTCCTTTATGCTCAGGCTAATCTGTAGACAATAACGGATACTGGCCTGGATCAGTTCAGAGTCCAACTCAGTCGATAGATATGGCATTCAGACACATAATATCAGCCAAATCATGTGTTTTGTGGCAACAAAAGAGCATATAAAGTAGCAAATGCAAGAGGCACACATAGGGAAATATGTGCACAACAGCTCATGATATTAATTTTTCAAGTAAAATCCGATAAAGAGGGATTAAAAAAAGCAATGAATATTTATGCTTTCTAAATTTGATTAAAAAGCATACAAAAGAATGATACAAACATTCAGGAAAATATATAATGAAAATTCTTCATCTTCCCTTATGACTATTGATTTATACCAAAGGGAGGAAGACATACAGCCCCTAGACACGGAAGTGTCTCCCCTCCAAGCCAATGAGGACGTTACAAAGAAACTTAACTTCAAAATGAGAGTTGATTAGACTAAGATATAAACTTTAAATTTTTCTCCTTAAAATCTAACAAAGAAAACCAACTATTTTTATCAACTCCATATTCACACTTCCTGACCTTTTTAACTCTCTTGGGGTACAATCATAGAAAAATATCCATGCATCATAAGAATGTTACATATACTATTCAACAGACTAAATCTTCCACTTCCAAATCTACTTCTCTAAGGGATTAGAGACCCACCTCTGAACAAGACTCATTCAACTTCAAAAGCCCAAACACGCGAACCATTATCTCACTAAGACAAAATGATCAACAAAAGATCACTTTGAACAGAGACTCATCAGCGAAATATCTAACCAAACCGAATTCCACACAAACCATAAAATATATATATATATATATATATATACACACACAAATATACAGGCGAGATCAGGTGCAAACTCCTGCTCGCGTGAGAACTGCGCACCGCCATAGAGTGACACTCGCATATAATGACACAAAATATCCATAGAATGACACTTACATACAATGACACTGAAAGTCTATAGAGTGACATGAAAATTTAGAGCTCATGTAGGAATTGAACCTACGACATTCGTGTATCATGACACAAAATGTCTATAGAATGACACCTACATACAATGACAGAGAAAGGTCTATGCAATGACATGAAAATTTAGAACTCATGTAGGAATCGAACCTACGACATTCATGTATGTACACAAATGCTTTACCAAATGAGCTATCAAAACCACAATTCATACAATGACATCGAACAATAACACCGTGTGTCCATAGTGTCACTCTATGGACAAACCCGTGTCACTCTATTGACAAACCCGTGTCACTTTATGGACAAACTCGTGTCATTCTATGGCACCCGCATCACAACCAACAAACCCGTGTCATTCTATTGATAAACCCGTGTTACTCTATGGACAAACCCGTGTCACTCTATTGACAAACTCGTGTCACTCTATGGACAAACCTGTGTCACTCTATAGACAAATTCGTGTCATTCTATGGCACCCGCATCACAACCAACAAACCCGTGTCATTCTATTGACAAATTCGTGTTACTCTATGGACAAACCCGTGTCACTCTATTGACAAACCCGTGTCACTCTATGGACAAACCCATGTCATTGTATGGCACCCCAACCCCAACCCCAACCCCAACCACAACCACAACCACAACCACAACCACAACCACATGTGTCATTGTATGCATAAACCCGTGTCATTGTATGCACAAACCCGTGTCATTGTATGCACAACCGTCTCTCATTCTATGGACAACCACAACCATCGCAACCACAACCAGTGACCGCCACCACCGCCGCCACAAACAACAACAATATCGCAACAACAACAAAGAACAACGTAAAATTTCCAAAACGCATTTGATCATTGACAAATAGTACTAAATCAAAACCCTAGGAGAGAGAAAATGTGTGAGAAGAGCAAACCGGTAGGAAAGACTGCAGATATTTCCCTCTCGTCTTCTCCTTCTCCGGTAAAACGCCGCCGCTACCGTCGCCGTAAAATTTCATTCAAATCAAGAATGCGACTCAATTGAAACGTACGATTAACTCTGCAAGATCAAATCTAGAGTTCTCAATCGGCCGCAACCGCACAGATAACAACAACAACAACCGCAACCGCACAAGATGAGTTAATTAAAAAGGTAGGATGATAAACTAACCTGAGATCATCGTTGATATCGATCAAATATCGCCGGAATAACTTCTTCGCAGCGCGTGCACCGGACACGACGGAGGAGGCGGTGGCAGCGACGATGTGACGGACGAAGAATTAGATTGAGAGGAGACAACAGCGCGGCGGCACCAGAGATAAGTCGTCGTCGTCCCTGTAATTCGAACAATCATTCAATCAAATCATCAGATCTACAAATAAAATTAAAACCTAGCATAATCAAATCATTTTCAGGTTAAAAAATAAAGTAAAATTACATGAAGATCGGCCGCAAAATAGGTGAGTGGCGACGGCGAGAAAGAAAATCGACGGCGGTGACAACGAGGAGGTGCGAGAAGGCGACATCGAAGATAATAAAAGACGCGATGGAGGCAACGGTGGAGAGGATGACGAGGAGGCGACAACGACGGCGAAAAGGCGATGGGGACAGCGACGGCGAAGAGGCAATGGCGACGGCGGCGAGGTATCGGAGAAAGTGAAAATGGAAAGAGAAAATGAGAGGAAATGAGAGGAGAGGAAAGGAAGCGGTTGAAAATGAGAGGAAAGAATAACAGACGATGAGACTAATTTTGATTTTAAATGGAGGGACAGCTGGTTTAATCTGGAGCGTCCAATTTAATGGATCTGACGGCTATAATTAGGTGCGCAGTACTCACCTAAGGATAGGTACTCTTATGATCCTCACTCTACAAATATATATATATATATATATATATATATATATATATATATATTGCACGAAAATGCAATCTACAATGTGCTAATTGAAAGGAAGCCAATTTCGAGCATCTATGGAGACAATATATAAAGCCGAAGGCACGGAAATTCAGAGAGTGTCACGTTCTGTTTTGGCATGGGACTTAAACTATGTAGGAATCAAATAATGGCAACTTTGATCAACAGAAATCTGCGATAGATTACTACATATTGACAGGAAAATTCTACAAAGCAAACCTGAAAATTAGACACATGCCAAAGCAAACCTCAATTAGGGGAAAAATGATCAAAGCTTCACCTGGTGATTTTAAAAGCACGAAACAATGAGAGTTAATGATCCCAAAATGTCGCATCAGCAACAATTCTCTATTATAATCAAAGAGACGGTGTGAAATAAGTTAGCATGCTTACACAAATTATGAATGTCATCATTGTACTCCATAACAATCAAACTATCAAAATGCAGCACAAAACCTAAGATAGGAACAAACATAGGCATTTCGAATAATGTATTCTAGCCTATTCTGGAGATGATCATCAGTTAATTATAAACGAAATAAATGGAAAAAAGAGGAAAATCAGAGAATAAACCAAAAGAAGAAAATAACCCAGGAAATTAACAAAAGAAAGAATAGGAACTGAAAATTGAAATAGGACATGCGATTTTGAGGCAAAAGCAACGTAGGTTTAAATTTCCGTGCGAAAATGCTCTTGGTGGCCCTGTAAAACACATGAAAAGAATCGAAACCAAAAGTCACTCCAACTATGAAAAAAAAAAACAATCAAGCCAAAAACAATCAAAGCTAAAAGCATTGAAATAAATCATCAGTAAAAATCACAAACACACTCCAACGATCAAAGATTAATCAAACTAAGAGGACAAATTAACCCTTAAAAGAATCAAAAGATTAATAATCAGCACTTAATTGATTACCTTCGATATGGAAACTCAAATCGCAGGAGAGAGAACGAGATATTTCGTAATTTTTTTAGAGCCAAATCAAAGCACTCACAATAGCAGTCAAGTTCTGCCATGCATGATAGGGCTGCTTTTGGGGCTCGAGTTTGATATTTCGTTCATAGCCAAGGCGAGTATGCACATTAGTTAACAAACCATAATTAAAGACAAATTTTATAATCATTAAAGCTTTTAAAAGAGAAAGGAAGCGCAATCTATCAAACCCGAATGAAAGCTAAAACAGTAGATATAACCAACTACGTAAAAAACAAAGCGAGAATGAAGAATCAAAAGACACCAGAAGGAAGAACAAATCAGAAAGAAAAAAAAGACTGAAATTACGACGAGGCTCTATAATGCAAATTTACGGATCACAAAAAACAACCCATAATTCATGGATCAGAAAAATCGCTAAAAAGGGAGCTAAACAAACCCTATTCGTAGGCACACGGCTTACTAAACATTGAAACCTTCGCCCGAGAAAAATGAAGTACAATGTATGCTACTTTTCTATTAAACAAAAAATCAGTATCATTGTAGTAGAAGGAACAGATTCTGAAACAATGGAATCGACTTTGTTATGTAAGAAGGCAATTCTCCCAAACAAAATGGGTCAAAACATGTGGAAACCATCCTAACTATAGAGGCACAGTTTTTCTAAAATCCTCTTCACCCTAATACCACAATACATTGCAGCCAAGCAAATTTCCGACTGCATACGAGTATATGCACCAAACAGTCTAATAAAATTGGCGAAAAGCCGACAATTAATATGAGCACGTCTATTCAGAATTACCAGACAGTAAGTGGAGTCCTTTATTCATAGAATTCCAAATTTCTCAACCAAATTACTTCACCAAACAATAAAGATGCCCGATTATCCCTTCTACAAGCATTCAAATCAGAGAATGGTACATTTAAGACCCTAGGTCTTTGCACGATACGAAATCGCGAGTAATACCCACAATTCGGTGGTTATAGCAAGGGACACTTACCATTCAAAATCTCGATAAAATAGGATCAGAGGGTTTTCACATAAGCTGAATTGTAGTTGACAACAAGGGGTACATATAAAATTTATGCGATTACAAGCGAGGATCATTCAAATTGAGCCCCAAGATATACCACCACAATATAGCAGGCAAAGCAAAATATCAATGAAACTGAATATTTCCATATAAGCATTGTGTCTAGCCATAAGTAAAGAACTTACATAAAAGAAAGGGGAAATGAAGAGAGAAATTACCAAGGGCACAATCCTTATCATCATCATCACCTTCATTGTCGCCTCCATCATCATCCTAATTGTCATCCTCCACTGCAATTCCCTCCTTCTGCAAACCCAAAAAGTAAATGTTTGGTAGGAAGGAAATTGATGGAAAGGAAAGTCATTTTCTAGATTTCCAATGTTTGGTTTACAAAAACAACATAGGAAATGGGGAGAAAGGAAAGGAAATGGAAGGAAAGTATTCTTCATAAAAGTCTGAGTTTCTTTTCTGCCCAAAACGGTGGGATTTGGAAGGAAAGGAAAAATACAACATAAAAACACACATTTTCCTTCCAAAACCTACAGATTTTTAAGTATTCAACCAAACAACGGAAATCATAATTCCCTTCCTTTCTCTTCCTTCCCTTTCCTTTCTCTTCCCTTCCTTTCTCTTCTCTCCCTTTCTTTCTGTTCAATTCCTCCCTACCAAACAAGCTGTAAATAAATGAATAAATCAAATTTTCCCTATCTAAACAAATATTTAAGCCAAAAAAAGGGAAACTGCAAAACATGAAAAAACAGTGAACTTATTAAATACGAAATGAAAAATCATGAACTCTATGATGAAATTATCAATAACAAAATTACCCAAAGATTTAAAACGAGATAAAGCGGAAAAAAATGAACACTCTGGATGCGATAGTACCTTAATGTAAAAAAACTAATGAGCAAAAATCAACAGAATGAAACAGAAACCAGAAAATAAACCAATCATATGAACCGAAATCCTAATTATATAAAGAACAATAATATTGGATTTTTAGAGAAGATTACCATGCGCTTTGATTATCCTGACATAAATGTAAAACTATATATTAAAACTTGAAACCAAGTCTTTTCTCGGAAGAGACTTGACATTCATTAATTGGATAACAAATTGCTAGAGGTCTACAATGTAGACATAATTAATTTGTCTACAATGTAATATTGAGTTAGTAGTAGTAAAATTGAGATCGGAGTAGTAAAATTAATTGTGTGAGTAGTAAAATTTTGATAGTGTAGTAAAATTATTGCTGATTGTAGACACTTTTGCATGTCTACAATGTAGACCTCTAGCATTGTGCAATTGGATATAACATAAAAATAGCATTAAATACAATTATCGGTTAGGATATGGTAATAAATTATCATAGAGTAGTATAACATTAGCTAATTTATGGACAATAATAATTATGGTAATTTATTAGAAGAAAGATAAGCCAACATTTTTCTTATAAAACGAGTGTAAACAAAATACATACTCCCTATGTCCCAGCTCAAAAGCCCAATTTTCCATGTTGAGACATCCCACCTCAAACATCCCATCTATTTTGGGACATATTTCTTTCTCCTACTTTTATTGAACTATTACATCCTCTCTCATATTATCTCTCCTACTTTTATTAATCCTCACATCATCTCTCCTCCTCTCTTCTAATATTACTCCATTCAACTTATTATATCAATTTTTCTTATTCCACTACAAAAACCCCTTGGGACGTTTGAGCTGGGACGGAGGGAGTAGTTAAAATTTCGAACCCACACCGCATAAACAAGAAGTAAACAACGAAACAAAAGGGAAATATATCACCTTTCAAATCAGTCCCATCAGCATCCACTCTTTTCCCACCACATTTCTTCTTATGAGCCAACCTAGCATTAGAACTAGGGTTTGGGCTATAATACATATGGCCACATTTCTTGCATACATGAACACCTATTCATCAAACATCATTAATCATCGATTAGACAAGTTTATTTTCACAGTTGTTACCTGTTATTAGTATATAAAGTTTCCATCTTTAGCTCAAAAATAAAAGTTCCCACCGTTATTGACTAAATTCATCTTAGAAACAAACTCATTACAAACAAATAAAAAATTTAAAGAAAATATATAACAAAAAAAAAGGAAGACCCAGGTGATCTAACCTGTACGATTAGGGTTTTGGTCTGCCATTGAAAGACGCCAACTGGAGGAAGAGCAAGTGGACTAGTGGAGTTAGGTAAGAAGCAAAAGTAAAAGATGGATCAGTATCATCCATTCAACATTTCTTTATGTTTGGCATGGACTATGTTTGGCCTGGGCTCAGGCCCAACATAGAGAAATTAAGTTCAAAGTAAACTTTTAACATGTATGGGGAAGTCGATAACGTTAACGGTAATACGAGTAATGATCACAACTAGTTTATGCACCCGTGCGAAATTGCAAGGGTAGTTCCCTAAAAGAAAAAAGAAAAAAAAATTGCATGGGTAGATATTTAATGTGGGTAGTACACGACATTTTATTATGAATCACATAAAATATTAAAAAAAATTAGAAATTATAAATGGATGCACATTTGAAGAAAAAAAAATAGGAGACCCAATGACTTGTCAAAGTCCGTTTCTTAGTTACAAATTCACTTTGTAAGACTCGTGAATCATGACCCGCTATATTTTGGTCACGAACACGCTATTTCGGAGACACAATATGAGACTTGTCAAAGTCCGTTTCTTAGTCACAAATTCACTTTTTAAGACTCGTGAGTTGTGACCCGCTGTTTTTCGGGCACAAACACGCTATTTTGGAGTCATTGGACTGTATATATGACCAGTGTACCATATTATTCTAAAATTGTTTTGACCCACATGTATTGGGGTCAAAAGCCGAGAGTAGTCACCTATGGGAGTTTGGCAGGCTGTGTACTAACCTAACAGAGTAACATGGGTTTTTTTGCGCATTTTGACCTCACTAATGTGCACCATGGGAAACTTCCCAGGAGGTTTTGTAACACCGCGGCTCTTCGCCTGAGCCGAGAGTAGTCACCTATGCCAGCTTGCTAGGTTGTGTACTTGCAACACCCCCGCTCATCGCCTGAGCCGAAAGTAGTTACCTATGGCAGTTTGACAGGCAGTATACTGACCCCACAGACCAACACGGGCTCTTCAGGCGCACTTTGACATAACTCGTGCGCACCCTGGGAAATTTCCCAGGAGGTCGCCCATCCTGAAATTGCTCCCAGTCAAGCACGCTTAACTGTTACTACAACAATTCACCACTTGTGCCACGCTTAAATCCGTGGCACAAGTGAAAAGTTCCTGTGGCTACGCTACTTTGCCACGGGAGTTTTGAGTTTTGGCACCTGTGGCACAACTGCACAAGTGGTCGTGGCAAGGAAATTGCCACGGGAAAACTTTATTGTGGCAAAAATATGTCTTCTTAACACGAAATATAGCGACATGAATAATCGTGGCAATAAATTATTCCCGTGGCTAACACATTCTCTAGCCACAAGCAAAATCGTGGTGAATACATGGCTATTACCTTCACAACCTAGAAGACATGTCCGTGGCAATGGGTATATTCCCATGGCTATACGTTTTAGTAGCGACAAGTAAAATTGTTGGGTAAATATACAATTTTTCTTGGCATCAAAAGAAATACATGTAATTGTAACAACTAACTTGCACGATTCGTTTAATAACGATAATAAACTTGATACCACCAATTATGATAAAATATGAAATTATTATTGAAAGAGAAGTGTAAATAAATACATGATAATTACTTTTTACAATCCAAAGGGAACCCTTCAAAAAATAAAAAGAATTCAAAAAGAAAATCATTCCGAAGATATGCTAAAGTTTTAGCTAATACATACAATATAATAGTTCATGATGCCAAATTAAAATTTAAAGTCATTTACATAAACACCGATATGCTCCAAACTCTCGCCTCGGCATAGCTATTAGTCCTAGAAATTAACCTACAAAAAGAAAAGAACAATATCACTTGGAAAGGAAACAAAAAACTTATTATCCATAGGTATTATCCCAAGCAAACCAACCAGGCCACTTTGACACAACAAGAGTAACAAACGACTCGTACATGGCTGCACAAACAAAAAAAACACCATTACAAGAGGTTCCTGCATTCTAGCCATTCCCTATGCCTGACACTAAGACCATTGACTATTTTTTAATTAAAACTATAGGTCTAGCCCATTCCGGCAGCACTTGTACTGAAAATGGATTATACCAAAATTTACATAACCTGCAAATACCAAATCTAGGTGCTATCAAGCAGATACAACAATGTCCCAATATGTAAACTAACACCAAAACATCATCCTCCATGTATAATCGGAATATTAGCTACAATTCACAGTGAAGTGACCCGAAAAGAGGAAAAAAAGGCTCCCACTTTTGTATCAATACCCCAGCATACAAAAAAAGGCTCCACTTTTGCTAACCTTAATGAGGCAATGAACTGAATTGAATCCATGACTCTTAATCATTTCCACCAGCCTTGCCTTGCTTGCCACATCTTGTTATTAGCTGCAATCTTTTCATCCACCTTGGTTTTAGTTGCCTCCGCCTCTTGTTTAGCTTTCCTCTTTTTCTCGTTAGTAGAATCTACTTCACTTGACACAGAAGCAAAGATCCTCTTGACGTGCATTCTTGTCTTTTTTGGTGAAGTATTTTCCTTCCGTTACTGTGATATTTTTCCAGCGCTCGACATCCTGAAGCTTTTACAATAACTAACACAAAAGTGCACTAGAAAAATCCATTTTTTAAGAAGACAACTACTGATGTATGATTTGGCATACAAATCTGACACTTTTAGCAATATTCAGGTTTGCACAGTCGGGTTTGAGAGCCTCTTAGGAGGTCCAAATGAACCTTATTTTTGGTGTGGCATACCAATTTGGAAATCTAAGACATAAAACTAAACGTCGGAATTAGATTTACAATAAAATAATTTATACTTTAGCGCCAGTTTATTATTTACCACCTATCACAGCAAATACAAGTTCAGAAAATGCAGATTTTATGGCTTGGATTTGAGGGGGCATATCTCATAGCTCAGGGATTTGTTTTGAGCAAAATTTATGTCCAAATTGAAGTTGAGAAAGCTAGTTATCCAATGCTATACGTTAGACCTTCATAGGACATTGTTTTCTATGTCTGCGATCCATTTCCGCACTGATGCGGGGCTCGTAAAAAAATGGTGTTTCGGTTTGCATGTTATTAAACTAACCTAGGTTTGATGGTAGAAACTCAGAGTCGCCACCTTGTCTTCACCCCGACAAGGAAAGGTTTTGAAACAAGTTTAAAAAGCACAAGTTCGAAAACAAATGAAAGAATTTTACGGAAAATCTTTCGAAAACCAAAAATGACTCCATGCGCCCTAAGGCAAAATTCCGTTTTATTGTTTATTCACAAGTTTTGGAAAACTGGTCTGCGAAATAGAGAAAAAGGGTTCGGGGCCTTAGTTAAGGGGTGCGAACATTTGGAACTCGTCTCCCCTTCCGTCATAAGGACATGCACTTACTAATACATAATTTCCTTCTAAAGAGTCTCGGTTTATTGGTTGCGTTAAGATCCTTATAAATAAGTAGAAATAGAAACCCACATATATTCACGTTGTCATTCACATGCAGAAGTTTGGAAAAATAATTTACAAAAGATTTCCCGAGTCTTTTTGTATGGACTTGGGGGGTCTGAGCACCAAAGTTGCCCTACGTACCTTTCATTGTGGGATTGGAATCCACTCGAGGATCAAAATCCTACGTAGTTCTGACGGGCAGCCCCACGACAACGGCCTTTTCCACTGGGGGGTAGCGGCTAATATCCGCGAGGGTAGGTGGATGGATCCACAGGGTAGATATCATTCCACTGAGAAAAGGATCGGGTTGATTCCACTGTGGATATCACCCATGTGGAGGGTAGAGATGGGTTTTTACTTCGCTTGGAAGGGTAGAAAGTTGTTTCACTCAAAGTCGTGCTATTGAGAGACTTTATAGATGACTCACATTAGAGTCAAGTCGATCCATGGTAGAATAGAGTAAGGTATATTCCGCTTGCATCTATGTGTCTCACATCGAGACGGCGATCGCCATTGATCACCATGCCTCCTGAACCAGGCATGCCTCCTGAACGAGGTCTTAAAGTGGATGACTCGACCTCTCTAATGTGAGTTTAAATATTAGACTTCTCAATAGTTTGACTAGGCTTGAACTGACTCTCGCGGGGAGATTTAATGAAAATGGATTGGGTTAGGTGTTTGGGCTCGGTGGAATTGGTCGTATCGTTAGAGCTGTCCGTGTAGGCCCTACAAAAATATAAGGAAAATAAATCGGCGATTCGATTATGTTCGATCAAGAAGTGTTCCACTGGGGCTTTGGTGGAATAGTTGGTAGAGGTGATGGAAAATCGGCCTCATGATCGCGCATAAGCGAATTGGCAATCCTTGCCTAGTGTTGGGGTAGGGTCCCTCCAAAGTCCATACAAAGAACGGGAAAAGAAAACTTTACATGCAAACACATCGAAGAAAGTTTATTTACTTCCATGTACAAAAAGTTTTGAAATAAGAAATGGAAATTCTAAAAACGTTGAGGAAACGGAGAAAACGACTTTATTTAGAAAAACTAAGAAAAAAGACGTTTAGAAATGAACAGGAAAACATTTTTAGGTGCTTTGGTTTTATTAATTAGATTATTTACAAAAGAGATCAATTTTAGTCCTTATTGACTTCGATTGACTCGGGTTGACTTCGCTTGACTTGCACCTATTTGCAAAGTTGACTTTAGTCGATTTCGGGTAGAATCAGGTTGACTTGGGTTGACACTAGTAGAATTGGGTATACTTGTTTGACTTGTGTTGACATTGGTTGACTCGAGTGGATTTTGGGTTATTTGTTGGATTTTAGTAGACTTTGGTAGACTTGGTTGTATTTGGATTGGTTTTACACCATGGTTGACTTTCATTGACTTGACCTCGATTGACTTGATTTAGGTTGACTTGACTTAGGTAGACTTGACTTAAGTTGACTTGACTTGGGTTGACTTGACTTAAATTGACTTGACTTAGGTTGACTTGACTTAGATTTACTTAGATTCCATTCTAAGTGATTAAAGTCATCAAACAAGTGGGTGATTAATTAGACTCTCTATTAAGTCTAATTATTTGTAAAATGGTTTGAATAGACTCCTAATTAAGTCTAAATTGTTTTTAATATTTTGACATCTCAATGAGGTGGATTAATTAGACTCCCTATTAAGCCCAATTATTTATTTAATTAAAACAATTAATTTGGGGGAGAAACTTGTCATTTATGACCTCAAAAACAGAAAGTTGGTGGACATTGAATAGTTTGGAAGATCAAATGAAATCTCCAAATTTTTCTGGGTTGAGGGTGAGTTTATGAACATCTTAGGATCACTCATGAATTTTTTTCATGATCCCAAGAGTTCATTTACTCACAAAACAAATTTAAGGTTGAAAACCGGATTTCTGAGCAAAATAGAGTCTGTTTTCAAAAAATCATAGCTACTGATAGGGACGTGAATAAATTCTGAACCTTATCTTTCTGGAAACCTGGGAGCCTTCACTTCAACTTTCATGAAAAATAATTGCCCATAAAATGTCATTTTAATGCCAAAAAATGCGTTGAATTTAGTTGGTCGGAGTTGGGACCAGTTTTGAGCAGTTTCGTTACAAAACATGTCATAAATATTCTGCTTTGATTTTGGATCTACAATTTTGCAGGAATGCATTTAAGACTCCAAATAATCTGTCTTTATAAGATAAATGCTTGAAATCAAAATAATGTTTTTATACACATTTTACAAGTTGGACTGAAAAACAGTTTGAAGTGAACAAAAAACCGGGTTGGAGTTTGGATCGTTTTGTACATGGAAAATATGGTAAACAAATTTGTAAAAAATACAAAATCATCTCAAAAGGTTAATAAAACAGTAGAACTCAAGAAAAACACACAAGAGGCGCTCCACTCCTAAAACTCTCGCAACTAATGTTCCCCTCAATAAAGGGAGCGGCCCCCGTAAGGCCCTAGAAGTTGGCTTATGGATTTTGGTGTGGCTCAATAAACCACACTAAACCCATTACCAACCAAGACTAGACAAAAAAAAAATGTTAGTAATGTATTTGATATGAAAATGAAATGTAATAACAATAAAGAAGCAAGGAAAAAAGAGTACTACCTTTGAAGCTCAATGTTGAAGATCCTCCAATGTTAGGGAACTAAGTTTTCTAAATTGATTTTAATCTAAGAGAGGTTGATTGATTTTATTATTCCTATGATCTAGAGTAAGTCTAATACTACTAGTTTATTAGTAGAGATTTAATTTTATGGTGGAATTTTTATGTGAGAAGTAAATGAGGGAAAGTGAGTGAATGTAGGAGTGAATGAATGAGAGCAAATTCTCTCTTTTTGTGTGTATGAAGAGCCGGCCCTCTCCTTCACCTCACACCTCACTCTTTTTTTTTGTCACTTTGCTATTGTATGTTGTTGGGAGAGAATAGATGACTCATTAATAAAAAATAAAAGCAAAATCAAATAGTTAGCATCTTTTTAGTGTGTAGTTAGTGTAAATGTGAGTGACATGGGCATGACATATATAAAATGATGTCATTGTCTATGTGGTTTATTAGTACAAAAATGAAATCGAGTTTAGCTCGTTTCGAGCAAATTTACCTCGGTTTGCGCGAAAATGAAAACCGGGTGAATTAAATCAATGAATTAATGAAATGAAGACCAAAAATGATAAAAATCAATATTATTAATATTATTTACAAAATTTATATAAATGATAAAAAAATGGCGAAATTGAAATTGTCGAAAAATCGTTTTATTTCCAATTAAACGAATAGAAATGGGAGGATAGAAATGGATAAAACGAAATTGAATTAGAAAATAGAAATAGAAATAGAAAATGGAAATAGATTGATAAAAACGAAAGTAAAAAAGGGTGAGACAAAATTTGGTGCCTACAACTGGTACCGTTAATGCTCCGTCTCAATAAATGTTGATGTCTGAAAATTGTGTTGCAATTTTGGTTTGCCTAATGAGTGATCTAGCTCGATAGATTAGACGTAAAAAGCTCTCAATTATGAAACCTCCAGTCATGGTGTTTGATATTTCATGGTGTATAGGTTTGCATCAGTTAAAGACAAGGACAAAATAGTGACAGAAAGTTCATTGACTAAGCTTTCAAATAACATCTTTTAAGACTTTGCTGAATTTATGAGGTAGATTGTATATTTGAGCTATCATACTATTTAGGTTTGCATCAGTTAAAGACATGGACGACATATTGGCAGAAATTTCATTTTCTAAAGTTTCCAATAACATCTTTTAAGGCTTCGTTGAATCTACGAGGTAGATTATATGAAGGTTCAAGAAAGACGCACGACCTGCTGATCTGATAATATTCAATGATCAATTTCTCCTTAATTAGGTTGATTTTTCCACTTATTGTTTTTTTTTTTTAAATTTAAGCTAACATCTATAGCTTTGATTTGATATATCATGAGTCTCCTAAATCATCTTGAGTATGGAGTTACGATGTCTGCAATCAAGAAGTTGTGCGCGAGAATTGCAGTGGAGTTCGGATTTAGATCAAGCACAAAGTTATCATTTTCGATGCTCGTGTTTTGGACCCATCGGTACCTGATTGAGAAGAAATGAATTCCAAAATGATGTTTGATCTAGGAACAAAAAATAAGACATTACATCAGACTAGGACTAAAATACACATTTAGAAAACGCTAAGAGCTCAATAGTATGTAAGAATTTCAGAGGCATAAGTTTTCCCCTATAGAATGATCAAATGAAGTCTGTTTTCTCTGTGCTATACCATTTTGGAAAGATACGAGATGAAAGTAACTCATGTATTTGGAATTAATACTAAAGGAGCTCTAAAAAACTTGCAGTTTAAGATCAAATACATGCTGCCCACGAGATAATCAGTAGGAATTTCAGATTATAGGGCTAAACTTTGAGGACTCACATCTCCTTTAACATATAATGGAATTGGGTGACATTTATGTTCATATTTAAGGACTTGAAGATAGCTTTGCAATGGTTCTAGTTAGAGCATGATCTGATTAGCTTTTTTATGTCTAAAAGCTAGTTGCGCACCGTGTATTTTACTAAATCAAAACTGTTCTTGAAGTGAAATTTAATTATTGTTTTGGGATCCTTGCTTTAACTCCAATCCAATTTGATCATCTAGCACTAGTGAAAGCAGCAATAGAAGGTGGAAAGAAGAAAAAGAAGATATACACTCCCCTTAAAGTTAATGCTAAGACATACACCAAATATTACTCCATATCTCTACGTGATCCTTTTAAGACAAATGATGCCATAACTTTGGAGATCCTCTACATATTAAATAAATCCCTTGAACCATCCCAATAAGAAATAATTCAATTTGTATCTCAGTCCAGTATTTTTGTCGTATCAAGCAAAATTTATAGAAACATGAAAATTTGATTAGCAGAAGACCAACAGTCATTTAGGTAAACAACAACAACAACACGCAATTTTTTTTCCTTTTCACGCACCAATAAAGTGTGAATAACGAGCAGTGAAATTTGATCAGTATCATAATATAGGCTATTATATTTGATCAATATCCGCAAAGAGAACACAAACCATGATGATATAATTGATTTCCCCAAATGACTTGAAAAACAAACAGAAAAACAAACTTATTTTTAGTTTTTTTGAAGAAACAAACACAAACTTATTGAATCACAAACACAAACTTTTTTTATTAACAAAATTAGACTAGAAAATACAATCAGATTATACACAATAAAACTCCATAAGTTAATTTGATTGAGTTGCACATACCTTTCATCAAAGAAGCAAGGCAACAATTTTATCGACGGTGAAGGACTGCGGCTTGGAGGAGAAGTGGAAGGCAGACGACGGCGGCTGTAGCGGAGAATGTAAATGGACACAACGGATGAAGCGCAAAGCAGGAATGAAACATTTAGCGTGTTCTAATTGAATTTAATTTAATGTATAATTTCCGTGGCATAATTCGTTACTAAAGTGATGATCTGTTGTAGTGTATGTGGAGTTCTTATCACATGACTTTTTAAAAGGAAAGTCGACTTTGCTGGTATGAGTAGCGCTGTCAATCCTTTTAATTATCTCATATGAGCCCTTAATTTCTCAGGAACCTCCTCTGAAATCTGAGGTATTACATTACTAACTTAACAAACCAACACGGGTCCTTCCGCCGCATTTTAACATAACTTATATGCACCCTGGGAAACTTCCTAGGAGGTCACCCATCCTGAGAATTACTCTCTGTTAAGCACGCTTAAATTTGGAGTTATTTTCAAATGGGCTTCCTTAAATGAAAGTCGACTTTGTTGATATGAGTAACACTGTCAATCCTCTTAACCATCTCATATGATTTCTTAATCTCTTAGAAACCTCATCTGAATGTGGGGTATTACACCCCCAACTCATAATGGTTTTCCACATTCCAAGAACACCGTCTTGGAGAAAGCACTCAAGCGCCAAGATCAAATCAAACAATCCTCAAGATCCGGAGAAAGCTCGAACGCACCAGAAAGTCGCCGACCACGAAAATCAACCTACAACAATCAATTTACAAGATCTGAAGAAAGCTTCCAAGCACCGGAGATCCACAGAAATTCAACAATCAAATCTAGTTCAAGATCAAGCCTACTCCCTTGAACGCCAAATCCGGAGTATCATCAAAGAGACTCTCAAATCAAGATTGTCAAAGACCCTAAATTGAAGTTCAAATACGGTTCGAGATCAAGTCATTGTGGCCCTTGAATTAAAGATCGAAGTGGAGATTGAATTAGAGGATTCACAGAGAGTGTACACGAAATTCTGATAAATTATAGATTCATTTGAAACTCATATTTTGTTGTCTTATCCAGATCAATAAAAAATTTGTGTTGATAGAATCATAATCAAGTTCGTGTTGGAATTACTGTGTTATGTAGCATTGGTTCATGTATATGGCTAATTTCACGTTCTACCACGTAGAGTTTTGAGATTTCTCGGATCATGACACCTTTGATGTAAACAACTAAACTAAATAATACCTTGAAATGACCATATAATAGGCTCCGAAAAATATTTATATTTATTTATAACTTCACAACTAAAGTGTACTTTTTCTATACATTAATTTAAATAAGGTTTCAATAGATGATATTTACGTGTAAATTATTAAAATCTAATTATCTAACAAATAAATAGGCAGCCCGAGTGCGACCGCACCAGCAACCTATTGGATAGCACAAAAAATACACTTATATACTCCCTCCATTCATATCCAACCTTCCTATTTTTTTTTTGCACAAAGTTTTAGGAGTGTATTAAAAATTATTAAAAGCAAGTGGGAAGGGGGATAATAGCACTTTGGAAGCATTTCATTGGTTCAAATGTTACCAAAATAAGAAAGAGGAAGATTGGATGTGAATTCCCTTAAAAGGAAAGTAGGAAGATTGGATATGAATGGAGGGAGTATGACTTAAAAATCAATATTGAAATAAATGAATATTGCTGGTTATTAGGATATGGAATACTAAATATGAAATTTTAAAACATTGAAGGCAACCATCCTATGAAATATTTCTTTGTCAATACTTATTCACCGCCAGATAACGGGCCTTTACGGGTCGAAGTCAAGTTCAGCTTGGACAC
Source organism: Spergularia marina (assembly GCA_963680865.1). Lineage (NCBI taxonomy): Eukaryota > Viridiplantae > Streptophyta > Magnoliopsida > Caryophyllales > Caryophyllaceae > Spergularia > Spergularia marina. The sequence continues at coordinate 14,479,134 of OY804559.1, forward strand.
AATTCTATTGCATTTGGCATTGATTCATGATCGGGTTGGGTCGAGTTAGATTATACTAGGTCGATTGTACGTGTTCACGAGTCAAACTTTTCAAATCACATCAGCTTTGACGCAAACAATTAGAGTAAATAATACCCAAAAATGACTAAATGTTGGATTCTTTTATATGGGCACACCTAAAATGTAATTTTTTCAAATGTTAAATAATTTTCAGTACGTGACATTTATGTGTACAGTCTAAAAACGATGAAACGAGTATAAATTATATAAATAGGTAGCCCGGTGTGACCCGGGCCAACAAACTAGTTTTACACTAATGGTAAGCCACATTCAATGTAGTTTATCGTAAAAACATTAAAATAATTTAAATCCCTTAATTTTTTACCTATATTAACTTTTTCTTCTTATTTAATGTTTGTGCGACATTAAAGTAAAAGTGTTTTGCTCCAATGACGTAAGCCGCTCCACAAGCTAAACTGCATGAAATTTATAACAAATCATCTCGAGGATCTCGTTAACATTTCTTTAAGTGCTAAATGAAAACCCCTATCAATTTTACTTCGGCTCCATTCCACAGGAGTTAAAAAACAATGTATTAAGATTAGTTCAGATACATTCAAATCAGATCAGATCAGTTTAGATGCATTCAAATCAGTTCAGAAATGTTGAAATAATGAATTTAGTCCAATCTAATGTATATATAAAAAAAGGGTTTTTTTGAAGAGCATAAAGAAAGTCCTGCGAAATACTCAAAGAGTCCAGTATATGGTGAAAGAATGAACACGATAATACACTTTTATCATTAAAAGATAAATAATAATAGTAAAAGATATTTAAGATTCACGAGCTCAGACAGAGTCCAAAAGAGGATAGGATAAATTTCACGATTAATTATTTACAATTCACACAGAGAATCACATTTTCGTGAAACCCTTGCATAAAGCTATATTATGAAAACATGGCACAATTAATCATACCATTGGTTATGTGTATCCGAGACTTTTGAAGCAATCGATTTTATTATTGCATATCGAAAAATGTAGAAATAGGTCTCAAATTGAAATCTAATCTAATATACATAACCAATGGTATGATTAATTGTGACGTGTTTTCATAATACAGCTTTATGTTTTTTTTTACTTAAGAAGATGGATATACTAATTAAAAATAATAAATAACAAGAAGTTGGTTGGGAGCCGCGAAACAATCTGCGCCATAAAAGATGGATTTTTGAAAAGCATAGAGAGAGTCCATCCTTTGAGAAATACTCAAGGAATTTAGTGTATGGTGAAAGAGCAATAGAGAGAGAGTCCATCATTTGAGAAATACTCAAAGATTTTAGAGAGAGATTCCATCATTACAATAGAGGGAGTCCATCATTTGAGAAATACTAAAAGAGTTTAGTGTATGGTGAAGAGCAGAAACGGAGAGGATAAATTACAAGGTTAATTATTACCAATTCACACAGAGATTCTCATATTCGTGAAACTCTTACATAAAACTATACTATGGAAACACGCTACCGATGATCATGCAATTGGTTATGTGTATCAGAAACTTTTGAAACATATATCATTTTATTTGATTCAAAATGTATTTCAATGTTCCTTTCCTTTCAGATATCTAGGTGTCCCTCTACACTCAGCCAGGCTCAAAGCTTCAATGTTCACTCCTCTTCTAGATAAAATCACAGTAAAGCTGACTCACTAGGCAAACAAGTTCATCTCATAAACTCAGTTATCCAAGGTCTTCAGACATTTTGGGGATCAGTTATGCTCCTTCCTAAGTCGATTGCTAAGCAAATCACCAAGCTCTGCAAAGATTTATTTTGGGGAATAAACGAGCAGAAAAGGAGATTCATCTTCCTAAAGTGGAGTCTACTGTGTTCTCCAAAGCAGGAAGGGGATTTAGGGATTAAGGAGGTGTTAAGCTAGAATAAAACTCTCTACTCTAAATAGGTAAGCAAAATTCTCCTTGCGGAAGATAATATGTGGGCAAGCTAGATTAAAGCCTACTACTTGAAGGGTAAAACCCTATGGGATGTTCAAGAGAAGGCTGACTGCTCTGCTGCTTGGAGAAGTATGCTTCACATAAGAGATGAAAATCTTAATGCTCACAAGGAAACCAAGGAAGCTGAGAGAGTAGTTTTAAGCTGGAAGGCAGGGAAAGGAAGCAAGAAAGCATATGATTATTTCAGGAACTGTAATGGCAGAGTTGCCTGGGCTAAAACCGTTTGGGACTCTTGTAGTCTGCCAAAAAGCTCGGTCATTACAGCTCTGGCCATTCGAAATGGCATCCCTATTGTTAGTAATCTCAAAATTAAAAGAGAGGGATTAGCATGCCTAATAGGTGTAGCTTATGCAAAATGGATGAGGAAAGTACCCAGCACCTATTCTTTAGATGTCAATTCTCAAAGCGGGTTTGGGAGGATGTTCTCAGATGGCTTGGGTACAAGAGATAGGCATGGAGCCTGATGAGGGAGCTTCAATGGTTCAAGAGAAAAGTAAAAGGAAAGCATGGTAAGCATCACTTGATCAGAAGTGCTTTCACAAGTACCATTTATGAGCTATGGCGGGAAAGGAACTTTCAATTTTTCCTTAATATTAGTCGTACTTGGGAGCAAAATGCGCTCTATGTAAAATTTACGGTTTGTGTACGAACCATAGATAGATTCACTTCTTGTATTCAAAATAGCTAATCTAGGTTAACTTAGTGGTTTTGAGACCTTTGGGTGGTTCTTTGCTACCCTTTTTGGTTAGGTTGTATTGTTCTTCATTTTCCCGATAATGAAGAATAAAAGCTAATCTTTTCAAAAAAAAAATGTATTTCAATTTGAGATCCATTTATACATTTTTCGATATGCAATGCTTAATTTTAAAATGGACGTTATATACAATATCTATTCAAAAAAGGCAGTGATAAGAAATGATCTTGTATAGTTTAAACACGAACAGTCTAGACAACTATGTATTTTTTTTAATTGATTACTCCCTCCGTTTCTTTTAGTTCTTTATATAGAGAAAGTGGGGGATAACCTAGGTGGGTAGAGAGAGAAACAAATTAGAAAATAAGGGGCATCTATTAGAGAAACTAATTAGATAATAATCACGTTTATTACCACCTGCACCCACCCCATTACTTACCTACTACCACCACCCTTATTATACCCACGACCACCACCACCCTTATTATACCCACCACCACCACCACCACCACCACCACAATCGCTCCCTTATCGACCCGACATTACTGTCGCCGGAACGACGACAACTCGTAATCTATTCGCCTAAACCAGATCTGGTCTAGCGGCTCACCCGTCTGAGCCGGTTGTAGCCGACGAGTGCGACACCACGACAAAAGCCATGCAACCTCTCCTGAGCCATTATATTGCGACAATCGCGTGTTATGATAAGATCTGACGCGCGTTGTGGTGGCCGGCAGTGAAGAGAAAGAGTTTAAGAGAGAAGAGGAAGAAAGATGATAGAGAAGACATGAACATGGGTGAGATATATATGGGGATGAATTAATGATGAAGATGGGTGAGATCTGGGAATGAATGAGGTTGAATGAATGATGAAGATGAGTGTTGGGAGGGGCGTTAGATTTTGATATTGGGGATGTGGGGGTGGTTATCCGGTGAATTTATGTTTGTATCGTGGGTATATAGATTTAGGGTGTTAGATTAAGAAGAGATAATGAAAGTTTAAAGAGTAATTGAGTTTGTTTTTAGGTTAATTAGATAACTAGTTTTTGCGCCCGTGACAATCACGGGACTGTTATACATCTCTTCTCTGCCTCTTTTCCTTGATTAAAGAAAAGGATATGTATGAGATACCTTAATTTCAATTGGTCATCAATGTTTATTACCAGCTTTTTCAATGTAAGTTTATTTGGACATAAATAATGAGTATTACAATAATTTTTGTTTTAATGACCCGAACTTAACTTGACACAATATAGACCCTAAGTGAACTTGGTCTGATCATTGTTAATCATGCCAAATTATCGAACCCTAAATCAATCACAATAATTATATAACATTCCAATTCTTAAACGGATATTTTCACAATACCTTTGTGGTTTCCAACTTTTTCTAATATACCCCTAAGGTTTCCACATTTCCAATGCAGAGTCGGATTATTTTGAGGGTCTAGCCTCGTGGTCATTATCACCGTCAATTTATTTAAACTTTCCCTTTTCAGCACCACTTTTTTCCCTACCAAAGTTATCATTATTTTGACAACTTGAAAAAAAAAAGGTGAAATGCATTTTTGTATGTTAAATCAAACAAAAGACCAAAATATATATAGTATGTCGAAACATGTTACAGGAAACTTGGAAAACCAACGGCCATAAGTCACTACATTGATTATCATCAATAAAAAAAAAACCTTCAAACTAACCACATAATCCAATTAAAAAGATTAGATGTGGAAGATGAAAAATTCTTAATAATTTATTCAAATAAATAAGTTGATTAATGAATTTTATTAATTAAATTTTTAATTAAAATATTTTCATTTATTTAAAAAATATTTATTTCATATCTTAATGTATAGTATTTTCAATGCGACACGTAGTATTGTGACATGGCATTTGCAGACAACAATTATGCGAAATCAACCATCTCATGCCACGTGGATTAGTAATGTTAGCGTATTAATATTATTATATAGATAAGAGGTCCAATTAAAAAATGTGTTAGTAAAGTTAGTAAGGGCAATTTCGAAAGTTTATGTCACAAAATATGGCCCAAAACAGAAACGTAAAGAATCAAAAGAAATGGAGGGAGTAATATTTTAAAAGACGTGTAAGCAACATCACAACAATTGTTATGGATTATTTAATTAAAATGATAACATAGTTGGTTATAAACATAAAAATCATTAAGAATGGTATAATATTTGAACCGTGAAACGCACGGGCTTAAAACTTGTTTGATATAAATTCGTCAAAATTCAACAAATTTTCAACAAATTCATATGAGATCAGATAAGTTCAAAGTCATTCATATCTGAACAAATGATGCAGTCCTATCAAACAAAGCAATCATTCTCTGATCTACATGCCCATATTGCCTCCACTAAAATTGGTCTCGCAAATATCAAATTCTAACATCGGTTTAGTACACGGTAACTTTTAGCACTCCCTCCAGTTCTGAATGATATCCCCTTTGTTATGCAGTTTTTAACTAGCCATATTGGGAGCCACACATAGATCAAATAAAATGTTTACTTTGTGTAAAAAGTAACACATCTTTTATTCTGAAGTGCATTTTACAAGTTTCACTTGATTGTAAGTCAAAACGGATTTTTCATTTGCTCTATATACTAGTCTTAATATGACTAGTCAAAAACTACAAAACAAATGAGAAGATCATCCAGAACAAGAGGGGGTGTAGTTAGAATGACCTCTATGTTAAACACGGATACCCAACCACTTGTCGGATACCACTCAAATCCGATAAGTCCATGGCACCTGAATGTTGAGTTCGGGGAGTGTAACCCAGCACTTTAAAGTTTAAACCCTAAAAATTCAGGGAAGTTTTAACTTTCAAGTGTCCTCCATTTTCCTAGTGGTTGCCCTTATCTCCCTTCCAATCCCTTTTTCCTAGTCATTTGTGTTCATGTCATTCTCAATGCCGACGTAGTATTGTTGGATATAATGCTAAGTTAGTGGGGTGTATTAACTAGGTTAGTGGGGGTTACTTTTCCCTCTTCGGATTTCCCCCATTAATCGTATTAATATCTCATTATATCACCCCATTAACTTATTATTTAGCCTTTAAGTAGGGGGAGTTTTATCTCATAACCCCTACTTGTTATGGCTATATAATTGGGTGTGGCAGAAACATTTTTTTTATGCACCTCAGATCCATCCTCAGTTTCTCCATGATTTTGAGCATGCCCTTGAGAGTTTCAACTCCCCGTGATTGAGCACACAACCTAGGGAGTGTTGTGTGGCCTTGAGATGACATCCATGCAATTGTGGCGTGGTCGAGGCGAATTTCGTTTCCCATTCAGTGACCACCGATCATGACACGACGATTACAAATTCCTATTCTCTTATAATTCCGCCCTATACAATAACCAACCTATATTTTCCAACAATTGAGAAACAAAATTAAAGTTATTGTATTTATTTTTTGGTTTCTACTTCTAGACAAGAATATGTACATTTGTCGATCGCGGAGGGTGTATTTCGCAAAGAGGTTTCAATGAGATGAAACAAGGAATCGTCCGCGACTTACATTATTAGCGGTGTTGTGGGTTAATCGGAGCGGCCGTATGATTATGTTGGGACACGCATGATCAGTGTATCGCTCGCAAGATCAGATACGATGAAAATACTTCGGGGGGTATTTTCAATATCATTGAATGGTTGGACAGCTTGTCTCAACCGAGATACTTTATGCCGCAGCCACATACAGTGTGATGATCTGATGAGCAATTTTAAGGCGCTGACTTCTGGAGTCAAGGTCAATACTATTCTCATATATTAGTTATTTGTGCAACCTATTTCTCACTTATTGCATATTGTCACTCGATGTATGTTACCCAATGTTGTCTATTTTAACATTACATTTGAAAAATAGGCATGTTATGAGGCAATATATTGTTTGATGTGCTAAGTTTTAGAGTTCGAATTAGTTTGTGGGACTCTAATACTAATTTATTGGTCAAAACTTATATGTTAGCATACATTGGCATATGTGTAGTGATAATTCAATTACTTGTTTTGAAAATGTAATTGAGATTGCCTCATGTTTACGAGTACAAATGCGACATAAAGCGATGAGCTGGATCGTATAATTCATATATAACTGTTCATTGAGTTGGACCGTGTGCGATGATTCCGATGAATTAATTTGGTGGTAATTTATTTGTGAGTAAATACGAGCACTTTGTAGAAGTATGAGCTAGTGCTTGTGAAATTGAAGAGAAACACGTTATTGACTTGTTGATGTGTCTTCTTGTAAATTAAAGCTATACTTCTTGAATTGGTTGGCTAAAGTTAGTAACAGCCTTGCTACAAAGTTGGAGTAGTTCCTAAATCCTAGATGATTTACCACCTGCGTAGTGTGTATCCCACTCTTTCGGTTGTGAACCAAATGCTGAAACTAATACACTGGTCGTTGAGGTTCGTTCGTGTTTTAATCTGTGTATTTCTGGCTCTTGCGTACATAGAGTAGGCCTAATAGTTTTTTGACCAATGACTCCTAAATTAGTGTGATTTTGATCAATTGAAAATGTGGGGGAAAGTGGTTACTCTGATGTGTTTTCAAGTGATTGAGTATTGTTGGTCTTATCGTTAGAGCTCAATTTATATTGTTTATAAGTTGTAAGTATTGTGTATTTCTCGTATGGGATTTTTCGTGTCTACGTATCAAAGTCATATGAGTTGACTAAGATATATAGTGAAATCTGATTTATACAAACTTTGTGGACTAGATGTGTTTGTGGTGAAGTCTAAATGGCTAATAGAACTCTAGTAGTGGTGAGAATGTTTGTCTATTATTAAAAGATGTAATGTGTATATGCTAGTTTTCAGATAATAATCCACTTGGGGTAGTAGATATGGCTCGTGGATTTTCATATACACTAATGCGAGAAATTTCTTGTGCGCTAGAGTGGTTCGAAATATTGGTGATTTCGCCTTTTCTCAATCATAAAGTGTAGAGAAATTTTTTTAATGTTGTGTGATAATTTATGGTAATTCAATCATATACTTTTTCTATACTCTGCCTAATTATGAGTGAAATTAAATGGTTTACCTTGAACCCTTATCTTGTGTCGTATGGACTTTAACATTGAGATTTTGAGACGCTCTTATACATTTATTTGTTGAGGTAATTTTTTGTTAAAGTATATATATTGTGTTGTGGGGGTTCGTTATTTCGGTGTTTCACTCAAAATTTGGTTAGTATTGATAGAATGGTTGGGAGAATTGTTGAGATGTTTACTAGCTTGTACACCATTGTGGGGGTAATTACAAACTAGTTTACCTATTTCTCTATTATCGTATTTTACTCAAGTCATTGTTCATGTGGGAATAATGGGTTTATGCATTGTGCATAATTAATTGAGTTTGTTGGTTGAGAATATACGGACACTCATGTGTTTTTATTAAGAACGTTGAGAGATTTGTTGATACTTTCAAGTATAGCTAGAGGCTTGTTATTGTGTTGTCGAGGGGAATGGGGCTAACGCCCATGGGGTGAGGAATTCATGGTTGATACGCGAACTTGCTTTCGCAAGGGTGGTCAAATAAAGCCATGGAAAGACTCACATAGTACACACCTCTCATTTCTATGACATGTGTATTTGATAGGTTGAGCGCTTAGCTCTTAATGAGTCCATAGCTTTCGGGTGGTCCTATTGAGACGGACTTGATGGATTCACCGAATGTGATTGAGGTTGAACACGTTGTTTGTGTTCTTAATGATCTTATATTCCTGATTTGCAGGGTGGTCCTAGTGAGACGGACTTGATAAGATCACCGTACGTGGAGTTTGAGATTTATCTCTGAATGAGTTTGTATCCCTATGTTGGATGGTCCTATATTGCAAAGGACTTGGACTCACCGCTTTATTTTGTGAGGTTGAGTATTTGCTCTTAATGATTCTATAGCCCTATTGTGGGTGGTCTATGTTGAGATAGACTAGGCGGAATCACCTACATGAGTGGGAAGGTTGGCATCCTTCTATGAAAAACTTGGGCGGTTTTTCTAGAAGCACTCATGAAAAGGTCACCATTTGCCAAATCTGTATCCTTGGGGATGAAGGATCTTCGCGAAACTTAAAAGGGGTCTAAGGTAAAACATGTGTCCGGAATTTACCCTGAATTATAGGAGTTCAAGACGAACTTCACTCACTAGATGAAAGAATTGTTCCGTGTCACTACGTGGGGGTTCAAATCAAAAGATACCCACACTTAAGTGTCGAGCTTTCCTATATGCTCAGATTTGGTTGCTAACTTAGCTTTCGTGGGGGATTGTTGGATATAATGCTAAGTTAGTGGGGTGTATTAACCCGGTTAGTGGGGGTTACTTTTCTCTCTTAGAATTCCCCCCATTAATCCTATTAATATGCCATTATATCACCCCATTAGCTTATTATTTAGCCTTTAAGTAGGGGGAGTTTTATCTCATAACCCATAGTTGTTATTGCTATATAATTGGGTGTGGGAAAAACATTTTATTATGCACCTCAGATCCCTCAATTTCTTCATGATTTTGAGCATGTCCTTAAGAGTTCCAACTCCCCGTGATTGAGCACACAACCTAGGGGAGTGTTGCATGGCCTTGAGAACGACGTCCATGCGATTGTGCCGTGGTCGGGGCAAATTTCGTTTCTCATTCAATGATCACCGATCATGACACAGCGATTACAAATTCCTATTCTCTTATAATTCCGCCCCATACAATAACCAACCTATATTTTCCAACAAGTATTGCAAGAAATTTTGATAAAAAAAGTAGCATTGATAATTTATTAATCTTTAGGGTTCCTATCTTTGTTTAATTCTCATTCTTCCTCCATGAGTTCCCTACTGGCAGGGGAGAACTTGCTAATCCTAAGTGCCGTCTTCGTCCATAAGTTTGTCGAATACTCGAATACAATGTCCACCAGGTCAACATTTAGACAAAATAGGGATCCAAAACTTTACTCCGATTTTCCTGCGTAATCTTCCCCAAAATCCCAGACAACCTACGTTCATGTTGTTGCTACCTCATCAATATATCAAGAATTTTCAAAACAACCAGTAAGTTACACTGGTAAGTGGGAGCCTAGATATAAAGATCTGCAGATAATTCATGATCCAGTCACTCCTTAACAGTTAACACTCTTGATACAAAATATTCATATGCTACAGAACAATGATTTACAGTGAAGCGGGTCGAACATTACCGCTATTAGCTTATACCTTGAATCGGTTTGACATAACACGACGAACACATGGATAATTACACATTTACATGTATGTTGCACACATCTTGAGCACCAAAGCTGAAGGGTTATGAACACAACAGATACATTTGGCTAGGTATGAGAAGGAGCTAGAACGAGTGAATGAGTATGATTTCACCTTATTGCCTAATAAAACTCACGATCTGGCATGATTAGAGGTGCTACAAGCGACCATACATAGAGCCCGCCAGTTACCCATTCTGTGCAAATCTTTACCCAGACGGAAGCCCAACCAACATCAATAAGATCTGAGCTGTCTGAAGAACTCGTCCATCCTGAGAGAAGCATTGCCGAGTACATGCTTGCGAGCGCAAATATCAGATGAAAGAATGTGTAAGAATAAGTAACAGGCCGGGATTCTGTGTCCTTGTCTTTTGCGGCTGTACCCGCTTCCGTGTCCTGAGAGTCCAGGAGAGATTTGCTTGTGCCTGCGATTAGTTTTGAACATTTCAGTTTACTATAGGGTTTAATCTTGAAGATGGCAAAATATTGAGGATTGCGGTCAAAGGTCATGCAATTGGCAAGCCATAATCAATGCGGAAAGCTTCTTAACTGACATTGGACAAACTACACACGTTCGAGTACTGGGGGGCAGAAATCAAATTGTTGGTTTTTGTCAATGATCAAACAAGCCAAGACACTAAAGTGAAACTCGAATTTCTTTATTTGTGGTATAATCTGGTAAGAAACAGAATCACAAGTGATTTGAACACATAAAGAGAGTAAATTCTTTTTTCTTGTTTTTTTTAAAAAAAAACAAGGAAGAGAGTTCTTGTCAAGTAGTCACTTAAATAATGACATCCCATCACATCTACAACATGAAATTACAAAAGCTCAAATCATTGTTGAAAAATTGGGAAAATCAAGGACTATACTTTTCTATTACGAGTAATGGTCTAAAATGTATAGCTTAATTTTTGAAAGGGAAATTTGGCCCATACATCTCTGTTGTTATTTGTGAAGTTGCCTCCTTTATTTTACTACAGTATTAGCCAAACTGAAATATGCTATACTGGATAAAAATAGATTCATCCCACCTCCCCCCTCTCCCTGTGCGGCGGATATTAGCTAGCCCTATCCTCATGTTTTTCTTTCAAAGTTGGATTGCAAACTTGCAATAGGTGAAAAATAGTTATAGACATTTAATAAAAGCTGTATAGTTACTTTCTTTGAGGATGCTACGTCATCTTTAAAAGTTCACCGTTTTCGATTTTCTAACTGTGATGGTAGTAATATCTAGAGACAATTATCAGATAAGCACACAAGTCAATGTTTGCATCAGGCGTCAGCTATAAAGTGATCATTGCAAAGTCAAAGCACAGTTGCTATATGATTAGAACATAGAAGCTCGGCAGCTCGATTAAAAAAGCTTCGAAATTAGTTTCACTGGGGAAGAGAACAACACGAAAGTAGCATATCAGGATGCAAGATAAAATGATACATGGGAAGTGTCTATACCTGCCCTTGGAGATGATGGTGGTGAATATAGAAAGGTCTTTGAAGACCCAGCTCGAAGAGCTGAATACAGCACTGAGAGTACAGTAGTGAGCATTCCAAGAACAAGGGTGCTCACGGAGACAGCTTTTGATTTGTTATGTAGGCCATTGCAAATATAGTCACGAGGTTCACTTGAAAGACCAGTATAACAAACATAGGCGCAGTAGACCGAAATCACTGAGGCGGGCAAGAGGCTGCCATTCACCTACGCACATGGCATGTCAAGATGTTCATTACTCATCAATTTCTCTCTAGGATTGTACAGGAAATAATCCTCCAAAAGCCAACAATCTTCCAACTTCACTAACTAGACTAGGTATAAATGTCTAATGAATGATAATGGACCAACGACAAAACATTGTAAGAAACAATGATCAATGGGTAGTCGTAGCATCATGTAACTTGCTAGTAATATGTAGGTATATTGCGTTGATAATGCCGTGTAACAAACATAATAGGAAGAAAGCATGTTGATTCTGTTACTAGAGAGAAACGAGTTCCTTACCGCTGGATGAAGCGCAATGACACCAAATGCAAATGCCAATATCATCGTCATGACAAGGAAGAAAACATTGAGGCCACAGTCCTGACCAGATGGATTAAACCATATGAACAAAAGTCCTGAGAAAGTAAAGGCCGCAATGTAGCATCCAACAGATACTGCAAGCAGTGCCATGTACCTAAAAGATCAAGGCCGAGTATGTAAGTCAAAACTCAGGTTCAAAGGCATAAATGTTTAAGCATTGAATTTACAGAATTGAGATTACCATTTCTGCTCATCTTTTGCAACCCAAGCATCATTCCAGGTGTAAGTGAAATCCAACAACATGACAACCTGAACCAACAAAAATAGCCCAGCACCAAATTTTGACAGAACACCTGCAGCAGATGCACGAGTGTAAGAGGCAAACTCAACCACACAGGCAAGCCCAAATCCACAAGGCAGAAATGTGGAAATGATCCTCACACCAAACCTAGTCACTGGATGCGCCTATCAAGTATCAACTGAACATCTTAATTTCTTTTATCTGAGATGACTCTCCACTTTCTTAGAGTACATAAAATGAATACTCTTACTTACAACACACATAAAATTCATCATCATGATCAGTTATCATTGTTCTCGGGTACAACATTTCACTTGTATGGATTCCATGACTAAGAAGACAAATTTTGATCAAATTAATCTTCATGAGTTTGTAAAATGACAAGGTGGACATTCTTTGCAGAGAATAGAAGTAAATAAAATGATGAATTAGAAGACTTCTCATAGATCTCTCATAAGTTAGCAGCTTGTAGGATTAAGTTTGGATATCCCATACACTATGAGAGTAAAATGGTTAGAGTATATAGCCAAAGAGCTGCTTTTGTTGGACACATATGAACCAACAGAGTTTCGGCAGGTTCCGAGCTTACCGTATATATCTATGACAGCATTTGGTATAAAAAATACGAGAACAATAAGCAGAAGCCAGATAATCATCTTCCCAAGCCAGCCCCCATGATGCCACGAATCACGTCGGTCATTCTGATCCTTCACACCAATCATTATCAAGGCAAGCACTGTGAAAAACAGAAAATTCCCTAAGCTGACCCGAAGAACTGCGTTTATTTGGTACCACTCCTTTGTGTGCTCAGCAGTATTTATCCCTTCAGTGTAAAACAAATTGACAACGTTAATTTTGCAGGACAATCTAAATCAAAATGTTAATACTCTAAAAATTATGTCTCTTTTTACTTGGGGTAGGAGTACATAATTTTAAGGCAAAACACACAAAACATAATCAAGGGCAGCCACATGAAATGCATGCTAGTTTCTCTTCATTTTGCACCATTTGAATCGTGACTGATAAATAAGGAGACCATGTATCTAATCAATCTTTTGCAGATTAGAGAAAGTGCAAATAAAATACTCATTTTTAAACTGAGACTAAAAAGCATGGCTATAAAATAAGAAGTGCAAACGTTAGCTTGGAAGTGCGCCAAGTTATTATCCAATAGTAGACAGTACTCTACTTTTCTTGCAACCTTAACAGAAACTTGTAAAGACCAGTCTGACGACAAGTTTATGTTCAGGGTTGTAAGGTTCTAAGATCAGTAAGATTTTGAGTTTACAGCGTGATTTTAGAAAGTCAAAGAACCCAACATTTTATCATGGAAAGGCTACAAAGAAATCTTTAAACCTTGCAAATTAGCATTTTGGTAAAAAATTAGATAGGACATCATTTCAATACATTCCCTTTACAGGAACATTTAGAACAACAACACCTCAATGTATTGATGGTATTTTAGGGAAATTGCTTCTCAGCGACCACCCAACCAGTAACAGTAACATCCATCTATGTGCTTTGGTAGAGATAAATGACCTCTCCAATAAGAGGAGGTGCTAGAGTATACAACTTCACATGCTTCTTTGATCTAATCATTAATACGCATCAAAGACTACTTCAAATACGTCCCTTCTTCGATAACTTTTCTTTTTCTTTTTTCTTTTTTCTTTTTTGCAGATAAGTTACTTGCCGAACAGGGTTCATCCCCTATGAAGTTTCAAGTGGAACCTAGGCATAGGGAAACCCAGCTAGACAGTTAGAAGCAGGGCATAAACACAATCAGGCACCCCACAAATGTGGGGTCTATGCACACCCCCATATCCCCTCAACTTTACAAGACGATGGTGATGAGCTTTGGATCCCCAATGGCCTATCCTCCAATTTAGGGGTGGTTGAGCTACCACATATAGCAAGATAAAACTACGGAGTCTTGTTTTGTTGAGAGCATTTAGACTTGGAGGAAAATGAAAACAAAACGAAAGTGTAAAGATTAAATCTAGAAACTGAACTCTAAAAACGACGACATATGAACTTCTGAAAGATTTTCACCACAAAGGTTGTGAATCACTTCTGAGAATATCACCGCAAAAGTTGAGGATTACTATTCCACAAACATAATTTATTTTGGTTGAACGAAAAGTGATTTTCATTCATCAACAACCTGCGTATAATGACAGGGTATCGTCCCTTTTATAGAGTGCTCAGAGTTATATAAACCCTTGAAATCCCCCATAGAGCTGACATGAAAATAAAGATGAAAGAAAGTACAAAACTGCTCTCCTATTTGACTGTAAAGCTCACTTGTCTGCATCCTAGTGATTTCTTGATAGAACTTCTGGTACAGGCATAGTGAGTGGAATTTGGCGTGAAAGAGGACTGCCAAGGGTGTAGAAGTACAAACTAAACCACCAAAAGATCTCATAAGAAGTTGGTGCACCTTTTAGCCTTTAGACAGACCTCCTCACACATGCATTGTTAAAAACCTTTCCACTTATGGTACACCTGATTTGCAAAATTTGCTGTCTCTGCTCATCTAACAAACTCTTGGGTGTGCTCATTGCCTCCTTACCACAAAGGTTGAGGATCACTTCTGAGATCTCTCACCAGAAAGGTTGAGGATTACCTCCTCACACATGCATAAGTGACATGTGGACCCTGGAGTGCCTCCTTTACTATCTAAACCTCTACGCATAAGACGATAAGTGATAACACTTCCCATTGCCACCTGAACCTACCAGATAGTGTAACCTAGGAAATTTTTTTCTTGTACCAGATAGTGAATGACCTGACCCATGCCTCGAACTCTAGCCTTAGGCTAAACTAAATTGGCAGTGAAGTTTGGCTTCCTCAACTATTAAGGTGGATAAAGAGTGTTTTCCATGCAGAAAAGGATGTCGTGATGTCCTTCAGCCCCAGCTGCACGCACCCTCTTCAAAAAGTAGACGTAGTGCTTATACAGTGCATTTATCTGACCACCTTAATCATCAGCTTTAAATGAAAATCTTAATTAGGCACTACGGACTAATTTTCAAATTTAAAGCATATCCTTTAAATAGTGTTTAGAAACTACCATTTGATTTCGAAATCATAAATTTAATTTTGAAAAATAGTGACAAAACTCAATTCCTATATTAGTGTTTCTACGAATTTAAATGCTATTTGCATGGTTTCAAGGACAGTAAATGGCTGAATTTTCAAAGACAATACACTGTTAAGGAAGGATACTCTTGGCTTATGGTAGAGATGAATAAAGCCACATGGGCAAAATTATAAAGGGGAAGATAAAGTGAGCCTAACACAGCTTTGTTTCCTGGATGGTGAACATGGAGAAACTTCAAGTAAAGGTTAAACTGTACAGTCTTGGGATAATTTAGGATGAGAATTGTTTTCTATGTCAACAAGGCAGGAAAACACACAAGGACTTGTTCTTTGACTTCATTTATAGCAGAAAATACTTAATGGAGCTAGCTAAAAGGCTGACGATTCGAATACCGCAGCAGGATACACTGGAGTGGTGTTGAAATAGAAGAACAGAAACAAAAATGATGAAACTGGCTGTAGCTGCTTGAGTATATGGACTGATATATGCAAGAGTTGAAGAGGTACTTCTCCTTCCTGAGATTATGGTTGATCGAGTCCGTTTTGCTGTCAAAGCTAGAAATACTAGAGCAAAAAGTGCTTAGAGCCAAAGACGAATGTTGGCTGTCTATGCTTGGCCTAGCCTAGCTAGTCTGATCTTGTTGTTAGCCTTGTGCTGTAAAATCTGTTTGTATTAGTTTTTACTGGGCCATCTCCCAGAATATTGAGCTTAAATTTGCTACTACACTTTACCCCCGTGAGGCCGTGATAAAAAATAAAAAAATAAAAAAAAATTTATTTTTTGAAGATGCAACTAGATTTGAATTCACCCAAGTTGCGTGCATCCTAATATACCCTTGTCCACTCTCTCCCCCCACTATAGAACCACCACAACTGTCAGCTGCATTCCCACCCCTGCCACCACCGTAATTCCTTGCTGCCTCTTCCCTACGGAACCACTACCCAACTTCCGCGTCCACATCGCTTCCTTTCTCTCAACTCTAGTTCTCCCATTGACATATGTTCCCCTTCCCCATGTGGTGTCTGCTCCATCCCTTCTTCTCTTCACCACCACCCTCCTCTCCCCATCATCTCCCCTGCCACCGCTCTTCCACCCCACCTTATCATTTCCACCACTCCTCCCCATCCTCTCACACAGACTTCAAATTTCAGACCTAAAAGATATGATGGTGTCATAATCTTGATTCTCAGCTAGTGACTCATAAACCTCAAGTTCAACAACGATCATCAAGAGGATGAGAATGTCAACATCATAGGATTTCGGATGAGCTATGGTACTTTCTGATGAGATACAACAGCTAAAGCTGGAGGGAAACAAAGATTTCGGTCTTCCTACAGAGGGAGAGAGATTCAGTTTTGGCCTTTTCGGAATTGGGTTGGATTCAGAAGTCACAGGGGTTGGTGGTGAATTTAATTTACTCTGTCTACGATTTCTTGCAAATACCAAAGGATTTCGCTAAATTCTAAATCCCAACTCCTGTTTCATTCAGAAACATAGAATTTGGGCGAAATCCATATTTGAGAAGAAATATTTCTGGTTTCCAAGCACTACACTTTTTACTTTGAGGTGTTGGGAGACAATAGAAACCAGGTCTACAAAATAAACATCCTAGCTTTACACACAAGTCTGTATAAATTAAGACTATGACAGCAATTTTTACTAAGACATTTGCCTTTTGTTGGAAGGGCTTATCTTCGTATTCGTATGACGATTCATGTTAGCCGACCCCAAATCAATAAGCGTAAAAATGATTAAAAAAAATCAACGATGAAGTAAACATAGACAAGACAAACATGATCAAACATAAGAAATGCCCAGAAGAAATTAAACAGTAAATATATACAAAAAAAGAAAAAGGGTAAGTAATTACAAGGGAGTTGCTTCAATAAAGGAGCAGAAACTTCTCTGAGAATCCAGGAGAGAATAAGAGAAGAACCAAAGAGACCACAGTAAGCGATCCTAGCTGATTTCTTTGTGATTCCGGATGCCACTGTTGTGCAACATCCGCATGCTAGTGATGCACAGCATGTCAACAGGCACGACATAACTCTCTCTCTCTCTCTCTCTCTCTTGTGAATGATGATTTTGTTGGGAGTTGTGTTGTGTTGTGTTTTCTGGAGAGATGACCAAATGGATTTTATTTTTCTAATTGTGGAACAAAAATATGGTTATGGGTTTGACTGGTAGGCACATGTCGTAATTCGTAAGTCGAAAGGAACAGTTCAGTTGGCGGGGGGTCGGGGGCGTATCCGCGTATCCTTGCTGCTTAGAGGTGGCCAATGGACCGATTCGGAGTTCGGACATGGCTGGGTGGAATCGGAATAGTTGGGAGTTTGGACCTTGAGGTGGGTTCGTGATCGGTCGTGGCCTGGAGATGGGGTTTTTGTAATTGGTTGTGACACGAATAACTGAATAACCATGTTTGCGCTTTCTTGTGTAAAATTGATTTGATTAATTTTTAGCCGTGTAGGAATGAATCAACACAAATTACTTGAATATGTAAAATTGTGGTGGGGAAACCACATTCCTAAGTGGTTAAAAATTGGACGCAAAAACAATAAGGTATGTTTGCTTTGCATTGAACTCCGTGAGATATAACTAGCAAAAAAAAGATGTGTAAGAAGGTAGTCTAGATGGATATGTTGTTGGCGTGGAAGAGGACCTACATTATATTGACTCATTATTATATACACAAAGTCTCATAAAAGACGGTCTCAATAATTTATTGAGAGACCATTATCTTGTGTTACAAAGTGACTCTTTTTACCTTGCTTGTAACCGTGATAATACTTTTAGTGATCGTATTATTTACTATTATAAATCACATTATCTATGATTTTGGAGGACTCCATGATATGAAATTAGCTAAAATTTATAAGTAACCCATTTAAAAATATTAGATTAAGTGTCGAAATCCTTAACTAAAACGATTACCAAAAGTAGTATAAGGGTCACTAATTATATAAATGGAGTCACGATATAAATAATATGGTTGGACTCTCAATAAATTATTGAGAGATGATCTCTCACAAGACCTACTGTATTATGTATGAGCCAAACGGCCCAAAACTACATTGATATTGCTGGATTTTCATTGAATTTAAGCAGGTCTATTCTCGTTTATTCAGACAACAAAATGTCATAACACTACTGTTATTTATGATTGATGGGTCGATAATATCTCTAGTTTAAAGTTGAGAAGCTCGAATTCTTGTGCCAGTTTCCTAATCAAAAGACAGTAGAACACTCATTCTCCCAAAGTTACGAGGTCATTTTACCGAGTCCCTGCGACATGCACATACGTAGTTTCCCCCGCCCTTAAACTGTAGTCGCATCCCAAATATTTTAGTGTCAAATCTTGTACTCGTCTTAAAAGGTGAGTGAACCTTTTCTTCCCTTTAATTACGTAAAAATTTTATTGTCCAATTGAATCTTCTTAGTCCTGGATGCTCTTTTAAAATTCATCATTATTCCTTCTTCTCAAGGGAAAGGTTCATTCAAAAAGAAAAAATGAACCTAATATTTAAAACAAAAAATCATTGAACTTTTGTGTTAATGAAATTAAAATCGATTTAGAACAAGACAATTTGTAATATCCCGAATTTTCGTGATATTTTATAATTATATTTTTTAATGAAATGAGTTACCATCTAATAACGAGTTTTGATCTTCGAAAGATAAAATGGGTTTTAGATGCATTTTCATATTTGGATTAGCTAATTGAGTATGTTTTCATTTCTGCTCCATCATCTTTTCTCTACTAGCCCAAACAACTCAAACTAAAATCCAACCCAAAACAAAAAAACTAAATTAGAAGAAAAAAAAAAAAAAACAAAATGAAAAAACAAAGAAGGGAGAAACCCCGGAAAATTATTGAGTTATCCCGGGAGTATGTACTCCCGGTGATGTGGCAGAGACCAAAACAAAAAATTAAACGGCTCAATTAGAAAAAAAAAGAAGACGCTATTCTACCTCCTCCACGGCCACCGTACCACCATCAACCACCAACCCATCTCCTGCGATTCCAATAGAGACACCTCATGCCGGCAACCTAACTCCGACCACCAACCACTACGTCGTTGCCTCTCTCACACCGCACAAGGTTCTCTCATCTCGATGCTTTCCTCCCTTGGCCCTGTTTTCCCCAACGCGGGAGAGATAATCTGATTTCATCGCTGTTGATATTTGGGCCGACAATCGGTGCGAGGAGGGCGGCGCATGGGTGGGAAGGAGGAAAGAGAAAATGTGATTTGAAGAGTTGTTCGACACTTTGAATGCTGGGTTTCATTTTGCTTCACGTTTCTTTGCCCCAAGTTCCAACTTCCCACCATTAAATTTTGTAATAATGTAGGTCTCAATCCATCGATGCACTAAAACAAATAATGCAATTGAAACTTCACATATCAAAATACGTGTAACTTAAAGTACATAAGTAATACGCTAAAATACATGTAATTTATAAGCTAAATTTATGTATTTTAGTATACAAATTTATGTACTTTAGTATAAACTTTATGTACTTTAGCATAAAAATTGTGTGCTTTGAATTTTAAATACAAATCATACATTTTAGCGTTAAAACTATGTATTATAGTGAAATTATATAATATACTCGAACATATTAAGTGCGTACTTTAACATATCAATGTGTACATTAACGTATAATACAATATTTTTGCACATTAAATACGTAATTTTGCGATATTACTTTAACATATCTATAGATGTACTTTAGAGTATTAAGTATGTACTTTAGCTTATTAGTCACATACTTTAACATGAAATAATGTGCTTTAACATATATAGATGTACTTTAGCGTATTATGTGTGTACTTTAGAGTATTAGTCACATACTTTAACATAAAATAATGTACTTTAATGTATAAATTATGTTGATGACGTGCGATTTATTTATGTACTATAAGATATCAATCATGTACTTTAACGTATGTATCGCGTACTTTGATGTACAAATCATGTACATTAGTTTCTCAAAAAGTAAGCAAGTCTTAGTTATACCATTCATTTTTCCTTCAAAAAAATTGAAAAAATTAGATAATAATAAAGAAAAGTCCTTTCCCAGCACCATTTCTATCGCACTTCTCTCACCTCCTCATTTATACCATTCATTTTCCCTTCCCATTTCTCTCTCCTCTATATCTCCATCATCCCCACACGACCACCACCACCACTCCCACCTCTCCAACACTGTGCTTGCACCACCCCCAAACTGCCCGGATCTGGTGTGGGTGGCTAGAAAATGGTGGGGGAATTGAAGTGAGTGAAAGAGGACAGCGCTGAGTGCGAGAAAAGGCTTCGCGAGCGAAGGGAATGGGTGGTCGGGGTGAGTCGCCGGCTTGAAACGCCTCTAATGGTGTCGCCGGTGACGGAGGTTCTAGTGGCTACTGCCGGCGGCTTAGGGTGGTGGAGGGGAGGAGAGTGAAAAGCTGTGAGGTTTGCTTTTTTTTTTTTTTAAATAAACCAGTTTTTTTGAATTAAACCGGTGACGTCAAGGTGACGTAGGGATGACGTGTCACTGAGACTACCTAGTCCCGGGACTATGGTATACGCTCCAAGAAAACCCCAGCTTTTCTTTCACGCACATACTCCCCACGCCTTCCCTGTTCGCCCCCGCTCCGTCATGCGAAGAAGGCTGCCACCACGACAACTTCCGGCGACGCACGTTCCCAAATTGCCACTGCTACTCTTCCCCTCTTCCTCCACCGGCGATTTCGGGTAATATAAACCCCATTTCCTCTCTTTCTTCTCTCCTCTGTTTTCGGTACTCCATTGAACCAAATTTAATTCTTGCTTGTTTTAATTCGTTTTTGTATTGTATATGATTGATTAGTTGTTATATGAGATGGGTAAATGAATATGATTTATTTTAGTTTCAAATGATTGATTTTTAAGCAAGTTTTGAGTTATTGAGGGTTAATTGTGAAATTATGAAATTGGGGCTAATTATAATTCGAATTGTTGATTGTTCTTATGATTAATTTGTTATTGTTGGTTGAATTAGATGGTTTATGAACCTAGGGTTTTCGAAAATTTGGTTGGGAGTAATATGTTGGGTTTGTTTATATTTTTGTATAATTGAAATTGATTAGAGATTAGTTTTGTAATATAAATCTATTTTGAAAACTCAAAATTTGTTTGTTATAATGATTTTCAAATTTATCAGATATTGTGTGGTTATTTTATGATTTTTCGGAATTAAATTGTTAATTTTCGAATGTATAGTTAATTAGGCCTAAAACATGAGATTTTGATAATTTTTGCATAGGGAATATAGTGGGTTTAATTTGGGATTAATATGGGTAAATAAAAGTGTGATTTTTAAAGGTGTATTTTTGTATTTTAACAAAATTGGATAGGTTTGGGGAATTTTTGTGTTATTATTGTTTTATAGGTTGTTTATGAGTTAGTTGGTATAATTAGTTTATAATTGGCATAGCTAATTTGATATATGGTGTTGAGGTTATCAAATTTAGTATGAGAGTATGTTTGGTTGTGAAGTTGGTTTTGGTTAAATGACGTTACTAAGTCTAGCTTCGCATTATACAACATATCATATTTAATCATGACATATGGGACTGTATATTGGGTTAAGGGATAATGAGATAGTTAGAGGTGACACAAGACTTATTTAGATTCGTTGTTGTATTGTTGTAGATGAGGAGTTTGTGAACGAGGGTTACTTCTGTGATTAGTGTTGTTAGTACCTGTGCTTGTGAAGGTAAGCTAGCATGCTCAACCCTTATATGACTTACATACACTACAAGAAATAAGCCAAATAGGGACGGAATTTTGTGAAGGAAATCCGTCTCAAACTGCTATTAGAGACGGATTAGGGACGTAATTTGATTCGTCTCCAAAGAGCTCGTCTCAAATTAATTAGAGACGGATTATAAGATCCGTCTCTAATTTGAGTCGGAATTTTAATCCGTCTCAAATATTAGAGACGGCTTTCAAACTCCGTCTCAATTTTATTAGAGACGGATTTCAAATTCCGTCTCAAATTAGAGACGACTTATCCGAACATCCATCTCAAACTAGAAGCTAGAATTTTACATATTAGGCGTGTTTTGTTTTTTCATTCCAAACCAAGCCATACTACATATTAGGCTATATGGGATTCGAACCCACATCTTTATGCAAATGCATATGCTCTTCCATCTTGAGCTAATAGCCTCATAAAAGAGATATACCAATTTTAGGAAAAATAACAAACCAGAGAAAGTATATAGTAATCCTTGCCTCCTTGGCCATCAATAAGAATCAACCATAAAGTGAAAACTTAACTTAGATCATGGTTCAGTTGATGCTATTCAAACAAATTAGGCATATATTTCTTACAATATCCGGGCTTTATCATACTAAACCAAGATTTGAGCACCTAAAAGATGACACTGAAGTACAAAATCAAGACTGCCACAATAGACAATGCAGCTACCAAGAAAATCATGAAAGTAATTTCCAACAAGAGTGAGCTAGAAGATCGCCAAACACGAGATTGAAAAGGAAAGTTATGTTTAACATTGGAGTGACGACATTCTAGTTCTTGCATCCTTTCTATACATTTTCAACTGCTTCTACTTTCTACCATGCTCCACAGTTTTACGGATTACATAATACTCAAATACATACTTTAGAGAAGACCAATGTTCCCAGGTAGCAAGAGAGCCCTTCCTTACGCTCGTATAAAAAAAAATCAGAAAGTCGTTCCAAGTCTGTGCATTTGAGTTGAAATTTTCCGTTTCTTTTTGCTTATTGAAGACAAGAGTGCCCTCTTTAGTAGAAAGTATAAACAAGGTACGCCTACAGTTCACACCCGTAGAATGGGAAGAAATATAATGCGCAAATTAGCATGTAGGTTAGAGGGTTCTTTGGTCAGGTGACTATGGAAACGCTGTCATTACTCATAATGTGTTAACATAGATATGGTTGTGCTTAAGCTTTAAGGACAAACCTGTTCTAGGACACACTAGGACATACAAACTCATATGGGACAACAAAGTTCTGAACATATATTCAAGCATAATAGTATATAAGAAAAGTGTACACAAACTTGTCAAATGAGAAGTATATAACACTTAATTAAACTTTCCACCTACTGCAGTGTTTTTTAACTCGTCGTCATTGATACTTTTCATGAATCAAACACGTCATCGTTAGCTAATCAACAATAAAATCATATTCATCAATTTCGGTTTTTCACTATGAAGCAAAGAATCAATCTGGCAAAGAAATCAGATATGAGTAATTAAGACCTTTCATGTTTCCTGACATGTATATAAAGAGAATATCCCGTTCTATCAAGAGGTCTTTCTAATGGTAAATAATGATACGACAAATAAGTTTCATAACTACAGGTTAACAGACCCCAGGTTATTAAAGGAATAATGTTTGTTGCTGTTGTGGACGAGTGATGTTCAGACAGTTTACTTCATCTATCATCTCTGATATTGAAGGAGTAGCAAATTGCGCTTAGGAAAACGAAGAACAGTCTTCTAACACACAGACTCCTTAAAATTTTGTAAACATGCACTTAAAGGGTATACGATGATGCCAGAAACTTGAATTGAATACACATACATGAGCTTTCTACTGTGTGACGAACACCAAGTAGAGTTCTCTACTTTATGTTACTGTCAAGCATCTAACATCAAATCAGAGAATTCTACAAACAAAGAGCGAAACACAAGGAAAGCTTACAGATTTAACTTTTCGAAGCTTGTTGGTAAGTGTCATTGGCTTGCGCTTCAAAGTTCAGGCCCTCTCAAACGTTTAATGAATGCAACCTAAACAACAAAACCCAGAAAAAAAAAATACAAATGAATCGAATAAACCCAGAAAACCACAGATTTTTAATGAAACGAAAAATAGAGAAAAAAATACCTTATTTAGCAGCAGTGAATGACGGATCTCAATTTTTCGGACGATGGGTGTGATACTGTGAAACCCTAAATTAATTTAAAGCACACTACAATTAATTTAGAAAACCCCAAATTAAACCCCCAAATCAATTGAATTTCAGTTCAAAACTGCATTAATTCGGACCAAACCCCCCCTTTGACCACGGACAAAAACCCCAATTGTGAAATCAATTCACTCAACAAACAAAAAAATCACGAGCCCACCAAACCATGTCGTTCACTGCTGGCTTCTCTGCTGCTCCGGCGAGCACCGCTAGTCCAAGCACGTCTTTATCTCCTCGTCGGTCGTGCCCAACTTTCAGACGCCACAAAGTTCCCGCCGTTTGATCAGGTCGAACTCCTCGCTACTTCGAACCATATCTGGCTTCTCAGCCCCGCCGGTGTCGTCGTTTAGAATAGATCGGAAACAGATGAGAAAAATAGGGTTTCAAGATGAGAGAGGAGATAGGAAAACAGAATTTAGAATAGACGGAAAATTGAGACTGTGGTCGACCGGAGATGAAATAGCTAGTAGATCGGGAAGATACTCGGAGCAGCAAGAGAGATCAGAGAGTGAGAGATGAAATCGTGAAAGAGAAAGAAAGAGAAGGAACTGAGAGAAAAAAGAGATTAAAAAAAATCGTGAAAGAGAAGGAACTGAGAGAAAAAAAAAAAACAAGTTATAAATGGATGTTTGACTCCATTTCTAAGTTCTTACCGTCTCTATTTAGAGATGAAATTAAAGATCCGTCTCAAATTTGAGACGCAATAGTGAGATCCGTCTCTAATGAAAACTTGAGACAGGATATAACTTTTTCATCTCTAATTTAGAGACGGATATACAAAATCCGTCTCTAAATGAAGAATTTCTTGTAGTGATAAAACCTTTCAAAATTTGGTGCTAAGTGTGATTTGGTTGTTGGTTGAGAACATAGTTGATACTAGATGGAGAACTGTTGAATATCATGTTGGTTATTGTAATTGGATGATTGTATTTGGATAATGATCGCATATTACTTATGAAATGATTGATGGTTTGATTGTATGAAAGCTAAATTGGTTTATGATTGATGATTTATGCTTTTATGATCAAAAGTTATTTATGACAATGTATTAGGAATATTGATCGCACATATTATTGACTGCAATTATTGATCGCACATATTATTGATCGCAAGTATTACTTTTGCTCGCATATATATTTGCCCTACCGCATTGGTCTTCAAGGGGGCTTGTAGGCGTCTAATACTACTCCATTGGGTTGGCAATACTTGATAAGGGGTGTGCACACTTAAAGTCAAGATAGTCTTGGTTGGACTATGTAGGGCTGGCTATACCGCCTTAAATAATTTGATTGAACGATTATTATGCATGGCTGGTTACACCGCCTTAAATGATTCAGAATTCCCACTCATTGATCATACTTGAATGCTACAATTGGAATGATGATAACATATTAGTTTGTGATGTTTAAAACATTGTTGGATCGGTTGTGCGTGGCTATGTGCTAAGTGTTGTTTCCAAATGAAAAATAAAATGTTTTTGAAAGTTAAGGTAGGTGTCTGTTGGGTTTTACAAGTTTACAAGTTGAGGTGTTAGCTTACTCAGTTTCCTGACTTTTTCAACTGTAGTTTTTGTGTTTTAAATTTACCAGAGGTGGTTGTGATGGATGCGTCTTTTAGTGTGGGTCCTACCTGAAGAATTGTAAAACTTCCGTTGTGCACCATTGTATTGAAGTTCTATACAGACTTTGTATCGCCTTGTCAATTTGTATAAGCTGTGTATATCTTTTTTTTTTTAGCTTTGTATATCTATGTTTTTTTTTTTGGTACAAAGGAGCAACTAATGTTGCGGGGGTGGGCTTTTTATATCTATTGTAATATTATCGGATTTCGGCGCATTCTTGTAATAAAATAATGTTTTAAAATTGGCCAAAATTCGGGGGTGTTGCACAATTTAGGAAGCAAGTTATTGAATCAGCTCTTAGGACAACTCGACTTATATTCGCAATTTAATCAATAGTTAACCTTTGCACAAAATATGCAACTTGAAAAGTAGCTCTAACCCTTGACGCTCTTGATGGAATGGTACTAGTAGGGACTAGGGAGGTAGTGGAGGACCCGTTGAGGTGGGTCAAATACGAGACGATAAGTCGAGTAAAAGTAGCTTGCTTACTTAATGTACCCATAGTGGGTCGTTGCCTCTTTCAAATCTCCACTATTGCATTCATTGATAACATGAGAAGGTTCGCGATTCAGTTGATGGGTTCGTAATAGTCCGGCTAGAGATTGCCCTTCAGGTAAATACTTAAGACAAAGAATTTGCGAGATTGGCTAGCTAGGGCAATAGTTGGCATGAAATAGAAATATAAACTAAGGTAAACTATTGAATGCAAAAGGGAAATGGGAGACATCGAGATGATAATACATGAAAAATAAGACGAGAAAAGAAGTTTTGGAGCATACAAATTTATTCAAGTAATAATAATATTTGGTTTAATAATTCAATTTTGTTCTCTACCTCAAAGGGATCTCCTTCTCATTCGCATTAGTCTGCGTATAATTCAGCTGCGACAAAGTATGTTCCTTGAGCTACGTCCAGAAGTGGGTAAAAGAAGAGCACATGCTACATCCTCGAATTATAATTGTCGGTGTTGCAAAAAAAAAAAATCAAATTCACAGGGACCGAAGCCCTAAAGCGTGTCAAAATGCGCGTGGTGCCCCCACTTTTCAAACTGCTACATCATGATACCCTTAAGTTATATTACCCTTTTGAACAATTTTGACTAACGGCGTTAACTCCCATTATTTTTTCTCTCTCCTCAACCTTCCTCACTCGGCACCTCCACCACAAGGTGCGTGTATCACCCCCGATTTTTGGCCAATTTTCAAACAATATTTTGATACAATGTCCGCCAAAATTTGATAACATTACAACTGATATACAAAGCTAATAAGGTAAAACCTATTCATTACAAACTATTGACACGATAAAAAGCATGTACAAGCAACCTAGTACAACAATACGTAGCGGAAGCTAGACACTCCTTCAAATAGAACCCAATACATCCATAACAATCACCTGTGGTAGATTTAATGCACAAAAACCACAGTTGAAAAAATCATAAAATTGAGTAAAAGCTAACATCCCAACTTGTATAAAAACCAAAACACTTACCTTGGTTTCCGAAAATATTTTTTTTTTTCATTTGAGGCAACACCTAGCACATAATCACGCACACACCAATGCAACAATGTTCACAATATCAGAATCACACATATTATCACCAATCCAATTTTTTTTTTTCAAATAAGATGAATGAGTGAGAATATGAATCATCTAAGGCAGTGTAACCAGTCCTACATAATATTCAATCAACCAATCATTTAAGACGATTTAACCAGCTCTGCGTAATCCAACCAAGACAATCTAGACCTTAAGTGTGCACACCCCCTATTGAGTGTTTCTAACCCAATAGAGTAGTACTAGACGCCTACAAACTCTCTTTAAAACCTATGCGGTGGGGCAACTATAATGCAAGCAAATGTAATATATGCGATCAATAATATATACAGTCAATGGAGCTTGTCAAGAATTCCATCACTCATTGTCTTAAACAACAGTTAATCATAAATCATTAATCAAAATAGCTTTCACTCAATCAAACCCTTAACCATTTCATAAGTAATATGTGATCATTATAACTCTTCCAAATACAATCATCCAACAACCATAATCAACATGATATTCAACAATTCACAACCTAGAATGCATCTATTTTCTCAACCAACAACCAAATCACACTTAACACCAAAATTTTGAAAGTTTTTCTACAACTAATAGAAGGATTGAGCACGCTAGCTTACCTTCACAAGTACAAGCAAAACCACCACTAGTTACACTAATACTCCTCGCTGACAAATTCGTTATCTACAATAACATAACCAACAATCTCATGTCAATCCCAAATCTTAATCACCTTACAACTTACTTCTATCATTCAAATTTCATGTGCTCAATCCGCCTACCAATTATAACCACGATAATTAAAGTTCTATTACGCTAACTAATTTAGAATTCACGACAATTCTTACTTAAAAATCCTCAAAGAGCAAAATAATTTTTATTAAAAGAGAAAGTAAACCTTGAAAATTAAACCTCTAATTGCCCATAGTAATCCCAAATTAAACCAACAATTTAGTTTATGCAAAAACTATCAAAAATCCATCTTTTAGGCCTAATTAATTTTAAAAACGAAATTAGCATAACAAATCCTGAAAAATCAGATTATAATCCCACAAATTATGATATTTTCGTAAACCCAATTTAACAATCTAATTACAATTATCTAAGATAATTACAATACAAAACTATTCATCAAAACCCAAGTTTAATTTGAGCATAATATGAACAAAACCCATCTTAATTCTTGAATTCACTTTTCGAAAACCCTTTTCATTAGAAACCATGTAATTTATCATCAATGTTAATTTGATCATATGAACAAATCAAAAATTCGAAATATAATTAGCCCCTGATTCAATTAATTCACAATTAACCCCAATAACTCAAGAACTTGAAAAACAAAAGTCGAATCTTTGCACACAAAACCAATTCAAAACAAGTATTCATCTACTATCTCATCTAACTTAGCAATTAAAACGCGAAAATGAAAGAAGACAACAAGAACCAAATTTGGTTCTTATGTTAGCCGAGAACCAAGGAGGGAGAAGAGAGAGCGTTAACCACGTATCGCCGGGAGAGAGGGGTGAGTAACGGAGATGGCTGAGACGCGGCTGCTCTTCGCGCATCACAAAACAAAGGAAAACAGGGGAGAGCAAGGGGGCAAGGCGTGCGCGATTTTCGAGAGAGAAAACTGAGGGTTTCTCTTTCTTTCTTTTTTTTCTTTCTTTTATTCGGTTTTTTTTTTCTTTTCTGATTTTGTTTTGGTTTTGGGTAAAGTTTGGGTTAATAGGGAAAAGGTATTGGACTAACAAAAAAAAAGACGCTCAACTACCCGATATCACATCATAACTCATTTTTATTAAAACATAATTATAAAATATCACGGAAATTTGGGACATTACAGTGCGCCTTCCTTCGGTGACCACCAAATCTACCACAACCCCACTCCCTCCTCCTTTTGATTTTTCTCAATATGTCTTCCGCCTTGTCTCCTCAGATTTCTCTCCCCGCCTCACTAATTTGCTCTTCTCGCATTCTTACCTCTCCGTCACATCCTCTGTCGTTTCTCCTCCTCCCTTAACACCCTCTAACTAACTCTCGTCAACGTAGATATTTAGTATTATTGACATTTCTAGTTGGAATTCGTTTATAGAGGAGAGGAAGAGAAAATCGAGGAGAAGGGGGGAAGAGGCGTTGATGATAATGGTGCATTCGGTGGTTTGCAGCTGTTAGTAAGGTCGAGGGCAGCAGTAAGTGTTGTCGGGGAGCTTGGTTATGGAGGAGGTGGGGTCGGTTGGGGAGGCAGGGGGAGGGAGAGGAGAAAGAAATGGGGTCAATTAGCTTTTTTCCTCCTAAATTTTTCTTATTTTTTAATAAAAAATGTTAATTAATGAATAATCCAATTGCTAATCCTATGTCACATCATCATTTAGCGGTTGAGAGTTAACACCGTTAGTCAAAATTGGTCAAAAGGACACCATGTGCTTTAGTTCACAGAATTTAGGGGCACCATTATGTAATAGTTTGGACAGTGGAGCACCACGCGCATATGATATAACTTAGGGGCACCACGTGAATTTGCCATAAAAACAAAAGATAAGAAAGGTTATAGATCAAAATTTTGCAAGATAGCACAAGTAAATTATAGATTCACTATGATCAAAATCCTAATGTGGCTTGTTTATAAATAAAATAAGACCTTAATGTGGCAAATCTTATTTCTACTGCAAGTTTCAAAACTTTGATTTCTTGCTTTTTAATGAAGGTTCGCCGGGTTGTGTCTGCAGTCTCGACACTAAATCTTCCTTGTGAGGAGGTTGTCCTGGTTTGTTCTGCGCTCCCTGCTAAAAGTTTGATAGGTTGAGATAAGATTTCCATAAACATACTAGCAAAATAACAAGCACAGTTGAATACTTACAATTTGCGGGAACACGCCATCTAAACTAGTAACGCAGACTGTCTAGTTTACGCTATCAAGAGCACCTTACTCGTGAATCTTCACTTCATGAGTAAAGAGTCGGGTGTAATTAAGTTGTAAGCATGGAAACTCCGAAAAGATGAACATAGTAGGCTAGTATCAAGAGCATCTTACAAGGTATGGGTCACGAGTTGCAAGTCTGGAAACTCCGAAAAGATAAACATAGTAGCTAATTTCTCCATGAATATTGAGAGGCTAACAAAACATGATTTTGAATAGCGCACTCTACATAAATCAAAACTTTATAAAATGAAGAGTTAACAAATGGAATATTTGTGGAAACCACCTCTATGTTTCACCATTTTTTGGGGAAACATCTTCTTAAATATATTTTTTTGAGAACCACCAAATAAAAGCAAAAAGAAAGGGTAACACCACCTCCCTACCCAAACCACTCTCCAACCACCCCATAACCACCACGCACCACCACCCGACAATACCAACTACCACCATTTAGGTCGTCATGTGGCATGGGAGATGGCCTAACTGAAACCGATGAACGTGGTCGTTGCCCTTAGCATAGCTTTTAATATATAATATAGTATAAGATTCTTGCTAGTGTAAAACAAATGACACCCCAATAACCCTCATGTTTAAATCTCTCATATTCCAATCATTGAATTTATACTCGATATTTGAATTCCACATTCATGATTACAAATTTATTAACTTTTGTTTCCAAAGCTACCTTGGGTAATAGATAAATCTTGGAAGGCGGAAGTTGGAACTCATACCTCTGTGCCCTCCTCCTCTCGTCCCTACACCGCCATTGTTGAAGACGATCGTTATTTGTCGATACCTCCGGGTGATTCTGTCTCTGTCCTTTAATTTTCTCGCACACATACTTCTTATTTAGGTTGTTTCGTATGTTGCTTGATTTTAATCTATAATGTCTCCATATTCTTCCTAAAAAGTATACGATCTTTAGATTTCTCAATGTTTTTCATTTGAATGTTGTGCCTAATCATCCTTGTTGGGGTTTTAATTAATTTTTTAGTATGTAGATTTTAATCAGAATTTCGGCTGATTGATTTGTCTGATTTTTATTTTCTTTTAATGTTCATGTTCATATTGGAATTTCGGAGTGATTCTAGAACTATGTCCATTACAGTTGGAAAATTACCAATTGATGGTGTTTCATTCTTAATTGTTGCGTACTCCTTAACTATTTTGTTTCTGTTCTATAAGAATTTGTATGTATTCTAAATATAACATTTTAGTTACTCTCGCAAGATATGATCATTTCTAGTTGTTGATTTCTTAAATTAGTCTACCGCCCTGCCCCTATCTGAAATCGTTGAATATTGTTGTTGGTTTTGTTGAGCACAAAAGTGAGCCGTTTGGTTTGAGGAAGGGAAATGAAATAAGAAAGGGAGAGGAAGAGAATGAGAATAAAATCCCCTGATTACTTATGTGTATGGTTTGTTCAAAGAGAAATAAGCATCACCCCCCAAAAATTATAGTAGCCTTTCTTCTCTCTTCTCCTTCATCTCCATTTTCAAGGTCTTTACTCTTCTCCTTCAGCTCCATTTTCTAGGTCTTTCTCTTCTCCCATCAATCGTGGTTCATCCTTTCATCAACCTTAACCACCAATTGCCCTCTTGTGCATGATATAACTTGAGCTCTTGGTGGTCGAATTTGATCACCGAGCTTGTAGATCTAGAGCTGGATCTACCAAGCCGTCAAGTCAAGTTTAATTTGTTGTCCTAAACACGAGACTTCCTTGATTATGGCGCTTGTTCAAGTATACGAGACATCTACAGGGGCGATCATATAGGAAACACCAAAGTTTATTTCGGTCCAGAAGATGTTGTGCTAATTAATATACGGCCTACGAATTGATGGAGAGCATGTTAGATATAGATATAGTCCTTAAATGCTCAATTCCTTCTGGCTTTAATTAGTTGGGGTGGTTCCCAAAGAGGATGCCTTGTCTATGCATGAACTAACCGCGGTTGCTAAGTCTTGCAATGATGATTCTACCGAGAAATAGGTGGATAAGTGTTGCAAAAGCGGTATTTTTAGTTGCCATATGGATCCTAAGGGGAGTTCATTTGTAAAGTCATGGCTAGTCGAGTTGGTGAAAGACGTGTCAAAGATTCAAGACTTTGCTTGGGGGGTAGCCAATCTACATTCATCATTGAGGAAGGTAAAAGAAGGTCCTAAAAGTACCTATGTCTACCGATGCAGGCTCGCACTACAGGTAACTTGAATCATCTTATATAGATTTAACGATTAAATTGGATTTGTACCTACTGCAAATGTTGTGTTTGCTTAGTAGCCTAATGGGTGGCTCGCACTAGAGGTAACTTGAATCATTTTATATAGATTTAACGATTAAATTGGGTTTAATTTGTACCTATTGCAAATGTTGCGTTTGCTTAGTAGCCTAATGGGTGGTTGGCTGGAACTTTTGATCTTGGTTCTGTAGCCAAACGCCCATTAGGCCACTAAGCATACGCAACATGTGCAATAGATAAAAATCCAATTTAATTGTTAAAGGTATATAAGAAGATAATTACCTATAGAACGAGGCTGCATCCGTAGACGTAGGTACTTTTAGGATATTCTTTCACCTTCCTCAAGGATAAATGTAGATTTGCCCACCTGGCCATCCCCCAAGCAAAGTCTCGAATCTTTGACAAATCTTTCACCAACTCGACTAGCCATGGCTTTACAAATGAACTCCCCTTACGATCCATGTGGCAACTAGGAATACTGTTGTGCAACACTTATCCACCTATTTCTCCGTAATTCCAATACTTAGCAACCACAGTTAGTTCATGCATAGACAATACATCCTCTTTGGGAACCACTACAACTAATTGAAGCCAGAAGGAATCGAGCATTTTAGGACTATATCTATATCTGACCTGCTCTCCATCAATGCGTAGGCCGTATACTAGCACGACATCTTCTAGACCGAAATAAACTTTGGTGTTGCCTATGTGAAACGCCCCTGTAGAAGTCTCGTATACTTGAAAAAGCGCCATAATCAAGGCAATCCCGTGTTTAGGTCACCAACCTTGACGACTTGGTGGGTTGAATTTATCCATCGAGCTCTAATTCTACAAGCTCGGTGATCAAATTCGACCACCAAAAGGTCAAGTTATATCATGCACAAGAGGACAATAAGCAATTGGTGGTTGAGGTTGATGCAAGGATGAACCACGATTGACGGAAGAAAAGTAAAACCCTAGAAAATGTTGATAAAGGAGGAGAGTAAAGACCTTGAAAATGGAAATGAAGGAGCAGAGGAGGAGAGAGAAGAAAGGCTACTATAATTTTGTAGGGAATGATGCTTATTTTTCTTTGCATAAACCATACACATAAGTAGGGGAGAGCAGAAACGGACCGACCGGTTTGAGCGGACCGAGTTAAATTCGGTCTGGTCCTCGGTCCATTTTTTTTGGAAAATTTTGGTTCAGTCCACTCGGTCTAAGGGACCGACCGGACCGAGGGGGATTCGGTCCGGTTCGGGATCGAATGCTCAGTCGTACACATAAGGGAAATCAGGGGATTTTGTTTCCATTCTCTTCCTCTCCCTTTCTTATTCCCTTTCATTTTCCATTCCTCAAACCAAACGACCCTGAAATTTCCGCGTTCAACAAAACCATATCCAAAATCAACATTCATTTGTGCAGCGATTCCAGCTAGGGGCAGAGCGATAGATTGATATAAGAAATCATTAACTAGAAATGTACATATCTTGCGAGACTAACTGAAATGTCAATTTTACTATACATACAAATTCCTATAGAACAGAAACAAATTAGTTAACGAGTACACAATAAATAAGAATCAAACACCATCCATTAGTAATAGCCCACATGTAATCACCAATTAGTTTAGAGCTGATCATGGGCCGGGCCAGGCCGGGCTTAGGGTAAAAAAGTAGGCCCGGTGTGCAGATCGGGCTTTCGGCCCTTTTCGGGCTCATTCCGGCTTTTTAAAAAAAAATTGCGTATTATCTTATTTATACATTTTTGATCACTTTACTCATTAATATTATCCACTACTTGCATATTTAGTTTAATAATAAATTGTTATACATTTTTAAAGAGGTTTTTGATGTTATTTTCATAATTTACAATATTTTATTTTATTAATATTAATATTTTATTATTTTAATATGTTTGATTCACTACATTTAGCCTAATTTTGCTACATTGAGTTATTTAACTACCAAATTCGTCATAATCCGACTGCATTTGCACTATTTTACATAACTTAGGTTTATAAAATTAAAAAAATTTGCATTTATTTTTAAAGCGGGCCGGGCCGGGCCAATTTTCGGGCCACAAGCTCGGCCCAAGCTCAGCCCATATTATTGTGGGCTTTTTTGGGCCGGCCCGAATTGGGCTTTAGGGCCTAGTTGGTGGGCCAAACCCGGGAAAAAGTCGGGCCGGGTCGGGCTTTCGGGCCTGTGCCATTTGATCGGCTCTAAATTAGTTGTGTAAATGCATTGCATCTAGAAGACTTCAGTACTAGTTAATTAAGTCCTATAGATAGGAATATTAGAGCTGAGTTAAAAAGAGTTGTAGCCACAACTAAGAATGCGTGTTGTGTGTGGTTCACCACCCAAGTTTCTGTGAGTGAGAGAGTAGTGTACTGTCACGGGTTGTGGGACTAGCTTGGTATATTTTGGGTGACGGTTGTCAAGTCCGTCCTAAACTTGTACTTGGAGACTACCAACTCAATTAAAATTATGTTTGTGTTTGTGTGTGTGGGGGCAAAATTTATGTAAAAAGTACCTAAAGTATAGAATAGGCACACAATTACAGCCTTATAGGGTATAGATGGACATGGGTATGGCATTGAAAGGACAGTATCATAACATTGTGACTACTGTGAAATGCTGATGCATGTCGTGCACATTGGAATGGAACGATGGCCTATGTGTCCTGAGGCAAATACTATTGGGTACTTCAAATCCTCGAGAGATACCAACAAACATCAAGAACGACCCTAAAAGGATGTCTCAATTAAGATATCTCAAATACCTGGAGTACACAAAAGGTGATACAACTAACTAACTAACAGCTTAAATTAGTGCATTTCAGCGTAAGCTTACATGTCCCTTGTAACCGGCTGTTAATCTTCTTATAGAAGGAGCTCGTGCAATTGAAGAAGCAGCCGCAGCTGCAACCACACGAATCCTGCGAGCCCATAAAAGAGAAGCCTTAGAAATCACTCCATAATAACATATTGAATATAAAAGTTTGATTTGAACATATACTACCGTTTATGCACATCAACATATTCATCAGTCTCATCAACAATTTCCTCCTGAAACGGTCATAACTTTGTCAAGTTGAGCAGATAATATAAATGAAGAATCATATTGAAGAGAAAATAAAGTAATTAATATAAAGTTCACATTGACCTGAAGGAGTTCCTCAAACACATCTTCAAGGGTTATTATGCCAACAACCTCTCCATCTTCAACATCTGGAGGTGCTACTGAGGCAGCTTGTCCATTCACGGTTATTTTTTTCCAAACCTTCTCAATATCAATGACCAAGTTTTCCACATTTGAATCTTCTTTAGACAGTAATGGTGTTGTTAGATCTGTGACTTTGTTGTCCAAGGATTTCGCTTCATGGTTGTTTGGGGAGCTGTTGCTTCTGGGTCTAGTCCTCACCACTGCCGCCATGTGGCTACTCCCTTTCTGGAACTCGTTCAGTATGTCATAAAGGGGCATATCAGCTGGAACCCTAAAAACATTGTGTGCATGTTTTCATTATGTATTCTTCATGTTAAGGATCAAGGACTATAACCATAGTATGACGTATACCTTGGAATCCTACGAATAGAAACAGCACTAACAGGGGTTTCTGTTTCAGCCCTCACAGTAAGAAGACTTTTCACCTGGATGCAAAACAAGCAAAAAAGGATGGTGGGACATAAAGGTATTCTGAAAGTTATTAGAAATTCATTGAAGCTCAGATACATGTAAATCCACAGATAACATGTAGAGAAAAGCAACTACCACTAACCAGTAGTAGGCCAATTATATTCTTGGGATTTCCCGAATAGACTGGAACACGACTATGTCCTCTAGCAAGAACTTTTCCCATTGCTTCCCTGATTGATATAATCAAATGATTAGATAATGCGCATTCAATCCTGTTTATACGCTTACATACTGAACGCAAATTGAAAAAAAAACAATGCTTGAAAAACAACTGAACTCGTATAACTATTCTCACTACTTGATAGGGCCTTCCTCCAATGCAAGGGCGCAGTACTTTTAAGTTTCAGGCGATTGACAAAAATAAAAGTTCAAGGCACATCAAAATGAACTAACAATATTCTGCTGAGAACCTAGTTCAGTAACAGGTTCTGGACATGAGCAAACACATAAAATAGCCTGTGAAGACTTCAGATGAAGTTGTAAACTATATTGTACGAATTGTGAATTCCTTGACCATTCTCTTCTTGCATTTTGCATGACATAAGAAATTGAAATCATTGACCATTCTCTTCTTTGAAACAAAATATAACGAAAAGATTTATAACAACACAGCGAGCATGCCAACCAGGCTATTCATAGTCAGAAGTGAAAATAAATTCTTGCACTAGCACCACAAGGAAGTTAGAAGTAGCACTCCAACAAAAAAAGCCATAGGAAGTTAAAAGTACATGCCCAAGTAAAACGGCCTCTGGGGTTGTGTTGTTGTAACTAGACTTTCAGAAAGGCAGAATACGTACAAGGAAAAGACGGCTTTCTGAAGTGTCAAGTCAAACTCCTAGAAGGCATGAGTGAGTCTCTAGCAATTTCCGTAATAATGAACAGATAAGAAACATTGCTCAGAAATTAAGGTACTTCTTAGATACCTATATGAACAAAATAAATAAAGAAACGAGTACATTATAACCAAATAAATGTATGTTGATCACTTGATCAGTATATCACCTCTTATGAACACAATACCATCACTAAAGTGAAGTGTGGGATGCAATATTGAAGGTTGATGATGCCAAACCATTATATCACTTACAATATGTTATTTGATTATTGTACTTTACAAGATGAACATAAAAGCTCTTTTGATATGAAATCAATTCATAGCCATGAGGAACAATCTTACACTCCTCAGCATGCAATAATAAACAGGCACAAAGTAGTTTAAGACCTTACCAGTCCAACTTTGAATGGACATCCAGAGAAAACGTTGACTCAATAGGCGTCATTGCCTCCTCAGCAGTCTGCAACACCACAACACTTTAAGAGAACAAACAAAAAGCAGACACCAAAATATAGGACAACACTATTTCTTAGATAGATGCGGTAGATCGGGGACATAAAGGAACTTGCATCAACAACCAAAAAAAAAAAAAAAGAATTGCAGGCAACAGACATAAGGGATATCGGTATTTCCAGGTCAAAATCAACCCCCATTGAGCCTAACGACTGCAACTATTGCTGAAACAGAGAGGTGATGAATTGAATAACAAAGTTGGAGATCATAATATTTTTACAGTATAGTGTACCTGAAAACAGAATTTGCATTTTCGAAAGGAAAACTGGAATATAGAATCTAAAACATTGAAATTGATATGTGAGGCAAATAACTGAATATGAAACACTACAAAGTCGAATTACGTAGACACAAGTACATTTGGAGTAGCTAAAGATGGTAATCAATTTAGCATATTCAGGATGATTTACCTTTTCAGTTAGATCTAGAGCACCACTTATAATTGTTGTTTCATCATAAGTGAGCTCGCCTCCTTTACCAGCCTATACGTCATGAGAGTAAGTATGAATGTCATAAGAACATTCGAGAGAAATTAGGCACAGGTTCTTCGAGTTGTATGCATCCGTGCCTTTGATGTCATTTACCTCCATACCATGAATGCTGACAAGAGCTTTTAATTGAGCACGTCTAAAAAGTGCCTCATTGTGTCCCAGTAAACAGTCTAGAACCTGACATTATAATGAAGAAACCATCAAGCTAGAACTTTAATTCAGTATTGGGTCATAACTTTGCCCATTTTAAACAAAGAAGATCCTAAGTCCATTTCACAGACAGATATCAAATGTGTTGACACTATGCAGGGCCTAAGCTAGATGTCGAACAAGTACCTTTCCTATTGGATATGCTATGGGATAGCAAATAAACATTAATATGCGCACGAGCCAGACAAAGTTTGCACCAACAGCAAGTCCATATCTGGAGCAGATGGCTTGTGGAATAACCTGCAAGAATACTTTAAATAAGAAGACTTGGAATATATAGAAAGGATGAAAAACAATAGACTAGAACCTAGCTTTAAAGGCTTACCTCCCCAAAACATAAGACAAAGGTTACTGACATCACTATAGCTGCAAACTGGTTTACAAGCTTGTCCAGGTATAAAGGAAGGGCCTGCAAGACAAATTGATGGAATTATTGTTATCTTGAAAGTATAACAGCAACTACAAAGCTTAACACTTTGTCAAAAAGTTACATGAAAGAGCAGTGGCACTTCTGATCTCTGAAGTAACCAGGACATATCAATTTAGTCAACTTTTAGAAATGTCGAAAGAGTGCAATTCCTTCAGGCTACATTTAGGTGCCTGCATTTAGTTTGTTTGAACTTGAACCTTCGAGCCGGGTTACGGTTGTTTTCACCTTTCTTTGTTACACATTTTTTTTTTTCTCTTCTTCAATTTCGACAATGTCTTAAGATCAGGAGCTTTGGGCAGGAGAAGCAATAAGTAAACCTACATGATTTAGTGTGCCATATACTACACAGTTAGAATTAAACAATCAAATTTATAGACAGGACACAACTGCATTAAAAGGACAATTGAGCTGACAACTTACCTCCATAGCACAGGCATTGCATAGGAGCAATGTGACCAGAAGCTGATGTTGCCTCTGAACAACAGGTAGAATGGCAGCTACAAAAACACCAATAGTTGATAATAAACGAAAGGGTAACAAAAACTGAAACAACAGTAGATAAAATCTAGATATCTTAAAGAATCAGCACGGCCGCCTGCTAAATTCATAAACTAATCCAAACTCTTACCTCAAATCATAACATTCAAAACCGAATCCAACTAACTCACCAACATCAGCTCTAGCCTTGTCATATATGTATTGCAGCTTTATCCCCCTCCCCCTTTCATACCAAAGACATTGTTCCATTGAACTCGCAAATAAAATTGTGAGTGCACATTACAAACTGGGGACAATCCTAGTGATCATTGCAAACCGGGGACAATGCTAGTGCAAACAAAACCATACTACCCTCATGAGGTTCTTGCCTACGGCAAGGTAAGGGGAGTCAGATGTACGCAAGCATTACTCCTATGTTCAGAACATGAAAATTGTGTCGAGAATCGAATCGAGCCACTGCTACTTCACAATACAAAAACCATACCATCTTTAAACAGGAAAACAAAGAAGAAAGAAAGGTCATACAACATTTGAATAACATGTACTATGGAAAGGACCCTAGCTGAAAGGCTTACTCTAAATTTCATCCTAAAACCAATCAACAATACGAGGAGTAAGAGTAACTGACTGGCTTGCTTTTTCTCGGAAGGGTTGCCACTGCGCTGAAGAATCTCAAGGTCAACAAGACTGAGTGACATTAACCCAAGAGTCAAGCCAGACATAATACCCGCGAAAAGAACCATGAAACATGAAACAGCAGCGTATATAAACCACCATAATGACCCAAATGGTAAATGCTCCTCTGCCTCCAAATTTACCCACATTCTTACTGCGCTCATCGCATTTACCCCACGCAGCATCATCATCATCTTCTTCTTCTTGTTTTTCTTCTTTATCACTCAACAGCTGATAGATTTCTGGTCGTTTTTGGGTTCTTTTAGGATCTGATCATTTTTTCTGTTTTTTTTTTTGCCTTCTTTAATATTGTTGTTAATTCTTGTTTTGATACGTTTGTTTTGGACAAAAAATAGAGTTTCTCCAACAAATATGATCATGGGAAACGTAAACTATTTTTAGGGTCTCTCCCAAAAAAAAAACCTATTTTTTAGGGAGTATTGCCGCTCTTATAAACTAACAATTTTTTATGTTAAGATCTCGTCCGTATTCATGAATCGTGGCTCATGCAGTCATGCCCATTTAGGCATGTTGTAGGAAAATACTATGAAATTGGAAAAATACAATAATAGAAATACAAATAAAAAATTAGCCCTGGAAATTTAGTTGGGAGAGTTGCGAAATAATCGGCTCTCCTCAAGACGATTCACGCCCTCCAATAACAATGTAGAGAGTCAGTGGCGCGTCGTCCCCAGGATAAAACCCCAGCTATACTGACACTTCCCAACCTGCGTATCGGGAAGGTGAACCTCCACACACACGGAAACACCTTGATTATAATGTCCAAGTAACAATTACACAATAAGGGGAAAAATAAGCTGTCATACGTATATGAAAGTTTTTGGATCCGAAAGATACAAACAACTTTTGTGAACAGAAGACTTTTTATATACTAGTTGTCCAATCCCATGCAATCTAGTAGCTTCTCTAAACGTACGGTATGGTATTAAAGAGAAATGACAAATCAAGTTTGACAATTAAGAATGAAAGACGTTACTCCGAAAACGGCCAAGTAGAAAAGAAGCATTAAAACCATATTATAATTGCTTATATCCTTAGAAGTAAATGTTCCATATCAATGTCGTTTTTAATGCCTTTCAAAATCAAAGTTACGTGAGTTATTTTGATCCATTTGAGAAAACTAGTCTTTGCGTCCGTGACAATCATGGGATTGTTATACATCTCTTCTATACTTCTTTTCTTTAGTTAAATTAAAAGGATATATGTGATATACCTTAATTTCAATTGATCGTCAATGTCAATTACACGTTTTTTCGCTGTAAGTTTATATGGACAAAACTAATTCGTGTTTTACAAAAACTTTCATTTCAATGACCCGAACATAACATGATAGAATACAGGCCCTAACTGAACTTGATCCAATCATTGTTGATCAGGCCAAATAATCGACCCCTTAATCAACCACAATGATTATATAACAATTCTAAATCTTAAAGGGATATTTTCAAAATACCCATGTAGTTTCCGACTTGTTCTGATATACCGTCAATGTTTCCGCATTCTAAAAAATGCTCCAGAGGTTTGCGTTTCGGATTATTTAGGGTTTAGCCTAACGACCATTATCACTGTCAATTTTTTTGAAACTTTTCATCATCATGTAATCATATCATTTGGAGTACCCCTGTCAAACTAACTATAGAATTCAATTAAAAAAATTTAGATGTATTGTAGAATATAAATTATTTATTTATTTATTATTTAATTCAAATAAATAAGTTGATTTCTTTTCTATTTATTATATTCATAATTAAAATATCAATCAGTATATGGTACCCCGGGGGTAAGTAGCTCTAGGTACCCTCGGTTCAAGTGGTATATAATGAGTGAAAATTGAAAATTAATGAGTGGAATTTGGGAAATAATGAGTGAAAGTTGGGAAATAATGATTGGAATAAAATTGTATATAATGATTGAAAATTCAGAAATAGTGACTGAAAATAAATAATGACTATAATATTAGATATAATGAGTGAAAATTGGAAGTTAATGAGTGAAAATTGAAAAATAATGAGTAAAATTTGTAAAATAATGAGTGAAAGTATATAATGAGTGAAATCGAGAAATAATAGTTAAAATTGTAAAATAATGAGTGAAAGTATATAATGACTATAATGTGGTATATAATGAGTGAACAGTTAAACGGGGGGTACGTAGCTCTAGGTACCCCCGGGGTACCTAATAATTTGTGTTAAAGTATTTTAATTAGTTTTAATATATTTAATTCATATATTTATATATAGTGCTACACGTAGCTTTGTGACATGGCATTTGCAGATGCCAACTATGCGAAATCAACTGTGTCATGCCACGTGGATTAGTAATGTTAGCCTATTAATATTATTACTAGTACCCGTGCAAAATTGCACGGGTTGTCATTCATACCGTGTGTACTAAACAGTTATAAAACAAATGTTTGAAACTCGAAAAATTGATAATTATGTTATAAGTGATCGTTTTAAGGAAAAATAAATTTTATGTTTATTTAGTCCTTAACCATAAAGGATAAAGCGAAAATTAAAAATTAAACAATAAAATACAACAACACCTAAAAGGATAAAGAGAAAG
The DNA here is from genome assembly GCA_963680865.1 of Spergularia marina. NCBI lineage: Eukaryota > Viridiplantae > Streptophyta > Magnoliopsida > Caryophyllales > Caryophyllaceae > Spergularia > Spergularia marina. The sequence continues at coordinate 14,521,767 of OY804559.1, forward strand.
TGATAATATTCTCGCAAATTAATATGATATGTTTCCATTGTTATGGTAACTGCTAATTATTTTTTCATTCATTATAAAGATTTGATTCCTCCCATAATAAACTACGATTGATATTCAAAATTTATAGAAAAAGTTATGTTTTTGTTTAGATTATTATGGATATTGGCCGCGTTATTATTGGCAAAAATATTTAATTCCTTTTTTTTAAACGAAATATGTTATTTTTATGCGTATTTTAAGTTTGGTAATTATTCGATTTCACCCGTGTATAAATGGTTAATATATTCCAAACTGTCGCTCATACCAAAGCTACTATATTCTATATTCCTAAAACATTTGCTCTGTGTATGAAAGGTTATTAAAAACATGTATGTTATATATTTGCTCTATTTATTTATTTATTAAAGATTTTGTTTAGTTTTTAATTAATTCGGCTGTAAATTTTTATGGTAATTATCTAATTTATCTAATATAATATGGAATAATAATTATACTGCAGCGTTTTTTATGGTAAAAGTTGGATGGTCCATGTCAACTATGATGTGTCAGTGATGTCACTGCTGTAATTTTGCACGGGTCAATTAGTTTAATTTGCAGTTTTATAAATTTATTATGGGTGTTTTTTTATTTATCCAGTGTAGATGGAGAATTTTGTGATCCTTAGACGATTTCATGTAACCCACCAAATTTGAGAATGGTTGCTTAATCAAATTCCGTGTAGATATATATTGCATGCGCACGCTCCAATTTACCCAAACGAATTGATCAACAAACGGGACACTTCATCTAAACATCAACGTCAAAAATCAAAGAAAGCAATGATTTGTGTTATATAATAGTCTATGAAGCTAGGCAACTAAATCTTTTTAGTGTGAAAACATACTCTAGTTTTTAATCGGATTGTGCAATATATTAGGCATTTTGTCATTATTCTTTCCTAAGTATTTGGCATGATTCACCCATAGTTTTTTTTGTATATTTCTACGTGAAATTCTATGCATACGGGATGGCCACAATTTGATCAATTGATATATTTTCAAGATATTTATGATGTGGGCTACAGTTTTGAGTGATGTCTACCCCATATATTTCATGGGGGGGACGAATTGGGGTAGTTCCACGATTTATTGGTTCAGAATTTGTGGAATTTTGTGTTTGGTTTCCAATGGAATGTTCTCTTTCCATTTCCATGGTGTAGTATAAGCGAGTGTTTGGACTTGGAGTTGCAAGACCGTGTTTTGCCATAGAATTCTTCTTTTAGATGTAGAGAAATAGTTGGAATGTAGGTGTGATGACAAATGTCACTACGGGTTATATTTATAGTATTGCTAAGCACACAATATCTAGGTTATAGGTTCATTAATGTAGACCATAATTGCGGAATGATATATATGATTGATTGCACATAATTTTGTCAATTATATGTTTTCCTTAAATAATCTGGAAATTATTTGATTTATCCAGTGTATGGGAGGTTAGAGTATATTATACTACTTTATTAGAGACTAACAAATATGGAGAACGATTTTTTTCATGATTCTGAATAATATCATACGATGATAATGTAGGAAATGCAATTTCATTAGCAATATATGTAATATAAATTGTCTATTAATAGCGTGAATGCCGTGAATTAATTGTGTTTTCCTTTTTTAGGTAGATTTTTATGCGTGTGAATAACATTTCAATATCTTTTCTGATTATATTTAGATTTCATATATTTGTAATGCCGGTAAATTTTCTTAATTATGGAATCCGTGCATAAAACTGGAGATTTGCCTGCCTAAATTGTTGCATGTTGACATCAGCATTTGACGTGGCGCTGATGTCACGGTTGATGTGCACGGCCTAAGAAGCTGTTAAATCTACCGCTATTGTATTTATATATGATATAGAAGATTAGTAAAAGCGTTTTGAGCCCGAAAATGATCCTACCTAAGAACCTGCTTTGAGAACACATCAAAGAAGCTAGAGTGAGTTTCAACAAATTTAAGGCATTGGTTTAAAGACTCGCAGAAAGAGCAAGTTTTTGTTGACACTCCACGAGCAAAATTTGTTTATTGTAAAATTCCAACATGAACATCTCTTTAGGTCGGAGGGATTATATCTTGCACTTTTTCAATTATACTTTAATAATAACAATGAATATACATATATGTAGGATCCAGCCATCCAGGAATGAGAGTACAAACTTCCAACTCCAGAATCCCAGCTCTTGTTGACCAATGTTATGAGGTATCAATTTCATGGTCCTTATACATCACCATATATTACTCGTATTCACGCTTTGCCTTTTTTGTCCCCGCGAAGCTGAGAGACATAACAGCAAGGTAACGTAAGAAATTCTGCGTGGGCGACGTTAAACATCCGCACTGGATGTAAGAAGAGGAGGTACAAACTTCAAATCAAAACTTTTACTGTTTCACAAGCTCAAAATTCATAAAAATATTTAGAAATCACTTTTCCACCAACCAGAAAAAGGAAGCTAACTCACAACGATAACAGAAAACCGGCACAATACATACTTGATAATCAATGGTGATAATAATATACATAGGTTATACACCAGCAACAAAGTATTTTTTTAGCGACTATCGCATCATCTAGTCCTCATGAACGAAGGACTAGCCATCGAGTCTCTTGTTTGTTGCTTTGATGGACAAAACATGAGCAGAACAAGCAACGGCATTTTCGACAAAATAAATGAAACGCCATGCATTTTCCATCTAGTACATTGTCCCTGGTTCGAATGCTCAAAGCCTACAAAATGGTTTTCACTTTATTATTTGTTTCCAATTCATTACTAGTATATTTTAAAAGTACCGCTCTTGGACAATTGAACCCTTAGTCCCTTATGATGTACAACTAAAAATCCTTTGGCTACCACTCGAACATGTCTTTTGTTTTCTCTAATGTATTTCTTCCTTGTTGGGCAACATCCTCGCGCCCTAAACAATTTTCTTTTCACTAGAGCCTATTATATGCTTTGAATGGCTAAGACTATGACCCAAGATACTAATTTTTTTTTTCTCCACTCAACACTCATGCATCATTCTTTAATTACTAATACAAATTTTTCTTAGCTAAAATTTTAAAGTTATAACTATACTAGCCTGTAACAAAAAGTGTACCGAGCTGAACTATTTACAAATCAACCTTGAATGGAAATGGTCTTCCGGCCACAAACTACTTATCAGACACCAATGTGGAACACCAAATATATTAGATCCAAGGTATCAAACCTAAGGTTCCACTAGAGTATTCTTTCATCCAGTCATTAACTCTATTCAATCTTCTTTCAGAATTCAGAATATGACTCTTACATCTTACTGCAAATGGCATGATGTAAAAATTTCACTGCTTGAGAATTACTACACCAAATTAGATTTGAGGCATCCTTGCCACCCAGATCAGCCCCACATGACATCTAATCAAATAATGAAAGGGCGACGTGCTTCATTTATCGCGGTTCGAGTCTGGGGAGGGTGAGAACGAAGGTTTCTAATCCTGGAGTCTGAGACGTAGACCTCCTCTCCCCTGGTTGAATAAACTTTAGGAGTTTAGGCTCATAGTCTAACACTGGTCACAGGCCGGAATTGGCCACCATTCAAAACATAAAAGTTACTCACGCCAAAGTTCAGCACCAGTTGGCTATCTTATACAAGATCTTTACTAAACCAACAGATGCAGAACTTATCTATGCATATTGTTTCGTATTGGTTGATATCCTATGCATAATTCTCATATTTGTTGTGAATTATAAATTTAGTCAATGTTGTAGTAAGCTAACTCCATCAGCGAGTGCTTTTTGTTTTTGTTTGCCATTCACTACCGGTCACTATATGCAAGAGTCACCAAGGCACTGGGATAACATTGTTGAAACCTCATAATCGGATGGCAAAAACCACAATTCGAATATTGAAACTTACCATTGCCTTTTGGCTAGCTAACCTTCGAATGGAAGGGGATCGTGCAACTAAAGAAGCCGCAGCGACTGCAGCAACACGTATCCTGCACAAGATAGGCAAGTGATCAGTACCAATATACTACGATCAACTGAAAAAACTGCAACTGGCTACATAATAAAGTGGGACAACCTTTTATGTACATCAATAAACTCATCCGTTTCGTCCACAATCTCCTCCTAAAATTTGCCAGGAACCACAAGAATTATACAACGTTACTAACTGATTCAGAAAGAATAACAACAACAACAACAACAACCAAGCCTTATTCCCAAAAACAACTGATTCAGAAAGAATACGAGAAGAAAATAAAAAAACCTGCAAAAGCTCTTCAAATACATCTTCAAGTGTAATAATCCCAACGACTTCTCCCTCTGCAATCTCTTCTGGGGTATAAAGCATAGAAGTTGGAATTCCATGGTCACCTTGTGTAATCTGATTGTCTGAATTACTTGGCTTTGAGATCTTCTCATTCTCAATGTCCACAACACTATCTGCTTTTTGAGTTTGCTTGGGCAATAAAGGAGTAGATAAATCACTTTTCACAGCAGCAACTTTGCGCTGACCAGAATTTTCAACATCACTTGAAATTAAATAATTAGAGCTCTTGGTCTTTGGCTTCACCACAGCTGCCATATGGCTATGACCTTTCTGAAATTCGTTCAGTATGTCATACAGAGGCAAGTCAGCAGGTACCCTGGAAAAAATGGCCGAACAATTACTCCACATAGAAAAAATAGAGAACATTATATTTTGATGAAAAGAAGTCACACCTGGGAATCTTTCTTATTGAAACTTCACCAACAGGAGTCTCGGTTTCAGGTCGTACAGTTAGAAGAGTTTTTACCTGATAGTTCAAAAAGAGCAAAAACACAATTTATGAACCAACTCTACACGACCTTACCTGTACTCCAAAACTAAGTTTAAAAACTGTTATGCAAACATGACAACGTAAAATAAAGAATTATAAGTCTGAATTTATTAAGTTTGAATACCTACTAGAAGAACTCCTTTTATATTTTTCGTATTTCCAGAATAAACAGGAACTCGGCTATGTCCACGAGCCAGGATCTTTCCCATTGCGTCCCTGAACATATAATCATAGCCATTAACATCCAAAGTTAGAATTGCACCACTGAAGTTGTTAGTGTACCTACATTGTATTGACATGATCAAGCGTTTAGTAGAAAAGAATGTGCTAAGACTAAGAGGCTTATTAGTGATGTATTGCCTTTTGCTTTTGCTCAGCGCGAAAAGTTTTGCTAAACCATTTTCCTGCATTTGTACCTCCTTCAAGTGCTACTGTAACGAAAGATTGTTATGGTTTATGGTATCTTCAGATATGAGAAGAACACTTTGAAACATTTATTTGGCAATTACCTTCCAGAGTCTTTGTACTGATACTTGAACCTCTAGACAGAAAATGTCTTTATACGTGTTTGACTTTATTGATGACAATTAGACTTTGCATAAAAAGAATTCTTAACTTTGGTGAACCAATTGGTAGAACCAATGGTTGGTTGAGTGGAATTTGAAAGAGTATTGATATGTACCGTAGACATGTTAGCTCAAATGATGTGGGTCTTGAACACTTGAGAAGCAGGATTTGGAAAGGAAGAGTGCAAGATGGTAAATATGTGCATGTAAGGTCTGTAGCACACATTCTTAACTAAGCTGTCATGGTGTTCGGAGAGAACTTTATTTTACTATTCTTAAAGCTCATAAGGCCATGAGATTTGTTAGATCTTCACGGCTACAGCTAGATCAGTTCAAGCTTCTATAAAAGAGGTGAACTGTAAAAGACTAGCCCACCCCAACCAGTTCCATACTTCCATGGGGTTCAAAACCTGGTACATAAGTGAAAGAGGCAAAATGAGGAATTTGTTATCATACCCCGACCATATCAGATACTAGTATATAGCTAGGAAGTTGTAGAGAAGGAAGAATAATCACTTGGAGAGAAAATTCTATTACTTTATTAGTGTAATTATAATTCAAACGCTAGGGTTACTATTATTGAGGAGAGAAAAAAGTTATAGACATGACTGCAAAGTGCAATCTGGCAAGTACAAAGGACAATTATTTTGCTTTCTTCGATTTCTTTTAGCTGTTGTGACCCAGTTTTGCCCCGACCCAGCCAACTAAAAAGCAATATGGATCGACCCTCTAGAGACCCAGGCGTTTTAAGTACTAACTCCAGGAGGCATGCCCTGTAACAGAGGGCCAGGTCACAGATCAATAATGAGTTAGATTGTTTTCACGCTCCTTGAAACCAAGAATGGTGTTTGCACACAAAATTGGCTTCATACAGCCCATGGTCCTTCTATACAAGAAGAAAAACTCATAGTGTTGGAGGCTTTTGAAGAAGTATGTTTTCTTAAATTTCAATGTTTCATATACTATTTTTTTATATTATTTGGTTTTTGTTAATATATATCACGTAAGTAACATATATTGTGATAACCGCTAACTAAATTTTGTTTGCCTTTTTGTAAGAATTTCAGAATCGACGATTGAACCGTACCATTTTAGCGGTTTGGAGGCGTTTTCCAGTCTTTCTTTTTACTCTCCTTCAACTTGTTCATCTTTTCCTCCATATGTCTTCATGATTTTCATGAAACTACCATCATCGCCCACTAGAACGGTATTAAAGAAGTTGTGTCCTTATAAAATTCGACTTAATAAAAATTAAAGAGAGTAAAAAAAAAATCAATAGTAAGTTTGACATTGTGAATTTAGGTACAAATGTAACAAGTTTGATCGTCGGGCTTCTATTCATTGAATCCAATACTTGAGATTATTACCAGGTTTGAAATAAAATTCCCAATGTTTTCCAAAAGAAAATAAGGGTCTAATTTGTGATAATAATTTAATAGGTCAGATACGCTGCAAGCGAAAGCCAAAGAACATTACTGCTCATAACTATATCAAACCCACATGTACGGGATGTATTAAACTTTCAGAGGTAACATTTTACTCTCTCCGTTTCTTTCCATTATCTAACGACACGTAAATAATTCAATGAAACAGAGGTAGTATATTTCTTCAAGGAATGAACAATAACGCTTACCAGTCTAATTTTGTGTTAACATCCAAAGAAAATGTTGAGTCAATTGGTGTCATCGCCTCCTGAGCAGTCTGTTCTCACAAAGAAAAATCAATGACAGCAATTACACTTCACATTATGTAACCAGGTTCACTCCAATAAAATGAAATAGCATAATCGCTGAATATTACAAGCCACAAGCGTTAGAATGTTTGATGACAGCTTACTATTTGGACACACACAAGGGGGATCAACACTAGAAAGTAGAAGAATCTATAAACTTGAAAACACTAGGTAAAACAGATGTAAATCAAGGAGTCAAGATACTTCGAAGACAGTTTGTTCTTATTAAAAGTCTACAGAGACAAAATTCAAATCACAGGCCAAACATAAAGTCAACTGCACATGAAGACTCATACATATGATACCAGTATACCACCACCCCTTCCTCCACATTGTTGCTCCCGCACTGCAGCCTTGGAGGCATCGGAATGATAGCATGATACACTACAGTGAGTAACCAATTATGATTTTTGTCCCGCCAAACTAAGGAAGTTAGAGATCTTTGAATCTTAGCGAAAGTTAAATTCTAAGAAGTCTATATGGTTGGTTCAGACACCCACTTGAATTCCTAGGAAGTCGAAAATTCACGGGATGTTCGGTTATCAAAAGTTAATAAAGCTGCTTACCTTCAGGAGGCTATTAAATAGGACCTTTAATTCTCTTGTTCACCCACACAAGATTTCATAATTCAAATGGTTTCTTAATTCCTAAAAACGCAAAAGCAAGAGAATTTTCATTTCCAATGGGGATCCAAACAAGCACTTAAATAATTTTTGCTCCAAACATAACAAAAACAAAATATTGCAACAAATAATAAAAAAATTTAGCCACTTCACGCATTTATAAGTTTACAACTCATGATTGGAGACAAATATAACAGAATTAGCACCATGAGATTTACAGAGAGTTTTGACCAGTTACCTTCTCCGTTAAATCTAATGCTCCATTGATTATTGTCGTCTCATCGTGAGTAAGTTCACCTCCTTTTCCAGCCTAAGAAGACAATAAACATACTAAGTTGACATTGAAAGTGCTAATCATCCCGTTCTAGAGTATTGCAAGTATGATACATGGGGGGAGCTGCAGATGTGAATTAAGAAGCGGCTTTACCTCTAAGCCATGAATTGAGACAAGCGCTTTTAACTGAGCTCTTCTGAACAGAGCTTCATTGTGTCCTAATAAGCAGTCCAGGACCTGCAATAGCATTTTCGTTTATTATACAGCAGCAGTTCCTAAGCACAGTCATCAATCAAAAGTTCTATTCTAAATTGAGGCATATGAAAGATTAAAACTGTAAGAGAATATAACTATCTTTTCGACATAAGGTCAAGTTATAAAGAATGAAGAATGAAATAAGTAACCTCCATGGGAAACCTGGTTCTTTATTGTTGTCATTCAAGGACTAAAGAAATATGACAAATTTCTTTAACCAGTAATCGATCAAATCAATCACATTTACTCAAGGATGTTAAGCTATAAAGCTATATGATGCAAGATACAAGATTTCTGTTGATACAAGTAATAGAAGGCTAGCAGCTCCCTTTGGTTATCAATTGCTTTTCAAGTAAATTGCTTTAGTCAAACGCAAACAAAGTAGAAGCAGTATGTGTGTTTGACAAAACAAGAATCCAATTACACAGAAAGTGAAAAGGAGGTGGGGGTAGTCCAAGAGACGCTTTAAATCTAATATCAGCAACCAAAACACAGGCACATAAGGGAATTTGGGTGTTTGCGTTCTTCTCTTTTGGTTCATGCACCACCTAGAACAGAGGAGAAGCTCTAAGCAAAGAAAAATTACCTTTCCGATAGGGTAAGATATGGGATAGGATAATATCATTAGTATCCGTACTAGCCACACAAAATTTGCACCAACAGCAAGGCCATATCTAGTACATATTGATTGTGGTATAACCTGATAATGCAGAAGAATCATACAGTGGATATTCAGCCAGCAGGAAACGCAAATGTAGGTGAAGAATAGGGCTTAAATAAGTTATATACCTCTCCAAAAGCTAACACGAGTGTTACAGACAAAATAATAGCGACATATTGATTGAAAATCTTATCCAGATATATCGGAAGTGCCTGCGTGAAAGGTTGAAGCAAAGTTAAACTGCGAATTGATGTAAATTGCAATAATCAGGTCCAAACACACAGCCAACGATACTGCATCAACATGATAGTTTTAGCTAAGAAGTGAAAGAATGAACTTATAATACTAATGTTATATCTAACAAAAACAGGAACCAAACATTCCCTCTATAATCAAATTGAATCCTTTTTTAGTTTTAGAAGCTGCACTGCTAGATGCAAGGGAAATGACTTCTGCTTAGGGTGGAAACTACACATCTTTATCTTTGTTCTCCGAATCTGAGGTAAATGTCACGACACCCTTTTCCAACCGTCCAAAATAAATACTATGATTATACTTTATATCACCTAGAACACAGTTTCTCATTGAGCTATTATAGGCTCTCTCGCAGATGCTACCAAAGGTTTCTAAGCCCCAGAAGTCACTATGTAAGAGTGATAAGATTCTTTATTGGATAGACAGAAAAACATCAAGACAAGGACACTATAATGATAGTGTCACGTTCCCAAACGATAGAAACAAGAAATACCTCCATGGCACAAGCATTGCACAGGAGCAACGTCACAAGTAGTTGGTGCTGCTTTTGAACAACGGGGAGGATAGCAGCTGAATACACACAATTAGAATCAGTTAACTGTCGCTTGTTCATTCTTATGCCCCGCATTAATAATCCTTTAACCAACACAACCATAAACATGCAAGACAATTTTCAATAAGCCCTTCTACTAAATTGCCACGGCAATAAGAAAAGTAACAAAGTTATGTAAGAAAATACCGTAAGGTTAAAGTTATATGCTCTTCTTACCCATTCCAATTTCCTCATCTTAATTCAGGGTTATTTCAAAAAAGTGATCTATTACTTAAGGACAAACCAAAATCATCTAGTGACTCAGCTATTGGTAAGAATTTCGCCCCGCCCCCATCAGAGGCACTTGAGTCAGCAGCCGGTGCCCGTGGGATTTGTGAGGGTAATTTTATAATAGATCATTCTTTTTGGATTGAACAAATATAAATTTCCACATAATTAACCAAATGTATCACACTTGAATATTATGCAACCCACCTACATTATTTCTTCTCTCTTTCCCTTCAACCAGAAGAACAATTCACCGTACGCAACGTCACCCCAGAAAGTGAAATATTAAACCAAAAAAAAAAAAAAAAACTGAAAGAAATAAACTAAATTCTGACATAGGAACTTCATGAACATTTTAAAAAAAAAATACTAATAATTATCAAATATACACCAATAAACAAATCCATCTATCTATTACTTTTAATAATTGCGTGCAAGAAAAGCTGAAGTAGCAACCTATATCTGGGATTTGAACCATTGACCTCTCACTTACTTATTCATCACATTACCAGTATGCTAACTGTTACTTCATGCATATTTTCACAACTCATTTTATAAACAGGAAAGAACCAGTCCAAATAAAAGTAGATGACCATATCTTTTATGTTTGAACATTTTGACGAATTATGGAAGTAAATATGACATTAATGAGAGTATACATTAGCTTCCAATATATTGGACCTTCCATATTCCATATGTGAGTATGAACATATAATATATGTGGGTGTGAATTTTAAAACAAAAAAATAAAATATAGGATATTTATACGACCCATTACATCTGATCTCAATTTGTTGAAATTTTGATTGAATTTCAACGGACTAGTATCAGTAATGGACCAAATTCATTGAACGTTATTTAACAATTCTGATTAGAGGGTTTTAGCTGATCTGAATACTACTTTTATTAAGTCATATCCAATAGGGCCCTAACTCCCTGCATAAAAGTATATATAAGTCGTTTAGGCCTCGTTTGGTTCACTAATCAAACGAACAATTTAGGCCTCGTTTGGTTCAAATTCCGGTATCGGGTTGGGATCAGGAATTTGGAACCTGATTCCTATCATTTTGTGTTTGGTTATCTAGAACAAATTGAATTACACTTATCATATTCCCATCACAATTTTTTAATGCTTGATGAAAGACCATCAAAACTTCTTGGCCTCACTGATAACTTCGCATGCATCCTAATTTTCATTGTCCTCCAATTTCCCCCAAATCTGTTCATCAGTGTTCATCCCGGTGGGGGATAGTGGGTTGAGAACCCGATACCAAGGGGTTTCTTGGGAAAGCTGGGAAAGGGGTTCAAGAGCTCATAATTTGCAATCAAACACATGGTATGGGGTTGGATAAATCAAACCCGATACTTGATACCTTAGGAGAGCCAACCAACCAAACGAGGCCTTAGTTCTACCTCAAACATGATCACAGAAAAACATAAAATTCTCCTAGAAGAAGAACAACTCAAAATATGAAAAAGCGTGATACATAAGCTAAATGAAAGAGAGAGAGAGAGAGAGACCTGCTTGCTTTTGCTCAGAAGGAGAACCACTACGCTGGAGAATCTCCAAGTCAACGAGACTCAAAGACATAAGGCCAAGAGTCAAGCCGGACATTAACCCAGCAAAGATGACGAGGAAGCAGCAAAGTCCACCGTAAATGAACCATGTTGCTGTCCCAAAGGCTATCTCTGACCCCACTACCCCACCGTTACGCAGCGGTACCGCTACCGCCACCGCGTTGAACACCAGCATGGCTCGTAAATTTGATCGGACTTTTGGTCAAACGAGGGGGAGACGTGGAGAAACGGAGTGCTGTGTAGGACTGACTTAATAGACTGACACATGGTTTGAGTGATTACTTAAAAACAACGTTGTCATTATCAATGATCTGTTTCTTTGTCCGTGTCACTACACATTTTGTATCGAGTAAAGATGGTGTACATCGTGCTCAATTAATCAATTATCATTCATCGAGCCCTCTGGAATTGGACAAGACCTCAAAACTAACAATCTTCGAGAATTTTTTAATTAGCATACTAGCATCTATTATGACAAAACTAATATGAGTGGTGTTTGACACTTTCAAAGAGACAATAAAATCATTTTCCAATGACACGGCCAAATTTTGTCACTTAAATCTCGTAGGCCTAACAAATACAATCATCAATAACCAAAACAATAGTCAAGGCGAAAGATGAATAAATATAATTATCATGCTAACCTAACAATTTGGGTTACTCCCAAGTGTTGAAACAATAGTCAAGGCAAAAGATGAATAAATATAAAGGTTTTTTTGCGAAACCCTACCTTTAAAAGTCACGTTTTTGCGAAACCCTACCTTTTATAATATTTTTTGCGAGAAATTATTTTAAATTAAAAAAAGTTTGCAAAACACTACCTTATTGGTCTTTTCCGTTAGATTTAACACCAACTTCCCTTTTACCGTTAGTTGACTTCATTTAATTTCATCTCCTATCTCCATTTATACCCAAATGCCCCAATTATCAATTAAAAATTCACAATTATATGCTCAACTAGATTAATTTACCACCACACTTAATTAAAAACCTACCCCAAGATTTTCCACTTCGTCATATTAACCAAAAAATACCCAAATATTTGACCATGTGAGAAAATACAAGGAAGCCATGAGGAAAGATTCACAAAACCCATTTTAATTTATTTTTTTAAATAATTGGTAATGTTTTTAATTTTTTTTTAGAGTAGATTTTTGGGTATAATTGAATATGGGAGATGGAGGTAAATGGAGTCAACTAACGGTCAAAGGGGAGTTTATGTTAAATCTAACGGAAAAGGCCAACAAGGTAGTGTTTTGCAAACTTTTTTTAATTTAAGGTAGTCTCTCGCAAAAAATATTATAAAAGGTAGGATTTCGTAAAAACGGGGCTTTTAAAGGTAGGGTTTCGCAAAAATATGGGGGTGATATGGGTTGAATAGGCGAAGAAAATGGAGTACATGGGTTGCTGAGATTGGGAGAGGAGAGAGAAAGAGAGGAAAGGGGGAAGGTGTGTGAAATCTAACGGATAACTTAACTGGAGTTCCTTAACTGAACATAAAAAAACGTTGGGTCTTTAAGTGAACAAAAATGAAAACGTTAGTCCCCAAACTCACACTTAACTCGTCCATCATGATAACTCTCAACGTTCTCCAAAGTATATATCAATATATGTTGAAACTCAAGCGAAAAGAAAAGAAAGAAAACTCCAAGCGCAACAAATTAAAGTAGATTGAATTACTCCAAATTCAATTTTTAGTACGTATGTTTGTCTGCCTTTCTTCAAGCTCATATACGAGTACAACTTAAAACTCCCTAGATAAGCTGATATTACGATACGAATCTAGTCCAAGCATACTGAAAATGGACCGAGAATTCCTGAAAAAGTTGTTACATGAACATGTTCCTGAAAATTCACTTTGAATGCATACGTTGACACTTGAAAGTACCAAAATTTCAAGGAGAGACTAGTTCTAGTGATTGAGAATAAAACTCACTAGACAACTGGTCTAGAGATCGAACTTAGTAACTCTCTCTTTCTCTAAAACTCGTCATCAAAATCTTCAAGGAGAGCGAATACACGATTTGTTTATTCGAAATGAAGGGCAATGCGAAAATCCCATCATACACTAATTAAATTTTAATTACAATGAATATGTGTGTAGGATTAGGATCTAGAAATGAGAGTCCAAACTCCCAACTCCGGACTTCAGTACCACAGCTCGAGGTCCAATGCTTTCTGCTGAAGAGGTATCAGTCTTATGATTCTTATTATTCTTCACCCTGTTTTTTCAAGTTTTGCCTATTTGGTGCCCCCTGAACCTGAGGTATAAACAAGAAAACGTAAACTTTTATTCAGGACTCAGACATTAAACATTCTGCAAATTGGTAGGTGACAAACGGATGCAAGAAGAGGAGGTACAGACTTCCGACCACTACTTTCTCATGCTTGGAACTTGGAAGTTATACAAAGAACAAGCAGTCTGCTTTTGAACAACCAGAAGAACAAAGCAAACTGACAGCGGTAACAGAAAAACCGCACGACACTCACTTGATACTTGATGGACAAAAATGAGGGATGCAGCAACAAAGTACTTTAAGCCATCAAAGCATCACTCTTCCACAAGAGTAAGAGACTAGCTATCGAGTCTCTGTTTAGCGGCACAGTACAATAGTCAGGACAGTCTGTCCTAGGCACTAATCTGCCCTCCAAACTTAGTGGCTTAGTATTCGTTAACCAAACTTAGTTGCTTACTATAGCTTAACCAAATTTAGTGTGATACTTCACTTAAGAGTTAAGACCATAATGAAAAACGAGGCAACCAAAAGATAATTCTAGTCGGAAGCTTCTATTGTTTCCTTCGATGGAAAAAACAATTGAGCAGATCAAGCAAAGGCAGCCTGGACAAAATAGAGAAAAACGCATGCTTTTGTAAATCATAAAGCTCATTTGTTTTCCACATAAATATTGTGAATGCCGCTGATTGCCTGCAGAAGTTTCTGCTAAGCTTTAAAATCAAAGTCCGAAAATGAATTTGGCATCTTTTAAGACCTAGGGCCTCAAACATAATGTCAAGATTTAGGAAATTCTCCAGTCAATATTTAATGGCATAAAACCTAACGCATCAATACCAAACTGGATTTCAATCATCAGCCAATTGATACCTCCACCAGCATGTATTTTCGGAAATTTTGTGTTTAATGTCGACGCAACAGCAAGACAGTTGAAAACTTGCTTCTACATTCTGAATTTGGCAAAACTTTATTGACATGTCTCTTTGATGTAAAAGGGAAGCAGTATGCCTGAAAAGGTTGTGGTGTACTTGCAAACCTGATAAGCTGGAATCAAAAGGAATATAAGACTATGGCTACTAAGGTTGGAAAGGAACTCCCATATTTTCCAAGGAGCTCCTCATCAATTCACCACTAAATTACCATTGGAGATAGACTCTTTACTTTGTCCTTATGGCTAAGACTACTGAGCCTTCCTTGTCCTCTACTCACTACTTTGATCACTAGTACAATTTATCAAATTATTCTCGTGGTGGGTTTGCCATAGTGCCCACATTTTAACCTTCTGCGAGGTTTTCGTTTAGTTCACACGGTTTAATTATCTTTATAATTAAGCTCCTAAATCATTAAAATTTAGTTACCGAAGACTATCCTCCACTCACTCATTCTCTCTCTCTCTCTCTCACTCTCTCCTCCCCTCCCTCTACCCTAACCCAACAGCAACTCCCCTCCCACCACCCCCACTACGCACGCATAGCCATCCGACGATCCTACCGACTCCACCCATCGCAACCTTAACCGCATCCCTTTGTCTCCTTTCTCCATTGTTTCCACCAATCGAGGAGGTGGGGAAGGGTGAAACTTCATAGGATCAAGGGTGAGGGAAGGCTAAGGAGGGGGTTGTGTTGAAGGGGAGGGGTTTATCAGGGTGGGGAGGATATTGCGGGGTTGAGGAATATTATTTCGGGGTGAATGTGAAGGAGTAGGTCCTTCAATCAAGTTGTCAAAAACCCCCTCTATCCCACTATGCTCTTCCCATTTCCTTTTTAGGCCAGTTCTAAAGATCTTCCCCTTCCCTTTGTTGTCAAATTTTATTGGCGCACCAGCACCACTACCACCATTCTAATCAGTTTAGCCCATCAGATTCGCTATCTTCTAAATATTTGGCCCACTGCTAGCTTTTTATTGTAATCTATTGCATTTCTTAATATTTGTCTCATTTCCAAATGGGAAGAACATACCGGGACGGAGGGAGTAAAATGAAAACTAATCACGGAGATAAATAAGTTAATTACATTTGAATAATAACATTTAGACTAGAGATCTCTTATGATATGCTGGTAAGCAAATCAACTGGATGGAATAGGTCACTCGGTGACAGTGACAAGACGAAACCGGCAATTTGGTGGTATGAATATGGTTAAAGCAGATCATTGAGGGTGGCGACATAGTGGAAATTACGGAGCACTAGGAGCAGCAGTGAGATGCGACGGTAGTGCTGGTGATGCATGGTGGAAGTGGTGGTCAATCATGAATGGTGGATGTGCGGTGGGAGTGGGTCATGAATGGTGGGTGTGCGGTGGTGGCAAGGGTGGTCCATGGTGGAATATGTCTTTGAAGGTTTGTTATATAGGTGAGGGGTGAAACCCCCAAAGTGGATAATCCCCCAAACCCTTGGAGGGGTAGGAGATGAGGGTAGAGGACTTATTCAAAAAAAAAATGGGGAAAGAGAAGATTCAATTTAGCAACCAAACAGATAAAAAGGATATGAGGGTTTAAGTTCCCTTTTACATTCCTGAAACACTTAAACCAAACGCCTCCTAAGGTTCAAGCAATTGCCTCAGCCCTCAGTAAAGAACAGATTCAAAGGAAGGAAGAAGAGAGATCTCATCAAAAAAAGGAGCTGAACTCTTGAACAAAATGAGATTGAATGGAAATTGGGAACTCGCCACAAGCTACTCTATCTATAAGCAGTGAACACCAAATTCATCTAAATCCATCAGTCACAAAAACCTAAGGCTTCACTAGAGTACTCATTCATCCAGTCATCAACCCGATCCTCTTTCTGCAATCTAAATATGACTCTTATACAAAGACCACGGTGGAATCACTTCTTCACTGCCTCAAATAAACACCAAATGAGATTTGGAGGCATCCTTGCCAGTTGCCACCCAAATCAGCCCCACATGGCACTTATCAAAATAATAGAAGGGTGGCTTCCTTCCTCCATGGCTAGGGTCTGGGGAGACTGTTGAGAGAGAATAAAAGTTCTTAGCATACAGTCCGAGCTGTAGACCTCCATCCCCTGGTTTATGCCCATAGCCTAACATAGGCCCAGGCTTGGTAACTGTTCAAAAGATACAAGGTACCCAAGACACAATTGAGAACCAGTCACCTATATCTTACAACAGCATAACTTATACTAATCTAAAAGAAAACTTTACCTAATATTAGCCCATTGACCTATGTACATTCTTTCGTATATGTTGATGTCATAAACTTAGTCTGTGTTGAGCAGCTGGTAACATGGATTATCTACATGACTGACCCTCAACATGAAACAGATATGAAAAACCTATTCTTGAGACACACCACAGACTTTAAGGCTCCTCGAGTAACAAAAATAATAAAGAGGGAGCTAAAGTGACCTTTATGAAGAACAAGAAAGTAAATTCATACACTTACCAGCCCTTTTTGGCTAGTCAACCGTCGAACAGAAGGGGCTCGTGCAACTGAAGAAGCCGCAGCAACTGCAGCAACACGTATTCTGCACAAAAATCGGTAAATCGATCAGTATTAATCTTTATGATCAACTGAATCAACTGCAATTGACTGAGTAGTTAATAGTACAGACCTTTTGTGTACATCGATATATTCGTCTGTTTCGTCAACAATCTCCTCCTAGATTTTACCAGGACACCACAAAATTATTCACAGTTTATAATTGCAGAAAGAAATCAAGATACAAGACAAAATATAAGTACCTGTAAGAGCTCTTCAAATACATCTTCAAGTGTGATAATCCCAACGACTTCTCCTTCCTCAATCTCATCAAGGGTATAAGGCATAGAATTCGGAAATGCTTGGTCCCACTGTGTAGTTTGATTGTTTGTGTTACTCTGCTTAGAGATCTTTTCAATGTCGACTATGCTCTCTGCTTGTTCAGTATGCTTAAGCAATAAAGGAGTAGATATATCACAATTCACAGCAGCAACTTTCCGCTGACCAGATTTTTCAACTTCACATATAACTACAGGTAGATGATTAGAACTTTTGGTCTTTGCCTTCACCACAGCTGCCATATGGCTATGACCTTTTTGAAATTCGTTCAGGATGTCATACAAAGGCATGTCAGCAGGTACCCTGGAAAGAGTGCAAGAAAAATAAGTTCCCCAACACATAATCAATATACGGAACATTGTATAGTGATGAAGAAAATCACACCTTGGAATCTTTCTTATTGAAACTGCACTAACAGGGGTCTCTGTTTCAGGTCGTACGGTTAGAAGAGTTTTTACCTGACAGTTGAAAAAGAGCAAAACCCAATCAACAAACCAACTCTATACAACCAAATTCAAGAAACTGAGAGGTAAAGTAACACAATCTAAACGCATTAAGATTCTGAACTTCTAACACCCACCAGAAGAAGTCCTATTATATTCTTCGGATTCCCAGAATAAACAGGAACTCGGCTATGTCCACGTGCCAGGATCTTTCCCATTGCTTCCCTGAAAATATTATCATAACCTATTAAAATCAAAAGGTGGCATTTCAACAATCCACCTCTTAGAAAAAACCAGAATGCAACCCCCAGACGTTTTTTCATAGTGCGTGCATCCACTCAGATGGTACCGATCGGAATAGGGACAAGCCCAACTAATGTTGGCAACTTCCACCAGACCCACACATTAGCATTAATTATTATCATACAAATGCAACACAACTTACCAACTAGCATTGCTAGCTTGGTAACATTAACTTCAAAACCATTTAGAATAGTCAAGTGGGCGATTAGCTATAACA
Organism: Spergularia marina; assembly: GCA_963680865.1. Classification (NCBI taxonomy): domain Eukaryota; kingdom Viridiplantae; phylum Streptophyta; class Magnoliopsida; order Caryophyllales; family Caryophyllaceae; genus Spergularia; species Spergularia marina. The sequence goes on from OY804559.1 coordinate 14,540,341, forward strand.
AATTTCAATACTAGGAAGTAAGAGAAAATAGGAAAGAGTATTCGGACGATTAAAATTGAAGAAAATTATCCCACCAACCGAATGTGTTCATTATTCTTTTGTTGGTAAACATGCGCACTTGTGATTAATTCAGTGGGTATAGCCATACTTGGGAATAAATTTGCCAATGTTTTTAAAAAAAAACAGGTTTTATGAGATACAATTTGCCCCTATACGTAGCTGGTCAGTCTATACCTTGTTGCAGGTCCACAGTATAAAAAAGCCAGAGAACAAAGTACAAACTCATCATAGACTGCTCCTAAGTTATAACTACGGTCTACACCATAGAGCACCAAATGGGTGGCTCTCCATTTTTTTTTACTGTAGTGGTGGGGGGAGGGGGCAGAGTCGACAGAATATCAGAGGGTAATACCATTAGATAATGTTTTATTTATTCTCCAGGGAAAAAAGAAAACAGCAATGTTTACCAGTCTAATTTTGAGTTAACATCCAGAGAAAATGTGGAGCCAATTGGTGTCATCGCCTCCTCAGCAGTCTGTTCACGTGAAGAATAATGGAATGAGTATGACCACAGTTACAACTTCACCTCATAACAAAACTTGCACTATTGCTGATTGAACACAAGGGTTTGGATGTTTGGGACAACATATTTTCGTGGACGTGGACACAAACAAGGAATCAACCTAGGAAATAGAAGAGTGGATGACTTGACATCTTCAAATAAATTATATGTAAATCAAGAAATCAAGATGTTTTCTTTATATTAGAAGAGGAGTCTACAACAACATTTACTCAGCCAAAAGGGTCATTGGCCACATTGATTACTTCAATTAGAAGAATGTGAAATCAAAGCCAAAAGCCAGTCTACTGCAATCAAACCCATTGCCGTTATTAATGCTCCACACTGCAGGCCGGGAGGAAATTAAGTAGAATAATACAGTGTCTAAACTTACGACAGTTGAGTTTCTTTTGCTAAATTAAGGAAGTAAGAGAGACATGAATTAAATTTAAAAAAAAAAAAAACCATTTAAATCTAACAATTCAAATCACTTTGTCCCTGAACACAACAAGAAGATCATGAGATACTGGAACAAATAAACAAAACCCTGAGCTGTTTCATTCATTTAATTCTTTACAATTCAAAATTGGAGACCAATATAACACGATTGCCAGCATGTCGATTTTCAGAGGAATTTGAGCAGTTACCTTCTCTGTCAAATCTAGTGCTCCACTAATAATTGTTGTCTCATCATGCGTAAGTTCCCCTCCTTTTCCAGCCTAAGAAGACAATAAAAAACCAAGTTGACATAAAAATCCATCAGTGTCATTTTGTGAGGGATTATTGCATTTGCAAGTACGATACGTGGGAACAGCTCCAGATAAGAATTAACGGAAGAAGTTGGTTTACCTCTTGACCATGAATTGAGACAAGTACTTTTAATTGAGCTCTTCTGAAGAGAGCTTCATTATGTCCTAATAAGCAGTCCAACACCTGCAATAGCATTAATTTTTATTTTAAAGCACAACAATTACATCTATACTTCTTAACAAAGCTCCTCACAGTCAGCTATTTTTTGGTCATCTTTCATCCAAGGAAAGTTTCAGTGGCTCCCACCATAAGGCAGGGTAAGGGAGGGTCGGATGTACGCAAGCCTTACCCCTATGTTGAAAACATAGAGAGCCTGCTTACGGATGATGAAAATTGCTTAGAAAGTCGCACCATCTGACTTCTACTTCACAATACAAGAAGTGCAGACAATTTTGTGAGCCATTTTTGCTTTATTCCATTATATCTTAAAGCCAAAGCATAGTTAGTCTTTGGATCCATAGGAAATGGAAACATAAAGGATAATCTCTATATATCCAAAATTCATGACATCCCTTGACCTATTATGACCGCTATTGAAGGATCAGCAGCATACTCACATCAATCAGAAATGATGGGGCAGCAGTCAAATGAGGAAGAACGATTTAGATACACAAAGCCGTAGGTAAGAGCTTCAGCGAAACCGAACTGGTAATCAGAGAAGTACCCAAACAATTCAAGCCTTCCTTAGTGAAAGGTCGAATGTGATACCCTCCTAGATGCACTTTACAATATGACCCCTGTATTATCTTGAAAAAAAAACATGACCCCTGTATTGACACCAACATAGGTCCCTGGAGTGAGTCTTTTGCTCCCCAATACATCTCTAGTTGGAAAGAAAGATTTATCCACTTGTTTATCTTCTCTTAGTCTTCAGATAACAAGAGAACCTACGTTTATTATGCATAGTCAGCAAAGACTTCTGTTCCCAATCATGGCAATGTTAAGGTCGGAAATGTGAGAAAGTATGGATTTCCTTGCGACATCCATGTTTTCAGAGGGTAAGTTGAGTCAATTCCATGAACAGTTTGGTTGTTAATAGTTAAAAGTACCACAATGCTCCAATCAATCAGATGTACTCAAGAATGTAAAGCTACACGGTGCAAGATACAAGATTTCTGTAAATTCAAGTATTAATAGCAGCTCTTCCAGTCAAAAGTTACTCTCAAGTAGATATTTTGAGTCATATGCGACAAAACTAGTAGCAGTGCCATAGTTCTGGACAGAGACAGAATGTAATTACATAGAAAGTACATGGGAGAGGCCAGTGCCAAAGTAAAAATATGCATGGCAGAGTATCAGCATAGAATCTCATACATTTAGGATTAACAACCAGCACATAGGCACACAAGAGAATAGGTGTGTGAATCCTACTATTTTGATCAATGGGCCTTAGAACAGAAGAAGTCCAAGAATATAAAAGTTACCTTTCCAATAGGGTAAGATATCGGATAGGACACTACCATCAATATCCGTACTAGCCACACAAAATTTGCACCCACAGCGAGGCCATATCTAGTACAAATTGCTTGTGGAATAACCTGACGATGCAGAAGATCGTACAGAGGATATTTAGCCAGCAGAAATAAAAAAATATGCAAGGAATAGACTGTGGAAGTCATATACCTCCCCAAAAGCTAGGACCAGCGTTACAGATAAAATAATAGCTACATACTGATTGAAAATCTTATCCAGATATATCGGAAGTGCCTGCAGGAAAGTTTGAAGCACAGTCATAAGAGGAAATCAAGTAAAATGCAACAATCAAACTCGGCATAAAAAAGGCAAAAGTTAATGCGTTGACATGAGAAGTTAAGCTAGGAAATGAAAAAATTTCTGGGACAAAGGTCACACCGATAAACATTAGTTGTCCTCTAAAAACCTGAACAAATTATTCTCTCGAGGATCAAAAGGCATCCTTTTTAAGTTTTAAAAATCACTGCTAGATGAAAATGAAAAGCGTAATGACTTGTCCTAGGGCTTGAAAAAAACAACTAGAACAATGTATCCCTCCAATCTCAGAATAAACATCACACCTCTCTATATCTGACTCTCCAAAGTACTACTCCCTCTGATTCACTTTGTTGTTATCTTGTTCCCATTTCTTATTTGGGCCAGTTAAAATGAGCTTCTACTTCATTTTTGGTATGTTATCTGAGGCCATTGTGCTTATGACCTCAAATCCTTCCCAACGTCCATTTCCGCCCACAACTTGGATGTCCTAAACTCTATGCGAACGCAAATGAGAATGACAAACTCAATCAAAAGGAACAAATTCTAGGGAGGGCATAATGCTACTACCCACTTGTATTCTTCCTTGGCAAAAGATGAAAACTTGCCAAACTTGCCCATTGACCAAGGGTAGAGCCAAAAGGAATTCTGCATTTTGAGTCTTCCATCTTGACCCTGGCATCACCTTTCGCTGTGGAAGAGTATAATTGGGTAGTGGCATTTATGTCCTTCCATAAGTTACTTTTCACCTAGAACAAAACTTCTGATTAAGCATGTGTAGGCCCTTTTTCACATGCTACCGAAGTTTCTTAACTGCAGCGAGGCCATATCTAGTGCATATGCTTAATTATGTGATAGGCTGGACCTAGTCAAGGAAATGCAGCTGCTAATTATTCCGCCTTGGAAAACCGGCTGAATTCAACTATGGGAGACGCTATTGACACTCCTTTGAAATAATCTCTTAACGGAATAGCGTTGCTACTCCTGATTAGTGCGTCTCCTCGACAATCCTTAACGAAGGCGAACATAGATTACAGATAAAACCCCAATTCTAAATTTGTCATGCCCTAGGATAGAAAGAATTATTGGAACTTGGCTTCACTGGAGGTGCACGAAATAAAGTTAGTAATGCAGCTACCTTCCAGCCCCTCCGCGCTCTTTTTCTACAGTTTGTTGTCTTTCCTGAAGACTCAGTTATAATAAACACTTTGCAAAGAATTCCAATCTACAGAAGTAGACAAAGGGCTAGATGCACCAAACTTTAGAGTTGCCGTATGTTTTTATTGGTGCATATGCACAATGTACTAGGCCATATCAACAGACAGAAACACATCAAGATTAGTACTTGACAATGACAAACAGTGGCACATATCCTAATAAAGGACTACGAGAAATACCTCCATGGCGCCAGCATTGCACAGGAGCAACGTCACAAGTAGTTGGTGCTGCTTTTGAACAACAGGGAAGATAGCAGCTGAATACACACATTTCGAAATTAAGATTAAGTTAATTGCTGCAGCAATGATAAACCCTTCATCCAACATAACCAAAAACACCTCATATATAAAATATTCAGCATGCCCCAACTACAAAGACAAAAACCTCTCTTTAGTCTTCTGATTCTCTATCAATACTTCCATACACCTATGTATGTCGAAAACATACAATTTCCTCAAAAACACACACTAAAAAAAGTGCATACAGTTTTGTGCGTCATTTTGCTTTATTCCATTACATTCGAAACCAAAGGATAGCAATCTTCGACCATAAAAAGCACTCAACTTCATAACTTACTAATGATCATCACTAAAATCAAACAAAATCCCGCTACACAATCAGTTGATTCCATCAATCAAAATGTGTAATCAATTCCTCAAACAAAAAAAAAAACCAGCAAAGACCCATTTCAGAATACGCAACATTGTCAAAGAAAACCATACAATTCTACTAGATAAATTGGGGTCGGCTAACATGAATCGTCCTCTGAAAGCGTCATACATAAGCTACAGAAAGGATGATTAGCTGAATTTAAAAGAGAGAGAGAGAGACTCAGAGACCTGCTTGTTTTTTCTCAGAAGGAGAACCACTACGCTGGAGAATCTCCAAGTCCACAAGACTCAAAGACATGAGCCCAAGCGTCAAGCCGGACATAAGCCCAGCAAAAAGGACGAGAAAACAGCAAAGTCCGCCGTAAATGAACCATGTTGCTGTCCCAAAGGCTATCTCTGACCCCACCACGCCGCCGTTACGCAGCGCCAGCCGCGCAATCGCCACTGCGTTGAACACCTGCATTGTTCGGAGATTTGTGATCGGGGTTTTTGTTGGATGATGACGATACTGATCGGTAGTGCCGTCTTACATTGAAATTTGTTTTAGACTTTGTGGTGGACTATGTTTGTCGCACTTTGACACTTACCAAATCACCTTTCTTTTTTAAATTAAATCACTTTTTTTTTATTATTATTATTTTTATTTTTTTACAATGGGTATATGAGTATATCATATACTCCCTCTTGAAACTCACGGCGGTTACAAATCTCCATGGTCGTTTTTTGAGCCGCTTGATCACCTCATCGGCGCCACCGCTTGCTGTTCCGATCCTCGACACAACCACTTGGTGGATCGCTTAAATAATGCGAATTCGCTGTAAATGTGGACGGACATCGATTTGTTTTTAAAAATATGGGTATTGCAGGAGTGCTGCAGTCCTCAAAAGAACCAACTTATACTAGCTGGCTTTGCTTCATTTGACATTGCATTATTATAAGGCGATTTATCGCAATGTATGATTGGGTTTATGAGAAGTTGCGTTGATTTATGCCTTTTATGTTGTGAAATTATTATTGTTCAAAAGCTATGTATGATGTGACTTTGCCTACTATTATCTTTTGGAGTTGCAATGTGCGAAGTTGGATAAGTATATGACTATGAGCATCCTACATTATTTCATTTTACTCAAACATTTAAGTAGCTAATATTGCTGAATGGTGCTATTGACCTTACTTTTTTGTTTGACAAACTTATTGGTCATTTAATCCTAGTTATTGACTTTCCGTAAGAAAGAAACTATGTGTTCTCGTGAATGATGAAAAGTATTCTGAATAGATTTATTGTTTTTGGATACCCCCCACCCCCACGCCCGCCCGCTCCTTTTATCCACGCCCCACTCCCTTGCAGTGTAGGCCGAGTCTTGATGTCAACAGAGCCTTAATTTGTACATAATACATCATTCAGAGTCGAGCTCAAGCAGCCTCTTGCTACCTCGGTCTCTCTAGCAGGTAGGAGATGCATGTTTTCGTAATTTCAGAAGATGGTATTGTGCAGGGTTCTAATTAACGGTTTGTTATCTTCACCTTGTTTCTTTTCAATTCTGTTTGGCTAAAATACAAAATGGAATTCAACAAATTTCTTTTTTGTGGGTTGTGATAGTCTGTTTAGTTATGACTTCTGATAAGCTTAACATAAGAGTACTGCCAACGAGCCGTTGCATTTACTTATTGCTCAAGAGACCAGAGGGGCATCATTCTTCCTGATGGATGAAGGTCTCTGCTAAAGTTTAGAATTCACAGTCCATGCTTGCTTGACCTAGTCTGTTGTGCATCTCACTTATGGAATTATGGGCATCAAGTCCATGCTTCTTCTGCAAAACTAAGCATAAAACGTGTTGGTACAAGTGGGTACACTAGCATAAATTTCCCGTACAGCACCACACCTACAGCCTCGGTCCTCGGAACTCGTAAGGGTTCTTTGGGTTCTTTAGTAGCAGACTACATATTTTGAAGGCACATATGTTTTACAGTTCAGTGAAGACTCTGATCATTTAGTCAGTGTAGAACTTTGTTGAACCAACCACAACTTTGCTGGATCATTTAGTCCTTGAGTGCATCCAAACCCATTTTGCAGGTGAAAAAAAACCGAGGACGGGCGCTTTCAACTGCAGGTTATATGGGTTTACCTACTGTAACTTCTTCCTGCCGCTCACAATATCTCGACCTCAGAAGTTGGAACAAAGTTATCAAGAGACAGGTGCATGAAAGTAATGTCAACCAAGGTTTCTCTACATTTTTTGGTATGCTGGAAAAAGGTTTCTTTCCTGATAACTTCACGTTCCCTGTACTCCTTGAAGCTGCAAGGCGTCGTTCTCTTATACGTCTAGGATATGCTCTTCATGGCCAAGCAGTCAAAACTGGGTACTACAGTGACATATTTGTGCAGACATCTCTCTTGAACATGTACTCGGGCTTTGACGATGTGAATTGTGCGCTCAGAGTATTTGAGAAGATGCAAGTGAAAGATATAATTGCCTGGAACTCAATGCTGGATGCATGCGCGTCTCATAGCCAGATAGAAGTTGCAACAGAAGTGTTTGAGTCAGCACCGCTGAAAGACGTCACCTCTTTTAATATCATGATTCGGGGTATGCCAAAGCAGGTAAATTGGAACTTGCTAGGAGCTTGTTTGATGCACTTCCAGCTAGAGATGCACTATCGTGGAATTTGATGCTATTAGCTTGCACCCTAGTTGGGCGTATGGACGAAGCAAGGAGATTGTTCAGCAAATTACCAAAGAAGAATATTGTGACATGGAACACTATGGTGACTCGCTTTCTACAGAATGAGCTATATGTTGAGGCAGTTGAACTGTTTGAACAAATGAAGGCTAAAAATTTCAAACCTGACCATGTAACGATTTCTGGGGTTTTGGCTGCCTGTGCGCATCTGGGGTTTGTTGAAAGTGGAAGGATGACGCACATTTATGCTTTGGAGAACAATCTTATGAGCCCGAAAGTAGTCACATCATTAATCGACATGTATGCCAAATGTGGTAGCGTAAGTGACTGTATGGAGGTGTTCTACAAGTCCCTGAAAAAAGATATATTTTGCTGGAATGCAGTCATATCTGGCATGGCCCTCAACGGTCGTGGTTTACCAGCTTTGAGACTGTTTGATGCTATGAAATGCAGCAAAACCCTGAGACCTGATGGCTCAGTGCCTGCAGCCATTCAGGTCTGGTACAAGAAGGGTGTGACATTTTTTCGACTTTGAAAATTTTTGGGATTTCTCCAAAACTAGAGCATTATGGTTGCATGGTCGACCTCTGGGTCGAGCCAACTTGCTGAGCCAAGCATTCTAGCTTGTCGAGTCCATGTCATTCAAGCCTGGTGAAAGCATATTGGGGGCTCTTCTGAGTGCCTGTGTAATTCATCAAGATCTCGGGTTTGGCAGGAATGTGGTAAAGCTGCTCAACGAGAGAGGACAAGATAGGAGTGACGGAGAGTTCATGATGGTTTCTAACTTGTACGCGACCTGTGGGGAATGGGAAGAAGCGGCGAGGTGGAGACAGAAGATGAACGATGAAGGGATTGTTAAAAGCGCAAGATGTAGTGTCATTGAGCTCAATGGAACAACCCACAGCTTTGTGGCAGGGGACTTATTATAAATTGTACTACAAGTTAATTACATGAATGATTTAGGTTCGTGTTACAAAATACAATCGCAACTCACTATTGTGCATTCTCGAACTATCAAATTGTTGAGTCCATGGTTCCCCCCTAATCGATTTAGCTGCTATGGATTTCATAGTAGCGATTACATACTTAATATAATTTTCGGAGGTTCTGACGTCAAAAAAAATAAAAAGAACAAACTCTCGAAATTTGGAAAATCTACCAAAATTGGGATTAAATTTATGTTAAATACTAATTTAATTATTATACATCTACATTGACGTCCACGTAGACATCGACAGTTTCGTCAACAAATACAATTACATGTACATTATACTTACGAAAACATCCACGTTGACAGGTATGTCCATATACATCAATGCTTGCATACACATATACGCTTACATGTACACTCGCAATATCTACGTATATACATATGTGCACTTGCTTGTACGTCACCACTTATGAATACATCAACACTTATGAGGATATTTTGCAAGATCATCAACAAATATATCAGCATCAACAAGTACATGTACATTTGCATCACATTCATGTCACAACTACATGAGCTGCAACGTGTATAAATGCGTCTTTACATTATAAGTACATCTAAAATCTTACAAACTGCACGTGTATACAAGTTTACTAGTAGATTTATCTAGACATGCGCCAGCTTTGAACTAGTTTCTTTAAATTGATTGACATCACTTTAAAGAAACTGGGGGCAATTGTTTGGGCCCAAATTTTGGCTTTAGTCCGACAAGGACAAATTGACAAATACATAGTCGCATCGACTAACGATCAAGTCAAGTTATCGAGTAGATACAAATCTTGGACGCCTAAATGACATTAGTCACTCAGTCTGATTAGACAAACAGTCAGTCTGATAGAAGCAAACATTCAGTCTGACATCAAGGAGCCAGACAGCTCATCAGACAATCCATCGAGGAGCCAAACATATCGACCATCGACCTATCGAGGTCGACCATCGACCTATCGAGGTCGACCATCAACCTATCGAGGTCGAGTATCCTGTCAGATTGATCGTCACACGTCGATGACAACTACAAATGCGGAATAAGTCAAAGTATGAACTATATCCTCCTAAATATGCTCAACAAATTCAGTTAGAAGTGTTAGTGAGACTGCATGATCTCCATCAAATTAGCAAGGAGTTGACTCTTTGACCAAGTATATGATAATAGAAGAAGTCAACAACAACCTCCTATTTTCTCTCCAACAACATCCTATTTTCTCTCCAATCACCAAGACCACGTATAAGAGTTGGTTGTGGACTTGTTCAACAAGGAGAGTATCTTCAAGGAAGACGAAGTCAAAGTCAAGAACCACCTCCTTGATTATAGGGACTGTTCACTGTGATTCAGTCGGATAGCTGCTATTTTATAGCGGATAGTGGTTGAAGTTGGACCTAGCAACGTGGGAAGTTAGAGAAACTTGAGGAGACCTTCCACAACAATATTTATGCACTACAAAGCCCTAGAAGAAGATCAAGACGTGCTCATATAAACCCTAGACACTTCCACCATTACCTTGACACTTTTCCACACATAAAACCATTCACAACTTCACTATATATAAAAACCCACATCATCATTCCTTCACATGGCCACCTCCATATTCATCTTCACTCTACTGTATAATCACTAATACTATTTCTCTAAACCTAAATACTCATCCCTTCATTCTTCTCAACACCATAGCCACCACCGCAATCACCTATCACCGCTACAATCACCTAGACTCCACCATTGAATTCTTGATTACTTCTTGAACCCAAATACATTTCTCAACCAATCGTCTCATTGATACATCATTATTTTTCTTATTAGATTATAAATCATTGTCTATGTATTCATCAATTGTACTCAACACGGCGAAACACTACTACAAGATCTACTAAAAGCACTTGGCGGGATAACAAGCTCTCCCCGTGGTTTTTCCCTTATTCACAGGGTTTTCCATGTACAAAAAATCATTTGTCTCTCTTTCTTTTAACTTCTTGCATTTACTTTTGTTTTAGTATTTTATGTTTGTATTTAGCACAATTAGAGTCAGTCTAGACCATGATCCTTGATCCTTGACCTCGATCCTTGATCCCTGACCTTGATCCTCCTTGATCTCGATCCTTGATGCTCGATAGAACCTGTCTGACTAATTCTACGTGTCTGACTGGTTCTGCCTGTCTGTCCAACACTACCTATCTGATATAGTCTAATTGTCTATCAAACAGGATCAACCTTGTAAAGATCGCCCGTCTATTTGATAAAATTTGTCCACTTATTTGATAGAGTCTATCCGATATCCATCATACAGAAAATTCATCTAGGACGAGTAGTAGCAAATTGACTAGTTGACTCTCAATCTAAGTGTATCCGATACGTGTAGTTATTTACCAAAACATTGAGCATAGCTTTGACATTCGGGGTCTGTTATACCAACCGGAGTTCTTCATTGCAGAGGAGGTCCGGAGTTGTGTAACCTGGAGGGCAATCGTCAGGAGGAGCTTGCACCGTGGCTCGGCGGAATCGTCTTTAAGTACAGAGGTCTAAAAACCTCGGCACAACAATTTCAGTAATTCGATCCGATCATCAGATAAGTCAGATTAACTCCTTTATTTCCAACATTAATTGCATAATAATAATCATCATATAGTATCATATTATTAATATAAATATTATTAGCATCTTTTTTTTTTCTCTCTCAGTGGACCGTCCCTTGAATATTTTTGGGCAATTCATCAACATTTCTGGGGAAAGACTAAGTCGTGGTCAAGTAGTAAGTTGTTCTAACTGAACACTTTTCATCTTTATGTTTTTTTTAGATTAAAGTTTTGATCTTTTTGACCATTTAATTTCCTGCTGTTTATCTTAATTTTATTGTATTATTAATTGAATTTGTGGGTTTAGTTTATTGTTTTGTTCCTGAGTGTTGTGAACATTACGCTTCTGTCAGTAATCAGTTAGGTATTGTAAGATTTGATTATGATGAGTAATATCAGTATTGAATTGTGTTTCTTGATCTGGGATTTTATGCAATTGTAGTTTACTCAAATGGGTGTTTGCAAAGATTGTTGCTTTTCTAAGTTTTGCATATATAGACCATTTTGAAAGTTTTGTTCTTTGATTGGATTTTCTGCTGTATGTTCATTTTATTAGTGATCTTTGATGAAGCACATGATTTGTATCGAAATCGGTTTGATTGAACTGTTTTGCTTCAAATTGGGTGAGAATTAGGAATGGTAGATTGTTCTGCAGTGAATTTTAGTGATCTGAGGTGAATGAGAGAATTTTTTACTGATGTCAGGTCAAAGATGGGTGTATACCTTAGCACGCCTAAGACCGAGAAGTTCTCTGAGGACGGCGAAAATGGCAGGGTTAGATATGGGTTGTCTTCTATGCAAGGTTGGCGCGCTACAATGGAAGATGATGTGAGTAGTCCACATCTTTGAATCAAATTGTGAAACATTTAGCTGTCTGAACTGTTAAACATTATAATTGCGCCTTGAAAATTAGTAGGACTGATTTAGTCGTTCAAACTTCAATATAATTGTTGGGTTGTGAAAGTGAAATTCTGTTCAGTATGGCGTATTGGATGTTCAAGAATGTTGTTGAGCGTAACGGTCTGACCTCTCTAATAATTGGAAGCTATATATGGGCTAAGATAAGAATAACTTCCACCATTTTTGCAAGCATCTGAAAATATGCAAAAATCTGTATTGCAGATGGTTGTATTTTATTAATGTCAGGTTGTGGTCACTTGCCATGATTTGCCAGTAGCTCTTCCAGCTCATTTGCCCTATAGAGTTTCTCTCTGTAAGCAAGACCATTTTTTTTCCTTGCTTTGTTTTTTTTTTTTTTTCTTAAGGGTGTGACTGACTCCGTGTACACAAAGACACCAAGATGGTTTGGTGATGCCAGTATAGGAGGAAATGGATGTTCAAGATTAAGCTATCTCAGATAATCTTAAATTATTTCAGTTCACCCTTCTGTTCCAAGTTAAAAGAATTTTGTTATCCTTGCGGGGGTGAACCCAACTAAAGCTGAAAAGAGGCATGGATAAGTGACATAGTAATGAGACCCATGTGCAAGGGTGCAAAATATCCCCTGTAAGTAGGTACTTACTTGTAGTTAAGCTAGTCATTAGTCCACATGCTATATCCTTTCTATCTACCCCCCCCCCCCCCAAGCATTATCCTGTTGAACTATCTGACATTTTATTTCCTAACGGGTCAAAAGGTGGAGTGGTTCCTTTATATCTAGCCCCAGCCCCCCCACCTCGACATACTTTTAAATCAGATTTCCAATTATCGTAGAGACTAGAGAGCATTCAGAAATGATGAAGAATAACCTACTTGCCTTTGATTCCTCAATAAGCGATGTACATAACTAGGAAGAATAGATGGAGCATAACTGTGAATATTCATATGTAGCGTAGGTGTGATGTGTGGTCATATTAGGAAGGATATGGTATAAAATGAGGTAATTTGGAAGGTGAGAATTGAACCTAGGAGTATAAGATGTGTGAAACTCGCTTGACTGTATTTGAGCTATGTGGAAAGAAGATCCAGCGATGAACCGGTTTGTTTAACTACAGGATGTGAAAGAGGATTTTGGAAGGGTAGAAAAAGGCCTAAGAAGATGTGGATAAAAGGTGATTATCAATATGGGCCTGGATTCAATCGATTGGACTCGTGGAGGGTTAGAACCTTGTGGGAAACTAGGATTAAGTTTGTATGATTTCATCGCCTCACCATTCATTTAATTCTTTGTTTTCTTTCTTGCTCATTCTCATATCCCCTTTGTATGGAACCTTTTTTTTTCCCATTCCAAGAAAATTTACTATGGCCCATTCCTGTGGGATAAAGGCATCGTGGCATTCTAGTACATAGCTTTCAGTGTAAGAAGGACTATGATTTGACACATTGAGGTTCTTTTGAATTGTATAATCAAATATGTAAAGAGCAGGTATACCACAATACTGATGGTTTAATTCTATAGGGTTTGATGGTTTGTTAGACATAGGATGGTCATCTTGCTTTAGCTATAAATCAATGAGTTGGTCATCTTACCTTTGTCTCTGTTTTGGCATATCCTACATCACAAAGTAAAGTGAAATATGGTTTATTTTTATTGTCTGTTGCCCCGCTTCCTCGTGCTCAATTCCCAATGATCGGTGGCATGTTATGATGATGTGTGATAACTGTTGAAAAATGTACACAGACCTGTCGTGATTATGACTATGAGTGCTCTTTTATGCTTCCACTTTTTAGATCTAAGATCCCATATGGCACAACTCACGTCTTGGATTTTGTGACACATTCTTGGGCTATTCTTGTATGATCTGATATTGATTTATATTATTCTCTTCTCTACTGAGTTTGGTATTTACTTTGGTAGCATACTGCCTTCCCTGATCTGGATGCGTCAACTTCATTTTTTGGAGTTTATGATGGTCATGGAGGTAAGCACTGAAGATACTTCTAAATATTTCAAGTGAAATAGCTCTTAATTTATATTCTGTAGGCTTTATTAGAGTTGACCTATCAACAGAAGACAATGTTGAGAGAATAGGATCATGATACAAAAAAAAAAAAAAAAAATTCCACCTCTTATGCGGGGCAGGCCAGTAATTTCGTATTGTTTGGTTCAGTTTATGATCCATCTTCTTCAACGCTTCTGATAACATGGTAATCACTCATGTGAAAACATCAACTGTTAGATTGCATATATGCCAACTCGTGAGCTAATGATGAAGATTGTATATATGCCCCCTATTTGTTAATATGATGTTTCTTCCTTTCCACGCTGATATGTGTTATATTGGATGGTAGTGTTCCGATATCTCCATTAGTAAGTAAGAAAATTATTCTGAGAATAGGGTGGTCTGTTCCGTATGTATAATATGTAGATTGATGATATGTTTTTTTATCATGATGCTTGAAGGATGATAAATCCAGTGTGTTGGGTAGTGTTTTTCGTTGGAATGGTGCATCTTTTGATTATGTACTCATTTCAGTTTCTTTTTTTAATTTCTTAGGCAAGGTAGTTGCGAAGTTCCTTCACCAACAAGTGGTTAAGAGTGAAGCCTATTCAGCTGGAGAATTAGGAACAACTCTTCAAAAGGCTTTCTTTAGGTACTATATACAACTGGAAACTGTTATATTGTCCGAGCTTATCTTTACTAGATATAGGCTCTCAAGATCTGTAGTCTCTTTGAATTTTATATTTTCATATGATGAGATCATGGCAATATACAGTACATGGATTTCTAGGGAGAGAAGTAGCATAATTCCATATCCGTAGATGCATTTATGACTGATAACCCAAAAGTTATCGTAAATAGAAGAGATTCCCCTCAAGCTCTGAATTTGCTTTTACTTCTTCATGTATAATACCATTGTTCTGTCTAATAGCTTCCAAAACTAGCCTTATGCGATGTGATGCCTGACAATTGATGATGCAGTCAAGAGTCTGATCTAATATGCATTGAGGGACTGATCAATGTCAGTCAACTATTGCGTCATTGTACAATCGAACTACTTAGGATGTTTATGTGATTTATTATAATTGGACTGTTTCTTATAGGGAGTTGTTTTCTGAACTTTTTGATTGAACGTGGTTACACAAAATCAGGGGACATTGTCTTCAATTTATATTATTTCTCAGTTCAGGATTTCCATTTAGTATAGTATCTATTGTAGTCTTTCATCTGACTATGATGTTAAATCCTCCAAAATGGATGAAATGATGCGAAGACAAAGAGGGTGGAGAGAGTTAGCTGTTCTTGGTATAAGATAAACAAGTCTACTGGAATGATTGAGGGACTGATATGGTCACCACGGGGTGGTGATGGCAATGAACATGATGATGATTGGGCCTTTGAGGAAGTGGGTATTGTTGTCTTGACTTTGTTTTCACTTGTATCTCTTGTTACTTTGGTCTTGTTTTACTCTATTTTAATCCTCTTAGCATTTGATTTCCTGTGTGCCCATGTGCTGTGGACTTTGGGAAGATGGTTTGGGTACAGGTTCCATTCTTTGGTTATAATTCTTACTGGGTTGTAAACAAATAGCGTGTACCTTTATGCAGTGGATGTCCGTCTTTTGGTGTCTCTCCTAGTGTCCAGGAAAATTTAGATTTGTTATCTACTTTCAATTCGTAGTTTATGTATATGAATGCATCTCTTTGTTCACTCATATATATCACATTTGGTAATTTGTTGAAGAAAATTCTGTTCAACTGAAATTTTTGCCCACTATATGTGACTTCATCAGTTCATTGTATGACAATTGTATTATTATTCTTACAGTAGTATTTAAGAAATATATATGCTATTCAGTGTGATGAGCCTACTATTAGTTTGTTATAACATTAAAATTAAGTGATTTCATTTAGGCTGCTTCTGTAGAAACTGTGGTAAAAATGAAGCTTCAGATTTGCACTAAACCAGATTATAGTATATTTTTAAGAAATAGTTCTCACAGTCTAAAAGTAGTATTTTCTTCAATTTGGCAACGATCATGGTGGGAATTGTTTTGATGCGGGATATGGGTAAAAGGAACAAATGGAGAGAATCTTACAGTATCAATTTCACATGTTTCAACGCCGTGTTAAAGAGACTAACGCAAGTGTGAAAAGGAAGTGAAATCTGAGTATTGGTAAGTGTTATATGTATAAGTTACATACATATAGGAGGTATGTCAATGTTTCAATTTTGTTTTGGTTTTTACCAATTTGTTTTTTGAATAATAGTAGAACCTCTCAAGGATTTGGTGTAATGCATGATATAAAAGGTTAATATCATGTAATAAGTTATGTGTTTGCTGACCATTAATTAATATGGTGATTTGGTAGACATAAGTTTATGTATCTAATCTAATATATATTATAAAAGCCGAGTACAGCCCTTCATTGATGGACACTTGGCACAATCCTATTGGATAGAATTAAAAAATTGTTATTGATTATTAGGATATGGAAATACATATAAAATATTAAAATAGGAATAAGGAAATATTCATAAACAATTAAAAATTATAATTAGTTGAATATTTAAATAATTTTAACTTAAAAAGAAAAGGAAAGTTTTAAAATCTATTAAGTGTAGAAAATATTAAATGGTTGAAACAGTCTAAAAAATGATTTCCAATCTATACAAAGTATATGATTCTCTTCCAATTCGTTAATCATGATCATAACATTTGTGACACATTTTCATTTTGCAACACATCTCTTACAAAAAAAAAACAAGGACCAAAAAGATTGTGCAAAACGTGGAGAATTGGAGAAAAATGTAAGCCTTAAGGTGAATTATTATTAGTTTAACAACTGATTATAAAGATTTCCGTTTACTAATTTTACCAATTTGACTCTTTCGTACACGTGTCAAAGTTTTATTTCAAAAATATTCAACAAGAAGTGGTTCACTGATTTGTCTATATAATTTGTTCTTTTTTTTTTTTTTTTGTGGCCGTTTGAGTATCATTGTTTCATACTATTATCGGAATCAATTTTGGACGGGACATTATTGTGTTATGCAGCTTTAGTTCATGAATAGGGTTTGGTTGAGTTAGATTCTAGCACGTTGAGTTATTGAATTTCTCGAATTGTGGCACCTTTAGTTTGATGCAAACAAATGTGACTTATTATTGTAAAAATTTAATACATAAAGTTCTCCGTTTACAACTTATATGTTATTGTGATTTACCATTCGACTCTTCCGTATGGTAATTTTCATTCTTTTATAAGAAACGAAATCAAGTTCAGGTTGAACATTATTCTGTCATGTAACATTGGTTCAAGAATACGGGTTCATAAATAGGATTGAATTGACTCATGTTCTATCACGTCGAGTTTTTGGCTTTCTTGCATAATGTCACCTTTAATGCAAAATAATACTTTGAAATGATGACTATTTATTTACATTTATAATGCCACAGCTAATGTGCATTTTTTTCATACATTAAATAAGGGTCAATACATACGTGACATTTACAATACAACACCATCATCATAATTGGAGGGAGTATAGGCCTTTAAGTTAATTATAATTCTTAAAATTGATTATAAAGTTCTCCCTTTACTACAAACTATTCCGTGTGGTAATTTATTGTTGAAAGAGTTATATTTCAAAAACTTGGATTAAAAGTTAGAATTGGGAACATTACACTCACTAAAAGAATTATGTATATAATCAATGACTTTATTAATTTTTTCTAAAGACGGTAAATATATTATATACAAAATTATGTAAATCTCTAAGCGTAATATGTTTATCTTGGTAAGATGATTACGTATGTGTAGAATTATAAGTTTTGTTGTAATCTCAACAAAGATAATAATAAATGAATAATGCAAATAAAGTTCAAAATTAGGAGGGTCAGATCAATTTCAAGTAAGGTCAGAGCGGGTTGAGTTATATTGAGTTCATGTCATGTCAGAGCCGCATGAAATTGTACTTTTCATAATCTATTATATGTGAAAATACTTTTTGATACTAATCCCACGATGTGCAATTCATTATTTATTTTTTATGACTATTTATTTTTATATTTGTAAGTCAAACCCTTATTTCGATCCGAACGTCATCTACACTTTTATGGAGGTGGTATTAATCAACATTCTTATGAGGAATATCCAATATTCTTTAATTACGTGACAGTTGACACTTACTATTTATAGTTAAATTATAATTTCAATGCTAAATAATGTTCAACATGTGACATTTATGTGTACAATTATGTACTTATCAAACACCTATTTTTTTGGTGAAACATGTATGATTGATACAGATAGGGAGCCCGGGCACGACACGGGCACGCAAACTAGTTTAGTTTCAAAGCCAAGTAAAGTTTATATGAAATGCGCGTAAAATATATTTTTAGATGACTCATATTGAATCAAGATGGCTTGTTAGAAACTGAATGAAATATTTATATGGTAAAGTATAAAGAGATTATGTCTATTGTTTTATCTAATATCGATAAAGATTACACAAACAAGATTCCACAAGTTGTAAATTGTGTCCATGTGTGAAATTAGACATGGAAATGATGTTAATTGTGCAAATAGTATTTTTGCAGTATCAAGCAAGAAAATAACAATATGTTATAATTTGCTCGATATTTTGATAAGTTTATCAAATTCGGACATTGCTTGTGGGGGAGGTGTAACTAAATGAAAATAAGTTCCTAGAATAATTTTTTGTTGTGTTGGTGTAAGGTTTTATAAGACAATGTTGTCGCTTTTCATGACCATGAATGGAATATTGTCGTTTTCAATAAATGCACCAAACATGTTACCATGGATTATGGTTAAGTTAATTAATGTTAGAATTATGTTTACATCTTTATTACAGATAAAAGATATGTTAAACGCAAACTGTTTATTTTATATCTTTATTGGACATAAAAGATATGTTGTACGTAAACAGTTGAAACTTTAAGAATTATTTCTATGTTCAGAAATGGCAAATTCTTAATAATGCATTTCTTGGGTTTTAAGAAATGTGGGTTATGGATTTATAATTCTAACATGATTATAAAAGTTGTAGTTTTTGTTTCAGGCAAGAAGTAATAAACTATGTGAATACATTTTACTTATATTAATTTAAGTAAAAACAAAAAAAATTTAATCTAGAAGTATGATCGTTGGTATACGATGTGAATACACAAAATATGTGTTAAGACAATTTAAATGTGGATTAAAATTTTTATTTGACATGCAAGTCTGTTGGGATTAAAGTCCATCCCAAGTACATTGTTCACATTGGAACTTAATGTGAATGGAATTGGTTAATTGCATTCTTAATGTTGGAGATTAAGAATGATGCGTTTGCAATGCATGTATGTGCAAGGTGTTACACAATAACATCCTTGGTTTCAATGCACTTAATTGAGCATTATTCAATGCATGTGCAAAGGAGTTTTCCTATATAAAGGAATGGTTTTTCCTTTGGCATACACACACTCACCACACACTTACACAAGGCGAATTGTGGGGTGGCATCACAAGAGGGAAAAATACTAGGAGTGTTAAACACATTAGTGTGGGAAAATTTTGGAGGGTTAAACAGTTGACTCCGAAATTGGGACAATCTTGGGTTAAATAATTGACTCTAATATTGGCTAGTATTTATCTTGGGAGGGTACTAAGTTGGTGTGTAACTTAGGACGACAGTCTTTGTACTGGCACTATTTTATAGTGGAATTTCAGTCGTTTGGCTGGTGAGTTTACCTCCGTATTTGGAGGGTTTTCCCTAGGTTAAGTCCCTAAATATCTTGTCTCATTGTATTATTGCTTGCGGTTGTTTTTACTTTTACGGTTACTTGTCGATTGGTGCTTCCGTTGCGCGGGGAGATTGGCGTTAATTTCCCAACAGTAGTATCAGAGCCACTTGGTGGCTTAACCTGGTGGCGTGATTATTTTTAATCAACAAGGTGTCAAGATTGGGTCCCAATTCGTGGTATCGAAGTTTGACGGTAAAAGTAGCTTCACTATTTGGCAAAGAAAAATGAAAGATCTCCTGGTGCATTTGGGCTTGGCTTAAGCCTTGAAAGGAGTGGAGGGTAAGACGGAATCGATGAGTGCGATGGATTGGGAGGATGTGTGTACTAAGTGTGCTAGTACCATCCGACTCTGTGTCGCGGATACAGTCATCAACTGTGTTGTTGATGCGGACTCTCCATCGGCGATATGGGATAGTTTCGAAAAGTTGTACATGGGCAAAAGTTTGACCAACAAGTTGCTGTTAAAACGGCGTTTATATCGGTTACAGATGGATGAGAATGAAAATCTCATTGGACATATGAATGTGTTCAATGGACTGTTAGACGAGTTGAAGAAAATTAAGGTTACAATTGAGGACGAAGATCAGGCGTTACTTCTCCTTAATTCTCTACCGGACAAATATGAGACTTATGTGGATACAATCTTGTGCGGCAAGGATACAATCACCTTGGAGCAAGCACAGTCAGCTCTATTGCCCTTTGATGTGAGGAAAAAGGACAAGGCTGGAATACGAAGCGACGACGCGGGAACTGCAGCCATTGCTCAGGGTGGGAGAGGGCGATCGTTTAACAGGGCGAATGGAACGAAGCATGGCACACTACGTCAAAAAAGACCTACAAGAACGATTCCCCTAAAGCTAAGCAGAACGGTTGTAGAACCGTTCTCTAGACGACAGTACTTAAAGCCTAAGAGAACGGTTGCAACCGTTCTAAAAGGCTTTAAGAACGGTTCTGGGCAAAACCGTTCTGAAAGACCTTTAAAAACCGTTCTCTTAGGCTGCTGGACTTTAAGAACGGTTTTTCCCAAAACCGTTCTTAAAGACCCCCTTGCTGGCGCGATTTTTGGAGGGAACCTATGAGAACGTTTCAAAACCGTTCTCTTAGATCTATATTTTTTTAGGTACAATTTACGGTGCTCCAGCCAGAAACATTTGGCGGTCCGCCAAAAAAACAACGCGGACCGCCGACTACAACCTGCATGAAAAAATAGCAATGCTCCACAAATCACCCAGTGCAATCTTCTAGTCCATTCTCATACTCCAAAATACAATAGCAATGTCCAACACCAATTCATCTAACAACTACTACATATACAACAAATCATCACCATTGCTATCTTACAAAATCCAAGTTGTCCAATCTACACAATCCAATAGTTCTTCGACCTACAAATCCAAGTTTCCCTACCATCCTATAAAATCTAAGTTCTCTATCAACTACCATAAGCATGCAAGCTAAGGTAGTTAACTATCTGATACTACATATGACTAAATTACCTTATATACGCATGTTAAATGATGTCATCATCGTTTTGACCAACCCGAAAAACAATGTCGGCCAATATGTCTCGCACTTCATCAATTTCCTTATCGGAGTAGGATTGCGGACGGTCTTTGATAACATACTACAAAAGAACACAAAACTATAGTCAACAATCACAAACTATTTTGAGAGGATTCGAAATTAATTGTTGAGAAAAATCTAAATTTATGAAAGTTTGTAGTTTTTCATAATTACCAATTTGGGAATGAAATTTGTGCCCGTTTCAACTACTTCTTTCATATAGCGACACACATAATAGCCACAATCCACTGATCCTAAAGGTTGTCGAGGGACCTACATTAAATCACAAAATAAAGTTAATTACTCCATATAAAAATGTTATAGATAAAAAATCAAGTGAAAAAAAAAGACAACAAGTTAATTGATTTACTGTCACCGTCGTCCATCTTAACTTTGAGGAATTTTCAAAACTCGCAAGATGATTAGCACTTTGGAATCTATTGTTTCTCCTACATACACATATAAGTTTATATTCAAGTTCTTATCATATAACATTGTAGTGATAAATTCGAAGTTAAAATAATAGATCAAAATAAAACTTACTTGGCTAGTAGATTAAATAAGAATTGTAGGGGTTCATCTCTTATATTGCCGGAATCTAACCAATAAACAATCCGCGTTCCGGGATTCACCACCGCAAGCATCCAATGTGCACTATAATTATGAAACAATACACATTCATGGCCGGAAATAGAATAACTAATTAAAATGTGTTACAAGAATTGAAAAGATACCTTTCATTATAAGGAGCAAAGAACAATTTACCACCACTTAGACATGATGTACATTGAAATGCTTTTAAAATATAAGCCACACGTGTTTCGTTGCTTGCAACACTAATTGGGGACAACATACTTGGATCCAAAAACCCATAGCAATGAATTGTCCCATTCTGGGTGGCCATATTGTGCAAGTACCTATCATACATATATCATATAAGTATATATACAAATTGGGAATTTATGGATGTGATGAATTTAGAAAAGTATAAAATGAAAAGATAAGAACTATTATATGCAAATTCTTACCTCATGAATATGATCATATGAGTAGATTGAATTTCATTTTGAAGACACCATTCTTGCATCTCTTCCCAACCAACATATGCTATTTTCTCATTGTGTGCCACATGCTTAGGAATAGGAATCTCCTTCATTTCATTATTCCCCGCCTTAGCTATTTTCAAAGACTCTCTCCAAAGGTTTTTTTACCAAAACCGTCCTCACGATATTCTTTTTCTCCTCAACAGTCAACTTTTTGAATGGATCACGAGTAGGTTTGGTTCCGGAGGACGGACGAGTTTTCTTGGATGGTTCTTCCGCCGCCTAATAACGAATAATAAAACAAAAAAAAACCCATAATAATAAATGACTTCAACCTATCAACTAATTTTAAAAAAAACTTATAATCAAGATAAACATATAGAAAAAAGAATATAAAATTACCTTATAATAATCTTTGGGATAAATATATGCAATAGGCCATATAGTTCGGATGTTTACGGCTTGACTAACAAAAGCTAACTCTGAGTTGGGATATGGCAATGGTTCATGTGGCACGATATCTCTGAGTATAATCACTTCTTTACAGTTATCAGGTAGAGGCATGCAATGTACACGGATGGGAACCGTGCTTCTTGGATCTTTATTCCTAGCCTTCCCCTCCGCCACTATGTCCCCTGTCTTCGGCGATAAAAATAGACACTCCGTCCACTCCTAGAACACAATTAACATGTACATCTCAATTCAATATTATAAAACAAAATTTACTTTTCATACGATAATATATGAATAAATAAATCAAATGTTAGCTCATGCCCGGGATCTACAAAATGAGATGTCTTTGGAGTAACAATCAGACTACTTTATTGAAATTGCATATGAGGTGATGGAGTGTGATAATAAGCATCATCCTCTTGATTTTGAGGAGTTTTTGAGTTAATACCGGCTACTTCTTCCTCCATATCATCACGATTTCCAAAAAATTGAGAACTAACCGGAAAAACTTTAGACAACAACTCCATTTGCACTTGGCTAAGCACACCATCACCCATAGACATAACAATATGCCCTAATACATCAACCTTATTTAAAGTTGAATTGAGTTTATCTTGGGTAACATGAAGTTGTTCTTCCAACTTAAGTTCCGAAGTCCGTTTTTTTTGTCTACCCAAGACATCGGAAATGGTGAGACTCGTAGGCATACCTAGAATACGTCCCGGATGGTCACGCTTCTTAACCGCACTTGCCAAAATATCATTTCGGCCTTGAGGAATAAACTTTCCTTCCTTAGCCTCTTTTTCCAACCTTGCCTAATTAAATGAAAAAAAATTATTATTATTATTATTATTATATTATTATTATTATTATTAATGTGAAAAAGTTTTAAGCACAAAAAATAAGTTTAATTTTTGATCGAAAAATAAATGTCCGTTCTTAAAATTTCTTTGGCAATTTCTTTGTCATAATCGGTCATTTCGCCTTTTTTTCTCGAATGTCCTTTTAGCCAAGTGAGATATCTAGGTATATCTTGTATCTCGATCCCTTGTTTTGCACACTCTTCGACCTTAATCAAAATTGAAAAGAAATGATAGTTATAATCAACAAAATAGATAAGTAAATATATATATATATATATATATATATATATATATATATATATATATATATATATATATATATATATATATATATATATATATATATATATATATATATATATATATATATATATATATATATATATATATATATAATCAAAGATAAGCCTTTTAATTAATCAAGCGATATAGTTACTTACAATCTCCTCATTAATTCCAATATACCCTTTTCGAGACCCATAATACAGTGATTTCTTCTCTTTAATATTGTCAATTCCGCTCTTGCTTTTTTTATTGTAAAAATAAAAACGTAATAAGTAAATATGAGCAAATAATATGATATAAAAATAATCTAAATTATCAAAAATAGGATGATTCAATTTTGCAACCTTACTAGAAATGCTTCGGAGGTATGATATTCAACAAAGTCATCCCATTGTTCTTGAGTGATTTGCTCATAACAATCGGGTTTCACCTTATTTATTCCTAACCTCTTTGTGTGTTTCTTGTCCTCCTTGTCATATATAAACATATGATGGATGTGAAGGGTACATCTCCATCTCTTGAAATGTTTAGCGGCCTCACATATAATCCAATGACCTTTACGTTCTTCAGGAACAAAGAAAGCACCCTACATAATGCAAATACAATTACATATCATTAAAAGTTAATGATAAGTGCCTATCTAATAGGTACTATATATTAGGTAAAAAGATGTTTCTGACTTACTTCAATGTCTTCACATATTCGCCTTGCGGTTGCTTTGTTTAGGTCTTTCCATTTCCTCAAATTGCAAGGCGCGTGTCTACTAGTAATTATTCCTATCCAAGAACTGAAATTGGAACGGTGTGTCCCCATAGGAAGTATCCGATCCTTACTCTACTCCAAAAGAATAGGTCTCTTCTCTTGTAAGGCCCTCGCACATTACAAAAGCACACTCGGACCTCTCTCACCTTCCGACTCACCTCCATCATCGGTATTGCTACCGCTTGATTTTCTCCTTCTAGTCGTCATCCCTCAAGTCATCAACCTACAAACACATTAACATTGACAAATTTATTAGATAGATAAAAAAAAAATTAAAATAGCTACAAAAATCATGTGTTAACGAACATATAAGTTTATAACTAAAAATGATAATAAATTAAATTAAATAAAAGTAAACTACGTACATCTCTACGCACGGGTTTATTAGATTGTGAAGTTGAATCTCTTTTTTCGTGAACGGAAGCGGCATCTATCCAAGCTCCTTCAACATGATCGTCACGTATGTATTCCAATGAATCATTATTATTAGATTCATCAACGAGTGTTGGAGAATCTAAACCCTTAAATATTGATTCATCTTCGTACTCGTGAACCTTATGTCTAGGTTTAGTAGATAAAACAACCAACCTTTTTTTATCACATGGATCCGTGACATAAAACACTTGTACAGCTTGGGAAGCCAATATGAACTCTTCATCTCTATAACCGACTTTTCCAAAGTTCACCAACGTAAATGGAGCATCTTTTTTCACACCATTATTATTGTCAACCGACTTGCATCTAAATATGGGAATCCGAATACATTGGTAAAATATTTCCCATATCTCTCCGGTGACCACATTCTTTTACCTCTTTTGCCAAGTGAACAGGCAAATGAACCATGATATCGAAAAAGGAAGGAGGAAAATACATTTCAAGCTGACACAAAGTGAATATAACACCCTCTTCCAAGGCGTCCAATTCAGTGACGAAAATCTATTTACTACAAATGGCATTAAAGAACAAACAAAGATTCGTTAGAGCATAACGTACCTTCTTGGGCAAAATAGAACGGATAGCCATCGGCAACAATTGTTGCATTAGCGTATGACAATCATGAGATTTCATACCTACAAGTTTCAAATCTTGCAAAGAAACTCGACTACTGATATTAGATGAATACCCTTCCGGAACTTTAACTCCCTTCAAGCACTCACAAAATGCTCTTTTCTCTTTTTTTAAGAGAGTATGGGCAGCCGGAGGTAGAAAGTATTTCGACCCTTTCAATTGTGGCTTCAATTCAGTTCTTACCTCATATAACGCAATCATGCCATTCCTTCGAAGGAATATTCAACAAATTACTCAAAAGAGCTTCACACATGTTCTTCTCTATGTGCATGAAATCAAGAGAATGTCTAACACACAAATCTTTCCAATAAGGGAGTTCAAAAAACACGGATCGCTTCTTATACCCAATTGTGATTCTTTCGTTTTTAGACTTTTTACCTTTCTTGCCATATGTGATTGGTAGGTCTTTCAATTTATCGTAGACTTCTGATCCAGACAACCTCCTAGGACTCGGCCGGTGCTCGGTCCGCCCATTGAAAGCTTTCTTAAATCTACGATATCTATGATTTTCACATAAAAACCTACGATGATCGAGATAAACATTTTTATTTGCTTCTATGAGACGAATGATATCAGCATCGTCCTCACATATAGGGCAAGCCTTACCCCCTCTCACACAATATCCCGAGAGATTTCCATAAACAGGAAAATCTTGTAAAGTGTTGAACAATAATGCTCTTAACTTGAATCAATTCCCTGCATGCGCATCGAAAACCTGCACACCTTCATTCCACAACAATTTCAAGTCATCAAGAAGAGGGGCCAAGTATACATCAATGTCATTTCCAGGTTGTATAGGCCCGGATATCAACAAAGACAACATCATATTGATATGGCGTTAGAGTAGTGTGCTAATCCGCGTGATTTATACGCCTTAGGGTCTATTTTAGCGTGATGTTATCGTGATTCGTGAACCACACTACTGGGAGATGTTTGGAGCTTATTTGGTCGTTTTATGGGGTTTTATTCGCTCAAGACCCTTTGGAGTGAATTAGAAAGGGAACGTGGAGCGGGTTGGAGTCTGATCGGGGTTCGAGAGAGACTAGCTCGGGTACACATACGATAATCACAAGTGCTCGAGCCACGAAGGAATGAGAATCACAAGAGCTCAAGCCGCGGAGAAGAGAAGCAAAATAAGGAGGACTTCAAGTTCCTCGACTCGAGAGGAAGTCGCCTCGAGTCGAGGATTTCCTCACTCGACTCGAGGAGTGTGTCCCTCGAGTCGAGGATTTCCTCACTCGACTCGAGGAGTGTGTCCCTCGAGTCGAGGATTCCGTCGCTCGACTCGGGGATCTCTTCCCTCGAGTCGAGGAAGCGAGCTTCCGGGAAATTCTTGAGGCTTTTGGACGGTTTCTTTTTTGTGAAGAAATGTTTATTTTCGTCTTTTAGTGTTTTTCTTTGGTACTTATCCTTAATTAAAAGGGCTTGTAACCCCTCCCTAGTAATTATCATCATTATCACTTTCATTTTATTTTGCATCTAGTTTTCATTTTTAGAGAGAGAAACTCAAGGAGAATTAGTATTTTCATTATGAATTTCTTCTCAAATATTATTGTAATAATTAGTATGGGAGGCTAATCCCCTTCCTAGACTCTTGGTGTAATCAATTCTTCATCCTATGTATTAGTAAGTATTTGTCTCTCTATTTTACCTTTATTTTCATTATAATAAATTCCTTGTTCTTTAGTACATGATTTATCCTTGTTTTATCTAATTGGTTGATTGGATTGAAATGGGTACTTTATATGCTTGGTTGATAATTGATGGTCATTGATTATTAGCCAAAAAGGAAGCAACTTTCACATGTTTAGTGTATGGTTATGACTAACTTGTGATTGGGGAATTAATTAGGCAACTAATAGATTAGATTTGATTAGTGTCGCGGTTGCGGCTAATTAGATACTAATTTGGGTTGTTCTCAATCTTTTATTAGTCCTTGCTCTTCATGCCTTTGGTTGTGATTTGTTTGAGTGGTCACTAGACAAATTAGGACTAAAAGGAGGGGAATTTGGTAGCGGTTGCTCAACTTCCCCATAAAAGAGGATTAATTGGTTAAAACCGGGATTGTTAATGAATTGGTAATATTAGAGAGAGGTAAAACTTACTATATTTGGGTGTTAGAAGAGATTATCAACGAGAGTCGCTTTAATTAACTTGTTATCTCGTTTATTTCGTTTTAATCCAACTTTCAAACCTAAAATCCCCCATTTATTGTTCTTATTTCTTTTATTTCTTATTTTTCCGCACTAGAATCGCATATTAGGTCTTCCCCTCTTCCTCGTGGATACGATACCCACTTACCCTTGCTATTTTGCTTGATTTAGTGGTAATTTGACTAGGAATAACGACTTCTTACCATGTCCTTTCCTGATTTATGCCATGTCAACCACTTTGCATCCTCTCGATTTGCAAAAAGTCTTCTAAATCTTGGAATTATTGGAAAATACCACAATACTTTGGCCGGAACCCCATGTCGATTCTCTTTATAGCGATAAGCACCGCAAATAGGACAAATTATCTCATTCTCGTAATCATTACGATACAAGATGCAATCATTTGGACAAGCATGTATCTTTTTATAACCTAAACCCATTGAAGCCATCATCTTCTTTGCATTATATGTACGAGTAGGGAGGGTATTTCCTTCGGGCAGCATATCATTCAACAACTCTAACAAATCAGTAAAACTTTTATCATTCCACCCATTTATCGCTTTTAAATTAAACAATTTTAGAACAGCCGACAATTTGGTGTATTTTTCACAACCCTTGTACAAACTTTTTTCATTCTCATTCAATAAATTGTTTATCATTTCTGGGTCATCTCCACCTCGTTAACAACATCATCATCAACCTCATTAACAACATCATCATCGACCTCATTAACAACATCATCATCAACCTCATTGGTCTCATCATCAAACTTCTTTTTATTATCATCATCATTGTATTCAGATCGCACATCCATATCTTGCTCTATATCATTCACATGTACTTGTTGAACAAAAGTTTCATTAACATTCACATTAATATCTTTGTGAACATTAGAATGAATACTAGGTTCACCACCACCATTTGATTCCCCGTGAAAAACCCATCTCACATAAGCCGAATCAAACTCTGACTTTCTCAAATGTATCTTTACAGTTTGCCAAGAAAACCACCTCATATTATGGCACTTCCAACAAGGGCAACACACATTCTTTAGATCTTTACAAAATTTTTCAACAAATGCAAAGAATCTTATAATTCCATCTTCATATTCTTTGTCACCTATCTTTGATGTTGTTATCCATTTGCGATCGTCCAAATCCATATCTATAGTCATAAATTAACATAATATTCACCGCGACATTTGTATTAATACAACAATATTGCACTTACTATATCGATAAGTACACATATGCAAGGCCATTTTTGAATTAGTACTAGTTTACCTAGCATAACTAAACAATCTAATACCTTAGAGAACACATTTTTGCAAAACCGTTCTCTTATCCTATCATACTCACAAAACGATAAATTTGAACAAAAATCCAAAAAACAAATATATATACAATAATAGGGCTATATATGAGAATGTTTCTTCTAAGAACCGTTCTAAATCACAAACACCAACTCAACATATGATGGGCAACCTACATTTTAAAGTTATTCTACTTACTTAACCTAAAATTTGACTAGCAAATTAACCTAAAACCTAACTAGCTACTTTAATTTATAAATTAAAAAACAAAAGCTAGATAAAAGACTTACTTGCTATTGAATTGGAGATTGATAATTGACCTAATTGTAGGCTAGTCGCCGGAAAATTGATGCCCAAATCGAATTCCGATCGCCGGAAAATGGTTGCCCCAATTTGTAGTAACAATCTTCTATCAACTCAATTAGGGATAAAAATCTTCCACTACTACAACCTTGAGAAGAATAGCTAAACTAATGAATTGGGTAATATATTATTGGGATTATTGATTTGTAAATAATGGGCGAGAATTTTTTTTTTTTTCTGGGTTGAAGACGTTTTTTTTTTTCTGGGTTGATGAAGTCGTGCGTCGTCGACCGCGAAGAACAAAGAACACAAATTGATGAAGAAGGGGGAGGGGGACGGATTATTAAACAATACCTTTCAGAACGGTTTTCACAAAAACCGTTCTAAAAGCGCATCTTTAAGAACGGTTTTTGTGGGAACCGTTCTTAAAGATTTCGTTCTGAGTCTTTTAGAACGGTTTTACCACAAAACCGTTCTTAAAGATAGCTTTTTTTTTTCTGGATTCACATTTTAAGAACGGTTATTGACTGAGCCGTTCTGAAAGGCCTTTTGTGTGTTATTTGAAATTCTGTTCTCTTACGTAGGTTTTGGAAGGTCATTTTTGACGTAGTGACAGGTCTCGATCCAGGTTCACTTTTGGTGATGTGAAGTGTTACAAGTGTGGTAACCTTGCGCATGTTAGGCGGAATTGTCCTGACACGCGGGAAAAAGGTGATACCAACTTGGTTCAAGGTGGAGAGAAGGGTGAAAATTCTCTCGGCTACGATAGTGATGTCTTTGCGGTCACTTTTGTAGGCAACGATACAATTTCCAAGGAAAAATGGGTTTTAGATTCGGGTTGTGTTGATCACGTTTGCTCCCAGAAAGAATGTTTTGTGGAACTTCACGAAGTAATGTCGGGTAAGTTGAGTTTGGCGGATAACTCAGCTGTTAATGTCATGGGCATTGGAATGGTAAAAATCAAAAGTGGTGGGAGAGTGGTGCATACTTTGGACAAGGTAGCATATGTTCCAAAGTTGCGGAAAAATCTAATCTCACTTAGTCGGTTAGACTCCGAAGGTTATGGGTTTAAGCTCATGGGGAGTCGTTAAGGTGACTAAGGGTAACATGGTCCTCATGAAGGGGGAGTTGTATCGTGGGTTATATCGTTTGGACGCTCAAAGCGTGAAGACCTCAAGGAACTGGAAACAAGGAAGACGTCGACGTGTTTCATTCGCGGGGGAGGCGACGAAGGTGAATAGTTTCCAGGCTACAGACAGACGCAAAGTTAAAGTTCCTGCCGGTGATAAGGTGGAGGGGTGGAGGTCCCTTTCCAGAGTCAAATGACGCGGTTGACTCGGCTGCAGCTGTAGATGGTGCATTGGCCGTGGTATTGAGTTAGGGTGAGGACCGGATACTAACTCGAGTGTGCAGCTGGAATTTTAAAAGGCCAATGGTGGTTCCTCGGTGTTTCTCCTTTGGGATGGAGGGGGAGATTGTTGGGATTAAAATCCATCTCAAGTACATTGTTCACATTGGAACTTAATGTGAATGGAATTGGTTAATTGCATTCTTAATGTTGGAGACTAAGAATGGTGCGTTTGCAATGCATGTATGTGCAAGATGTTACACAATAACATCCTTGGTTTCAATGCACTTAATTGAGCATTGTTCAATGCATGTGCAAAGGAGTTTTCCTATATAAAGGAATGGTTTTTCCTTTGGCATACACACACTCACCACACACTTACACAAGGATAATTGTGGGGTGACATCACAAGAGGGAAAAATAATAGGAGTGTTAAACACATTAGTGTGGGACAATTTTGGAGGGTTAAACAGTTGACTCCGAAATTGGGACAATCTTAGAGGGTTAAATAATTGGCTAGTATTTATCTTGTGAGGGTTCTAAGTTGGTGTGTAACTTAGGACGGCAGTCTTTGTACTGGCACTATTTTATAGTGGAATTTCAGTCGTTTGGCTGGTGGATTTACCTCCGGATTTTGAGGGTTGTCCCTGGTTTAAGTCCCTAAATATCTTGTCTCATTGTATTATGGCTTGCGGTTGTTTTTACTTTTACGGTTACTTGTCGATTGGTGTTTCCGTTGAACGGGGAGATTGGCGTTAATTTCCCAACAAAGTCCAAGGATGACCATTATTGGTTGACAGTGTTTAAAGTCAACTAGGGACTTGGTGGACAAATGTTGTGGGATGGCCCAATCTTTATAACAACTATGGGAATCTTAACTTAACGCTTAATATGACATTAAATCTTAAGTTCAACAAGATTAAATCTCTTACTTGATTATTGGAAACACTAAATCAAATGTTATCCCAAAAGTTAATAGTGTTTCGGTCTTGTGATGATTTAGGAAGGTTGATTCTTTCTTAATAGGTCTCTTGGACTTATGCTTGATCACAAGAGCATGATTTTTTCATTCAGAGATCTACCTATACAAGTGCGAATTTTGGCCGCTTCAAGATGTCAAGGGGGCATGACTTTGATTCACTTATGAATGGATATGGACACATGGCCCGTAACGTGTCAAGTATAATAGAAACATGCAATTAATCTTATGTGTATAGCATCTTCAAGTTTTTCACTATGTATTACTTTGGTTCAATCGTTTAGACACCATTGGAATACGAATTCTTGGAATGTGTGTTATACTAACTGGAAGTTCAAGTCTTAGTACACTTTCATTTATGCGTAAGATTGCAAGTGTTAAATTGATGTTGTGTTATTTAGCTATTTTGAAATTACTCTAAATGGGGCAGGATTGTTGGATTTTTAGAGTAATGAGACAGTTAGATTCATGGTTCGATGTTAGTCAACATTAGGGTGTGGTGTATGTTGACACAATGAGAACAAGTAAGAGAAATAATACAATGAATATAGCCATTTGTATTGATTTGGAAGTTACACACTTGCCGTTTATTTGGAAGTTACCCTTGGTAGTTATTTGCAAGTTATTCTCTACAAACCAAGGGATATGTGTCTTCTTTAGAGGCATGACATTCCAAGTATGACAAGTGGTCATCTCCAAGTGAGACACGTGATCTTCTCCAAAGTATGACATGTGGTATTTTACATGTATGACATGTGTTCTTATGCATGTATGACATGTGTTTTTTTTGCATGTGTGACATGTGTCTCATTAAGGGGGTGAATTTTTTTCGATAAATAGGAGTTTCTCCTATCATGGATGACATGAAAAATCTGTATGGAAAATCAAGATGGAAAATGAGATTTTTCATATAGCAAACACATTCTATAGACTAAGTCTTGCAAACTTTTGTGTATAAGAAAACACCAAAAACACCTAAAGGGAAAACACAATTTGTTTCGATTGATTATTATACTAAGAGCAAGTATAGTAATTGTTGAATCTTCTTCGTATCTCAAAAGTGGATTTCGTGATACCCGCTGCTCTTGTAAGGTCGAAATACTACTTTTAGGAAAGTGAAACACGCCATGAAGATTGTATCCTCAAGTTACCAAAATCGTTGTCGCGATGCAATTTGCTTGTAACCCTTACACTTAAACTATTTTTAAGAAATAGTTTTAACATTTATATTCTTACGGTAAGGGGAGCCTTGGTGCACCAGTAAAGGTGTTGTTGTGTGATCTATAGGTCACAGGTCCAAGTCCTGGGAGCAGCCTCTTGTCCAAAGTGACAAGGGAAGGCATGCCCTCTATACACCCTTGTGGTGGGACCCTTCCCTGGACCCTCGCTTTGCGGGGACGCCAATGTGCGACCAGGCTGCCCTTTTATTGTTCTTGAAATCGCTGCAATTCATCAGAGGCGTGCTAGTTTGTCATCATCAATTTCTAAGCCCTTTCCCTTTTGACTGCTCTTAAGAATACAATGTTAGCTTATTTCCATTCTACAATTTTAGACTTTCACTTCAACGTCGAACTTTTTGTGTGTATGTGAAAGAGAGATGAGACTGGAAGGAGAGTGAGGAAGGGGGAGGGTTACAGGGGGTAAAAGGAAAGACAGATAGGGAGTACTCGACGTTTGATTCGCTGATGCAAGCGTATGATAGGAGTGCTGAGAGAGTGAGAGTTGGTGGTAAAAAAATTGCAAACTGACGAACTTCGAGATATATGCATAACAAGGGACTTTTCCGAAATCTCCACGATAGATAATGGGACTTTTTCTGTGTTCGAATACTATGCTGACGAAGAGTAGGATCAAAATTGGTCGAGCTTATCTATCACACACACACACACATTCCTACTATAAGACACCGCAGAAAGCATGTTAGATATTTCCGGGTCTTTGAACTATCTCATTGTACTCTTGCATCTGAAGTATTGCAGGAAAACAAGATATCTGCAGTTTGTGAGAAAGTGTTTTGCAGATGTTTGGCCCCTTCTACTGCTGGGGGTGAAGGATGTGACAACATGACGATGGTTATTGTCCAATTTAAGAAACCGATGCAGAATGATAATCTTCCCTCTGACAAAGAGGCTTCACCCTCTGAACAAGTGACTGAAGGTGAACCGAAACAAGAACCAGAACTAACAGAAACAAGCTGATGTAGAAATATTGGTAATGCTCTATCTTCGATTTAGGTTCCTCGTTGGATGCTTAAATTAGTTTTGTATATGAAGATTATCCCACTCAGAGGTCGCGTGTTGGGTGTATCATGTATGTATAACTGTTCCGGCCTGTGTGTAGAACAATATGCCGGAGCTTTATAGGATGTACAGATGTTAATTAATTAGTACAGCATATTTTTTCAAGTACAGGAAACTCAAAATCTGCGGACAACCTTTTTCCTTTTTCTGTTGCCCGTTAGTCTGTTACTCCCTTGCCTGTCTAACTTGCTTTCTGAGTTGAGGGTTTTTTTGTTTTTTTTTTTTGTTTTTTGGAATTGAGTCGAGGGTTTTGGTGACCCATGTTTGCAATTCATTTGCGACTAATTTTTACTGATGAACAACTAACGTTTAGCTGTTGTCGTTAGTCTTTTGCCCTTAGTTCTAAGCTTTTAACAGACATGCTGTTGTTCAGCATATTTTGTATGGGTGAATGGCATCATTTCTCCTGTGAGCTCCGAATATTGGCCTCATTTTCACTAGCATTTATAGTGGAGGTTGGGAAAACTTGCTACTTTTGCGTAAAAAGGGCCGAGTCACCTGAAGATTTCAGGTCGTACTTCACTAATGAAGTTTCTTCAAGACAAATTCTTAGAACTAGAGAAGTAGGAGTTTTGAAACCCAGAGGCGTTACAAAGAAAGGTCGGAAGTTGGTCCTTTGATGAGGCCATGAAGGCTGAAAAAAGTGAAAAGTTCGAGTCGAAGACAGGTTGTGGAGGTTCCGAGATTGGTGTTTTGGGTGGAGGACCGAGAAGCGCGAAATGAAGTCGCGTTATAGGCAGGCGGGTGTTTTTGGTGAAAAGGGCTAAAGGGTGGCAGTGGAATGCGTTATTAGTCTAGTCTGTTACCATCAAAATCTACGTCTTTATCTTCAAAACTTATTTACTTTTTTACCGCATCTTTTTTTTTTCCTTGACGGGTGAAAATTAAAAGTTTAACCTTGATTTATTGGTAAAATCGTCTCACCTGAGATTCTCATCAATTGCAAAATCGTTTCTCATGAATTATGAAAACCGTTACATAAAGTTAATTGAAATCTATAGTAACACGTGATTTTCTCATCAATTGTAAAAACCGTTATGTGAACAATTGCGCGCGTAAACCGAAAATCTGAACCAACAAAAGAAAACGATACTTTTCAACACGTATCCCCGTAACACGCCAACACCACCCGGCAAGTAAAGAACCATAAATACTTTACACACAGTTCTTAGCGAACAATGAAAGCATCACTGAACTTGCTGATCAAAACTATGTTAATCTTAAACAGCAGCTTGTGCTCCAATTTTCTCTCATAATTTAAACAAACCCCTTTTCGAAACGCATGGTGAAACCAACAATCCATGATCATCCAAACGTCCAATTGCAAGGTTAGCTTCCTCCTCATGCTCTTCCTAAACTCCCCTAATAAAACCCAGCACATAATTTGCATTAAAAGGGTTCATTTGGCGTTAAAAGATTGATTCTTTATGCTGTTTTTGTGACCTCTTTTTTTTTCTATGATTTTAGGGGAATTTGGTATAAAAATGAACCCAGAAAAGAATGGTGTTGAATTAGAAAGAGAGATGGAGAAGAAGAAGATTAGGGAAGAGATTATTCGAACTCAAGTGAGATTGAACAGTTGTGCTAGTGATGGAATCTTCTTGCGTACGAATTCGAACCCAGGTGAGAATAATGTGATTGGCAGTGAGGAGGGCAAAGGGAATGTGGATGGTGTAGCTTTAGGTTAATGGCGTTTTGAACGAGACCCAAACTGTGTTGGTGCTCAGGTTGCAGATAAGGTTAATGCTGAAGTGGTTGAATTGGCTGAGGGCGAAGTAATGGCTGAGGTGAGATGTTTTTGCAAGGGCCTGTTGCTTAACCAATTGAAGCATTGATGTTTTTGGGGAGAAAATCCTTCTGTGTTTTAGTGGATACTCCTTTCGAGCCAACTATCTCTCGAGCATAGGTTTAGGTTCGGCCTCAATGGAAATGGAATACCTAACAACGCATCTTCACAGACCAAGAACTACGAGATCACCCAAGAATGAATGGGGTGACGGAAGGATCGTACCATTCGAGCCTTTTTTCCATGCTTTCCCAGAGGTCTGGAGAAAGCTGCAATCAATAGGATTTACCTAATCCTCCCCGACCATATCTCTTGGGAACGAAAGTAATTGTTTATAGTGACCATGCCGCCATCCGTTACTTAATGTCGAAAAAAGAGGCTAAGCCACGGCTCATCCGTGGGTGTTGCTCTGAGTGAATTTGAGGTGGAGATACGGGATAAGAAAGGTGTGGAAAATCTCGTTGCGGACCATCTAAGCCGGCTTGTGCATGACAAGGAAACCTCTTATGCCAAGGATAAAATTCAAGAAACTTCGGAGTGTTGCACGGTTCTACATGTGGGATGATCCGTACCTATGGAAACAAGGAGCCGATGGGGCTATACGTCGATGCATTCCCGATAATGAGGCACGTTCTATCCTAACATTTTGTCATTCTTATGCTTGTGGTGGCCACTTTGGTTCAAAGAGAACCGCGCTTAAGGTGCTTGAATGTGGATTTTATTGGCCTTCACTTTTCAAAGACGCTCACGAGTTTTGTCAAACATGTGATAAGTGTCAAAGAGTAGGCAACAATTCACAAAGAAATGAAATGCCTCAAACTCCCATAATCTTTTGTGAAATTTTTGACGTTTGGGGCATTGATTTCATGGGCCCTTGTCCAAATTCCCACGGCCATCACTATATTTTACTTGCGGTGGATTACGTCTCCAAATGGGCGGAGACGAAAGCCACAAGAACTGATGACTCCAAAGTTGTTTGAGATTTCCTCTGATCCCGTATTTTCTCCCGTTTCGGTATTCCAAAGGCGTTAATTACTGATAATGGGACGCATTTTTGTAACCGGACGGTGAGTGCTCTTTTGAGGAAGTTCTATGTTGTTCACAAGGTTTCCACTTCATATCATCCCCAAACTAATGGGCAAGCCGAGGTCTCAAACCGGGAGATCATGTCTATTCTCGAAAAGTTGGTCAACCCGAACCGCAAAGATT
This sequence comes from Spergularia marina, assembly GCA_963680865.1. Classification (NCBI taxonomy): domain Eukaryota; kingdom Viridiplantae; phylum Streptophyta; class Magnoliopsida; order Caryophyllales; family Caryophyllaceae; genus Spergularia; species Spergularia marina. The sequence continues at coordinate 14,577,622 of OY804559.1, forward strand.
GGAGTTTGAGATTGGATGATGCGGTTTGGGCTTATCGGACGGCCTACAAAACTCCAATTGGGATGTCTCCCTACCGATTGGTGTTCGGTAAAGCATGCCATCTTCCCGTTGAGATTGAGCACTGAGCGTATTGGGCTATCAAGAGTCTTCACATGGGAATGGGTGAGGTGGGGGAGCACCGGAAGCTTCAATTACATGAGATGGAGGAGATACGGTTGGAGTCCTACGATAATGCGGCAATTTACAAGGAGAAGACCAAAACATGACACGATAAATTGATTGCATGGAAGACTTTGAAGTGGGGGACAAAGTGTCGCTCTATCAATCAAGGTTGAAACTCTTCCCGGGCGAGCTAAGGTCTAGATGGATTGACTCGTTCACCGTTTCTAAGATATACCCTCACGGAGTGATCGAAATATTTGAGAAAGAGGAGCATAAATCTTTTAAGGTGAATGGTCATAGGTTGAAGCCGTATTATGAACGATTCAAGCTGGAAACCGTAGAGGAAATGGCTATCTTTGAGCCAATTGTTGAAGAATGAAGCATTGGAGTTCTTATGTTGAGCCAACGACTTTAAACAAAGGCGCTACTCGGGAGACAACCCGGGCCATGTGTTTATAGATGTGATATATTTTGTTTTGAGGAAATTCGGTTTTGGTTTTTGACTCAAGCAAGAAATCGAGGAAGAAGAGAAAATGATGCTCCTCGAGTCGAGAAAGTGTTCCCTCGAGTCGAGGAGAATATTCAGTAGGAAGGGTTTTGAGAGAAAATCCTCGATTCGAATGGGTGTGATCTCGAGAACGAGCAGTAGGAACAAGTTTTTGGTAAATCCTCGACTCGAGGATTTCTGACCCGAGTCGAGCGTGCTCCTCCTCGAGTCGAGGCCCCCTTTCTCGACTCGAGAATCCTGAAAAATCTGATTTTTTAAGATTTCATCCCCGACCCCTCCCTCTCTCTCCTCACTTCATCTTCTTCATCCAAACTTCCCCATTTTCGACCCCCCTTTCCCAAATTCCATAATCACTCAAAAACTTCACCAAATCACACAAAATCACTCATAATCTTCTAATTTCTTCACAAAAATCACTCCATAAACAACAAATCAACCACAAAATCTCTTATTCCATCAAAAATCATTCAAATTTTTCAATTTTTCAATTTTTCTCAAGAAGCCTAGAAATTAGGGGTTTTGTTTTTTTGGAGAGTTTGGGTCGATTTCAAGGTTGAAATAGCATCTTGGGACGGTAGTGAGACTTTTGGAAGCGATTTGGAGGATTGTCTTTCCTCGAAAATTTCTTTTTGAGCCCAATTTGGTAAGAATCACCCCCAAATTCGATTTTGGTCCTTGCAGGTGTTTTGGTTGTTTGTTGTTGGCTTGGTGATGGTATATTAGATTGATTGATCTTTGTGTAAGATAATTGTAGTTTGAAACAAGTTGGGTAGAGTGAATTTTGGCTTTGTAGTGTGATTAGGGTGTTCGATATTTTGTGCAAATTGTGTGATAGTGGTTGTTTGGCATTGGTTGATGTATTGTGAAATAGAAGTCGATTGTGGTAGATTTGTGCTTGCACGACAATGGGTAGAAATGACGATGAAGCCGGCCCCTCCAAGAAACAAAAGAAAATTAAGGACCCTAAACATTGGGAGATAATGGGGGTTGAGGGGCTGGATGATACGGAGAAAGCCCGGTTCAATGACATGTATGAGCGCAAGAAGCTCGTGGTTACTAAGTTCTTCGATGCGGCCAAACTTGACCAATTAGGCTTCCTCGAGTCCGTTCGTTTCCACTTGGGTATATGGGGCATGCTAGGCTTCTTGGGCAAGTCGGCTCCCACCTATGGGAGGTGGTCCTACGAGTTTTTGTCGACTCTCAAACACGAGCAGGACAACGAGAGGATCCTCTTCCGCATCGGAAATCCCGTTGGTAAGTGGAGTTATGGCGATATTGACCGGTGCTTTGGGTGGCACACTCCGGAGGAGGACGGTAAGTCGTACAATATGTACGGGGGGTTTGAGACGAAAGTCCTATGGACCAAGCTCACGAGGGAGCCGGTGATTCCTCCCTCGGGGAAAATTTCGATTGTCCCTCACCCGACCATGAGACTCATCTATAGAGTGATCGGCATGTGTGTTTTTGGGCATGGAGAACCCAATAACATACAGTTTATGGAGATGGGTTGTCTTGCCTCATTCATCCTGAATGAGAATGGTAGACCGCGGTGGGCCAGACTCTTTGCTGAGGCATGTGTGGCGTGCCAGATGTTTCCCTCACGTTTTATCGGGTTGGGGGGCATGATCACCCTCATTGCCCGTCGATGTGAGGTTGCTAGGGTTGATGAGGAGGTGTCTTTAGAGGGACTCGTGACTTTGAACATCCAAGCCCTCCGTAAGATCAGGTCGATCACCCCAGTGATGAAATTGAGAGAGTATGCGGGGCTTTACCACTGGACATTGGGGACGGACGCGCAGAACTATCTATTGCTCCCCAATGCAGATCGGTTGAGGATTGAGGAGGGACAAGATGCGGAGGGGTTGCGACTAAATGTCGCCCAAGGGTAGGTCGTGTTAGAGGAGATCCCGGACGTCCACGAGTGCATGTGGGACGACCCGACTTTGCACCACAGATGGTGTTTCCCCCTGAGTTCGAGGCTTGGAGGATGGGAGTTAGCCATCGATTGGATGGCATGGACCATAGGATGATGTCCATGAGGCCCAGACGGAGCGCATGATGATGTTTTTGGAGGCTAACCATAGCCTCCACATGAGGGCCCAGACTCCGTACTACGAGTCTCCAGACTTCTCAGAGATCGATGAGCGCCTCCGCCTTCTCTCCATTCGTGGGCAACAGTTCCGCCCACCCGGCGACGACCCTCAATGAGTCTTCTTTCCACCCTCCCTCTTTATGCTTTAATTTGGATTTTATGCATGTTTTGAGCATGAGGGAAGGGATATCTTGCTTGTATATATTGTATTTGTCTAACCGATTTCCTAGTTGGTTTGCTTTTTCTTGTTTTGTGTGTTTTATTGTTTATTTGGATCACGACAGTTGCCAATTCTTTAGACGAGCCAAGATATGACAATCTCTATCCCTTACACTTTCTTCTCATTTCATCTCTAGCTGAGTCACTCCATCACCCGATTTTGTCCAATATTTTATACTATCTCTCTTGATATTGACCCTTCCGTTTGTTCCACATGCTTGTTTGTCCATAACCTATTGAATTTGGCCCGAAACTCACAAATATTCACAAAATGGCCATCTACCGGTTTTTGGACAACTTTTGGTGTGGGGTCATTACGTTCCAACAAACACTCGAGGGACATAGGGTTTGTAAGGTGATAGGAGACGACTTATTTTGAAGGAGACGGGAGTTGTGAAATGAGAGAGTGGCCCTTTGCCGGTCCTTGGACCATGGGCCACTTGTATTGACGGCTATTAAGGGATATGGAGCCATCACGAGGTATGTTTCGTTTTCCCTTAACTTTTCTCTCTCTCTTGATTCTAGCCTCTATTTCCCCACCCGTTTCAATAACAGTGTTTATACCATCTCTCTTTGTACCCCACCGCGTTTGTTCCCACCCACACCATTTTACCCCTTTAACCAATAAAATAACCTTTTGGTTCATCTTTGGTTGGGTTGTTTTTGGATGGTTAGTTGTTTTGGAGGAAGACGCGTCATTATCATTCTTCATGAGGGAGATGGGGTAGTGAGACAAGGGAGGACTCATTTTCGAGGAAGATACGGGAGTGAGGTAGAGTGGGTGTCTCTTGGCCCGAGAGCCCGTCATTTCCTTATGTGAAGAGATGAGACGCTTTGTTATTTATTCATAGTTGTATGAGATAGTTAGTGGTTGATTTTATGATTCTCCCCCTTCATAACTCATTGTTGCCAATCTTTTGGTTGGTATTGGTTGTCATTGTGGGCAATGGCGAGGTTTTAGCATGGGAGAGACACTTGACGGGATATTATGCGTCGATGTTGGCAATTGTCACTTATGTTGTAATATATATGTGTGCGTTTATTTTCCGTTCTTGAAGCAAAAAAATTGAGGTAATCCATGGCAGGCGACATAAGATGAGGAGTTTGGGGCGTAAAGGGTTAGGATCACTATGGGAGTTATAAGGAGGTTCGGAGTTAGGAATTAGTGGTCATAGGTTAGAAATCCTTTTGCGTTATGATGATAGGGGCGCCGGTGGATTGATAAGAGGTGAGTCGTGCTCGAGTCATTGTGAGCATGGCTTTGAGGGAGTCGTTGAGCCGAGTTGGGGGAAACGTGATTTGTTAGTTCCCCTAACTTAGAGTGTGTGAGAAGGGAGGATAAGATGGTTGGAGTTGGGGTGTCGATCATTTCATCCACTCCAACTCTAGCTAGCACCGGTTGAGTGTTTTGTTGGCTTGCGGTCCTTGGTTTTGGAGGAGTCTTGATTGTTGGAACTCACCCCGTGCTTTGAGAGACTAAGGTGACAAGTGTGGAGGATTGGATAACTCGAGGACGAGTGATGGTCTAAGCATGGGGGAGTTTGATGTGGCGTAGTGGTAGTGTGTTATTCCGCGTGTTTTAGGCGTCTTAAGGTGTATTGGAGCATGATTTTAGCGTGATTCATGGACCACATCATTTGGAGTAGTTTTGGAGCTTATACGTGGGTTTTACGAGGATTCTATTGCTCAAGACATTTTGGTAAGCCGTGGACGAGATTGGTGTACCGAGCCGTGATTCGAATCGTGACTCATGGAGAGGATGGCTCGGGTGCGTAGCGGATTTCACACGGGAGCTCAAGCGGAGCGGAGAAGGCGAGATTCGACTTTCTCGACTCGAGAAGCATTTTCCTCGAGTCGAGAAATGGCACGCTCGACTCAAGAAGGAGTTCTCTCGAGTCGAGGATTCAGACGCTCGACTCGAGAATTTGCCTCCTCGAGTCGAGAATGCTGCTTTCCGGATACCTCTTTGAGGCTTTTTGACGGTTTATTTTGTATTAAGAAATATCTATTTTGTCTTGTAGTGTCTTTTGTACTTATCCTTAATAAAAGGGGCTTGTAACCCCTCCTTAGGAATTATCACCTTTTATCACCTTTTCATATTATTCTTGATCTAGTTTTTATCTTAGAGAGAGAAACTTAAGGAGAATTAATATTTTCATTATGATTTCAATCTCAAAAATACTATTGTAATAATTAGTATGAGAGGCTAATCCTCTTCCGAGATCCTTGGTGTAATCAAATTCTCTCCTCCTATGTATTAGTAAGATTTTCTTCTCTCTATTTTGCCTTTAATTTTATAGTAATTAATTGCTTGTTCTTCAATTGCTTGATTTATCCTTGTTATATCTAATTAGTTAATTGGGTTGAATTGGGTACTTCATATGCTTGGTTTTGAATTGATCGTTATTGATTATTAACCCTAAAGGAAGAAACTTTCACATGTTTAGTGTATGGTTATGACTAACTTGCTTGTGATTAAAGAATTAATTAGGCAACTAATAGATTAGATTTGATTAGTTTCGCGGTTGCGGCTAATTAGATACTAATTTGGGTTGTTGTTAATCTTTTAATAATCCATGCTCTTCATGCCTTTGGTTTTGAATTGTTTGAGTGGTCACTAGGCAATTTAGGGCTAAAAGGAGGGGAATTTGGTAGCGGTTGCTCAAACCGAGATTATCTTTGAATGGTATAATTAGAGAGAGGTAAATTACTATATTAGGGTGTTTGAATTGATTATCACCGAGGGTCGCCTTAGTAATCTTGATAAATCGTTTATTTCTCGTTTAATCAACTTTCAAACCAAAAATCCCCCATTTATTGTTTTTATTTCTTTTATTTTTATTTTTATTTTCACACTAGAATCGCATAATTAAACTTCCCTCTTCCTTGTGGATACGATACCCACTTACCCTAACTTCTTAGTTAGCATTTAGTGGTAATTTGATTAGATTTAACGAACCTCTTGATGTCAATATCCTCAGATGGCTTGGATATAAAAGACAGGCCTGGAGCGTGATGAGGGAGCTTCAGTGGTTCAAGAGAAAGATTAAGGGGAAGCATGTAAAGCATCACTTGATCCGTAGCGCTTTCACAAGTACCATCTACGAATTATGGCGGGAAAGAAACTTTCAAATTTTCCGAAATATTAGTCGTAGTTGGGAGCAAATTGCACTCTATGTAAAAGTTAATGTTTGTGTACGAACCATCGATAGATTCAACTCTAATATCCAATAGCTAATCTAGGTTAGCTTAGTGGCTTTGGGATCTTAGGGTAGTACTCTGCTACCCTTTTTGGTTAAGTTGTATTGTTCTTCGTTTTCCCGATAATCATATATTTTATAATTACCGGTACAATTCGCAGTCTCTCAGGGCGTCCACATCAGCGCCACGTCAAATCTGATGTCACCATTCATCATTTTCGGCAAAAAAAAATCATTCCAAAAAATGCTAATTAACTTAATTAAATATTATATTCCAAATATATGCTGTGATGAAATCTTTGAAATATATTATATCATAAATTTTTTTACTGCAACAATATAGGAAAAAAAAGGATGAAATAATTTAAAAACTGCAATAATGTTTGTTTTTTACTTATATCAATTTAAAAAAGAATTTATTAAACAAAAAAATCTTAACATATCAACCAAATAAATCTAAACAAAAGATTTTATTACCCGAACAGAAAAAAAAAAAAAAAAAAAAAAAAAAAAACTTAACACATTACCCTAAAATATTGCTTATTTCCTATTTCAAAAAGAAAAATATTGCTTATTTCATCGTTTAACCCAATAATGTTACTGTACCATGAATGTAGCAGAATACATAAACGTTCATCCCCAATAATCCCCCTCAAAAAAAAAAATTGCATCCCCATTATTGTTATGATTTTTGTTTTGCTTTCATTTGCAACATAGCCGAACAACTGAAAGTTTTTTGGGTTTTTTGTCTGAGGTGTAATTGTTGAGCAAGCAGAAAGTGAAAAGTCTCCAGCGCAAGGAAATCGCTGGTTACATTTTCAAATAATTGAATCATTAGTCAGATTTCCCATTTCTCCAGCTCAATACGGTTACTGTCCGATTTCGCAGGTACGCTAATAGGTTAGATCAATCTTAAACATTCTCTCTTACCGATTAATTTATAAATCTTAGTATCTTGATCTTCAATCGCTATTTTCCCCAAATTTGTATAATGTGTTTGGTATAACTTGAGAACTGGGACATTGCTAGTTGCGACTAAGAGCTCAATTCTCCTGATTGCGACTAATTTTATTAATCAGTGTTGTTACTTCATGTGAAATTTTTTTATTCAATCGGCTTCTTTTTGCAGGTTTCCTTGGTTTGGTACTTTGGTTCGTATAATAGTCTTCAATTCCTTTACAGGCAAGGAATCATGTCAAAGCTTAATGGTCAATCACAAAACAAGGAGATGTCATTGAGTAATGACTAATGAGTATTTATGCATATGTCCTGTTTTTATTTTTTCAATAATATGTAATTTACAATAATGATCTCAAGTTTTGGCGATGTAAACACTAACTTAACCTTTTTAACCATAACAGATTAGCTTTTTACATTTCTATCATTGTTAATTGCTGAATTTATTAACGGTAACGGGCCAAACGATCCGAATCGGAATAGGTCGATTTTTGGCCGTCTAAATGGACTTGATTCACTGCTAACAGAGTCATGAGTAGGTTCTTGAACAAAAAATGGTAGATAAGATTGAACCAACAATGGTAGGTAGGTTCTTGAACCCAAAAAAGGTATGAGAATTTCGTTTATCTTTACATATTCAGTTTGTTGACTCCTACAAATTAAATTAGCCTTCATTAAACGACACTACTTTTTCATACTCCCTCCGATTTTAAGAATTGTTGATGTTTGTGTAATGACAGTATTTGACGTTTAACTTTGACCACTTCTTAACTCATTATAAAAGAATGGTTTTGTTTTTTACGTATGTCCCTAAAGGCCAAGAGTACATGTTAAAACCTCATTTTGTCTTTCTCACAAAAATCGATACGGTTATATATTGTACCTCTCTATGAGAACGAAACTCTAGCTCATAAATAGAATGTTGCTCAATAAAATAGTCCAGTTAATAAAAGTAAGGTCGGTGTTCTTTTCATACGGTTTTGAGTTATGTAACTCTATTATTGTTTTAGACATTTTATAAGATAAAATCATTAATTAGTTGAATAATAAGAACAGTAATGTAATTAAGTAGATAAAATTTTATGAAGTATGAATTTTTTGTTTGATGGGAATTTTAAGTGAGTCTTGAGAGATAAAATGGTAGATTTAAGTGAGTCAAATGTGAGTCGAAAAGTGATATGGTGGAGTTTGGAGTTTGAAGAAGGTCTTTCTATAAAGTTAGTCTTAGCATTTTTTTTTATAATACAGTAATTGAATTTAAACTTTATGGTGAGGCAATGAAGAATTCAAACTTTTTCCAATCGTACCATCCTGATTTGTAATCAATTTTTTCGAGTAGATTTAGAAGAGAAATTTATATGTTAGCATGCATTCTGACATTATTGAAATAAACATTTTCACTTTTCTTAATAGGAAAAATATATGGAAATAATTTCTATGATTTCGGCAATATTCTCTAATAGAATGAATTTTAGAAATATTTTGGAAGAAGTAATTAGAATGGGTGACTAAATCTTGCTTCCAAAAAGAGCTAAGAGAAAATGAAGATTGATTGAATTTCAGGGATTTTATTAGACTCGATTGTTGTAAGAGAACTCGATTGATGGAATAAATCGGTCTAGATCGAATAGTCTTACTGTCAAAATAGGGGTCAACATGGGTTGGGTCATTAATGGTCATAATATAAAACGAGTTCATGACTTATGAAATGCATCTTTTATCTAGCTAAATAAAATATGAAGCGAATACCAAAAGATATACTCTCCCCGGTCCCACTTCAAATACCTCAATTCCTTATTTGGGTCTCTCTCCTCAGCCGCCTCACTTATTTTCGAACATCTTTTCTCTCTTCAATTTTTGCTAATCATGACATCTGTCCAGGCCACATTCACATTTTTTTCAACCACTTTCATTAATCCTCCCATCACTGATTCTTCTTTTTCCCAATATTCTTTCATTCAACTGTCTTTATAACTTTTTTTTTTCTTATTCCGCTACACTAGAATAAAATCTCTCTCTAAAATGAAAAGTATGAGAAGTGATTAGTCTCAAGGAGGGGTTCGTGCCCCTTTATTTAACATAGGTACAAAACACTAGAAGACAAAAGTCAAAGAATCCAAGGAAAACCGACAAAAACGAGGTTATGGAAACTTCACCGGAAGACGCTCCCCTTGACTCGAGGAAGACTGGTCTGCTCGAGTCGAGGCACCATCTCCCCGAGTCGAGGAGCTTGTTGTTCAAAATACCCGTCCCATCTACCCTCCTCGACTCGAGGGAAACCTTCCTCGAGTCGAGGGACGTGCGCAGGGCAATCTTCGAACGAGTATAACTCTCACCTCCGAACTTCATTTTGAGCTCATAATATGTCGTTGAAATGTTAAGACGATGAACTTTCCTCTCCATTTGGAATTTCTGCAAAATATCTTTTAGTTGGAGAATTATGATCCAATAATATCGAAGGTGATGGTGTGTGGTTATCGGAGTGTGGTCAAGCTAACTTCTCCTCGAATCTCGCTCCAACTCGTACCTTGATCCCCTAGTATCGTCCAAGGCTCACCAAAAGGGTCTAAGACCACCAAAAACTCGTAAAATCGATGATTAAACTCCAAGTCCTCCCCAGTGATATCCTCTACAAGTAACGATAAAATCATGTCCAAAGGATCCCTGAGCCGCCTAAAATAACCGAATTAACACACCACAATCGCACCATATCATTGAGCATGCTAGCTTAATTTTTCAATGCATACAAGAACACGGCAGCACAACGACCAGTACTACTCTTCGTCTACAAACTTAGAGGCTACAATAATACAACCAATAATCCTAAATTAATACTAATCTCACCCAATCATTCTTCCAACTACTTCTGTTAGTACTATTCTATATGCAATGCCCATGACAATATAAATTCTTAACCAAAAATCATCAATTGACCAACAATTATAATTCTAATTCAACAAATAACTTATAATACTCAATTTATTTTAAAAATTTACAAAGACTTAAAAATGCATAAAAAAGAATCTAACTCATAAAAATAAATTCTAAATTATTATTAATTAATTTAGGATTTGGTAAAACAATTTAAGCTACGTTTTAATCATCAAATTCATGTTTAAGTTACATAAAATTACATAAAAACGAATTAATTAAATTAAATTAAAAAAATCATTTTATAAATCCCTAAATTATTGAAATCTCGAAATCTTAATTATTGTAATTATTTTGAACTAATCAACCTAATTTAGAGAACAACTTATGAAAATTACACAAAATTACAATTCTTACAAAACTTGAAAAAAAACCTAATTTAAATCTCTAATAAAATTCAAGAACCCTCACTAACAGATTACAAGCATACCAGACTCATAAATTTCGAAATTAATTGAACCAATTCAAATAATCAAGCTAAATAATCACAAATTCGTAATTAGTGAAAATCAACTCAAATCAAGCATCAAAACCAATATTTTGAGCATAAAACTAATCCAAATTGATCACCCACTAATTATACCATCTATTAGTATCAACTAAACACAATTAAAGTGAGAAAGCAACTTGTTATCTACGTTAAAAAATAGGAACGTAAACAGGGGAAGAAGGAGGTGAGGGCGGCATGTTACCCTCGGCCAGGAGAGGAGAAAAGAATGGTGGCGAGGTGGTCGGCCGGAGGTCAGGGGCGGCAGCAGTAGCCGAAGACGCTCGGTAGTGGGCGACGTGATCTGGGCATGTGTGTGAAGAAGAACGAAGAAAAGCAGGGGTGGGGGTTGTTTCAACAGAAGAAGAAGGGGGGGAGTTGTGCAGAGAGAGAGTCGGTGAGTTTTTTTTTCTGTCTTCGTATCCTTTTTTTTATCTGATTAACTTATTGGTTTCGGTTGGTTATTGGTTTTGGGTCTACGCCAATGTGTATTGGGTTGGCGTTGGTCTTATAGATAGGATTGACCTAGTTTAGAAATGAAACCCAAATAGCAATTTCGATTTAAGCAATCATACGAACCCATTTTTGAAGACGACTCCACAAATAACGTTTAAAGTCATTTTCCATTAGAACAATATAATTTATAATTATATAATATTAATACAAAATACTTAGAAATTTCAGGATATTACAGATAGGGGTTGAACATACTAGAAAAATGGAAAAAGTAAATAAAAAATAGCCAAAACATCGTAGTTTTGTGTCGTTTTTCGTGTCAAGTTAGTGATTGTCGGTTTGTGATCCGTGTCCATTTATACTGAGCCGTGTCTACATCTCTAAAAATATGCATAAATAACAGACACGATTTTTTGCGTGTCTGACATGTTTCGTCACGTGTCTGATCCGTTCCCGTGTCGGAAGTGGACACTATGTCTGGGTGGTGTGTCCGTGTTTCCTAGCACTTTAATATGTACATTTTCTTCTCAGGGAAATTAAATAAACGAGTTCACATCCATACTTGGATGTTAATCTAAATATTTTTTCATTGAGGAAAGAAAGCTAAGATATTGCTAATGGTCAAATGCATATTATTTATAAAGGTAGAGATCTACCCAAAATAAACATAAGTAGAGATCTACACAATGAAACAAAAAAAAATGAAATTTTGAGTTATTACCTAATTTATGATAGGATAAGATTCTTTTGTAATTAATATTAAGTCATTTAATGTAGTCTATATTATTTGAAATGTGAAAGATATTTGGTTTGGTAAGGAGAAAATCGGCAAAAATAGAACGAAAGAGAAATAAAAATAGATGCTTTCCAATATTTGATTTTAGATTTATAGTTTAGTGTCTTGTTTATCTTATATTATTTATTTCTTTTTCAAAAATACAATATATACAATAAAAAATATGTAATGTGAAACTGTATGATATCAACTAATTAATAATATTTAGCTAGTTATCATATCTTAGCCAAATGACGTGCTATATTTTCCATAAGGTCTTGTAGAACAAAAACCATGTAGTAATACAATTTTAATGAAAAATCAAATAGCGTAGTCTCTTCCTAAAGTAGTAATTCAAAAAAAAAAAAGTGAAAGTTAAACTCATCTTAACCAAACATGTCAAGGGGAAGAAGATCAACAAATCTCTCCCACATTGTTAATGATGCTACTAGGAGAGTAACTCTTCAAAAAAGAAAATCCAGTTTTCTAAAATTGCTCGAAGAACTCACTATTTTATGTGATATTAAGGCATGTGGTATTTTATATAACAGTAATCGCAATACAGAAATACCGCAGACTTTTCCCTGTGATCCGTCCCAAGTCGTTGGCCTTATCTCTAAATTCAATGAATTAGGCATCGTTGATCAGACCAAAAAAAGGGTAAATCAAGAAGAGTATTATGGGATCGGATCACCAAGTCATGCCAACAACTAAAAAGGTTATCAAATGAAAGCCAACAGAATACGCTTATTATGCTTATGCTCAAATTCTTTGTGGAAAAAAAATTGAGTGTCAATGATCTCTCAATATGGGATCTTATGGATTTCATCAAGTTGGTAGAGCGCCAATTTCAAGAAATCGCTAATCTTTTAGAAGTTAAAGAGGCAAGTAATCACCATCTTTCTATTACAGCAAATATTTTAAGTCAACCCTCAGTGATAGGATCTAGATGTGATTTTGTGATGCCAAGTGCCGAAGAGCAATTTTCCAGTTGGAGTCACATACAAAAATCCTCTTTCCAAGACTGTTACTGCCAATGTTTCAAGTCAACCACCAGATGAATCCAACCAGGGGCTGATGATGGAAAATGCCCAAGTTTCTTTTGAAGGCATTAGCACTCATCCCTTTGCTTTCCCTGCTACTATTAATCTTTCAAATCAGCTTCAATCGATCAAACCCAATCAGGGTTTTGTGGTGGAAAATGTCCAAGATCAATTTTCTTTTGGAGCCACAAGCAATGATCCTCTTTCTTTTCATGTTTCTACGAATGCCTCAAATCCGCCTCAACAGATTAGATCTGATCAGAGTTTTCTAATGTCAAATGCCCAAGAGCTACTTTCTTTTGGAGTAGCGGAAAATGATTTTGTCAGTGAAGGAAATTTCAATCTTAACAATGGCAGGGAGAGACACAATGACATTAGCAACAATGATAAAGACCAGTGGTTTATTGATATGATGAGCAAGTCATATGATGTTGGGGTTGGTAGCAGTAACATGTCATATACCAACAACATCATTATCTGAAGTTTGAAAAGTTATCGCATGATATCGTGAAAGGTATTATTTAAAAAAGTATACTTTGTCGGTATGAAGATGATACAATATCAAACTGGCAAAACTATAGAGATAAGTCTCTTCTGTGATTAGAAGTGTATTTTAGGAAAAGCTAAATGGAGTTACTTCCTAATTTCTTGAGTCTAGTTTAATTAAGTGTCTTATTTTTTATTAGGAGTAATATTTCTTTATTGTTAGTTTTATTTTTAGGAAGTCTAGGCTATTATAAATAGTATCCCTTTGTATTGTTTTTAACAATGAGTTTGAGAATTAATATCGAAGAGTGGAAAGAGAGTTTCTTTCATATCGTTCAGGCTTTGAACACAAATTGAGCTAAGTAGTGTTACTCTTAGTTCGTCATTATTTGCTAATTGAATTATTAGCGAGCAGTGGATCATTACTTAGATCGGCGTCTAGGTTTAATCATAGGCCGTCGGGTCATATCCTTTGTTATTTGTTTCTTAGTTTATTTTTGTTAACAAATAAAGCCAAAAACCTAAAAATAGTCCCACAGTAGTACATAAGATCAATATGTCCTATAGTCAGTATTAAATACGTTGCGTACTCGTATCAGATGAATATGATTTAAAATTATAAAAGGTGATTATATATATTTGGCTACAATGTAATGATCATGTCGTAGAAAATACCTGTAATTGTTTTGAAATAAAAATTCTCGCGAAGTTATATTATTTAAGAAAAATTACATTGTTTATTACCTAAAAATAAAATTTACATCGCCAAGCATAGTGTTTTTTAGCTAATTTTACATGTATGCATTTTTAATTTTCTTGTGTTGTCCCATATATTCCTCAATTAGGTGGTACAATTTTTCTTTTTGTTGGGATTCTTTGGTTTTTTATTTTGGTTATGTGAAACTGTACCTATTAAGTTTCAATCTTTGTGAGTACATACTTATTTAAATATTTATTTTGTCAAATCATACCTAAGAAGGCTACGTTGTTTACCAAACCATACCAAAATTAACTTCCGCCGGAGTTGATTAGTAATTTGGGGACCATATAGTCCACCACTATACTTGCCCTTATCTCATTTGCTCTTAATTTTTAACATTTCTTTCTATCTCATGTAATTTTCCCCAAAGTCATTGTAACATCCGATCCATCATACGTCGCAACATAATCCAATAAAATGGGTTAGTCGTCCCTTAGGCCCATATATCGGGCTCTAAAGGGTGAAAGCCCTGTTGGTAGTATGATGGTAGAGATCTATTATAAACTGATCATATGAGACTTAATTTCCCAATGTAGGACAAACGAACTCCATAAACCATTTTTCCATATTCCTTAGTGTTACAGACTCCCCCACTTAAAGAAGACAACGTCCATGTTGCGCCTAAACTGAACCATACCAATAGTAATAGACCGAAGGTCTCTCACGCTAGACGGCTGACCTGAGTCTTACCCCAGTACTCGACATGCGGTTTCAGGGTTGCTCGAATACCATCTGTAACAGCTCGTACCATTATACGTCGCAACACAACCTAATAAGATGGGTAGTCACCCCTTATGCCCATATATCCTCTACATGCTCTAAAAGGTGAATCAATTTTTGGTAGTATGATGGTAGGAATTTATTACAAACTGATTATATGAGCCTTAATTTCCCAACGTGGGACAAACCAACTCCACAAACCACTTTGCATAGTCCTAGTGATATATTCATCCCATGCTTGAATTTCCATAATTCTCACATTTCTTAGAATTTCGATATTGAAAATATTAGAGGGTTAATTAGAAAACATAGGAGAAGTTATGGGGCGACGAGATGGCAAAATTGATGAAATAGGGTGAAATTTAGGGGAAAAAGAGATCAAGGCCTCTCAGAATACAACTCCCCTTAACTTCTATGGTTTCAAAAACAAAATAGTCTTATTAGGAATGCTTTATTTGATGATAATAAAAAGGAAAATTAGCTCAAAATAATTCCAAGATTTTTTTTTTAAATAATCCTAAGTTGATGCTTTGTTTCTCGTTTTTCACCCTACCTACTTTCCTAAAAATACAACACAATAATCTCATCAGTCTGAACCACCAAATTCACCCCAAAATCTAAGATTCATCTTGGATCAACAAAAACTAAAATTTTCTAATAAAATATTATTCATACACATCCCCACCAATTTTATTTATTCCCCTTATGTACCTAACTTGTAGTCATTCAATTGTTTCTTTAAAATAAAACATATCTTCTATTTAATTAATTGTTCTCTCCACATAATTCTCTACAACTCTTCAAGTTAAACATGCTTTAACGACAACAGTGGAGTTTTAGTACTCAATATTTCATAGGCGAGGAAGAAAATAGGAGAGCAAGAGTCTCACATGAAGAAATAATTAGGTAGTTTTGAAGAATTTAGGATATGAAAAATTAGGTTATATATAGTTGACGTTGTCGTTTATGTGAGATAAAGAAGTTTATGGATGAATTTGGTCGTAGTAAGGATGGTTATAGGCAGTGTGGATCCTCTATCCCTCTTTCGTGTCTTATCCCATGTACACATACAATTTCATGGTAGTATACTTTCTATGTGGGACATGAAAATGAGACAAAGGATGGACGCATGGTTATAGGTGGTTTGAGATGGTAAGATGGTGGTGTTACGTTATTGGCAAAAGTAGGGTGTAAAATGAGAAGAACAACCACACCAACTACAAGACGCAAAAAGATGGTAGCAGGGCTGTAGCGTTAATTTGGAGGGTCATGGATAAAATACGTTAAAACGACAGGTGTGGGGCCCTAAAATATTAAGGGATATATATTAATAGCGCCTATGTGTTCGAGAGACCAAATTATACATTGGAAAAGGTAAAAAGAAAAAATGAGACAAAAACGTGTATAATCTTGTAAAGAAAAGAAGAAGAAAAAAAACAAGAATCTGTTTACATACTTTACCACTATGCTATACGGCTTATATTGAAATGTTGGGTCAATGTAATGAAGATATAATGAGTTTTGCAAAGTATGGGCCCCTAAGATTTCTGGGCCGTGTTCCTGGGCCCTGCTCGGCCATGTCCATCTATGGCCCCGGATGGTAGGTTTAGACTTAAACCACATGTTTACATAATATCTGCACAGACTTGGGTAACTTAGAACTAGACACCCCTGTATTCCCAAATCCTGTCTTATGTTGCTTGTCACCGCAACGATGAATGATATTTTCTTCATCTCAGAGTGTTCACTTACATCTTGCTTTCTTCTTCTACAATGAACTGAACTGAACTTGCTCCACAAATATAACAATACTCAAAACTGAACTTGCAATGAAGACGATAGTATCATTAGTAGTTGATAGATAGTGACGGTATTTATGCTCCGTGTTATTTATGATACAATGATTTGTTACTACATTTGACCTTACATGTACGAATTAAGACAACCAAAAATATGAAACGCTTCCTAGCTCAAGATGTGAGAGAGGAGTTTCCCACATTTGGTAACAATAGCTCTAGATGCCTTCCTTATTTTCAATTACTTTCCAAATCCAGTTTAGTAGCATTGCTTTGTTTCATGAAGAGCCTCCTTGATACAGAACCGTGCCTTATTTGTTAAAGCACAGGTAGTCTCCCAACTTTTTTAAGTCATCCTTATGTGACACTCAGTAATATTATGTAAGAACTTTTTAGCACAGTTTGTTGATTTTATTTAGTATACCCATTGGCAAAAGTAATTAAGGTGGCACTCCAATAATTCAATACCAAAACAATAGAGTTTACTAGCTGGAGTTTAGCAGCATAAGAGATGCAATACTGGGTGAATTAGTCATTGATAGCAGATTCTAGTTTCTTCGAAGAACCTCATTGATATCCGCTCGGAGCCTAACATGCAATACCTAAATATTTGAATGGAAAATTTTCTTCTTTAAAACCAATTTCTATTGGAGTTTCTTAAGTGGGTTCACAAAATATTGTCCAATATCGGTAGAAGTGAGTTGAGTAGATTGGTTTATAAGCTAGTGAGTTACTCTTCCTAATATCACTTGGTTTTAGGATCGAAACACACTAGCCTTATGGCCTGTCTTTCCAACCTATCCTACGAGCTTATTCTACAAGTCCCAATAAGTTAAGTGGTATTAGAGCCGACGGTTCGTCTTGGGGGAAGCCAAGTGCAATTTTGTGATGTGCCACCCATGACAGACCTATATGGTGGGGATGGGCACTAGTGCATAGTAGCATCAGATCTCACATGGTACAGAGGAGCATTAGTTGAGAGGGAGTGTGATGATTGTACTCTAGAGTCTTGACGAACCATTTATGGTGCGGAGGGCCGGGCACTAGTGTGAACCGTTGGCTGACCATCGTGCAGAGGGCACTCGTGTGGAGAAGCATTAGTCATTTATTGTGCAGATGGACAGTAGTCAATAGCAGCACCGATCATTCGTGGTGTAGAGGAGAACTAGTCAGAGAGGAAGTTGCTACCACACACATATGAAAAGAGGGAGATTGTTGGGGTTTCCCAAGTGAGTTCACAAAACGTTGTCTCCCATCAGTAGAAGTAGAGGAGATTGGTATATAAGCATGTGCGCTACAGCTCGTATCACAAATGGGTTTTATGATGGAACCTCACTAGGCTTGTGGCATGTGTTTCCAACCTACTCTTACGAGCCTACTCTTACGAGCCTGTTATGTTCGTCCGAACAGTTTCATAACTAACTTGTTGCTTTAATTTATAGAGCTTGAGACATCCCTAAAGTACATATCAGTTTTTGCAGGGTTGGCTATCAACCCAGACATGACAACCAACTTATTCTAACATTTCAATTCATACGTACCTTGGGAGATGTTTGGAAAAATTAGCTGAATGTTTGCACACTTAAAGTGAAAAGAGCAATTATTTTGTAGTGTCACTTTCCTGAGCAATCTAGACATCATCTCCATGCTCAATACAAAAATAAAGGGTGATTGACATGGTTTTTTTTCGTGGCAAGTAAAAAATATTATTTATGCTGCAAAGATATGCTAGATTTTTTGTATTTTATATCTAAGGGTCGATCAGTGGGACAAGTGCTTACTCAAACAAACATAGAAGTCGAGTTGGTGTATTAATATGTTTTAATCAATTTTGGAATTTAGTTTAAATGATCAAATTAACCTAGCATGCAAATAAAGTAACATAGGTAAAGCTAACTATAAAAACTACGTTTAGACCTAAATTAAGTAGAAATTTAAACTAACTAATAAAATGGAAACATGCAAGTATAGATAAAAACTTGACAATAGATACTTCAAATAAAGTAGACTAGGGGGATACATAAAGGTTGAGTCTTTGGCTATTGTCAGCTTGGTTCAACACAAAATAACCACTACAACAATGAGCAATGGGGCCACGAATTGTGCCCCGAAAATTCATAATTCGTGGCATAATTTACCTTGGGAACGGGAAAAAGAAGTTGTAGTCATTAGTAAAATAATATTATGCCACTAACAATTAAAATTTGTGGTCAACAAGCATTATCTATTATGCCACGAATGATAAAGAAAATTGTGGCCAACAAGCACTTGCGCCACGAAGGGGGAAAATTTCTGGCAAATAAGTACTTCGGCCATGACAACTATATTCGTGGTGAACTATCATCATTGTTACGGATCTATAAACCGTGACAAAACGTTTATAAACTTTTACATGCCCAATAAATAAAAGACAAGAAAGTATTTTCAAGGAGATGTACATCAAATAAAAGTGGAGGTGGTCGTTCTCACTTATATTTAAAGGAAGTATTATCAAAGAGACTTTGGTAGCATATATGACCCGACCTTTATGATTGTATATATAACAATTCTTAATTCGGAGACTTTTTAAAAAAAAATTGAGAGGTATTATGTATCCGAATTATAGATGTAGAATAAAAGGGCTTCTATTGACAAAAGTTTTATTTTGGAGATTTGTTGTGAAAAAAAAAGAATTATTTCTTTTTGAGATTTATAAAGGAGGAAAAGAAAAAGAGAGAGAGAAAACCACTGTTGATGGGTATTATTCACTAGCAAAAAAAAAAAAAGGAAATTGAATCAGTTTTGGGATTTCTACCCAATCTCGCCTCTTTGTCTCCAATCTATTACTCGTACGAGGCTTCACTCTCTTTGTATTACCCCGACCCAGCATACGTCACAACACAACTCAATAAGATGGGAAGTCACCTGTTAGGCCCGAATATCCTCTAAGGGTTCCAAAATGTAAAAGCTTTTTTGGTAGTATAAAGGTTAGATTATATTATAAACTAATTATATGAGCTTTAGTTTTCCAATGTGGTACAAACCAATCCTATAAACCACTTTCCATAATCCGGTAGTGTTACAAACCCCCCCCCATCAACTTAAAGAACGCAACGTTCTCGTTGCGCCTCAAACAATTCATACTAATAGTCACAGGTCGAAGATCTCCCCGCTAGACTGCTGACATGGGTCTAACCCCAACACCCAACACGCAGTCGTAGGGCTGCTCTGATACCATATGTAACAGTCTGACCCATCGTCCATCGAACACAACCCAATAAGATGGCTAATCACGTATTGAGCCCGTAAATCCTTACTTGGCCTCTAAAAAGTGGAGGCATTGTTGGTAGTATTAAGGTAAAAATCTATTGTAAATTGATCATATGAGCCATTGTGACATTACGGATTATGGAAAGTAGTTTATGGGGTTGGTTTGTCCCACATTTGGAAACTAGGGTCATATAATCAATTTATAATAGATTCATATAATCATACTACCAACAAGGCAATTACCTTTTAGAGTGTAAGTGATGGTTTACGAATCTAAGAGTTGACTACCCATCTGATTGGGTTGTGGTGCGACGCACGGTGGTTCGGGGTAATACAAAGGGAGCGCAGCACCGTACGAGTAATAGATTAGAGACAAAGAGGCGGATTGGATGGAAATCCCAAAACTGAAGCTTTCAATTTCCTTAAAAGAGCTTAAAGATCGGGTTGATCTTAAAAGAGAAAAATGGCCTAAAATATAGAAAATTTTTGACAAATAAATAAGTATTAATATATTCACATCAATTCTATTCTAATCAAACTAAGTAATTTAGATCATGGTCCTTGGAACATAAGGATCATGGTGTCCAACTCACAATAGAGGGGTGAGACCTATAAAATAAAAAATAAAAAATTATTTTAAAGTGTGATTCCTTCTCCTCTATTGTGAGAAAAACGAGCATGTTCTCTGTATACCCGGGAGCACGGTATAAGCAGTGATCAAACTAGTTGCAGCTAAAACAAATTACAATATGGAGCACAATTACAAGAGTTACAACATGTCGTTCTAATTCAAGGTTTCTAAGCATATATGGCTCATAAGTTTATAACTTCACAATGAGCTGATTTAACAAATAGAGGAGCCGAAATATAAGCAATCCCTCATAATCTCATCCATATTCAACGTCATATCAAATTAAAGCAGAAACTTAAACAAAGTTTGATAGTGTCCAACTCCAATTTTCAAAAGAGACTGCTTCATATGACCATCAAATCACGAGACAGTTCTCCTATCAATGCTCTGAAATCATCAACGTCGCAAATCACTTAGATGGTTTGTAACCCCATGTCCCCCAATTAGTATGTTCATCAAGATCGGTCACAATATAACCTGAAAGTATTGTTAACGTAACTCAACCTGATACAATTCAAAATTGAGTACAAGACCTATTGTGATCCGACCTGAAACTAACTTGGTCATAACTTAAGTTCAATTTGACAGACCCGTGTGCAGCCTTATCTGATTCAACCCGACTTATACATGACCAGATTACACAAAATGTAATAACTTAATTTATACACAAGAGTTCACAACCATGCAATAAGTAAATGGCTTGCCAAGTTGGATTTTAAACATTTATAACTCAAATACCAATGGGGAAACATATTAAGGCAGGGTAGTCGGTGACCTCATACCCTGTTCTTAACGGAGTGAAACTTGAAATTAGCTCGGCCCGAAAAACCCAATAGGACCTGACACAGGTTGAAATATAACCGAGATGACTCGAAGCGAACCGACCTAACGGATTAGCACCCTTACATACAGGATGATAAAGATAATTAGCCCGTCATTTCGATGAGACAATCTTTGATCAATGATATACTAAAGGACACTAATCATAAGGAGCCAAGACTCAGAACAATACAACCTTTCAAATCATTGGTACTAATTGATGTTTAGGTCAAATATTAAGAAAATGAGAGCATTATGATATGGGTGGTGTCCTTTTATTATCTCTAGTATATAGTTTAATGATTTGATAGCTCCACTAAGTAGAAACTCAACAACAATAGCTGCCTCTTTCGGCACTACATCTTAAAAGCATGCTATCTTGCCACTCATGAGCACCCAAGCCAGTGGTATCACACAGCCATTTGCAATATACCAGCTGTAATTATGTACAACTTGTGTTCTAGTACGATTATCAGAATTTTATTAGGACAATTGTGACAATAATGGCTTCTTTGATGATGCAATAAACCAAGAAATGGTAATGTACTTTGTGTATATTGGCAGAATAAAATGCTTCATTGTAAGTTTCATGGCAATGCTCAATTGCTCACCCACTAAGTAGAATTCGTTTTCATTTCAATAATAACCACTTTGCATGAGGCGAAGTGTGTTATCATGGTAAAGAAAAATTATGAAGGAAATCACACACTAGATGAAAATATTTCATTACCATGAAATCTATAGAAGCATTTTAAGTGTGCAACACATTATCCATCAGCTTTATTACCTCACATCAAGCAAGCCATTCATGGCTCGAAGCTACACATATGACATATCTAATCTAAGGAGAGACCCTTAACACTACTTTGTGCATTGAAAAACAAATACAACCAGTACCCTAATGGAGGAATGCTATATGATGCACTGTGCAACAGCTTTGCACCTATAAAACAGATGCTATTTTGGTCCCAAATTGGTGGGAGTCTAACGAGAAATGCTAGTGTTGCATAATGTAACACCATAGCTTTCAAAACACAACCTTATTTTTAGCACGAGACTCCACCGTTTGGGCCCAAAATAAATTTGTCTTTTCGTATGTTATGGTGTAACACTATGCTACACCAAACATTTCTCAACTTAAACCAAAAGTATCTCTCTTATACGTGCAGGTGTGCACCACTCCTACACAATGCATCACATAACATTCATCCATAAAAAATGTCAAGGGAAGATCTGACCAAGTGGAAATTTATAAATGTTGGTTTGATGAAAATGATGAAGAAAAATAATGGCATAATATTAGTTTCAAGGTTTGACTGGCTAGCCAATGATTGATTATTTCACAAGTTGGTCCTTTTAGATAATGTTAGAAATTCCTATTTTCTAATCATATAGAGTATGCGACGTCTTAGGCGCCAAACAATGATGAGCTGCGGCTTCCAATAGACCAAGAGTTTTAATAGTACAGAAATAAAGTGGTTAAGTGGACACACGTGTATCAAGCAAAGTACGGGCCAAATAATATGTCGCCTTCAAGTTGTTGAATACTAAATTTATACATTTACCTTTCAACTCTGCGGCAACAGCCTTTGCTGCTATGGCTTAGCTTTTGCCTGTCCCCAGAAGAAAAAAAATAAAATTCAGAAAACTGCACTATGATGTAATACCTTGTCATGTGCAATTAAACTACTCAGTGTATAAAATATGGTTTTTAACTTCTTATACGATACCAAGAAAGCACAGATGTAATCATATGAGCCGAGTATTACCTATGTTAGCATATTCTATCTTCAACACCCTTGTGTGGTCGTGTAGATTAATTAAATTTAAAAATGTTTTCTACCCTAAGTAACTTAGTGAAGTTTAACAATGATGTTAAATGAGTTAGATTTAAACGTTAACAATCTAAATAAACGGAAGAAATAATAAATGATTGCACGCATGACATGACTCTTTCCTTAACAATACATTGAAGGATTTTCCTTTCTGGTTTGTTAGTTAGGTCCCCCAATCCAGAGGCTCGGAACCTTACGGCTCGTATGGATTGTGGGAATAGAGGGTGGGATGGGATTATTATTCCCAATAGCTCAATATCCCATGTTTGGTTTAAGGGAATAGCATGTGGGATAAAGGTGAGGGGGATTTCTTATCCCTCCATTCTATTACCTAGGGGGGCAGGTATTAGAGCTTGAGAATTCATAAATAAATGAAAAGACTACATTGCCCCTCTTAAAAAATTGTAGAATGAATTATTATAATTTAGATAGGGGCATATAGGTAAAGTTCATACATATTCTCATCTTTATCTTAACAATTTCCATCCTAATCCAAACAAAGGATTTCAACTTTCTCATTGAATTCCCTACCTTCTTATCCCACCTCTAATCCCTCTAATTTCAATCCCACAATCCAAACTAGCCCTCAATCCTTACTCTTCAAAGGGATAATCTCTTCTTAGAATTTCAATCCTGTGATAATGATGATGTGAGTATAATCGATGTATGAAGTTAGAACATTCAACACAAACTACAACTTGATGTAATCATAAGTACAGAATGCATTGCACAAGTTGCACATCGCTAACAGAATCGAAATCAAAGCTACTACTCAGTTCAAAATAACGCCGAGACGTTAAAGTTAAAAGGATCAAAGTACAGAAATGATGATTACTTTCAAGAGGATAACTCCTCAATTCTTCTTTTATTGGAAGAGAAGTTTTTAAAGTTTTAAAGTTCAAAACGGAGTTAAAAGACATATGACCAGTTGGTAAAGCTTCTGTTCTCTATCCTTTACACAATTGAGTTTAACAGGGAGTTATCTCCACTCCTCTGGCATTTGAGTATATTTTGCCCAAGGTGAAGGGGAGTTTAGTACTACTAGTTACCCCTGAGTAACAACAAAACACTATACTAGGTGATGATTAGAATGAGACCCCCCACTAATTGGTGCACCATACACAACATATTCATCACTAATGTGACTACAAGTCTACCACAATGATTAGAATGAACAAACAAAGAAAACGTGGTAGCTCATTTGATAGAGTTTGCTAAGGTTGGGGTTCAGACATTTTCCCTCATTCGTGAGCAGAGATTTCTATTGCCTTATATGGGAGACTCTTGAGGGTAAAATGACCATTTTCCCTTACAAATTGGTTTTTCACTTTTATCCCCCAGCTTAATAAGAAAAGTACAGTCAAGGATCAATTTAATACTCAGTTGAAGATAAAAGTCAAACACTTGAGTCAAACCATCTTACGGTAGTACGAGTTACGAGGTGTACATGCAAGGTTTAAGGGGTTCTGAGAGTAAGTCAGAATGCTCAAAACCCAAACTCTACAACCACCACGTCTCACCTTCGAATGATCTTAACTGAAACTTGGTTGTTGGGAAAGTTATGTACGCTCAACCATAAAACACAGGCCCTTCGTCTGCTAACCGCCAAGGTTGATCAAGGTGAATTGCTAGCCGCCTATTGTGAACCCATCAGATCAAACATGAAATGTTGGTGTTCAATCGTTTTCTAACATGCACCCTATGGTTCGAGGTAAACCCATTTAAACTTAAAGTAACTCAAGAGTCTTCTGCAGTATTATGGATTTGTTCTCCATTATGAAAAGAAAACCCATCTACACGACATGGACACGGTTCACATTAATTGGATTACGAATTAAGAAAAAATTACCCTATGCAAATCAAGTTCGATACCTATCTCATCAATCAGCTAGTGCCTAAGTGTTAGCAAAAAAATATGATGTGATGTGGAGTGTGGACAGTAACAAAAACAATGAGCAATTGAGAAAGAGAAAGACAACAAAATTGATTTGAGTAATAATTTAAGGACCCACTAATTCGAATGAAAAGCTTACCACTATATCAATGCCTTTAGCTTTCTTGTTTCCATTAAATTTTATGAGATCATGCTTTCCCTGCACCAGTGAAACAAAGATATAGTTCTTAAATGAAGAGATAAATATTCCTTTGCAACCAACGTAAAAGGTGTTTTCTAAGATTAGCTATTAAATTACATTTGGACCAGTTATAAGCTTCAACTTTCGGTGAACTAATACAAATATAAACTGACTTCAATTAGAATATGAGACATGTTATAGTAATCTTGTTTTTGTTTTTAGGATTTACGCCAAATTATTAAAGTTCTATGAATCAATTCTGTAAGTTGTGTTCTATGAGCAAGATTTTACAATTTCATTATTCGTTCTTACGAGAAATATTGACAACCTGTTAAAAAAGACTAGATTCTTAGAAAATTAAGGATTTTCGAAATAATAGTGAGGGGTGAGAAATACCCTGTTCCCGAATTCATTTCCAACTGACACTGATCATAGTTACAGTGAAAATGATTCATGCACTCATCTTTCCCTTACGCACCTAGATGTGACGTCCAAGTTTGTATAGCCACTTCCATCACTCAGCATATGAGATCCTAAATTTGCACTTTTGCAAGGCATTTGAGCAATCACCTAAAGGTCGTATCTAGAAACTACAGAAGATATAACAGAGTAACTAATGGCTAGTAAAAAGTACTGATAGTAATAATCAAAGGTGCTTGCGTACTCATGAGATACACCCACCTTTCACCTAGTAGTTCCTCACCCTTCTAATCTTTCCTCGGAAAATATTTTATTGTTGTCTTTTAACATACGGGGAATACTTAACAAAAATGAGTTTCAAAGTGTGGCCAATGTAATCCGCCTTACTAACACTACTATAATGTCTCACGATTCAGACCAAGGCTTTTGGAAACGTATTCTCCCTTACAGGCCTCGTCATTATTTTTGCTCGACATCTTACAAAAAAGGAAAAAAAAAAAGAAGTCAAATTCCAGCTACAAGGCTATAAAAGAGTTAAGATCCTAGAAATACTTCACTTCCTAATTTAACCTATTGTGAGAGCAATTCCCCAGTAAGATTTTAACCACATACAATTACCTCCATCAAAATCCATTAAAAGTATCCCTCTCAAAAGGCACATTTTAGATACTTGAAACTCTTAAAATACAATCGCCAACAATGGGGTAGGCTACAATACGAGGTATTTCAGTTGAGAGATACGTCGTCACAAGAAAGTCACTAGAACTGGTATGCCTAAGACTGTTGAACCATTTTTAACTTTTGACCAGATAGTTTATGTACAGATTATAATAATTTAACAAGAATTAGTGCTTGAGCTACACTTTATATATGAACTAAAAATGGGGTCCCAACATACACGTAAGAACCAAATTTCATGGCCAGAACACTTTCTAATTAATCTACATTATCAATGAGAATGGAAACCATAGATGAAATTTATATTAGTCCACTGCCAAAGAAAGCTACTCTTCATCTGAGATTTTCTCTACGACAATAACGGCAATAGCAACCAAGCCTTAATCCCAAAATGATTTTGGGTCGGCTAATATAAATGGTCATCTAAAACCATAACATCTAAGCAATAAAGTTAAAGGCAAGGAGAACGCGGTTGTGACACGAACAAGTATATAAATGCAATGAAAAACATTCAGAAAAAAAAAAAAAAGGGACTAACCTTCATAAAGTTTAGTCACTGGACAACCAACCAGGCTTAAAGGGAATCTCCATGATGCATTTGTATTCCAGCTGAAATTCTTGTCTTTTATCAACATTTATTCTCTATTGAAAAACTGAAAGAACAGATAATAAAAATTACATACACTGCATATTTATAACAATAATCAAGATACTTCACGCCCCTATCCTACCTCAAGTGTTCAGCCAAGTCAATGAACGTTGACTCGGCCTTAGACAGCTACCATAGGGCAATAAGCTAGGGACATGCATTCTATTTGTATTGTCGAGGCCAAAGGTGGGTAAGATAGTTCTATAGTACGACAAGGTGAGGATTCAAGGATTCGGGATAATATTCCAAAGTACAAAGTTAAAAACTCGACCCAACCTTGAGAACTCACTATGTCATAACTTAAAGGACAATTTTACATCAAATTTCTTGCAATTGCTAGGCAAATTCACCAAGTAATCTTTGGGAAATGATATGAACTGTTTCACCAATATTTCAAGGTCATATGGACTGGGAAAAAGTTTTACAAATCTTAATTAAAGGACCTTTACTTTTACGTTTGTAGTATCCTAATCTTCCTTCTGTAAATGTTGGGAAGATGAACAAGAGTATGAGTCACTAACTCACTACCATTGATCTCCAAATTCCTAAAACTGGCAACAAATCCTGGAAAACGACACCGCGATTTTAACAAAACTATGCTTGATTAAAATTTAGAGAATAAGAGACCACCACTTTCATATAAGGTGGCCCAGGCCACACAATGAAACCTCCAAAAGACTAAAATAACCATGCAAGTCCAAAAGTTCAAGGTGTACATTCTGTCTTATCAAGCCATCACAAAATTATGAAAAAAGAATTAAAAATGCTTTTACATTCACAGTGCAATGTGTCATGATAAGGCTCTACGCCTGGAGAATCTATAAGAACCTCATGCCTGAAAGTTCTGCCCACCCGCACCCATAAATACCCACCCCTACTCTCAAGTCTCTGTAAACTTTGAGAGTGAATATTTGCCTAATGTCATTTTCATTGTCCTGAACCTCACATAACCTCACCTTCCTCGAGTAAATAAATAGTGCTCTTTTACTTCGCTATTTCTCGAGGTGTCTACGGATTAAACACATTTGTTATCGTATTTTCCAACATAAAAGCCCGACTTACCTAAGTCTCAATTGAAACTCATAACAACTTGAAGAACATCACTTTAGTCTATCCTTTCTTCCCCTTGGTAAAAGAACAAAAACATAAAGCAGTTGTAGTATATCTCGGCTGCTCCATTATCTATCCCAGTTGCCGCGTCTAGAAGATAAAGGTATGAGCTTAGTTGGCGTCTTATTGCAGGCACGCGATTAGTATAAATACTCAAGCTGCAAACATTGCAGTGTGATAATTTGTTCCCCCACATTCACATAAAAATCCAGTCTCTTACTACTACAATCTATAACTCCAGCAATCCTTACTTGCAGGCCTATATTCACAAAAATGAACTTCTCATTCTCCGTGTGCAAACAAGCACAGCCTCTCGGTTTTCCAGGAGGCATTAACACAAGCTCCATAAACCTACAGACTCAGAACAATAAGGTGGTGATAGTAATGGGGGCTACAGGGTCAGGCAAATCGAGGCTCTCAATTGATTTAGCTACTCTTCTTTCAGCTGAAGTTATAAATTCAGACAAGATGCAAGTTTACAAAGGGCTGGAGATAGCCACCAACAAAGTGACAGAAGAAGAATGCCGAGGTGTACCCCATCATCTCTTAGGGATAGAAGATCCTAATGCTGATTACACAGCAACTGATTTTCGCCGTCAGGCATCGCATGCTATAGAATCAATCATTGCCCAACAAAAGCTCCCAATCATAGCTGGCGGATCAAACTCATTCATTGAATCCCTGGTAAATGATGATCCCTACTTTGCATCAAGGTACGACTGTTGCTTCCTATGGGTTGATATATCCTTACCCATCCTCCACCGCTTTGTATCAAAAAGGGTCGATCAAATGGTGAAAGCAGGATTGGTAGATGAGGTCAGAGGGTTATTTAACACAAAATCAGATTACACTAGAGGAATTCGACGTGCAATCGGTGTTCCAGAATTGGACAAATTTCTCAGGGCACAGGGGAATGCTAATGCAGATCCAGAAGTTTTGGACAACCTCTTTCAAGAAGCTGTTGATCAAATAAAACTAAACACTAAGAAGCTAGCATGCCGCCAGCTCCACAAAATTCATCGCCTAAGAGATTTCTGGGGTTGGAATTTGCATCGTATAGATGCTACTGAAGTATTCTTAAACCACGGGGAAGAGGCCAACGAAGCCTGGGAGAGGCTTGTTGTAAGTCCTAGTGCTAGGATCGTAGAACAATTCCCAAATAGAGCCCGTGTGGGAGCTATGTCAAGACCACAAGGCACAGCTATCATTCCAAGGAAGATTTCACCTATGCCAGCTATGGCAGCTGCATCTCACTAGCCAAGCCTTAAGCATTACTGTCCTTGTCAAAAATATTCTTGTTAAGGTTCAAAAGTTACTTCATACACAAACAGAAAAAAAAAAAACTACAAGAAAGTTAAGAGGAGGTTTGCTACCCCGAGCACGATGTTTTGCCCATTGTATTGGGGTTACCAATTCTCGTGAGAAGAAAAAGATACTTTCAACACTAGAGACGTTGCTTTCAGTCTGTTATGAAGTGCCGTACGTACCATTGGAATCAGTTAAGAAATCTGGAGCATTGTGAGGGTTGTAATGACGGCGCATGCAACAAAAAATTATCCGTACAGTTTATGCTCTCTGGAAGTACCTATCATATAGAGAATAACCAAATAAGACTTGTGAGGGGGGGTCCATATACCACTTGAAAGGAATCAAAAACTGTGGATCCCGCTTAGTGAACAGCACTGGAGTTGGCCCCTATACTTTTTGAAAGGAGAATGTCTTTCCTTCTATAATTTGTTTTGTCCTTCCTCTATAGGTATATAGAAACAGTGTGCAACCTTTCCTGAAATGCGTTTGTGTTTTCTACTTGTGTATAAAATATGAGACTGGATGTTTTGATCATTATGAACATTTCTATTCTTCTGGGTCTACAAGCCTACAAGGCATCCCAACACTGATTTAATTTTTTTAACACTTGAAATATACAATTCAGCCAATTACAGTACAGGATGCCATTCATCGCATTATGTTACTAAAAAACGTTATCCTTGTAGTCAAAGCTTAAAATACTAATTCCGAGAAGGAGAAAAAAACAAGAAGTTTAGAATACAATACATTTGTAGGAAACTGGCAAAGTTTCTCAAAGAGATGATTTGCCGCGCACCTATATAATGTTCGAAAAACAAGTTCACCATGTAGGCAAGATCTCTTATGCACTCATGCAAACCATTTTTAAGCTCTTAACTGGTTACCAATTGTTTTCTTATACACTCGGTGTAAAAAGTGTGGTTCACAATTCTAAGGATATGAAACATAAAAAGATTAGTTTGGGTTACGAGGGGGGTGATTAAGTTTTACACTCCTCCGTGTGAGAGAGTCATCAGGAACAAATCGCGTAAAAGAGAGTAGAGATAATCATAGGAGCGTAAAAATCAGTTCTCCCTTAGGAAGGATAGTGTAGACTTTCAAGGTAAAGAATAGTAAAAAAGAATACAAAAAGGATCAACAAAGTGTACAAAAAGTGGGAACGGATTCTCTACTTTGTTCAACTGGACCTATAAGCCACCTTGTTGTCATACCACAATATGCCTAAAAGGAATATGTATTGTACAATGTGGAGTAGAAACCCAAATACTCCGTACTCAATAACAACTTCCATGCAATATTTTCTTTGTTTTCTCTGATTTTGCAAAGGGGAAGTCGGGCGGCTAAAAAGGGACCCACTGAACAAAAACAATTGCGGCACCCTAAGCCACATGAATCTACCTATCAATATTATGCCTTCTACACTTCGAAATGAAAAGGTTGATATGGGACCACATCGGACCCGAAAAAGAACGTCTTCTGTTTTGAAACTTGGCCTAAAGTCAGTCTAATATAATAGTCTTGATCATCTTAAAACAGAAAGATGTCTAATCTCAGCTTTACATCCTAAGGCATCTGACAATGAGCATCATTTGAGTAAATAAATCATTGCTAAGTTCGAAGTCTACTAAATAAGAATGTCAAACCTCTCAACTAATTCAAGGCCAGATGATAAACACACGTTTAAAGAGTCCCTCCGCCAACTTGATAAAATTTTGGGGCATCAAAATGCACAAAATAAGTCAGCGAATACATGTATACAGAGTACAGAAACTATAAACTATAAAGAACTGACCTTTCTCTCCAATCTGAATATGTCAAAAATGGAACCTTTTACCACCCTTCATCTACATCCAATTTCCGGATTACACTACATGGATCAGAATGGTCAAATGAGTTAATAGCTTATGATTTATA
This sequence comes from Spergularia marina, assembly GCA_963680865.1. NCBI lineage: Eukaryota > Viridiplantae > Streptophyta > Magnoliopsida > Caryophyllales > Caryophyllaceae > Spergularia > Spergularia marina. The sequence goes on from OY804559.1 coordinate 14,608,902, forward strand.
ACACATGAAAACAAGTGCAGAGCAAGTGTTAATTGTAAATAACACAAATTGTTGGATGAATCCGCTTCTATTGGTGACACCTTGTGTCAGTGATAGCCAAAATCACTTGGTAATTGAGCTATAATGACAGTATTTGGTCAACTGTTGACCCACGTATTCATCCAAAAGTTTGTGTAGCAATGATAGATATACAGTACTACAGTAGTAATAGAAGGCCTAACTTGTCTAATAACAACAACAACAACAACAACAACCAAGCCTTATTCCCAAAATGATTTGGGGTCGGCTAACAAATAAAAATCAATACCATCAGAACAGAAATAGAAACTAATTCACAGTTACAAACAACCCCGGTCAACATGAATCGTCAACTACAACCGCCAAAATTGTGCCTCATATCTAAATTATACCCAATATGTTAAAATTTGAAGGATGAATATCAATCATTTGCGGGTCGGAGGCAGCAACTATCACTTAAATTGAACAAAGTTTGGTGATAAGCATGCCTAAATATTTTACAATTACAAAATCAGCAAAAATCAAACAGAGATGATAGTTTAGAGTGGGGACCATGGAATAGATCTACCACTACATGTCAATCAAAGAAGATATGAAGCTGAATAAACTTTCACACAAAATTTGGCCACTAGGATACAAGATAATCGACAACAAAAGGACAAATATGGCTAAACACACATAAATCCCCCTTTCCATTTTCTGGCTTAGCTTACTAAGAAGTTAACACGGAATGAGACTAGATGCACACAATCCCAATTGAGGAACAACTATGAATCCTCAAAACTTCTTATCAATTGACATCTCTAAGTAGGAAAAAGACGAGAAATTAATCAAACATGACACTGTCAATCACTCTCAAGCATATGCAAGATAAGAATCCCATTGAACTGGCAAATACGTGATCTTCTAGCCGAATTCTGCACCACCCACAGGTCATACCTTTTACGATAGTGCATAGGATCATATATTCCACTTAGGTCATATTGATATGCCTGAGATAACAAGACAAAGTATTCATTTTCTGGGCTAACATCCAATGAAAGAGTCGTTTTCATTTGGTTAAAAAAGCAAATTCACATTAAAACACAAAGTTCTCAATTAAATCAAGATAACAATCAACTCTGCCATACAGTCCAACTGATACAACAACTAGAGATCCCCAACAGGGCCAACACTGGCCAGTCCTCCTGTTTCATCATCCACCAGCGCGTAGCTTTACCATATCAATACTCACTAGTAAGTATTACCATATCAGTACTCACTAGTATGTATTACCATATAATTACTCACTAGCAGCTACATAGCACACTAATGATAAGGACCGATGTAATGATTGAGCATGCCCTGTCACCAGTTACAATCCAAACAAGAAACAGCTGAAAGCTTTTGTCACGTACGGGAGAACAATTGATCAAGATGAGAGCTTAACTCCTTTTGATAGTGCACTGACTATTCCGCTCAATCAGCACCAAACAACTCATATTTAAACTCACATGCCAAGCTTTTAACCAGTATATCATACCAGCATCAGCATGTCCAGCATTTAGCCCATGATCCCCATTACACAGATAACTTGCCTGGGTCAGAAAAGAGATCATAGCTAATACCTTTACGATGAAGAGCAACTGATAAGTAACTCGACCTGAACTTCGCAGAAAGTTCAACTGTGAACCACACCAGGTGACACGGTCATTAATTCATCACTCGAAGCAGTTAGACTAGGAAAGTTGTTCACTGGCTCCTTGCTGAGGCCAAACTGCCTAAATGTTCGGTAAAGAGCCTGAAAGTATCCATGCAGCACAACACCAGATCGCACCAACAGCCTCTATAATTAAGGATCACGATTACTTGTGTTATACAGACCATAGCGGCAGTACCATTTTTAATGGACTGATCATGCCAGCACAATTTGCATTTCCAAAATCATTTGCTCCACTCTAAGCTCAATCTCAATTGATTTAACATTTGCAAGAAAACATCATAAACTAGTAACTCCCCAGATGCTTTTTTTGTCATCTCTGATCTAACCCCTTGTCTTCTGTGTCTCGACATCTTTGGCATACACTACGACAAACTCAGAAATCTTTAATCTCTTGAGCTTCATAAGAGACTCTTGTGACTATAATTTCAAATATTAGGTTGAAAGTCTAGGTCAGCTTACTTCCTGTTGCCCGAACGGTGTGGCTCAATGGTTAAAGAGTGGAATTCTATCCACTTGGTCTGAAGTTCAAACCCCACTAAAGTGGGTGTATGCTTGAAATTATGGCTCTCTGAGCTTCTACCTACCAAATGTAAATCTGTCTTACGTCATTGCGTGGCTTGTAGGGTGTTACATATACCCACAAGTTTGACCCAGAGCGCACCTAAAGTAGCAGCTACAGCCTCTCCGAGTCTCCGTGATCCAAAAAAAAAAAAAAAGAAGCTTACTTCTTGTATTAATGCTTACTGTTAGAGACAATGTGAACATATACGAAAGTATGAATAATAAAGATAATTTCTATGCTATGTTTGGGAACTTGGAATTGGAATTCAATTCCTAGAATTGAAATGATTCAAGTGTTTGGGAACTTATAGAATTTGGAATTGGATTTGTTTCAATTCCCACCCAATCGCAAGCATGAGTAAAAAATTTATTTTCAAATCCTTTGTAAAAACTAGTCATTTCAATTCCACACCACTCTCTCTCTCTCCTCCTCCTCTAAAACTCATTGATTCTCTCTCTTCTCATCTGTTGCCATCACCACCACGACCAGCCCTCTTGTCCAACCACTACAACCATCAGCCGCCTCTTGCCGTCGACATTGCCGCCTCCTTGCTGTCGGCCATTAGCTCCGACAAGCACGCCACCACGCTATTTTCTCTCTCCTCTCCTTTGGCCCCCTTCTGTCAACATCCCCCTCCTTTCGCCGTCAACATTGCCGCCTCCTCGGACCTGTGGTGTTTATGACAGCAGCGGCAATGAAGGGTACGTCATGGTTGGAGGAAGGTAAGGGAAGGGTAGTTTACAAATCCATTTCCAATTACCATTCCAAGTGTATCCAAACATGGTTTTGGAATTGAATTTGGAATTAGATTACATCATTTCAATTTCCAGATTTCAATTCCTGATTTTGGAAATGAATTCTAAGTTCCCAAACACTACCTAAGGGCATTAGGGGATGCTCTTGCAAAGAGTCTCATTTATCAGATGGAGGGAAATATGTAAAACCCATCTGAGAAAAAGGGAGAGAGGGTCGATGAGGCATTGGTATTAAAACGTTGCAAAGCAGGAATAAGACCTTACAACTGAAAGTAGATTTTTAAGCTACACGTACTCTCATCATCCATAATTCCATATTGTGGAGCTCGTGGAAATACTCGCTGAAAGCCAGAATCAGAAGACGAATCATGAATTTACAAAAAAAAACCAGAATCAAAATACCCCAACCTAACATTTTGTCTCCCTCCTATCCACTTCTTCAAGGATCACCAAAAGAAACAAAGCGTGTATTTACACACAAAAATCTACAAAGTTTCAGCTTTGGATTCCAGTAGCTCAGCTATTCCACGGAAAGCAAGCAACTTCTGGTCGTGACTAACACCCGAACATTACAAACAAGGTGTTCCAAGTTACAACATGATGTCTAGCATGGTAGCACCCCATATCTTATAACTTTGTTGAAATTAATTAGAATTCCATCAATAACAAGCTCACTCAAAAACCCTAAAAACGCTATATTCTGAATTTTCAAAACTTCATATCCCAATTTCCATAGATAATGAAGAAACATTTGCTCTAATAAACCAGGATGATATACCATGGTGCATGATGTTTGCAGATGATAAAGTGTTGATCTCAGAAACGAAAGAAGATTTGGAGAGGAGGTTGGAACTATGGAGGCACACTTTGGAGTTTAGAGGTTTCGGTTAAGCCGGAGCAGGACCGAGTATCTGGAGTGTAAGTTCAACGGCAATAGCCAAACGGAGACAGGGACGATAAGATTGTTCAGGGATCATATTTCTTTCAATATTTGGGATCGATTCTTAGGATGGAGAATTAGATGGAGATGTGGCTCATAGGTTCAAATCAGGTTGATAATGAAGTGGAAGAATGTCACGGGGCTTGTGTGTGATCCGAGAACGCCCAATAAGTTGAAGGGTAAGTTTTATCGAACCGCAATTAGGCCGATACTGTTATATGGCACAGAAAGTTGCGCCGTGAAACAGTGTCACGTTCATAAGATGAGTGTGACAGAGATGCGCATGCTACAATGAATGTGTGGACATACAAGACGTGATCGATTAAGAAATGAAGTTATTAGGGAGAAAGTAGGGGTTCCACCCATCGAGGATAGGATGATGGAGAACTGACTGAGGTGGTACGGCCATGTGAGAAGGAGGCCTAGTGACCCACCAGTTAGAAGAGTAGAAAGGTGGGAAAGTGATAATATTAGTAGGGGTCGGGGAAGACTCAAGATGACTTGGATGAGGGTGATTAAAAGTGATACGAGCTTCCTAGGGCTTGAAGAGAGTATGGTGTTGGATAGGGCGGTGTGGAGAGACTCTATCCATGCGGACGACTTAATTTGACTCTTTTTGACTTCTTTGTTTGGTTTTCCTAGAATTTTTCCCAAAACTTTTCCTTAAAGTTCATATGTTTTTCACTATTTTACAAATTTTTTTATTTCTTGATGACTTTCTAAAACTCCCTTTGTAAGTGTTTCAATATTCCTAAATGGTTTACAACATTTTTGAAATTTTATGGTGTACACAAAACGGTTAGGATTACGATTCATGTTAGCCTACCCCAAATCATTTTGGGAATAAGGCTTGGCTGTTGTTGCTGTTGTAATGAAAAACATTTGCTCTTCAATCTTCAAACATCAGAAGTGAACCTTAAGACTTCGATGTCACAAGAGATACCGAAAAAACCCGAATTGAAAATCTGCGTTAACACATCCTCCCTAATTCCACGCTAATACTAGCGACTAACAGATTGAATACATCAATTTGATTATTCCGCCGAAATTAACAAATTTCATCATACATTAACAAAGTAAACGTATCGAAAATAGAGATTAAGATTCATACAATGGAGTAAGAGTGATCATTTATAGCAATTAAGCAGTACAAAACGCAGGTTATTGAAACAAAACAAAACAAAATTGAAGCTGGCTGGAAAAAAAAAAAATTAGCGAAATACCTCGTCAGTTCGAACAAATCTGGCGTCGGATGATATGTAATTCAGCGATTCCGGTGGTACATTGATCAATCGAATTGATTAAATTGTTAGGTTTTTTTTTTTTTCTTTGGTATAGGAACTTTGTGTGTGTTGAAAATTGATGAAATTAGAGGAATCTGAACCACGAAAACAAATCCACCGTTTTCGCGGGCTTCTTCTCAACTGGCACGTGTTGAACGTATACCTGGCAAAACTGACCCAGACCCGAACATCCGACCCAAAATATGCGACCCGAAACCCGAACGTGACCCAAATAAGGTCATCCGAACTTGACCCAAACCCGAATTCTATCCGACCCGAACCGAAAAGCATCCGAATCATGTTGACCCGAACATGACCCAAACCCGTATTGACCCAAACCCGAATTGACCCAAACCCGTATTGACCCAAACCCGAATTGACCCGAGACCCGAACATATCTCAAGATGACCCGAATAAGGTTTTCCCAAATTACAAGTTTGTGTCAACTTTTTTTTCTTCTTCATATTATGATATTATATCATTAATTTAAGCTTAAATCATACACTGGATTAGATAAATATAGAGTGGTTAGCTATAAATATCACACACTCATCAAAATCAATGATTGAAAACAAAAGGAAAACAAAAGGGAGACATGGAGTACAGAATAGACATGAATCAATCACATGGAGCTACTCTTAAGGGAAGAAAACGAAGGAGTTATATTTGGAAATACTATAAACTTTATAAATGCGAAATTGGAAATACTTTTGTCGTTTGTGTTCATTGCAAGAAAGATGTATTTAGGGACAATCCTCACCGTGGTGTATCTCTGCTTCGCTACCATGTAGAGCGTTGTGCGGATATCCCTCCTAATGAGAAGCCTACTCCGTGGTGATAACGGAAATTAAATGACATAAGGGACTGAGGGAGGGAGGGTTCCATTGGTCGTTACTCGTTAATGCTTTAAAAACTTTGATTATGTTGTAATCGGATCATGTAATGTTATGCTTTTTTTTTAATATCGCAATTTTTTTTTAGGTGAAAACGTTAAGATGTGTAATACTATTATAATATCGCACTTTGAATTGGGGGATTGTAATGTTTGGACTTTGGAGCAAGACATTATGGTGGAGTAATGGACTTTGGAGAAAGACATTTTACAAGTATTGGCGATTTGGCATGATTATTTTCTCGTTCATTAATTTCTTCTTATGTCTTAAATGTTTGAATTACAAATAAAATAGTTCATATCCGAAACAGATCCGAATTTGACCCAAACCCGAACTTGACCCGAACCAATATCGACCCAAACTTTTTGAACCGAACCCACCCATCCAAACCCGAACCAGACCCGACCCGACCCGAAATCGACCCGATATTTTTGGGACCCGAATAATTCAACCGAAATCCGAACCAGACCCGAATTTGACCCAAACCCGAACTTGACCCGAACCGAAACCGACCCGAACAATTTAACCCGAACCCGAATTTGACCCGAACCCGAACCAGACCCGACCCGAAAACGACCCGACCCGAATTGACCCGACCCAGACACGACCCGAATGACCCGTTTGCCAGGTCTAGTTGAACGGTATGTTTGGCGGTACATTTGTTATTAGCATTTTCGCGGGCTTCTTCTCAACTTCGTATGTTTGGTAGCTAAGTAAAAGGTAGCATTTAGCTACTCCCTCCGTCCCAATTCAAACGCGCCAAAACATTTTTATAGTGGAATAAGAAAAATTGATATAGTAAGTTGAGTGGAGTAATATTATGAAAAGGAGGAGAGAGAATCTGAGGATTAATAAAAGTAGTAGAGATAATGTGAGATATGATGTAATAATTTAATAAAAGTAGGAGAGAGAAATATGTCTCAATAGATGGGGCGTTTGAAGTGGGACGTCCCGAAATGGAATATGGGGCGTTTGAAGTGGGACGTCCCGAAATGGAATATGGGGCGTTTGAAGTGGAACAGAGAGAGTACTTGATATGTTTGGCGGTACATTTGTTATTAGCATTTTCCCCTATTATACTCCTTGTGCCAAATACGTCATTGTTAACAGCTACTTTTCAGCCAACCGCTAACAGCTACCTGCTAATAGTTTATCAAACTGCTTCTAGCTCAACAGCTAAAAGCTATCTGAACAGCTACGACTATCAAACACACCCGGAGTGCAACAATCAAGTATCTTCTAAGAGCGTGTTTGGTTTGTGAATTTTTGAGGTCGGTAACGGATTCAGAATACAAACTCCGTTTGCAAATGTTTGGTAGTAGCTTGCTCCGTATTCAATTTGTTTCTCTCTGTATCGCACTCCGCTAGTTTGAATCCCCTCTCATTTCTCTGGAATCAGAACTCACTCCCTCATCTAAGAACACAACACCGCCTCACTGTCTCTTGACTTTCCTCACACCTTTTTTCCTTCAATTGTTGTATAGTGGATTAGTGGATCACCATTTTTCATGCTTGAAAACAAAGTGGCAGCGGATGAGTATTTTTCTTCATTTTTTAAATCTGATTTGCACCTTCTTTTTCCTAATTTTAATTTTTCCCATTTCATTCAAAACTTGAACCAAACAAGTTTGATGAGTAACGGTTTCTAACTCCATTCCGCTTGTTTATTTGATTCCATTCCGTTTCCAACAAATTCTTGAACCAAACACCCCCTAAAAGTCTATATTTTATCCTTTGATTGGCTTTCAAGAAAGGTTCGTATATTGGCAAAACGTGGGGATGGGGTGGGATTTCTTTAGAGAGGATAGTGCGGAGTGGGGAATTGGTACGGGGGATTCGATAAATTTTTGGGAAGAAAATTGGTGTAGTCTTGCTTGGATCCATGCGTAGTAGATTCACTAGTCCATTGCCTTTCTCTTTGTATGATTTGCCAGTCAAGGATTTTCATTCTAATATGAATCTAATTGATTGCTATTTTTTTTATGAAGATGTCGTGATTGCTATTCAAGGATTTTCATTCTAAAATGTCGCCCACAATATGTCATAATCTTTTCAACTTTACCCTTCTTTCTTTTCTCCCTCTTTCTCTCTCCCAGCTCTGCTTCTTTGATTATTCCTCAAAACAAAAGCTCATCTTCTTCAATTTACCCAATATTACACCACCACCACCAAAACAACTTCACTTCGATAACAAATTATTAACAATCAAAAAGGAAAATCTATTGAACAAAGAAAAAACAAAAGCAATCAAGAGACATCAATTAGTAACGAAGATCTAGTGTGTACTTGATAGTTGGACATGCATAAATTTGAACAAAAATTGCACTCAAACACTAAAAATGGTGATCTCGTTAATCTGGCTCTCAAACTTGGAGGAAGAGACAATTGATCATACAAAAGACATGTTCATGCTTCGACAATGGTCCTTTTATTTGCAGTCCACGGTTACACTATAGACCCATGAATAACAAGTTCAAGCTTGCAACATGGATATTGAAACAAAAGGATCATACATGCACCATGGAGTTGTAAACTACAAGTCTATACTCTCCGCGTAGACTTGTAGACCATAGGTCCAACCTCACACTATGGATTTGTAAACAACAGGTCCCAGTAGCATTATAGACACATACGAGTAAACAGCAAGTCCAAGCTCAGAGTGTGACTCATACAAGATGTCTATGCTAACACTTAGAATTAAACGACGATATTAGGATTAGAGTGAGATGTGAGCGAAAAATAACACCTCAAAAATATTGTTCAACCGTATTTAAGTCATGTGTTGCTCGGTTACCCACAAGTATAAAATTGTATTAATGGTCTATATAATGTATTGATAACCGCTAGCGGTCAAATTAGAAGCACTAATGTTGTGATTTTCGCCTCTCCTATTAGTTATATAAGATATGCACGTTAAAAGAATACAATAAGAAATTATTGTCTCCGTACAATTATTTATGACGATTTAAAAGTTTGACATTCTATTGTTGAAAGAGATACGAGTACATATAAAGAATTATGAAAAACATATCATTAACTTTTTTTTTTTTTTTTAAATAGATACCATTAACTTTCTTATTGATATTTAGTTAATTACATTCACACAAAAGTATGTTTTTATCATAACATTTACTAATTTTTAGAACTTTTAAAATTTCATCCCCCTTAGGCCCTATGCGATTGGACTGTATTTTTCTGAATTGATTTGATTTGATTTGAATAAAACTGACTTGATTTGATTTGAATAAATTTGATCTGAACTGAATATATTGATAAATTAACTGCATTTAAACGAATTAATAACTAGGAATAGACTACATTCATTGATTGTTATTTGGATAATTCTGATCTGATTTGATTTGATTTGAATAAAGCTGATCTAATTTGATTTGATTTGAATAAAGCTGATCTAATTTGATTTGATTTGAATAAATTTAATCTGATTTGAAAAAATTGTTTAATAAGTTCAATCGCACAGGGGCTTAATCCGTATTCACTACCATATCCTCACTCAACGGGATAAGTTAAAAGACCTATGACGAAGGGAATCCACATATAAAGTACATAATTCATGAGCATCCCGTGAAATTTTCTGTATTTATTATTACATTTTAATATGGTACACTAATTATATTATTATGATTCTTATTTACCTTATTTTATTAGGTTATTAATACTCTCCATACTAAATGTTATAGTGATTCTCCTTATTGTGTTGTAATTTACTAGATAGCTCAAAGACTTAATTCACTTATCATATGTGAGATTCATATATTTTTGTTTTATGTTGGGCGTATTCTATATGAAAACTAGATTAGAGATGACAGATGAGACCATGTTTGATTCAATTTAAAGAATACGGTCTAGTGATCTATGATCTTAAAAACAAGAACAAGGATTTCAATTCATGTAAGATTCACACATATTTAATCAAATCAGAATACGGCCAAAATTGCAAATGAAGACTGTGCAAAGCTCAAATATTGCAAGATGAATACATAAGGAAATTTTGCGGAAAAAGATTTACGGTAAATTACGTATTTGAATCTTTAGTGTTGGACCTGTAAAAATTTGGTTCAAATCGAGTTATGGACTTCTTAGGAACAGGTCCAGGGTTGGTGCACAGATGTCTTACTTACAGCTCCTGGATCTGTGCACAGATATTTGATTCACAGGTCCTGTGTTGCTTGACAAACCACAAGATTTGAGGTCCACGTTTAGAGCATCGACCTATAAGCAACTCGTCCATTGTTGCTACATGAACCTGGGTTTTAGAGGTCCAATCTCTTGCTTAATTTTTGGCAAAGATTCAAATTTGGCATTGTTAGATTTCTCGAAGGTCCGCTTTTTGCATGGTTTTTGCCTTTTTGGCTTGTTAATTTGCCAGCTAGTTGATTAGCCTTGTTTATGTACAATAAGACGATTGATTTGGCTTATTTGTTGTTTTGATTTGCTAGATGTGAAACTAGCAAGATAGTCCTATACTATGGGAAAGAGAGAGAAAACAAAACAAAACCAAATCCATCAAAAACTACCCAGAACAAACATTAACTATTCAGCTAACCTTTGATTCAACTAATAAGTAATTCCCAAGATCTTTTCTAGTATCCATTGTATAGGCAGAGAAGGTCATAGATCCCGTGTCACCAGTTCCTTCAAATGTCACGCCAATTCTGCACAATTGAAAGGGTTAATAAGTTTCTGGGTTAATAACATGTAGCAAACAGGTGTCTAAACAAAGAACTTGCAAGAACTGACTTGGGAATCGACTTCACTCCTTTTTCATGGCAGACCGAACAGTCAAAAGTTACATCCTTTGCACAATTGATGTTCTTGCCCCAGTTACTGCATGCATAATATGCGCGACCATCATTTATGTCGAACTCTGGGATCACAATATTGATTCAGAAACGATCCTCCTGCCACAGATCCTCAACCTACAATACATCGAAAACATGTGATTTGGTCGGCTGGCGATGAAGCTTTGAGGACAGTTAGCAAAGCCTATCTACACCTTGCGTATTGACAAACAACAAAAGCAGCACACCCAAACTACCCCTCACTCCATAGGTGAGCACTTATATGACACCTAAGTGCACATACCAGCATAAGGAACATACAAATAGAGACGAGCAACCCAAACTTCAACTCTAAATCATGTTAATGGTTCAAACAAAGAAACATACAAAGACAGGAACACCCTGGATTACATTCTAAACTGGAAATGTTATTAGGAGATGTGCATTGCTAGACACAAAGAAACATACAAAGACAGGAACACCCTGGATTACATTCTAAACTAGAAATGTTATTAGGAGCATTGCTAGACACTCATACACAAGCCAAGCAGTATCCAAGTAACGTTACAAAAACTCCATACAACGGCCATAGGACATGTGTCCGGTGAAACAACGTAATAGTACACAAGATCAAATAAGAAAGCTACCTCTTGTTGAAAGCACACAAGTTTCTGATGGGAAATTAGCAACTGTGATACGGGAAGCCCTGCAAAGCACCCAATAACACTCTATGAAATGAAGAAGTAAAAGAAATGCTGCAAAAGCAAAAGAAGTACGCACAACCCTAGCACCAATTTCACGTATATTCAGAGTAACCCCTTCCTCAGACCCCTCAAGAGAGCCTAATAACCCATTACCAATAATAGGAAGACCGCAAGAATGCACATAACCAAATTAAGCGTCGTTTATCACGAACAACATTCCCCATTAAGTAACTTATCGAAAACACGACACTGTTTTCTTTTAGAAAACACAGCAAATTTGCTCTACAGATGAGAAGAGTGCCATAAGAGAGACGTCAAAAAGAACAAGGACGACATAATTAGGCCGCAAAGCATACAAGCATAGAGTGGTTTTAGTCTTCACATTTTGAGTGCACTAACATCTTAAGAACATGCAACCATGCCTCCAAACGAGCACATCTATCACATTTATGTGGGTTTACAAATGCATTTATCTTTCCAACATTTCCCGTTAATAATTTTCACATACAACCAAATCAGAGAATATAAGGAGTAGACAAACCAATTCCGAAAAACGATATCCAAGTAAAAGCTTTAAAACATTTAGTTAGAACTTTGGAAAACCGTATGAGTTACAACTTCAAAGTATATAATCCTATAGCGTAAATCGTTAAATTTCAGTCGCTTTATGAATTTGACATACTCACACTGTCAAAATATGGAGCATTCAACATCCATCAAAGTTCTGCGGGTTTCCGAAGGCATTTATCTCTCTGACATTGTTTGTGTTTTTCACATGCAAAGCAATAGAAAATAAGTATGTTAGCAAACAGATTCCCATAGTCGAAGATCAACTAAAAATTTCAAAGCATTAATTTCAAATTTTGAAAGGTGATTCACCTGCATCTCCCAAAGTAATGTTCCCACAGAAAAAAGGTTTCAAGCTGCTCCCATCATTATTTGGAGGCACCTTAATTAATCCCCGGTTCCTCATACAACCGATTTCCATAAAAGCTGCAGAAGACACGCAATCAAAGAGATCTCAATGATTTTGAAACAAATAAGTCAAGAGGGTCATAAAATGAACGCCTGACCTAAATATAACACCTTGTACCTAATGCCATACTTACCAAATATATAGGTAGGAGATCACGCAATCTCGAGGTCACAAAAACTCCAGAGTCGATCACCAAATAAGACCTCAGCATGCAAGCAGCAAGCCCACGCGAACCACAATATAACACCGAAATTCAAAAAAAAAAAATGGCAAGTAAACACTGTATTGAAAGAGCATGAGCACAAACATTTCAACACCTACACCTTGCACGTAAACAGCGCACTTATAACTCCCACCACTTTTCAATAAGCCCCACAGTCCAAACTATCCATTAGTTTGTTGTCCTTCAAAAAAGAAAGAGCGTCTAATGAATAGGTTAGACTATGGTACCCCTATCTCGCTGATTCGCTTTTAGGAAACACAATAAGCTAAAAAAAAAGGGAAAAAAAGCAAACTTAGAAACCAGCTATCAACAAGAATATGCACCACATGGCATAACCCTTTTCCTGACCAACAACCACCAATCTAACCCATACGTAAAAGCAATACACTAACCAACAACCAAATTGTTTGTCCCAAAATATTAGCCTTTCAATATAAAGCACCCAAACTACTGACCACGTGTGAAAACATATGAGCACAAGCAACAAAAGAGTGTAGCATCTGCATCCCGAACGCACTCAGCGCACTCATAGCTTGTACCGTTCTCCTGTAGTCACCATAATCTAAGCTGTCCGTCAGTTTACCGTCTTTTTAATAAGCAAAAGCATCTGACGAACAACCTACACTATGGTATTGGAAAGGCAGCAGAAGTTATGAATGGGCCGACCACACTCAAAATACAAATTGTCATGTTTTGTGAGTGCACAGACAATAGAATTAATCCATGTATCAGAGATGAGCTAGTGCCTAACAACCCCAGAGCTGCTCATCATTTATATCTTGCACGCAAGCTAGCTACCTTTCTGAGGGCACCCAAATCCACACACCAACATGAACTCGCCACCTACGGTTAAACAAAAGAACTTGGTCAGCACGTAAAAGGCGAGCTATCAAGGGAACTTCACGAGGGGCTGATGGATGAACACAACCCACTTTTGGGGAGCCCACCTGGTGAACTTACCCCACTAATATTAGTGCAGTCCCCCTGACAGATCGCCACTTATGCACCGCAACCTCTCCTTTTAACAACTAACCAATACTCAGCCTAAAGTATCGAGGTCTGGAACCCCAATACAATAACCCTCCTCTTGACCCTCTAATTACCTTTCGAGAACAGCAGCCCTATAAAAGGATAAGGAATCCCAGCTTACCTTTAACTTGTCTCACAGCAGCCGCACGTCCAAAGAAAATAGGTTACACTCCAAAAAGGCCAACAATTAGATTAATCCAATAAAGCCACATCACTCTACAAGCAATTGGGGACATTATCCCAGCCCCCAATAAACAGACGCCATTAGAAACTTGTATTGGCATAGCATGAATTTTGAACTTATTGCATGTAAAAAAAATTAACCTGCTCACGTGCGCCCGAGTCACTCTATCACAAACCCAGTCACAGCACATGGCAGAAAAGGTAGAAGTGGGACCAACCTCCGCAACCGTGCGAGAATGTATTAACAAATACTCTAAAGTTGTACCCGAGCAAAACGGAACTATATAAACACACGCACAAATTGACTATACCTTTAGCACAAGTCTCGGACTTCCAAACAGCGGCACACCAGGTCATGACAACGCCATAGCGTGTGGACAGAGGTAATATAGTTTGACTGGAAGCATATACTGTGCAACATGATGAGTGCTTATATAGAGAAGCTGTACAATGTGAACACATCAACAAAAGTCAAGGCTAACTCAAATGCTTTGAATTACGCAGCATTCTAAATAAGATATTCCACACACGGATGCCACGGGAATTCGGAAATTTGAGTGCGAGGGCCTCCGAACAGCAAAACCAATTTCCACCACAAAAGTCCCCTTATCAAATTCCAACAAACTAGAATTCACCAAATGCAACTCAGTTCCCACATATCCAGTAAAACAAAAGCACAAATCAGATTTAACACTCCAAAGCATGTTCATATGAACTTTACCGCACCTGATTTAGGCCCAAACAATTTGCATTGTCCATCAAGTACAACAATACACCTTACATCGACATGGCAGTTCAGACAATTTGAAACAATAAATTGCAGTCCGCAAAGACCCACCCAACAAAGGCTAAGTTGTACTCGATTTTCAAACACCAACCAATGTCCAAATCAGAGTTCCGTTTTTTGTCTTGGCTCCAATTAACTCACAATTTCCATCCAACCCAAAAGAACACACGCCAAAACAGTATCCTAGACCGGTGAACCGACAACCCACCCTTTACAGACAGTGGTAACCAGACAACCAAACAACCTATTACTACACACCAGCAAACATGCCACAAATGTGAAGGACGGCAAAAAGCATCGAAGATTAAAACAAACAATTAACACAAGTCATAACAACAACCACTCAGAACAACAACCACTATATGCAGTCAAATGGGCCGAAAAGCTCAAAACTCACAAAGAGGGGACGCACACCAAAGGTACAAAGCCCCCCCAAATTCAAAGAAGAAGTAGAACAAACCCGAGTAGTCAGGTACACACTTAATCCACACCCCCTGCAACAGAAATTGAAAACAACAAAAGATTATTAGAAGAATGTACAAAAACACCAGAAATTAAGTGAACCGAAATACCAGGCAATGATATTTAAACACCGAAGCATACGATAATTTTTAGCTCAAGAATTTGTCGCACAAATCACAACGAGGACACTAAAAATGCAATCCACCTGCAACCAAATCAATCCTAAAGCAACAACATAACGTACAATGAATGAGTGGAATACGATAAAACATATCCAAGAAGTAGATGTATTCTCTTTCAAGCTTTACTGAACATAAGACAAAAGCACAGCCCGATTTCAGAGCTCTCTATACTAATATCACTAAGGTGTACATTATTCGCTACCCGCAAGTTATCATTTGCCCAGGAATCAATTTGTCAGTAATTAACCCAGAAAGAAGACAATAAACAACAAAATAATAAACAGCTCAAATTCACAGCTTTGTGTACTATTATCACTGAATTCACTTAACACCGTCCACTATTTTGCTAACATAAACCAATTAATATTTTCAAAATCATACGCTAGCAGTCAGCGCCCAGAAAAGTCTCTTGCCCAAACAACCGAACACCATACAAATGCACTGCCAAATTAATCTCCACTCAGTACTATCCCAAGCATCAAACATAGATAACATCACAATTTCATTTATTCAGCATAAGCAAATCTAAGACAATTAAAAAACCAGCAAACAATTAAATAAAGAAAACCACTGATATTAGAACTAACCCTCAAATTAGATTCCTGAATTAGCAAGCTTGAAAAAACCCACCAAATCCAAACGAACTCAGAAAACCCCAAATCGACATCCCGAATCACCACAAATGTAGATCAACACAAAAAAAATAGCATCAAAGCTGAGTTAAACAAACCTGAGTGAGTAACCTCAACTTATAGCAAGATCCAAACCGAGTGAGGAGAGAGAAAGAGAGTATGAGTGATACAAGAATGAAAGGAGGATAGCAGGAGAGAGAGGGAAGCTTATCAAGAAGCAAGGGACAGCGAAGATCAAACCGTTTGTGAAGGGCGAAGCTGAGCCTCACGATGATCTACTGTTGAAGATAAACAGTAAATAAGGTCTGCGTTTTGTGAGGAAGCAGCATGCGTTTTAGCTTGGAAGGCAGCGTTTCAAGAGGAAGTGGGTGTCGTTTTGCCGACACTGTTCACAAGTGAATAGTAGCCGAGTTAGTGGTTTTTAAAAGGTAAGGAGATTAAAGGTGTACATGTACAAGAAACTGATAACAAAGTTCGAATTTTTTATCCGAATTTTTGACAATGAAAACGTATTAAACGCCTATGCGTACGAATCCGTTTTTTTTATAAGTCAACTTTTTTGTAAACGCATTTTTGACCGTGATTTAGAAAGATTGCCGTTCAAAACTCATAGTATTGAACTCCGTTTAAAACCCGTACTATTTTTTACTAACAAAGTTTGTCACACTAAAGATCGAACCACTAGCAAGACCAACTTCAAGTAGACTTGTGCATAGAGAACTAGTGCTAACTTTTGGAATGACAATGAAATCCTTTGGATTGATTGGCTACCCAGCCATTTCAGGAATGGGTGAACCAAGTTTTGCACAGGTACTACAGGGATTAGCTAGCACAAAAGGCCAAGACAGTGTGATGAACAAGGAGACTAGCCATGATCATGTGGATCATGGCTAATGTGGGCTTTTGGAATATTAGGGAGTTGAACAAGCCATCAAAACAACAAGAGATTAAGATATTTCTTAGTCATAATATTGGCTTATTTGGCCTCCTAGAAACTAAAGTGAAGGTGGGAAGAATGGGGCAGACTCACTTTAGTATATTAGATGGTTGGTCAGTCACTACAAATACAGCCCTACATCTTGGGGGAAGAATTTGGTTGATGTTGAAGCCTAATTTATATGAGATAGATGTTAAGAACGTGACAACTCAACTTATTCACTGTCAGGTTACAAATAAATAAAATAAAGATGTTTGGTGGTCCACTTTAGTGTATAGTTTTAATGATCATTAGGAAAGGATGAGTTTATGGCAAGATATGAGGGATATTAGTTCAATAATGGGTGGAGCATGGTTAGTGGGGGGAGATTTTAACAACATTTAGTACCCCAAAGACAAAATTTATCAAAGGTTAGAATTGCTGAGATTGCTTCTTTCAAAGCTTGTTTGGAGGACTATGAGTTGAAGGAAATGAAGGCACAAGGGACATACTATACATGGAATATCAAGCAGATAGGGGAAAACATGGTTTGTAGCAGAATTGATTGGATTTTACACAATGAGGAGTGAATTAACAAATTTGAAAATTGCAGTGCCCATTTCCTCCTAGAAGGTATGTTTGATCATACCCCATGTATTGTTCAGATTTATGGAGAGAAAAAAAGGGGAACATGAGCTTTAAATATTACAATCTTTGAAACAAGTCTCTTGAGTTCATGGATACAGTGAGGAGTGACAACAAGATTGTCGTTAAATCCTATCAAATTACTACAAATTACTAACTAAAAAGTTAGGGTAAGTGAGTATCATATATACAAGGAAGATGGAAAGTCTAAAATGCGAATTCTATGCGGAAAAACTAAAACGAAATAAATAAGACAATTAAATGGGGGTTTTGGTTGGAAAGTTGATTAAAAGCGAAATAAACGATATACCAAATTTACTAAGGCGGCCCTCGGTGATAATCTATTCTAACACCCTAATATAGCAAGCTTTTACCTCTCTCTAATTGTACCATTCATAGATAATCTCGGTTTTCACCAATTAATCCTCTTTTATGGGGAATTTGAGCAACCGCTATCAAATTCCCCTCCTTTTAGTCCTAATTTGTCTAGTGACCACTCAAACAAATCAAAACCAAAGGCATGAAAAACAAGGATTAATAAAAGATTAACAATAACCCAAATTAGTATCTAATTAGCCGCCACCGCGACACTAATTAAATCTAATCTATTAGTTGCCTAATTAATTCCCCAATCACAACTTAGTCATAACCATACACTAAACATGTGAAAGTTGCTTCTTTTAAGGTTAATAATCAATGACCATCAATTAAAAACCAAGCATAAGAATTACCCAATTCAATCCAAGCAACCAATTAGAGAAAATAAGGGTAAATCAAGCAAATGAAGAACAAGGAATTAATTACCATTAAATTAAGGCAAATTAGAGAGAAGAAAACCAAACTAATACATAGGATGAGAGAATTTGATTACACCAAGGATCTAAAAGGTGATTAGCCTTCCATACTAATTATTACAATAATATTTGAGAAGAAATTCATAATGAAAATACTAATTCTCCTTGAGTTTCTCTCTCTAAAATGAAAACTAGATGCAAAATAATATGAAAGGTGATAATTACTAAGGAGGGGTTACATGTCCCTTTTATTAAGGATAAGTACAAAAGAAAGCATTACAAGACGAAAATAAACATTTCTTAACCAAAAAGAAACCGTCAAAAGCCTCAGGAAACTTCCCGGAAGCTAGCATCCTCGACTCGAGAGAAGAGATTCTCAAGTCGAGCGACGGAATCCTCGACTCGAGGAACACTCTCCTCGAGTCGAGCAAGAAAATCCTCGACTCGAGGCTTCTTCCTCTCGAGTCGAGGAACTTGAATTCCTCCCTCATTTGCTCCTCTTCTACGTGGCTTGAGCTCTTGTGATTCCCGTCCTTCGTGGCTCGAGCACTCGTGATTACCGTAGTGCACCCAAGCTAGCTTCTCTCGAACCCCGATCCGACTCCAACTCGATCCACATTCCCTCCTAATTCACTCCAAAGGGTCTTGAGCGAATAAAAACCCGTAAAACCACCAAATAAGCTCCAAACAACTCCCAATCGTGTCGTTCACGAATCACGATAACACCATGCTAAAATAGACCCTAAGGCGTATAAATTACGCGGATTAGCACACTACTCTAACGCCATATCAAGGAGCCTATGGGACAAAGAGGTGGGAGGAACATGGAGCCTCCAGCTTATCAGTAAATTGAAATACCTGAAGCGTGAACTTAAGAAAATAAATATAAACCATTACTCACACATTCAGAATGAATAGAGTGATAGTGGCAAGAAATGAACCGGAAAAAGTGCAATTACTAATTTGTATGTACTTCATAATCCTTCAGATTTCACATGAATACTTGATTTGAACAATATGTAGGAAGAATATTGCAAGCATACGAAATACGTTCGACATGTATAAGGAAATTTACCGAGAGTTTTGGTCAAGAGGGGTGTTAAAGCAAATTTTTATTTGCGGCCACCAACCTGGAAGCCACATCATCACTCAAGCACCAGAGATTCTTATCCCGGCGACCCATAGGATATATTTTTACCACAAATCTAAACGTCGGATTATTTTGGTTAAAATTAAAGGTTGGGTTATTTTCGTTAAAATTAAAGGTTGAGTTATTTACAGAAGATTAGGCAAACGTTGAGTTATATTCGTTAAATTTGACATTATTTAAACCTCATGTTTGAATTTTACGTTTTGCATTTTAGAAATGAAAAAAAGGAATACTTTTAGGGAAGACGTTTTCAAATTAAATGTAATATTTGTGGTCGAAGTATGGAAAATAAAAAAGAACATGGGCTGTCTACTTTAGGAATGAGGTAGTACGACATATGAAACATATCTAGCATATCATATCATATATGCCACCGCATTCCTAACAACAAATGGATAGCATTCCGGGTCTAAAATGATGCGTCTATTATGATTTTGGGGAGGACATCATTAAGAGGAAAGTACTAGTATCGGTAAGGATATCCACACATGGAAAAAAAATCACGTAATTAATAGTTTTTTCATCGTATAAATTTATTGGCAAACTATCCTCTTTCTTTATCATCAAATTTTGCAAAAGGGTTAATCGGCAATTATTTTTGAGCCGCCGAAACCAATTTTCATAATAGATCAACTTCCTCAACCCTGTAGATGAATACTAATTATCTCAGGTATCCAGTATATGAACCTCTGAATATAATATTGTTTATTTGTCAAAATCCTGCCATAAATCCCAATTCATTGCCAGTTTTTGGAGATCTGGATCTCTTTCATTCGCTTAATAAAGGAGAGCCTAGTAGAAGAGAGTCTAGTAGATGACTGACGGCATGAGAGATCAGACAACATGAATTCCATGATAAATCCTCTTGAATTTGTATGTTCTTATTTCAAATGTTCTCTTCTTTAATTTACTTCGCTTTCTCATTTGGTGTTTTTTTCCCAATCTATTCATGTTTCATTAAGTTAAGAAGAATAAGCAAACCCAACCAAATTCAATGAGGTGACCATGATAAAATTGATCGGATCCTTGAAAGATGATACGAGATATATAAGTCCTTCCATTGAAGGACCATTGTTATTTATGGTTAAGTTTAGACATGTTTCCTCAAATTAGGAGGTCTAAACCACTCTATTAGCTAGATCCATCTACGTTTACATTTATTATTTTCGTGCTATTGATGTTCTATGATTGCTCAAAAATATAAAACTTTATTTTGTTGTATGATCCAACCATTTATGATTATTTTAATATTTTTGTAAAGAAAAGCTAATTTTTTTTATAATTAACCTTTTTATTTAATTATTGAAATGAAAGGTAATAATGCTATGCATTTTGGGTGATTTTATATATTTAATGATTCTAATCCCATGCGTACATATTTTTTACCTTATGTACGGATTTCTTATAATTCTAATCTTTACACCGTGCTATGCTTGAGCAGAGCAACAACTGCTGGCTCTAACTCCCTGAAAGAGGAGAAAGAGAAGTGAAGTAAGCCATAACCCAAAGCAGCACACTTAGCCTCATACTTAGCACACTTACGATTGGCTGCTTCCCGCACCACCTTACTTGGTTCAATATCAGTCCATCTCGTCTTAGTCAAGGGTGCAACCCAGTCAAATCGACGCAAACGTCGCTCCCTCCATCCCACGAATAAAGCAGCATGTCTACGGGGTGAAGAGGTCTGCCATCCGCATCAATCATGCCAATGTCAACCTCCTTTCCCGCTGAGATATCGGACCTATGACAGATTTCAACCAGTGTGTCACGAACAACATTGTACTGATGCTTGACGCCTACAACACATGTACACGAAACTGCATGACACCCAAATATATCACCAACAAAACCCTCGGGCAAGCAGAGCACGAATGATCCACGGTGAACAAAGGGATCCCTAGACGATAGCAAAGGACGCAAGATAAGTCCGACCATTCAAAGTCTGACCTAACCCCAAAATCGGGACCCCCCTAAGCCAATCTGAACTGTGCATTATACCCTTCTGAGGCCTCCACAAAGCTATCTGACGCGCTGTCAAGGAATAAACAGATACGTCATCCCTAGCGACTCGTGTGAAATACAAATCTTTCAATCTCTTCATAAGTTTGGGGGCAGCGATCTCACCAGGATTACCTAAAATGTCGACCCCCATGGGTCTATTAAAAACACCAACGACATTATTATTATTATTTTATTATTATTATTATTATTATTATTATTATTATTATTATTATTATTATTATTATTATTATTATTATTATTATTATTATTATTATTGTTATTATAGGTAATGGTATATTGAATGAAAATTCAAGAATAATTACAAGAAATTGGTGGGGAGCCTGCGCACCGATATCCTGCATCCTAGAGAACTGCAGGATCTGCTTGAGCAGAGCAACAACTGCTGTCTCCAACTCCCTCAAAGAGGAGAAAGAGAAGGGAAGGAAGCCATAACCCAAAGCAGCGCACTTAGCTTCACGCTTACGATAGGCCGCTTCCCGCACCGCCTTACCTGGTTCGAAATCAGTCAATCCTGTCTGTGTCAAGGGCGAAGACCGAGTCAAATCGACACAAACGTCGCGCCCGTCAGCCGACGAATATAGCAGCAAGTCCGGCGGACGAAGAGGTCGACCATCAACGCCAAACAGGCCAATGTCAACCTCCTTCCCCTGCTGAAATCCCAGAACGGTAACAGATGTCAACTAGCGTGTCACGAACAACATTATGCCGATGCTTGACGCCCATGACACCCGTACACGAGACTGCGGTGATCCCCAAATATTTCACCAACAAAGACCCGCGAGCAAGCAGAGCACGGGTGTTCTACGGTGAACAAAGGTATCCCCAGACGATAGCAAAGAACGCAGCGATAAGTCCGACCATTCATAGTCTGACCCAACCCCGAAATCGGAACCACCCTAAGCCAATCAGAACTGTGCGTACCCTGCTGAGACCTCCATAAAGCTAACTGACGCGGTGTCAAGGAATAGACAGAAGCAGCATCCCTAGCGACCCGTGTGAAATACAAATCTGCCAATCTAGGCATAAGTCTGGGGGTAGCGATCTCACCAGAATTACCTAAAATGTCGACGTCCATAGTCCTATTAAAAACACCAACGACATCAGCAAATGCAGATCCTGAAGAGGCGATACCAGCATTGCGAAGAATCTTAGTATGCAAAGTAGCAGACTGAAGCCGCGACGCCAAAAAAGCGTAATGGACAGTATCCCCGACCGAATAGACACCAAGCCCCCCAAAAGAGAGAGGCAAAGTAGCAAGCCTCCACTGCCAATCACCAAAGCCCGAACCCGCAGCAACCACAATACGCTCCAAAGAAAAACGTAAGGCCGTATCAAAAGCAAGCTGAGGCGACTAAAAAATACGTGGCGCACAAGTACGTAAAGCAAAATATAGCTTAGAGACCCCAGTGCAAGCCCGAAGTAGCAACAACTCGCTTTGCGGATCATTAAGCCTAGCAACCACGCCCATGAGCTGAATGGTATTAGCCATCCTTCTCATAACCAACGAACTATAAAATCCGAAATCGACACTGACATGCCCACTTAAAAGCTTGACCCCAAGGAGAGGTCTCGCAATATTTGGGGGAAAGACTACATCAAGCCGGCTCCGTGGATCCTCCGAAGGCGAAAAAACCTCAGTCTTATCAACATTAAGATGGAGACCCACACGAGGACCATCAACCTGAATTAACTCCAAAACCTGACCTACAACCAAGGTATCACCGACAATAGTGCCATCGTCCAAATACCAAGCCTGCAAACTCAGGTCGAAAGAGTCCCTAATCTTACACGCCAAAGGGTGCAAGACAAGGGCAAAAAGCAGCGGGCCAAGGGGGTCACCTTGTTGCACCCCCTGACACGACAAAAGTGTGTGCTCCACATAATACAAGCGCGCAGAGCTAGAGTAATAGAACTCGACCCAACGAGCGAGAGCAGGACATCGGAGACGGACCTCCTAAAGCATAGCGGCACGATCCACGATGTTAAAGGCATTACAAAAGTCGACCAATAACATGGAGAGACCCACCTCATCTCCACGAGCCTCAACCAAACGGTTCACGGCATTCAAGACCGCCTCACTCCATCCGGACACCCCACACTACTACAAAACCCCACATAGACATGGGTCTTTTTTCGACATAGACGTCGGATTCTCGGTCGACGTTGAGTTGGGTCACGTCTATTAAAGGACAATGCACGTCGGTTTTTAGGCTCACGTCTATCAGTTTTATAGACATGGGTTTTTTTCATAAATCTGACGTCTATAGTCTTAATGGACATGAGTTTTCAAGAAAAAAACCCACGTCTATAGTCTTAATAGACATGGGTTTTCGTGACCATGTCTATATGAAGTTTAAATATCAGACTTGTGAGAAATCCCATCTCTATTCTTTCAACCAAATTAAAAAAAAAAAAATCTCCGACCATGATTGTGCACACAAATCAATTAATTAATAGTAATAAATTTAATTGACAATATATACAAGAACTGCACCGAATGAAGATCTTTGAATTTAATTGAAAGCTATACACTTCACTACAATTTTTTGTGCGTAAAACAAATTTTACGTGAAAAAGAAATTACATGTAAGGAACACAAATATTTATATTAGCTCTGACAAAATATAAAGTAGATCTAGAAAATGGATCTACATATATTACATAAAAATGGCAGATCTCGAAAACAGATCTGGAGAAGTCTGCAAACAAAAAATCGAAAAAACACAATTATTAATAGGAATTAGTATGCACATAATCATCTCGAATAAAATCAAAGAAAGATACAAATTTAAGTTTAAATTTGGGCTTTTTACCGTTGTTTCCTCTTGCATGTTTCGATCAAGAACAATTTAAATTTTACAGCAATACAATCGTACCCAAATTTCACATCAATATCTTCCAAATTCAAATACCCAAATGTATACAAAGTGCTGAATATACCTTTGTAATGGTTGAATCTTCGAGGTTTCTCTTAACTGTGTGACTTCACTTCGTATGATATAGAATCTTTGAATTGGAAACAAGAAATTTGAAGATAGATCTAATTAAGACATAGCAAACTGGACATGTGTCTCGGGTTTTTGAAGGGGAGAAAAGAGATTTTGTTGATTACTCTTCATTGTAAAATAAATTGAATCGGATCTAGTTTTGGAAAAATTTTCAAATTTGGGATTAGTTTAGGGTTTATAAAAAAGAAGTTGGGGATTTGACTGGATTATTGTGGTACATTTAGAACAAAGAGATAGAATAGAAGAGATGATGGATGAGAAAAACTAATTTTATAAGAGAGAAACTAGAACAAGAGAGAGAATGAAAGAGAGAAAACAAGAGAAGAGAGAGAAGAGTATGCAAGAGAGGAGAATGAAGAGAGAAAGAATGAAAGATGCAAAAATTGTGGTTCGGGAAAACAAGAGAGGAGAGAGAAGAGTATACAAGGTGACTATGGAAAGAGGAATGCTTGTCGGTTTTTAGAGAACAAAATATCTAGGGGGAATAGACATGGGTTTTTTCAAGAAGTATGATGTGTATGTAATACATATAGACATCGGTTTTTCTAAAAAAACACATGTCTATTAATACACATGGGTTTTTTGAAAAAATCCAATGTCTATAATTTGCTCGTAATTTCCAAAATGCCACCGGTTCACTATACACATGGGTTTTCAAAATGTATGACGTTTATGCACTGATGTCTATGCTTAGTTTTGTAGTAGTGCCAACACCAAACTAAAGGTCAGCGAAATAATCACCCAAGGAAGGACCTACCAAGGAGGCACCAACCTTGGAAACCAATCGCCGCCACATCGTACCCACAGCAATAGGGCGAATACCACCGCCTGGTTTCACAAGCGGGGTGAGCGGTGCACTAGCAACAAAGGGACCTAACACAGCATGACACTTCCCCTCGAGGAAAAGGTTAACCACCCGTGTGACAGAGGCAAGCAGCTCGTCATAAACTGCTACAACGGCCCCACTCAAACAATCCATAAGGTGCTGAGCACGTATACCGTCGCGCCAACAAGACGTACCACGCGGGAAGCTCCTAATGTAATCAAGAACAACAATGACGGGAGCATCAAAGTGAGGCTGGTCAGGAGGGTCAGCAGGCTTTATTATTATTATTATTATTATTATTATTATTATTATTATTATTATTATTATTATTATTATTATTATTATTATTATTATAATTATTATTATTAATATTATTATTATGGATGGAGATTAAAGATTAATTTACAAGAAATTGGTGGGGAGCCGAGATACTATCTGTGCCCCCATACCTTTCGCTATGGAGAAACCAATCCTAGTAAAAATAAAGCAGCGGTATCTTGCAGCCTAGAGAACTGCTGGATCCGTTTGAGCAGAGCAACAACTCCTTGCTCTAACTCCCCCAAAGAGGAGAAAGAGAAGGGAAGGAAGCCATAACAAATGACGAATGAAGATTAATTTACAACAAATTGGTGGGGAGCAACAACCGCAGACTCCAAAGAGGGAAGAACCCTGATGAAAAAAGTAAATTAACTAAAACGGGGTAAGAGACCCCTAAAAATATTCTTGCAAAATGAAGCGGAATTCATAGGGAGGATATTGGAGGATAACAAGCTTATGAGCTTGGTCAACTCCACGGTTGGCCAACCATTTTATAGCACGATTGGCTTCCTCGCAGCTATGTTATTCACTACCTAACTTCCTAGTGCTATCAAAGTCCGGCAAGTGCTAACCAACAGACCAAGAGAAGCCATAGGCTTATCTGTAACAACCCAATCAGATGAAAAGTCACCCAATAGGCTTGTAAAATCTCGCTTGAGCTTAAGAGGTGAAAGTCTTGTTGGTAGTTAATGGTATATGGTTCTATTATAAACACATCATAAGAGAGTTTTGATTTTTCAATGTGGAACAAAAGGGACTTTTTCTTTCACTTGAAGGAGAAGTTTTTCCTGCCTACTTACTTTTCCAGTCAGGGTTTATAGGAACGTCTTCCAGGGGTGGCTCGTTTAGAATGGTCCATAGCGGCGGCCAAATCGAGAGTCCTTGAGGGGATCTCTGACTTTCTTTTTGTTTCAAGCATGACTGACCAGTCGACGAGAGGAAGAAGATTTTCTTCTTATTTAAGCAGAATCTAGTGAAATAAGAAAAGAAAACGATTCTAAAATCAATAATCATATGGTTCTTGATCAATTTTCATAAACTACTTTCCATAATCTACGGTGTTACAAATGTGTAATAAAATCATCTATCATACATTGCAGCACAACTAAATAAGACGGGAAGTCACCCTTAGACTTATATATCCTCTCATAACTCTTAACAGCTGTATGATTGAATGAATCAATTATAAACATATTAGGAACTTCTTATTTTTCCAATATAAGACAAATCAATTTGAGTAGACCACTTTGACATAATCTTGGGGTGTTACATTATCATTATTAGCTAACACTTTAATTGTAACTAACACTTAGGTTAATAAAAACTTACTCCGTATATCTTATATTTACAAAAAAAAAAAGGTTCATAAACTACAGTACTACACTAATGTTCTTATAATCGTGAGGGTTTAGGGTAGTATGAAGGAATCGTGAGGTTTAGTTTCTTAGGTCAATACTAATTTCTTAATAGTTTATGTGAACTAGTGAATTAGTTGAAACAATAACAAAAAATTAAAGTTTCTTTTTGTTAATTTAAAAATTTTATCGTATCATGCAAAGGTTCTAATCGACGTATGTTTATGTATTATGTCCATTTTGTATTTATTCAGTATACTTCTTGTTTAGAAATTTAATTTCAACAAATTTGTGTGAGTATTAAGATTATGGTGTAAATGTTCCCCTTGAAAGAGTTTCTTCATTTTATTAGTCATGAACTTCTACAATGCGTATATTGAGGGTATACCATCTACAATGTATATTAAATGAGTTTCAACTAAACTTAGATGTAAATCTGTACTACAATTTTTTTTTGCCTTATCAGAGAAGATATTTAGCTTTTTGTTCTTCCAAAATCTACCTCAATATTAAAATATGGTAAAAATCTCTTTAACAAGAAACAAACTTGTTGTAGATTGTTAGCTAATTTATGATAGGGAAATATTTTATAAGCAATAATTTTGAGTCATTTATAATACTTTATATTTTCTAAGTTGTGAAAGACGATCATATGATAAACACCCAAAATCAATTATTAGTTGATATACTACCATTCACGTTGAGATATGTGAGAAATATTATTTGACTGAGAGACAACCACACCGTATAAGACCACTTATATTTATGTGTATAATGTCCTAATTAATACGTTAGTTTTAATTAACTTTGTGTTGTAAGTTGTGGTCTCATGTGGTGAGGTGGTCTCAAAGTCAAATCTCTTTCTCGTATATCTCAATGTGAAAGGTAGTATATATCAATTAATAATTGAATTTGGGCGTTTATCATATGATCATTTTCATTACTACCAATATTTTAGCCTAATAACCACTATATATATTGTCACATTATATATTAGTAATCAACTAAAATTTATTGGTTTTTTGTTTTTCATAGAGAAAGCGAGAAATTCATAAATAGTGAGAGTTAAAATCATCTTAACCAAAACATGTCTCAGGGAAGAAAGGCAACAAATCTATCCTACATCGTCAATGGTGGAACTAGGAGACAATGTCTTAAGAAAAGAATGCCCAGTGTTTTGAGAGCATTTGAACCACTCACAACTTTATGTGATCTTTAGGCATGTGGTATTCTTTATGATGACGAACGTACTAGACTTATATCAAAAACTTTTCCTGATGATCCATCTCAAGTTGCTGACCACGTCTCAAAGTTCAAAATATGGGCGTGGTCGATCAAACAAAAAAAGTGCTAAATCCCGAGACATATTTGACGGAAAGAACTGCCAAGTGTTGTCAACAACACAACAGGTTAACAGACCATAATCAAGAAATTAAGCTTGTTCAAGTTATGCACCAATCCTTTGAGGAAAAGAACTTGAGCTTTAGTAATCTCTCTGAATGGGATCTTGTGGAGTTCAACAATTTGGTAGAGAACCAATTTCAAGAGGTCAATAGCCTTATATCATTTAAAGAGGCAAGTAATCATCCTCTTTCTCTACCTTTTACTCCAAATATTTCAAACCCATCTGGAGAGTTAGAATATAACCATGGTTTTGTGATGTCGAATGTCCAAGATCGTTTTTCTTTTGGTGTCCCAAGAAATCATCACTTTTCTTTGCCTGTTAGTGAAAGTGTTCCAAATAAACCTCTAGATTTCATTTCCAACCAAAGTTTGGTGATGGCAAACGCCCAAGAGAAATTTCTATTTGCAAACACAAGTAATAATCCTCTTTCTTTATCTATTAGTACAAATGTCCAAAGTCAATCTCAAGACATTAGGTCTGACAAAGGCTTTGCGATGTCAACTCTCCAAGACCAAAATTCCTTTGGAGTTTCTTGTAATCATCATCTTTCTTTGCCTATTACGAATGCTTTAAGAGGCCAACCACAAGATACCAGATCCAATCAGGATTTTGTGATGGCAAATGGCTAAGAACAACAAGTTTCTTTTGGATTTGCCAACAATAATTTTGTGAATCAATCGGAATTTAACTTTAACAATGGTGATGGCGGCCAAAACAACAATAACATTGATAACGATGACCAATGGTTTCTTGATATGATGAGCAAGTCGCATGATGCTGGAGTTGGTAGCAGTATCATGTCATATGCCAACCACGGATTTTGCTAGGGTTTTAAAATTATCTTGTGATGTCATAAATTTTCAATTTTAAAAATATCCTTGTCCCCAAAATGTTTGCAAGCCTTGTAATCTCAATTCATAAGATTATGAATCTGAACTTTGCTTTTTATTTTTTTTGTGCAATATAGAAAATTTTTATGTGTATCATGCTTCCTTTTAATTATCTTTATATTATATTTAGCTATGTCGTTTTTTTTTTTATATTGTTCAAATAATGTTGTGTACCAATATTATTGAAATGAACTATTTGTCCTTGTTTCACATGATACTAGTTTGGGAGCTCAACTCACGTAGTCACGCATAGGGCTGAGCATTGGTCTAGGGACCGAGGCTGAATTTTTTTTGGAACGAGGACCGAATTGAATCTCCTTCGGTCCGGTCAAGTCCCTTGCATTAAGCATAAAAAACTTGCATATTCTTCAATTAAACTCACAAACAAGATAAACAGAATAATACCATAAATTGATCCGAAAAATCGGTGAAAAATCGGTGAAAACTCATGTAAAACGCCACAAAACCCACTGTAAAGTGAGTTGTACCACCCCTTAAATTAATTTTCTCTTTCCTACACTTTGAACATCTACCCCGAAAAGAAATCCCCAATAGCCGCAATCCTCTCTTGTCGGTCGTCACCAATAGCCAGCCCCGATGACGGGTTATGTTGGGCTCGCGCCGCCTCGGGAGTGTGAGAGAGAAAATTAAATAGAGGGGTTTTTGGGGTGGTTGTGGTGCACGGAGGCCTCAATGGCGGGTTTTACTTGAGTTTTCACATCTTTTTCTGATCATTTTATGGAATTATTCTATTTATCGTGTTTGTAAGTTTAATTGAAGAATATGCAAGTTTTGATGCTTAATGCAAGGGACTTGACCAGACCGAAGGAGATTCAATTCGGTCCTCGGTCCAAATTTTTTTCAGCTTGGTCCCTAGACCAATGCTCCGCCCTATGCGTGACTACGTGAGTTGAGCTCCTAAACTAGTATCATGTGAAACAAGGACAAATATTTCATTTCAAGAATATTGGTACACAACATTATTTGGACAATATAAAAAAACGACATAGCTAAATATAAAATAAAGACAATTAAAAGGAAACATAATACACATAAAAATTGTCTATATTGCACAAAAAAAAAAAAGCAAACTTCAAATCCATAATTTTATGAATTGAGATTACAAGGCTTGAAAACAATTTGAGGCCAAGGATATTTTTAAAATTGAAAATTCATGACATCACAAGATAATTTTAAAACCCTAGCGAAATTCGTGGTTGGCATATGACATGTTATTGCTACCAACTCCAGCATCATGCGACTTGCTCTTCATACCATAAAACCATTGGTCATCGTTATCGATGTTATTGTTGTTTTGGTCGCCAGCACCATTGTTAAAGTTAAAGTCCGATTGATTCACAAAATTATTGTTGGCAAATCCAAAAGAAAATTGTTGTTCTTGGCCATTTGCCATCAAAAAATCCTGATTGGATCTGGTATCTTGTGGTTGGGCTCTTGAAGCATTCACAATAGGCAAAGAAAGATGATGATTACTAGAAACTTCAAAGGAATATTGGTCTTGGAGTGGTGACATCAAAAAGCCTTTGTCAGACCGGCCAATGTCTTGAGATTGACTTTGGACATTTGTGCTAATAGGTAAAGAAAGAGGATTATTACTTGTGCTTGCAAAAGGAAATTGCTCTTGGGCTTTTGCCATCACCAGACTGGCTGTAAATGAAATTTAGAGGTTGATTTCGAACACTTTCACTAACGGGCAAAGAAAAGTGATGATTACTTGGAACACCAAAAGAAAAACGATCTTGACATTCAGCATCACAAAACCATGGTTAGATTCTAACTCTCCAAATGGATTTGAAATATTTGGAGTAAAAGGTAGAGAAAGAGGATGATTACTTGCCTCTTTAAATGATATAAGGCTATTGACCTCTTGAAATTGGTTCTCTACCAAATTGTTGAACTCCACAAGATCCCATACCGAGATATTACTAAAGGTCAGGTTCTTTTCTTCAAAGGATTGGTGCATAACTTGAACACGTTTAATTTCTTGATTATGGTCTAATAACCTGTTGTGTTGTTGACAACACTTGGCGATTCTTTCCGTGAAATATGTCTCGTGATTTAGCATTTTTTTTGTTTGATCGACCACGCCCATATTTTTGAACTTTGAGACGAGGTCAGCAACTTGAGATGGATCATCAGGAAAAGTTTTTGGTATATCTCTATTACGTTCGTCATCATAAAGAATACCATATGCATGAAGATCACATAAAGTTGTGAGTTTTTCAAATGCTCTAAAAAAAATAGGCATTCTTTTCTTAAGACATTGTCTCCTAGTTCCACCATTGACGATGTAGGAGAGATTTGTTGCCTTTCTTCCCTGAGACATGTTTTGGTTAAGATGATTGTAACTCTCACTATTTCAGAATTTCTCGCTTTCTCTATGAAAAAAAAACCAATAAATTTTTGTTGATTTCTAATTTACAATATGTGACAAAATATATAGGGGTTATTAGGCTAAAATATTGGTAATAATGAAAATGATCATATGATAAACGCCCAAATTCAATTATTAATTGATATATACTACCATTCACATTGAGATATATGAGAAAGAGATTTGACTATGAGGTCACCTCACCACATGAGACCACAACTTACAAAACAAAGTTAATTAAAAAACGACAAATTCACGTGGTGCCCCTAAAATATGTCAGCGCGTGGTGCCCTAGTTTGTAAACTACTACTCTATGGTGCCCCTGAACTATGTCACCCAATGCACATGGTGCCCTTTTGACCAATTTTAACCGATTTTGACTAACGGTGTTAACTGAAAACCGTTAAGTGGTGACGTGTCATACAATTAGCAATTAAATTAGTTATTAATTATATTTCTATAAGAAATTTTCTTTGAGGCCCAAAACTTCCCTCTCAATCAACTCACCCACCCAACTCCTACCAACTGCCACCGTCGGCCACCACCAACCCCAATCATAGCCGCCCCTAACCCAACTACCCAACGCGCGCATCTCTCTCCGGCAACCACCGGATCTACCCCCACCTGCAACCCCTCTTATTTTTATTTCTCTCTCCTCAACCGCCCCCAACCTCACCAGTCTTCCCCACCACACACCTACCACCATCAACCACACAGACCAGCTTCACCACCACTCAATAGATGGTAACGTCACTTGTAAACAAGCGAGGACAACTTGGAAGAAACCCAATTAGGGTCGTGACTTCACCTATCAAGTTATCAAGCACAAAATTACTAAATCGGAAAATCAATTGGTGAATTGTGAATTGAGGCCAACGCAAGGAACGCAATCAAAGGGCGCTGCCTAGAAATTGCGACAGGAGCAACGGTTGATAATGGCGGCAGTGAGACGGGCGGCTAGCGGCCGAGAGGGGGCATGTGTAAATCATCGGTGCTGGTGCGTGGTTGTGGCGAATATCGAAGGCGCATGTGTATGGAGGAGATGGGAGAGAAGGGAGAAGACGAGAAGGGAGAGGGGCGGGACTGGGCTCGCATGGCCACTTGCGGCCCAGTGCTGGTGAAGGCGGGGAGTTTGGTGGTTGTCGGTGGTAGGTGGGTGTGTGGTGGAGTTATGGAGAAGGCTGGTGAAGTTGGGTGGGTGATTGAGGAGAAAGAGAAAAAAAAAGATGTAAAATTTTAGTTTTTCTTTAATATATATTTTTTATTATTATTTGATTACAAAAATATCAACTAATAACTAATTACTCCCTCCGTTCGGCTATAAAACGCGTAGGGTCGGAACACAGTTTTTAAGAAAAGTAGAATAAAGAATGAGTTTTAGGGTCCACTTGGTGTAAAATTACACATAGGGGTATGTCCCACTTGCACTTTTAATAAAAAGTAAGGGTGTTTTGGTATTTATATGTAAATAAGGAAAGATTCCAAGTATGAAGTTTAAAGATGAACACCCCTAAATAGAAAGTAGGAAGTTTAAAGCCGAACGGAGGGAGTAATTGCTAATTGTATGACACGTCACCACTCAACGGTTTTAAGTTAACCCCGTTGGTCAAAATCGGTCAAAAGGGCACCATGTGCATTGAGTGACATAGTTCATGGGCACCATAGAGTAGTAGTTTACAAAGTGGGGGCACCACGCGCATTTTAACATAGCTCAGGGGCACCACGTGAATTTGCCCATTAAAAAACCTGCTATTTTAAAACTAACGTATTAATTAGAACATTATACACATAAATATAAGTGGTTTTATACAGTAAGTCAAATATTATTTCTCACATATCTCAGCGTGAATGGTAGTATATCAACTAATAATTGAATTTGGGTGTATATCATATGATCATCTTTCACAACTTAGAAAATATAAAGTACTATAAATGACTCAAAATTATCGCTAATCAAATCTTTCCCTATCATAAATTAGCTAACAATCTACAACAAATTTGTTTCTTGTTAAAAAGATTTTTACCATATTTTAATATTGAGGTAGATTTGAAAAAAAATAAAAAAAAACTAAATATCTTCTCTGATAAGGCAAAAAAAATGATTAAAGTACAGATTTACATCTAAGTTTAGCTGAAACTCATTTAATATTTTCTTTGGGTGCATTTATACCTTAATGAGTATCTAAGCACTATTAAATGTATAGATTTATCCCAAAATAGAAAATAAAGAGTCATTAAATAGGCGCATCATATGAGATTCTCTCAGCGTTTAGTCTAAAATATAAAAAAGACTTTTAATGATATTATTTAGGAGTCTCTTAATAAATTACTGAATATTTGTTGCAAATGAGATAAGATAGATTTTATCAAATAACCGACTTTTTTAAATTACAAATAAGATAGATTTGAATTAATGACTCAACATTAATTTCATATGAGATCTTGTAAATTATAAATTAGCTAATAACCTATAAAAAACTCTTTGATTTCTTTCTTAGTCAAGAAGATATTTTCCATATTTTCTTAATAAATGACTCGTTATTTATTGCAAATGAAATAAGATAAATTTTAACAAATAACCACCTATGTTTTCACATCATAGATTAGATTAAATTTAATAAATAAATTAACATAATTTTAAAATGAGATATTGTAAATCATAAATTAGCTAACCTACAAAATATGTGATCTGTTTTCTTAGTAAATAATATCTTTACCATATTTATACTTTTCAGGTCAATTCATGCATTTATATCGCATACAAATGTAAATATTTATGTCTAAAAAAAAATGAAAGGGAAAAGTCTACATCTAAGAAGCTTTGAACATAATTATTATTTTATGTAGATTATTGAGCTTAGTGGTTAGCTACACTTAATGATACGAGTACGCAGCGGATTATAAACTTGACTATAGGACAGATTTATGATCTATACTAATGTGGGACTATTTTTGGGTTTTTGGGATTTTTGTGGACGAAAACAAGAACAACGAAAAGAATAAAAGATATGGATGAACAAGTTAGACCTATAACTCGTCCAAACTATGATCAATCCCTAGACGCCGATCTAAGTAATGATCCACTACTCACTAATAACGCGATTAACAAATAATGTCGAACTAAGAATAACACTACCTAGCTCAATTAGTGTTCAAAGCCTGAACGATATGAAAGAAACTCTCTTTCGACTCTTGGATATTAATTCTCAAACTGTATGTAAAAACAATACAACATGGGTGCTATTTATAATCACAAATTATTAGGTACCCCGGGGGTACCTAGAGCTACATACCCTTCGGTTAACTGTTCACTCATTATATACCACATTATAGTCATTATATACTTTCACTCATTATTTTACATCATTCACTCATTATTTCTCAATTTCACTCATTATATACTTTCACTCATTATTTTACAATTTTTAATCATTATTTCTCAAATTTCACTCAATATCTTCCGATTTTCACTCATTATATATAACATTATAGTCATTATTTATTTTCAGTCATTATTTCTGAATTTCCAATCATTATTTTCTAACTTTCACTCATTATTTGCCGAATTCCACTCATTAATTTTCATTTTTCACTCATTATATACCACTTGAAGCGGGGGGGGGGGGGGGGGGGGTACCTAGAGCCACGTATCCCGGGGTACCATATAACGATTGATTTATAATAGCCTAAACTTCATAAAAACAAAATAGACAATAAGGAAATATTACTCCTAATGAGATGTGGAAACTTGACTTCCAATATTTTTTTCTATATGATAAGGAAATTTATTCTTTTACGAGAAATAAGACACTTAACTAAACTAGACTAAAGAAATTTGGTAGTATTACTACTTTCCATAATTTCCACCCTAACACATTACCAAAACTCAAAACATATTATTGGAAAAGTGATGGAACATACTATTTGTATCATGCGGATTTACTCTTTCCTAAAATCCACTTCCAATCAGTAAAGGACTTGTCTTTCATTTTGCCTTTTGCTGTACTAAATATTGCATCACTTAAAAAGATAAAAAAAAAAAACAATAAGTTCAATTTAGTATACACAATCAGTAGATGGTATACCCTGAATATACACATTGTAGAAGTTCATGACTAATAAAATGAAGAAACTCTTTCAAGGGGAAAAATAACATTTACACCCTAATCTTAATGCTCGCACAACTTTATTGAAATTAAATTTTCTAAACAAAAAGTATAGTGAATAAATACAAAATGGACATATATAATACATAAACATACGTCGATTAGAACCTTTGCATGATACGATAAAATTTAAAAAAAATAACAAAAAGAAACTTTTATTTTTTGTTCTAGTTTCAACTAATTCACTAGTTCACATAAACTACTAAGAAATTAGTGTTGACCACAGAAACTAAACTTCACGATTCCATCATACTACCCTAAACCGTCACAATTATAAGAACATTAATGTAGTTTAAGAACCTTTTTTTTGTAAATACAAGATATAAGTTTTTATTAACCTAAGTGTTAGTTACAATTAAAGTTTCATATTCAGTGAAGCGTCACTAAATAAGAGGGATATGGAAGATTTCATTGATTGCATAAATGAAGCTAGCATGACTGATCTGCCTAGCACAGGATGTCAATTCACTTGGACTAACTTGCAGGAGGGGGATGATAATGTTTGGGCTAAGCTGGATAGGGCGCTTGCTAACAAGGACTAGATGGACATGAAGATAAAAGCAACAGCCCACTTCCATCAGCCAGGACTATCAGACCACTCTCCTGTGGCTGTGGAGATTGAGCTAGGAGTTAAGGAAGGGAAAAAAAAAACCCTTCAGATTTCTAAACTATTGGTGTGAGGACTCAGAGTTCAGCCCTCTAGTCAGCAACACTTGGAATACAAGGGTCAGAGGGACGAAAATGTATCAGGTGATGGAGAAACTGAAAGCTGTGAGAGCTGGTCTAAGGGAATTTCACAAAAGGAAATGCGCTTACATTTCCAAAAAAGTGGAACAAAGTAGAGATAAACTCACTCAACTACAAATCAGCACTCAGGGTAATCCCCTCACAAGGAATGAGATTGAGCAGATTATGAGTCTGAAGATTGAGTTAGAGAGTTCGGAAAAGGCAGAGCTCTGCTTCTATTATCAAAGGGCTAAATAAATGATATTATCAATGAATGATGCAAGTACTAAGTACTTTCATGCTAAAGTGATGGAGAAGAGAGCCCTCTCCTATGTTGGGAAGATCAAGGATGGTAAAGGTACCCTTTGTACTAAGCCACTAGAAGTTAACAATGCTTTTCTTAGCTACTACAAAGAGTTGCTTGGCATTACTCAACAAACTGAACCTTTTGACAGCTCTCTCTACTCTGGGACCAAGCTGAATCTGGAGCAAGGAGACCAATTAACAGCTGAGTTTACAGTAGAGGATGTAAAGAAAGCTCTTTTTTCAATTGATGAAATGAAAAGCCCTGGTCCAGATGGATTCACTTCAGCCTTCTTCAAGAAAGCATGGAATGCTGTTGGGAATGACATATCTCTGGCTATTCTAGATTTTTTCAAGACGGGCAAGCTTTTGAAGCAAGTCAATTCAACTCTAATTGCTTTGATCCCAAAGAAAACCACCCCAGACTCAGTGATTGGTTTCCGGCCAATCTCCTGTTGCAATACAATATACAAGATTATAAGTAAAATGCTTGTAGCAAGGATGCAACCTATACTTGATGATATAATTGGATGGAGCAATCTGCTTTTGTGAAAAACAGGAATATATTTGATAATATCCTGATTTCTCAAGAATTAATTAGGAAATATGATAGGAAAATCATCTCCCCAGAGCTACAATAAAAGTGGACATAAGGAAAGCTTTTGACTCAGTTTCATGGAGTTATCTGAGCAATCTCCTGAGCTTCTTTAAATTCCGATCCCTGATAAATTTGTTGGTTGGATTATGGCTTGCTTGAGGTCTGCTCACTTCACTCTGAATGTCAATGGATCTTCTGTGGGATATTTTGCAGCTCAGAAAGGGTTAAGGCAGGGGGATCCTCTCTCCCCATACCTATTTGTCATTTGCATGGAGGGGCTATCTAGACATCTCAGGCAACTGATAGGGAGTCAGAAATACTCTCAGCATCCAAAATGCAATCAAATAAATAGGCATCAATCACCTATTATTTGCAGATGACTTGCTTATATTTGCTAGGGGTGATCTGAGATCGGTCACTGAAGTGGCAAATGCTTTGAAGAAGTTTGAAGGACAGTTAGGGCTTGCTGTTAATCCTCTTAAGACCAGTATCTATATGGGAGGAGTCAAGAAACAGGACATGGAAGATATAATGCTTGCTACTGGTTATGTTCTTGACCACTTTCCATTCAAATATCTGGGAGTTCCTCTCCATTCATCCAGACTAAGTGCTAGCATGTACTCCCCTCTTATTGATAAAATCAGAGGTAGGCTTAAGCATTGGGAAAATGTAGGCAAATTGCAACCCATAAACTCAGTGATTTTGGGATTGCAAACTTATTGGGGCTCTGTTTTGCTACTCCCAAAGGTGGTTTTGAAGAAGATCAGTAGGGTTTCCAGAGAATATTTCTGGGGAATGAGTGAAACTAAAGGAAAATACATCTTCATAAGATGAGATAAAGTCTGCAAGCCTAGAAGAGAGGGAGGATTAGGCATAAAAGAAGTGTTGAGTTGGAATAAAACACTTTACACAAAGTGCCTGATTAAATTGTTGCATATGCCTGATAACATTTAGACTAAATGGATGAAGGCTTATTACGTTAAGAGCAAGCGAGTGTGGGATATTGAAGCCACAAATAACTGCTCCAACAGTTTTAAAAAGTATTCTGAACCTCAGAGAAGAAATCATTGATAAAGCAAGAGGAAGAGGTGAAGCAGAAAAGATTGTGGAGGAATGGCACACCTGATGCAGTAAAGGGAAGAAAATATACTAGTTCTTCTGTAACAAGAGTGCTACTGTCAGCTGGTTCAAAACAATTTGGAGCCACTACAATATGCCAAAGAGTACTATAATATCAGTACTAGCTATGCATAATGCTTTACCTACAATCAACAACTTGAAAAAGAAAGGTATTAGCATCCCCAACAGATGTGTTGTGCAAGTGCCAGGAAGAAAGTATGGAGCACCTGTTTTTTTACTGTGAGGTTTCTGATCGCATTTGGAATCGGTTTCTAAACTGGCTTGGGTACAATCAGAGAAGCTAGAGCTTGAGGCATGAGCTTAATTGGTTTAAGAACAATTTGAGAGGAAAGCTGGCAAAGAACCATATGCTTCGAGCGGCATTCATATGAGCCATTTATGAAATTTGGTTGGAGAGGAATAAGAGAATTTTCCAAGATAACTTTAGAACAATTGATCAAACTGTACTTAGAATTCAATTTTATACTTGTATTAGAGTGAAAGAACAAACGTAGATGTCTTGCTTAGGCAAGATAGTGGCTAGTTGGGTGAGCTCATTGGTCCTCCTTTGGAAGATAATTGTATTTGTTAACTCATCGATAATTCAAATGCTAAATTCTTTCAAAAAAAAAAAAAAAGTTTCATATTCGACATATTTTTTAAAACAAAATTCATTTCAATAATCATAATTTGCATCCTTTAATATGTTGAATTTATTAAATCTTTTTACGCGCCCTATATTTTGTGCCATGTCACAAATTGTATTTCACCCAATGATCATTTCACTACCCCCTAACGTGGTAGTATATGGAGAAACAAAAGATTTATTAGCATTGTAATTTTGTAGGAGCATATCTTTTGGAACACAGTATGTTACTTTTTAGTAGGGTTTTCATTATTCGGTCGAGACACGCCAGTTGGATCGCACATGCGGTCTAATCACGCTTAGGGATTATTTAAATTTTAATCTATTTTAGTAAGTATAACTAACATATTTTGCATATCTAAGACATTTCAAACAACACTCCGATACTGGACTTACTTTTTCTTTTACTACTACAACTGCGCCAAAGAGGTAGTAAAAAGGTCTTGTCTTTCTATTACATTTTGAACAACTGTTTCAAAGTGGTGTGACTCGAAATTTGGCCTAATCAGGGTCAGGTAATTGTGGAGTAGTAAACAACCCTAGTTTAAAGATTAAATTAGGTTAAGTTCTACTCAACGGTCAACTCCTGTACTAAAACTAATATAGGTTAGAGTGAGAACAGCATGGACAATGCTACGTGTGTACGGCTTATAATAATGATAATGTAACACCCCATGATTATGTAAAAGTGGTCTACACAAATTGATTTGTCCTATATTGGAAAAATAAGGAGTTCATAATATGTTTATAATTGATTCCTTCAATCATACACCTGTTAGAGTTATGAGAGAATATATAAGTCTAAGGGTGACTTCCCGTCTTATTCGGTTGTGCTGCGACGTATGATAGATGAGCCTATTACACATTTGTAACAGCGTAGATTATGGAAAGTAGTTTATGAAAATTGATCAAGAACCATATGATTATTGATTTTAGAATCGTTTTTTTTTTTCACTAGATTTTGCTTAAATAAGAAGAAAGTCTTCTTCCTCTCGTCGACTAGTGACTCATGCTTGAAACAAAAAGAAAGTCAAAGACCCCTCAAGGACTCTTGATTTGGCCGCCGCTATGGAGCATTCTAAATGAGCCATCCCTGGAAGTTGTTCCTATAAACCCTGGCTGGAAAAGTAAGTAGGCGGGAAAAACTTCTCCTTCAAGTGAAAAGAAAAAAGTGCCTTTTGTTCCACATTGAAAAATTAAAGCTCTCTTATGATATGTTTATTATAGAACCATACCATTAACTACCAACAAGACCTTCACCTCTTAAGCTCAAGCGAGATTTTACAAGCCTATTGGGTGACTTTCCGTCTGATTGGGCTGTTACAGATAAGCCGATGGCTGGTTCTCTGGGTCCGTTGGTAGCACTTGCCGGACTTTGATAGTACTAGCTCACTACGCCAAAAATCACAATTGACACTGGGTCTTAAATCAACCAGACACCGATTATACCCGGTGTCTAGACTGCCGGTGTCTTAGCCTAACACACCGGTTTAGTTTAAAATACCCGGTGTTAAAGGGTGCACTTATAACACCGGTTGTACCAAAATTGGTGTCATATGTGTTACATAACTCTGGTCAAAGGGGGTTACAAAAGACACCGGTTTTAGTCATAACCGGTGTCTTATGTGCACTTTAAAAACAAAACAAAAAAAATTCAGAAAAAAAAAAAAAAATTACAAACCCTAAATTCTCGTCGCCGCCACTAACCCATACAAACTCCCCATCATGGGCACCATTCATTGTTCATCATATTGTTCATCACAATTCCAAATTATTCTTGCCAGAAACCACATAGGAATTGAATGACACATTTATCTTAAATAAGATCAAATTGACAAACCTGTAAAAATTATTACGATATACTAAACAAACTAAAAAAAATCACAAATTTCATATTCAAAATTTAACATTCAAGTCCACATCTACAAAGTTAGTTGAATAGATCTAAAAAACAAAGAAAAAAAATTCATGTTTCTGGGATCGTGAAACATAAAAAATGAAAAAAAAAGAACTTCATTATTTAAATTGTACATCTTTTTCTCTCTTAAGAAAATGAAAAAAAAGGAAGCAAATCTTCATCCTTGGATACCTGACGAGATGACTCATCCCACTTTGATCCGCAACGCATTCGCTCTCATTTCAACTCATAGAACACTAGTAACATTAGAACGCCCTTCGCCTTTGCTTCTTGTAATTTTCCATCTCGTCTCGCTCGAAAATTGTTGCTGTTACCATCAATTTGCTCGAATTAAGATCCTTTATAAACGAAAAAGAGATCAAGTAGAAACAAAAATGAAAAAGGGAGGCTGAGATTTGGATAATTTTTTTTATGTAAGTTATTATTATGAAGGGAGAGGGGGAGAATGAAGAAGGGACACTGATATGAGAAAAACATGAAGGTTTCTAGGATTTGAGACGAGAGAGAAAACTCAAGAAAGAGAAGTTGAGAAAAGTGTGAACTGGGAAGTAAGGCCAGGCGGAGAATACAAGGTTGTATATTTTTTTTTTAAATTATCGAGGTTGAGGAATGAATTTTTTTTAAATATACATAAGACACCGGTTTTGCCCAAAACCTGTGTCTTATGTGTGTAAGATTTTTTTTTTTTTTTTTTTTACAGTTTTTGAGCTGGAAGAGTATTTTTTTTTTTAAATATACATAAGACACCGGTTATTCCGAAAACCGGTGTCTTATGTGTACAATAAGATTTTTTTTATATATAAAATTTCTGAGAGCACGTAACACACCAGTTATTCCTAAAACCGGTGTCTTATGTGTACAATAAGATTTTTTTTTTATAAAATTTCTGGGAGCACATAAGACACCGGTTTTCTAGGGAACCGGTGTCTTATGTTTTCCCACGAATTTTCTTTTTCATTTTTATTGCTTTTAACACCGGTTGCTCCACACCTGGTGTCTTTCTATTTACTAACACCGGTTATTAGCGTTCCGGTGTTAAATGCAATTATTGGCGTAGTTAGGAAGTTAGGTAGTGAAGAACATAGCTGCGAGGAAGCCAGTCGTGCTAAATATTGGTTGGCCAACCGTGGAGTTGACCAAACTCATAAGCTTGTTATCCTCCAATATCCTCCCTATGAACTCCGCTTCATTTTTCAAGAAGATTTTTAGGGGTCTCTTACCATGTTTTAGTTAATTTACTCAGTGGTTGTTGCTCCCCACCAATTTCTTGTAAATTATTCTTCATTCTTTATTTGTTATGGCTTCCTTCCCTTCTCTTTCTCCTCTATGGGGGAGTTGGAGCCAGGAGTTGTTGCTCTGCTCAAGCGGATCCAGCAGTTCTCCAAGATGCAGGATATCGGTGCGCAAGGTACAGCTTTTATTTTTACTTGGATAGGTTTTTCCATAGCGAAAGGTGTGGGGGCTCAGATAGTATCTCGGCTCCCCACCAATTTCTTGTAAATTGTTCTTGATTCTTCATTCAATATACCATTACTTTTATAATAATAGTAATAATAATAACAATAGTAATAATAATAATAATAATAATAATAATAATAATAATACAATAGTAATAATAATAATAATAATAATAATAATAATAATAATAATAATAAGAATAATAATAATAATACTAATAATAATAATAATAATAATAATAATAATAATATTTTGCTTTAGTTACTTGTGCGCCGTGTATTTTTGAGTCGGCTGAGCTTGCTTTTGATGCGGCCTTACGTTCTTCCTTGGAGCGTATCGTGGTTGCTGCGGGTTTGGGCTTTGGTGATTGGCAGTGGAGGCTTGCTACTTTGCATTTTTCTTTTGGGGGCTTGGTGTCTATTCGGCCGGGGATGCTGTCCATTACGCTTTTTTGGCGTCGCGGTTTCAATCTGCTACCTTGCAGACTAAACTTCTTCCCCATGCTGGTATAAATTCTTCGGAATCTGCATTCGCTGATGCCATTGGTGTTTTTAATAGGACTGTGGAGGTCGACATTTTAGGCCATCCTGGTGAGATCGCTGCCCCCACACTTATGAAGAGATTGGCAGATTTGTATTTCACACGGTCGCTAGGGATGCCGCTTCTATTTATTCCTTGACATCGCGGGAGTTAGCTTTATGGAGGTCTCAACAGGGTATGCACAGTTATGCACAGTTCTGATTGGCTTTGGGTGGTCTGTATTTCGGGGTTTGGTCAGACTATGAATGGTC